>JAJGRX010001415.1:0-1200000 GCA_025461125.1 Carex kokanica
CAAATGTTCCATCATCTCCACAAAGTTTTGCAATGGAATTACACTTTAAAACCGGTTGTGTTCTAGCACAAGCTCTCTTGCAAACATATCTAGCATTTCCATATTGCTTCTTTCGCCGACTCTTTTCCCTTTGAAAAGCACCGACGACACATGCTTTTGCCGGAGCATATCCTCGGCTGCCCTTTGTAATGTATTTATGTTTTCGGGTCTCGGATCGCAGTCGACATCTGCTCCCATTATCCCGGTACCGGAACAATTACCCTACAATTGTGAAAAAAGGAAAAAAAAAAATTCAAGACAAAAAACAACTCTACATGAAATATTAGTGATTTTTTTTGCTGTTCCGGACAATTGTGTTCAGTATGTTTTTCTTGCTATTAATAAAATATTCAATGTTATTTTTAGTTAGCTAAACGCATAAATTCAGTATTAGTTGTCCATATGTGCGTTTGAAAAAACAACATAGATTTATCATATCTTTACAGATTTAAAATTTTGGGATTTTACAACAAAAAAAAAAAACCATTTTCTAGATGGATGTTGCGAATTATTGGGATATTTATCATAAAAAAATAAAATAAAATGTAATATAGGAGCCTCATCTACTCTAAAAAATAATCTTATGTAAAACTAAATAAATTGATATGCTTGAGTACTTTATTTCCTGAAATATACCCTGTTTGTTTGACAAAACAAGAGCACAAAACAGACACTTATTTGGGAAGACCGATAAAGAAAAAACAAAAGCAGCTTTTGGTGTTATGCATTTGTTCTCATGTTTGCTTCTTTTTTATTCTTTCTATTTCTTACCCAATTTTACCATTTTCATCCCTATTCCACAGAGGCAATTTTTTATCCATAAAAAATATTAAATTCAGATTTACAGAAATAGTAAGAGTGTCTCGTTTCCAACAAATATAGAAATATCTGATTCATTGAGTCGATTCAAAATATATGAATCGTACTCAATAGTTCAGATCCATTAATATATATTAAACGGTTCTCATCAGCGCCTAATTTTTTCAAAAAAAAAAAAAATACCAATGGATCCGGACCATTGAGTCAGATCCATATATTTGAATCTAACTCAATGAGTCAAATCTTTCTATATTTGTTGAAAAAACACTCTTTCTATTTCCGTACTTCTTAATTTAATAATTTCTATAAATAAAACATTTCCTTCCACAGAATACAAATCAAACAATGATGAATTGTTTGTTTGGAAATGCAGCTAGGGAACAAAATAATATGGGTCCCGAACCTCTGAAATAACCCAAAATTTGAGTTTACTTCAGAAACGTCCAATCCGATATTTAATATTCTGCCAAAAACAGATCGGACGGTCCGGATCAAAACTTAAAGTTTGAGTTACTTTATGGGATCTGAATTCCAATAACCTGGCAAAAGGGGAAGTAAACATTGGATCCAATTAAACCCCACAGAGTGCAGAGACAGGTAACAGTGAGTTGACAAGATATATCTGGTGGTACCGTACCAGATGCCAACTCACCTTTCGGACACCTCCGACAAAATTGTTTACCCTCTCTTTTGTCTACGTACACTAGCCATTATTTGAGATCGGATATATCATTACAATTATGAAACATGTCAAATGTATTTTTCAAGTCATATATGAATATGATGCAACTTGTTAAAAAAAAAAATCAAAATTTAACATCCCTAAATAATGAATAACATAATAAACAGAGCAGAGAAATAAATAAACACCTGTGATTGGTACATTTTTACTGTAGTAAAACAACTACCATAACAAAACGGTGATTACAGATAAAATCTTGTCACATCAGCATACCATGAATATGTTGAGATAGGAGTAGGTCCGATGGGCATCGGACCTAGAGTTAGGTTCAATTAGCTCTATCACCGTACGATTAGCATCAAGATCTATGTGCACGGAAATTGATACAGTATTACACGGATTTTGATGCAGAACACACGAATCTTGATGCAGATCGGATGGTCATATCACCCATCGAACCAAGGTAGGTCCGATGGGCATCGGACCTACTCTCATTCCGAATATGTTATTGTACTTGTACCAGCTGTCTGGTACGGTGGCAACTCATTATCATGGGATCCATACTTTGACTGGGAGTTGACATATATATAACCAATATAAAAAATGTTTAGTTTTATCCTAAGAGGTAGAATAGGCTGATAGCCATAGGACCCTTCCTGTCATGGCCACCTAAACTTTAGGTTTACATCATTAATAATTAGAAACTAATACGGAAAAGAATTAATTAAGGTAAGAGGTTATGCTGTTATAGATAATTTTTGTAGGATAGAAAAGAAGAAAAAAACAAAGAAAAGTTCAAAGAAAAATAACAAAATGCTACACATCTCCAGTCTTAACTAGTAGTCTAGTACTGGGGTACAACATATACAATCTAACATGTGTACATAGCACAATAGCACCTAGAAGCTCTAGAACAATAAGCATTGACTAGGGAAAAACAAAATCCAACCTGTGCTTCTTTTCTTTGACAGAAATTAAAATGAAGTTTAACAAAAAGAAAATTACCTGGATCCTGACATAGCCGGAGCTCTGGCATTGGCCAAACGCCATGGCCACAGATTGATCTACAATATCTGCTGCACCATCAGACACAACACGAGCCACTGGATGGGCCCACTTGTCAGCTTCCCACTTCCTTACCTTTCTCAAATCCACCTCAACGCTCTTACAACTCTCCATGCAACCACAGCCAATAGAGAGCACTAACAAATCCTCTACTCCTCTCACGGAAGGAAATTCCATTGTATTGTTCAATACATGTGTTATACCCACTGCACAAGGGTTGGACATTACGTGGCATGACGTGGCAAAGCACGATTCGCTGCCATTGCAAGACCGAACCGGAGCCGGCTCGAACCGGCCCGGTTCAGCCCATGTTGCCCGACCTACTTCCCATAGCCTGAAGTTAAAACTTTCCGATTCCATCGCATCGGCTCGCGAGAAAACAAATGGCCGGATGTGTTCAAATTGTAACATGGAACCAAAAGTGGCTTGATGGTATCTCTTAAGCTTGCATCCTCTCCAAATGCCTCTTTCATGGTTTTCTCCATGGCCGAAGTAGATGCCTTTAGGGGGTTTTTGGAGAAAAAAGATTTTAACTTGTTAGGTTTAGGGAAGAGTAATGGGGCCCGTTCGACCAGAAACCGCCACATGTCATCGGGACGAAAAGCCTTTTCAGGCTTGAGTAACATCCCGGCGAGAACACCGCCGGACCCAGAACCCGCAACGAGGTCGAAGAAATCAGAAATTCTCGCGTACGCATTGCCAGAGATGGATTGCAGAGATGACTCCAGTTGGGCAAGTGCTTTAGCTGCGACAATACAGCGCAAACCGGCACCGTCAATGGACAAGATACAGACTTTGCGGCGGCTTGGTTTAGGCGGAGACGAGACGGGGGACAGATTGCGGGGCACGTGAAGGAAATCGGGATGGTTGGTGGTGTAGCCGAAGAGAAATTTGCTCTCCAAAATGGAGAAGATCTCATAGCTGAGCTTGTCGGTGGTGAGTGAGCCCGGTAAATGAGAGGTGTCGTGTACCTCTACCACCATCTCCTCTGCTGGTGGTTCCATCTCTGTTCTCTGTTCTCTGCTCTTTTGGTCTCTCTCTTTCTCTCTCTCCCTCGCTCTCTTATCCTCTCTTCCACTGGGTATATGGGGAAGTGTGCTAGTGAAAGATGATGCTTTTGTTGGAGATTTTGGGTGGCAAGCTCTGAGCTTCGGTTTCTCCTTTTGGTCACATAGCACGCGGTTAAAGAGGTTTAGACTTTAGAGAGAGAACAGAGATGTAGAACGAACAACAGAACGGAGCAATATTTCTCTCATCCTGTTCTCTCTTTCCTCTCCCTCTCTCTCTCTCTAGAGTAGTAGAGTTGAGGTGGGAATCATATAGAATAACTGACAAAGTGCTCGGAGTTAACTAACGAGGTTACATAATAAAGTTTGTTAATAATGACTAATCTAGTACTTTGACAGATTTAGTCACAAACAGAGGATCTCAATTAATATCAGAGATAAAGATTAAAGAGTGCTTTGTTTCCTCTATTTTTTTCTTTTTTAAAACCTTCACGCATAATTGACTTTTGAGTAACCAATAATTCTAAGACTTTTTTTCTAGCCAACTTTGCTACCTCTTCTTTCTCCTCTATTTTGTTTTATTTTGTTTCTTTATTAATTCTTTCAATTTATGTACATTGCTATACCTGAAGTTTTGATCTTATGTTGCCAGGTCAGAAACCCAGAAGTCATAGTAATAACATTTACAAATAATTATCGAATTGTTTGTAAAATATTTGTTTTTAGTATCTTAATTTCCTAATGAGTAGACAAATTAAATAACTTTTTATTTCTTTTAAATTATCTGCATTACTTTATTCTTGTTAAATCTTTTAAATTTTAAAATCTATATACCTTATTAATAAAATTATTTTTGAATTATAATTGTATTATATATATATATTTTGGTTCTTACATGGCCAGTAGGCCTATAGAATTTCCTCTAGAAGAAAAACAGGTTCAGTATCTCCTTTCCTATCCCATTGGTACAATCTAGCCTGATTTGCTAACTTATGCGCCTTGGCAAGGTTGTAGTGTTCCCTGCTGCAGTGCTGCACTTGAATGATATGCCGTAGATTAGCCTGATAATTGTATTACTAGTATCGTGCTCGTGCGTTGCAACGGAATATATGATAAGATAACAAAAATAAATTCTCAAACAAAATGACAATTTTTCATAAAAAAAACAAAATTAGAAATATATTCTAGATTTATCACAGTAATATGTATAGAAATAAAAAAGTAGATAAATAAGGAAGTGAACAAAAAATTGATTTGCATTGTCATCCGCCGTATAAAAATTTTAATTGAGAGGAAGAAATAAGAAAACAAATAAATAAGGAAACGAATAATTATATTGCTGAATTTTAGAGTATATTTAATTTTAATTGTAACGCATCGTGTGGCTGTATGTGTGGCGAGTATGTTTGGAGCTAAATTTAAACTTCTACACATAAAACATAGCATTAATCAAGAGAATATAGATTATGTAATTGGAGAGCTGAGATAAATTCAAAAATTAATCTTTCAATCGTAGCCGTTGGCGGATCGGACACCCAATATACTTAATAATGGAATGGAGATACTTAATAATGGAATGGAGATATTAGAATCACGAAATCTAGACATTATCAAATTTATCACTTGCCAGATATTGGCTCCCTTAATCCATATTGTGGGCTAGCCACATTCAATCATATAAAAATCTTTGCCACATAAAATAAACAGAAAAAGCTTAATGATTATTTTTATCATAAATGTCTGTCTCCGTACATGTTTCTTTTTAAAGCAAGTATTACACTAGAAATCTCTTTTTCCTCGGGAGGATCACATAATTATATACACCCTTTTTCTGAAATGTGGGACCCTTACTCTCAGTGCAGCTTTTTCCCCTAATTTTCCTCGCATTTTGCACTGTTTTCTAGTAACGAATAAGAATTACTGCATTGTCAGTAGATATATATATTTTGTTAAAGAGAGATGATCTAAGCCGACATTTTTAAAATACCCTAAGTTAATCACAAATTATTAAATATGCCCACGTCCCTTTTTTTTATTAAAAATGTTCAAAACCGGTCAATTATTGGCCGGTGCCGATTAAAATTTCTGACCGGCCAATTATTGGCCGGTCCCGTGATTTTTTTTTTTTTTTTTTAGAGAGAAAAATAGCTAAAATACTGAAATGAAAATTTAACACAAAAAAATCGAATTGTTTTTTAAATATTTGTTAGATTACTTTTTTTTTATAGCATATTTATACTAAAAAATACGCTAAATTACCTTGAAATTATGTTAATTTATGCTGATTGACACTAGATTACTGTTAAATTATGTTAACTTTTTTTTAAGAGACAAATAGCTAAAATGTTGAAATATAATACTAAAAAAATAGAATTTATTTTTAAATATTTGCTAGATTACATTTTTATATATAATTAGCATATTTAAAAACACGCTAAATTACTTGATTTACTGCTGAATTACACTAAATTACTTGAAATTACAATAATTATGTAGAATTATACTAAAATACGGTAAATTACGCCTAAATTACGTATGAATAGGGAGATATCTTCACTGAGAAAAGCGAAAAAACGATGACGAAATTTCAAACGGTTGTAACAACGGTGCTCGAGTGTCCGATTTTAGCAAATGACCACTTTTCGGAAAGCTTGTGAAAATGCGCATGCGTCTGAACTAACAATGCCGGATTTGAAATTCAGAATCGCTAAAAAATAAAGAGAAGAGCCTCAAAACTTCAGTTGAAGTTTCCGATTAAGATTTTCATTTATATTCTCCAATCTACGTAGCTCAGTAAATTAGTTATCTAATGAACTTGTAGAATACCAATTTTTATTATTTTTTTGGAATTTTTTTACTATTTTTATGATTTATGAAAGATGGCACAAAAATCGGCCCTATTCATACGTAATTTAGCGTAATTTACCGTATTTTAGCATAATTCTACATAATTATTGTAAATTCAGCATTTTAGTAAATTTACCGTATTTTAGCATAATTATTGTAATTTACCGTATTTTAGCACAAATCGGCCCTATTCGTAGCGTATTTTCTAACAAATATTTAAAAAAACAATTCGATTTTTTTGTGTTAGATTTCATTTCAGCATTTTAGCTATTTTTCTCTAAAAAAAAAAAAAAAAATCAAGGGACCCGGCCAATAATTGGCCGGTCGGGAATTTTAATCGGAACCGGCCAATTATTGGCCGGTTTGGGCATATTAAATAAAACTAGCGACTCGTGGGTAGATTTAATAATTTGTAATTAACTTAGGGTATTTTTAAAAATGTCGGCAAGCAATTGTACATAATGTTTAGGTTTCTGATTTCTGAATGTTTGAAATTCAAGTTATGGAGGCACGAGTGGCTGGGGTGAAGGAAAGATACCTGGGAATAGTTTTATCACAAGGCAGATCACAACAGAGGCATACTGGAGATTTGCTAAATCAAAATTTGTGAGAAACTTGCGGGTTGGAAGGTAAACCTGCTGTCCCATGCAGGTCGAACCGTTCTGATCAAGTCAGTACTCACATCAGTCCCAGTTTTACTATATGTCAGTGGAAAAACTAAGCCGTAAAACGATTGACGAGTTAGAAGGAATAATGAGAAGATTTATGTGGGGTAAAGTTTGGAAAGGAACGATATATGGCAATGGTAGCATGGGCATCGTCTGTGTGCTGACAAGAACGAGGGTGGACTCGGAATTAAAAGTATAGAAGCTTTTAATAAGGCTCTAATACATAAACTCATTTGGCAAGTGGTGGCAGCACAAGATAGAACTTGGATACCGATTGTAAAAGCCAAATATTTCCCTAATCAGTCTTTTTGGGAAGGATCGATAAGGAGAAAATACAAGTCCATTATGGAAAGCCCTACAGGAAAATAAAACAGGAATGGTAGGTCAGGCAAGATGGATGATTGGAGATGGCTCAAAAATAGAGGTGTTCGGTCAGCCATGGTACGAAGGGTGGGAGAGTATGAGAAGGGCAGGGTCGGGGCAAGTTAGTCTCAAAGTGAATGACCTTTATGATCAGCAAGCGCAGACATGGAAACAGATGGAGATTACGAACATACTAGGTGTGCAAGCCTGTACCACATCGAGCAATCAGCAAGGAAGCCGGTACAACAACCGGTACTTGAAGATCGGCTTATATGGATGCCGGGTAAAAAGGGGACATATACAGTGAAGGAAGGATACAAGTGATCATTCAAGAGTCTCAGGTACGTAATTTATATACTGCACAAAAGCTAAGGGCACTAAAGGAAATTTGGAAATGGAAAGGGGTAATACCTAGGGTGGTAATCTTTATTTGGAGAGCAATACAGGGAGGTTTAGCAACAACTCAGGAACTGTCAAGGAGAATGAGAAAGTTTAGTGCGAAGTGTCCGCGTTGTGGCCAAGAGAATGAATTCATCATGCACATGTTATTCTTTTGCCCAATTTCGAGAATTACGTGGTTCATGTCAACTCTGGCATTGAGGGTGGGGGCATTGCCGCTGGATTTTGCGGATACAGTACTCATGATCTCTGAAAAACCTTGAAATGGAGCAGATAAAAGTTTTCTGTAGTATACTATGGAAACTCTGTGAAGGCACGAAATGATGAAGTGATAGCAAGTAAGAAAACCACACCTTCCATCATCCTCAAAAGAGCCATGTCAATTCAAACATGTATCCCACAAAAACCCACCTTACAAGCAAACCCAATTACAGAACCTAACGTAGTGGCCCCAAGGAGATAGAGTGATCCTAATAGATGGCTCGTGGGATGGAGTGCATGGAGGAGGAAAGGCGATAGCTGTGTATAATAGAAGGGGAGATCTAGTATTTCTAAAGTACAAAAGGAGTAAAGGAGGAGACCCCTTTCATGTGGAGGCGGAGGCGCTGCTAGAGGCATTGATGTATGTGGGGCACAGGGCAAATGGAGGAAGGTTCCAAGTATTTTCAGACTGTAAGGTGTTGGTAAAGGCGGTTAACAGAGGGCGGGGTGGATGATCTCCCAACATGGCAATCGACTGAGACAATGAAGCTGTGTTGTATGGCATACCAGAGTATGCAAAGCAGACTACAGATACACCATATATCACGTATGGCGGTGAAGACACCACACGAATTGGCAAATTGGGCCCGAAAGGCAGGAAAAGAAGATGAAGGCACTCCAATACAATGCCAGATTGCGCACTTAGATATAGAACATAAGCTGAACAGCAGCTTCTTTCTATTATGTTAGGGATTTCCAATTTTCACTTCCGTAGGCAGAATAGGTTTACTGGTAAATTTTCAGTATTTCTAGGCAATGTGGTAATTTCAGTGTTTTTTATAGGACTGTTTTGTAAAAGTAACAATAGGATAGTGTCCTTACTACGCTGTAATGTAGAAGGACCTGTAGGAGTTTTACTTATCACACCCACTATGTAATTTTTAGAATCTATGAATTAATGCTACGCCCAAGGGCTTTTTTCTCAACAAAAAAAAAAGAATTACTGCATTGTCAGTAGATATATATATTTTGTTAAAGAGAGATGATCTAAGCCGACATTTTTAAAATACCCTAAGTTAATCACAAATTATTAAATATGCCCACGTTCCCTTTTTTTTATTAACAATGTCCAAACCGGCCAATTATTGGCCGGTGCCGATTAAAATTTCTGACCGGCCAATTATTGGCCGGTCCCGTGATTTTTTTTTTTTTTTTTTAGAGAGAAAAATAGCTAAAATACTGAAATGAAATTTAACACAAAAAAAATCGAATTGTTTTTTAAATATTTGTTAGATTACTTTTTTTGATAGCATATTTATACTAAAATACACTAAATTACTTGAAATTATGTTAATTTATGCTGATTGACACTAGATTACTTTAAATTATGTTAACTTTTTTTTAAGAGACAAATAGCTAAATGTTGAAATATAATACTAAAAAATAGAATTTATTTTTAAATATTTGCTAGATTACATTTTTTTATATATAATTAGCATATTTAAAAACACGCTAAATTACTTGATTTATGCTGAATTACACTAAATTACTTGAAATTACAATAATTATGTAGAATTATACTAAAATACGGTAAATTACGCTAAATTACGTATGAATAGGGATGATATCTTCACTGAGAAAGCGAAAAACGACGACGAAATTTCAAACGGTTGTAAAACGGTGCTCGAGTGTCCGATTTCAGCAAATGACCACTTTTCGGAAAGCTTGTGAAAATACGCATGCATCCAAACTAACAATGCTGGATTTCAAAATTCAGAATCGCCAAAAAATAAAGAGAAGAGCCTCAAAACTTCAGTTGAAGTTTCCGATTAAGATTTTCATTTATATTCTCCAATCTACGTAGCTCAGTAAATTAGTTATATAATGAACTTGTAGAATACCAATTTTTATTATTTTTGGAATTTTTTTACTATTTTTTATGATTTATGAAAGATGGCACAAAATCGGCCCTATTCATATGTAATTTAGCGTAATTTACCGTATTTTAGCATAATTCTACATAATTATTGTAAATTCAGCATTTTAGTAAATTTACCGTATTTTAGCACAAAATCGGCCTTATTCGTAGCGTATTTTCTAACAAATATTTAAAAAAACAATTCGATTTTTTTGTGTTAGATTTCATTTCAGCATTTTAGCTATTTTTCTCTAAAAAAAAAAAAAAAAAATCAAGGGACCGGCCAATTATTGGCCGGTTTGGGCATATTAAATAAAACCAGCGACTCGTGGGTAGATTTAATAATTTGTAATTAACTTAGGGTATTTTTAAAAATGTCGGTGATCTAAGTCGCAAGCAATTGTACATAATGTTTAGGTTTCTGATTTCTGAATGTTTGAAAGAAAATAATTTAATTTTTTTATTAAATAAATAAACTTGCAGTTTTGAGAATTATTATTGCTAGTAATATGAGATATAAAGATTTTAATCGTTAGGTATAAAAAGTGTTTAGAAAACATAGAAGCACGGATGTAAATAAGAATGCATGCAATCACTCTCTGAGAAAGGAAAAAAATAATAAAATAGTATTTTGGCAGCCTAACAACCAACACACTAATCCAAACGTCTAAAATTTCCATCACTCGTTCTCTTAGTTTAATATTTAAATTATTGGGGGCATTGCTGGCATTTCCCCGTCTTTTGCATAATTTTTTTTTAATTCTAGATGGTTTATTAAAGTATTTATTTCCATTGCTGTCACCAAAATATAGCCCTCTTGTAAGATTCAAACAACAATAATTGCTACTTGCTACATCTCTAAAGATTATGATTTCACAAGTTTTTATTAAATTAGCACTCTGTGGCGAGTTGTATACATTCAAACTTTCAAAGAGTAAGGTTAAAATACATTATTGGTTTTGTGCTCCAATCATGCTCCACATCTTTTTCTTCGTTTTCAAAGTTCGAACAATCGATCCGAACCGCTCAATATGATCTTCATATTAAAATATGCTTGGAGACAAAATTTTATATTTTTTGAAAAAAAATTTATATATTTTTAGATAGGTACAAAATCACTGTTTTTTATGGTCCAGAATATTCTAAAAACAGTAATTTTTTACCTATCTAAAAAATTAGTAAAAAATTTCAAAAAAAATATAAAATTTGGTCTCCAAGCACATTTTAATACAAAGATCATGGTGAACGATTCGGATCGACTGTTCAGGCTTTGAAAAAGAAAATAAGAATGTGGAGCATGATTGAAGCACAAAACCAATGGCGCATTTTAACCCTAATATTTGACATAAAACATTTGAAATATATACATTTTTTATCCATTTCGAAAATGCAATAAATCATCATTTGAAGAAAAATTGCCTTGTTCATGTGTCCCCTTATTTCATAATTAATATTGAAGTATTAACCAAATTTAGTAATATTTAAGTGTTCACTCCAAGTATGTATATATGTGTTTGTGTCAATTTGTTACATAGATAATTAATTGCATGTCAAACGGAACTTGGAAAATTGTCAGTCTGAGCAATTTAAATGTCCAAAAATAATAGTTTTAAAAGTACATTTCAAATATCAAGTTAAATTATAAACAAGTATAATTAAGTTATATTGATCGACAACTGAATGATCTAAAAAAACTCATATATCACGTCACGTCAGAGACTATACGTTTTTTATCCGAATTTCGAACTCATAACTTCTCACATCAGAGAATGTATGTTTTTGTCACTAGAATAAATGCTAGTTCTTAATTATCGGATGAATTTGAGGCTATTGTGTCGCGGATAACAAAATATTAAGTAATTTTGTCTCCTAAAAAATTAGAAGTTTTCTTCTTTGTTGGAAGTACAAAGCATTTAAAAAATGGAATGAGAGTAGGTCCGATGCCCATCAGATCTACCTTGGTTCGATGGGTGTGACGACCATCCGATCTGCATTAAGATTTGTGTGCTCTGCATCAAAATTCGTACAAATCTGTATTAATTTCGTACGCATAGATCTTGATGCTAATCGTACGGTGATAGAGCTAATTGAACCTAACTGTAGGTCCGATGCCCATCGGACCTACTCCTATCTCTAAAAAAATATATATAAATAGAACTCTTGGCTCAGACGCGATTTTGTAGCAAAATAAGTAGGGAAGCAAATATCCTGCATTCTAAGGGACCGCAGGGTCCTGCCATTATAATTTCAACCATTCAAACGATGAATTCTATGATTATTTTGAAAAGTCAATTTTTGTGCACGAATCTCAAAACATGTTAACGGTTGGGATTGGAATCGCAAGGACCCTGTGATCCCAAAGATCACAGCAGATTTATTTCCAAAAAATAGAAGAATGCATCTTTATCATCAGCTCTTATTTTCGGCAGCCACTAACTAGAAGTTGAACTTAGGTTACTAAAGATAGCAAGCAAGAAATTAATTAGTACAATTACGAGATTATGTTTGTCGGCAGCTAATAGTATTCTACACTCAGGAATCAAGTCGTACTATTTTTCAGAGTTTGGTCAAACAGTTTATAGCTCTTATATATTCTCTGAGATACCCCGTATCTTAGTATTCGTGTGGCGAGTCATTGGATGCAAGGAACATATATCTGGTTCCTTTTCACGCATTACTGGATTACCTGTGTTCGTTACAGACTTATTTTCAGTTCTTAGCCACGTTATAAAAATCGAACCGAATTTGACATGAGTATAAAATATAAACTGATAATATCTTAAGATCGGATCATATTTAATTCGAAATCTGTATGTAATGTACGAGATAATATTGATTAGAAATACATCGCTTTGAAATTTATTCTTTAAGAATTTTAACGGTTAAGATTTCCGAAAATCAACTCAAATTTTGAAAAGTTGAATTGAAAAAAATTTGAATCGGACCTCGCTTTGTTTAGTTCGTATAGAAAATTGTTTCCAGTATTGGACCAGTAAAAGACCAGGTTAATCTAAAATTAGTTTTTAGTATAAGAATTAACAATGTTTACTGGTTAGTCTAGTTTGAAATGAATTAAAATTAACTTAATTAATTTAATATTTCATGTTTGCATAAATAAACCGATATATTGAAATAGAAATAAAATCGACTAAACTGGATATTAATTCTGTCAAACGAAGTAGTTTGAAAAATTCAAATTGTACCAACAATTTATGTTTTAATTTATGAGTAGGGTTAAAATCAGGCCAACTAATGAGCCGGATCAAATCCAAAACTCGGTCCGGCTCTCTCTATCAACCTTCATTAAAGGTCTAATTCGAACTTAGATCAAATATGAAGGAAAAAGCCCGGCTCAATCAGTCCATTTGATTCTCTCGGCTTGGCTCGAACTCGGTCCATTTGATCCCCATTAAATTCAACTTTCAGCTTTGATACTTCAAATGTTGCCGGGGTTTCCAACAGCCTTATTTTTTAATGAATGTTAAAAATAATGTACAAATGAAAAAAAAAAATCAATTAATCATAAACCTACAATTTTTTTATGCCTTCATGGATGCTAATGCTTTGTTGAAATCACAAATTTATGTACGATTCGATGAGTGAAATCACAAATTTGGAGTTCTTATGGAATAAAATCATAATTTCCTTCCAATATAATCACAAATTTGGCGACCAAGCGACAGAGCTTCAACAGGGAGAAGCGAAGGAAGGGAATGATTCGACTCGGCAGCTCGGCTCGGCTTGGATCGACTCGACTCGATTAGGGAAACGAAGAATTATTTCGAGTTCGAGCCGAGTTCGGACTCAGTTCAATTTGACTCATTTAAAAGCCCAGCTCAAATTCATGAGTCGGCCCGACTCGTTTAACAGGCCTAATTAAATTACTCATTTGCCTTTGTGTTCCAATCATGTCCCACATTGTTTTCTCACTTTTTAAAATCTAGACAGTCGAGTTGAACCACTTAATATAATATTAAAATTTATTTGAAGACCAAATCTTATATTTTTTTTGAAAATTATTTACTATATTTTTTAGATATATACAAAATTATTGTTTCTCATAAAATTCTGAACCATCCAAATTCCAAAAACATCAATTTTGTACCTATCTAAACAATTAGAATATTTTTTTTCTAAAAATAGTAAAATTTGGTCTCCAAGCTTATTTTAATATGAAAATCATATTGAGTGGTTTGAATCAACTATTTGTACTTTGAAAATAAAAATAAAAATATAGAGCATTGTGAGGCACAAAGCTAATGAAGCATTTTAATCTAACAGTTTTGGCAATTTGAATATTGAATCTTCAACATTAAATTAAAAAGACAAAATCGAACTATCACAATTTTCTGACGGGATCGATCCAAGTAATTGAAACGAACTGTCAAACTCTACGGCCCTGTTCGGTGCCAAGAGAGGAATGGGCATGAGCGTAGGAATTGAACTAAATTTTACTGTGCTCGTGGGTAAAAAAAAAATTCACTCCGAGTAAATTTTTTTTTTCCACGGCAACAGTATTCATCTGAACACACCCTACTAGAATACAATAAATCTGGTTTGATTGAAATCAAATCAATTGGTTCAGTTAAACACCATTGACTTGGTGCAAAATTTTAGCTACTTGATAATCCAACAAATGTACAGTTCTTTCTTTTGCTCTAAGTAACAAAATATGCATAATTGTGGATTAGGTCGTATTACGTGATCTTTTGCGTTCAGAAATTAAAAGCGCAAAGAATTAGGTTCGCTATGAATTAGGAACGCATTAAGTAGGGTTTCTGGAAGGGCATGGAAGAAATAATGATTGGGGAAACAGTGCCTGACAACCGACCATAAATTCCAAGGAACAATTTGTCCCATTTTGCCTATAGCTTTCGGTTTCTCACCATATAGACAAATATAGGATTTGTATTATGGGCTCATTTTAAAATGGGCCGAGCTTATTGATTATTTGTCGCCTAGACAGGTTCGGGCCCAGCAGAACTTTTTTTTTTTTTCTTCCTTATTTCCGTGACCTTTTTCCCTGCGCAGCCAACACGCTTGTATCAAAGTGTGCCACTGCTCGAAATCCTTCTCTCTTTCTTCCTTGCTCGGAATCGCTTGTATCCAAGTGAGCCACTGAAGCTCCCACTGGAACCAGCAATTACAGTCGTAGCTAGCTACAACAATGTCTTTCTTCCTTGCAAAAAGACTTTCTTTGTTTTCTCCCTCTTCTTTCCACCACCAGCATCTATCTCTTCTGTTGCCTCCTCTTCTCCGTCTCTCATTTTCTACCCAACCCTCGGAACAGGAGGAGATTCCTTTCCTCGCCAAGTACCTCATCTCCTCCTTGGGCTTCTCCCCTGACCGAGCACTTAAATGCTCCACTGACTCGGCCTTCACTACAGTCAAATCCTCTGACCGGCCTGAGTCAGTCGTAAGATTCCTCAAAGAGACGGGTCTATCAGATGATCAGATTAAATCTGTTGTTTCATTCTACCCGCGTCTTCTGGCTTCCAACGTGGAGAAAATCCTGAAACCAAAGGTACGTGAATTGATGGATGGGGGTTTCTCTGGTGAACTTCTGGTTCAGTTGATCCGATCCAACCCAAAAGCACTTGTGTCCAAACACACTCTCTCCCGTCTCCTCTTCTGGAGGGATTTTGTTGGAAAAGGCGATCAGGCTTTACTAAAAATCCTTCTGAGGAACGGATGGTTAATCCAATATGACCTTGACAAGTATGTTGCTCCAAGAATAAATTTATTCAAAGAATATGGATTGTCGAATCCAAATATTGTGAGGGTGCTTGAGCATGGGCACACCATGAGCAGAAGCCTAGATTCTCTGAAGGAGACCCTCATGTTCATCGAGGAGCTGGGAATTCCAAGAGAATCAGGCATGTTCTTCAGCACATTTAACGCACTTTGTAGGTATAGCAAAGAAAAACTTAAAAGAAAGGCGGAGTTCATCAAGACAACGTGTGGCTGGTCACAGGAAGAGTTGTGTTCTGCTCTCACCAAAGCCCCTTCTGTACTTGCATCTTCTGAGAACAAGATTAAATCGACCATGGATTTTCTTATCCAACAGGCTAAATTGGAGCCCGGGAGCATAGCTTCTCAACCTCTATTGCTTACGTATAGCTTAGAGAAAAGGTTGGTGCCTAGGCATCATGTGCTGAGCATCTTGGCTGCAAAAGGCCTAGAGAAAAGTTGTAGCCTTTCTACTGTATGTATTCTTACAGAAAAGAGGTTCCTTGAGAAGTACCTAGAGCCATACAAGAAGGAAGCACCGGAGCTGGTGGAGGCTTATTCTGCTGCTTTGAGTCAGAACATATCTGTTTGACTGTTCTTTGTCACTCAGGCAACTGCGTTTGTGGACCTTTTGATTTAATATCGTTTTGTTTGATAATTCTGTTTTGAAATTAATGTTGGCATTAAGCACTTCACCTAGTATTAGGCTCAGAGTCCGTGTAACCTCTGATCTTTCTTGATGGAAAAGCTATAAACTTTGGTAGTCAGTATTTGGCAATTTTGAAATAGAAGCTAATTGAATTGCCAGCAACTAACTTCTCAGGTTTATGACAAACTGTTATACAGCTTCTTATACTTTGTATAATCTTAATTACAAGTCTGCTTTTGCACCATTAATTAAATATGACTATGACTGTTAAAATAGTTTACTGGCGGCATTGGTTCCGAACAGATTTGTTCTGCTCTGCTGTTCCCTAGCTTGCTCAGGGTTATTCATGAAGATGCCTGGCTAAATGGTTCTGGTACTTTGGAAATTATGATCACCTGGATAGCCAGTTGATTAGAAAATGTATTATTACCAGGGGCTTTTTGGTCCATTTGGCAAATTCGTAAATGTTTATGCTAAGCCAGGTTCAGAGCAGTTGAATCATGGTTCTTTTGTGCTTCTTGTGAAATATTACAAGTTTGAAGTTGAACTGAACACTGAAATAACCCTAAACTACTGCTATTAGTTAGACTGAATACTCATACAAGCCTTAATTTGTGCTATTAGTTAGAATAATACAAGTTCAGCTCTAGTAGTCTTATTTTCTGCAATTAGAAACCATTGCAAGTAATCTAACATGCTTTCTGTGACATAAATTTCATTTTCTAGATGATTAATAATTTGGTCTTTGGCAACTACTCATCCTATGTTATAAGAAAAACTTTTGGTAGTGCGCACCACAGATTCCACTAAGGATTTGCATGAGCTGAACAAATTTTAGGCAATTCTTTTGTGAGTACTGGTATACACACTACCAAAACATCTACTAATTTGCAAGATTGATAAAAAAACCCCTGGTTATAATGCTATTGCAACATCAATTTCTCTCTCTCTTAATCTACTATGCTTGTATCTGCTATTATAATTTACTGGAGGTATTGTTTGCTGAACAAACATCTGGAGGTGTTTTGTTAATTAAGCCGACACAGTTTATGTGAAAGTGGTGGCTTTGCAATTAGGACTTTCTTCTGTAGGCAATGCAGATCTTGAGAGAAGGCATCATAAGCTGAGCATCTCAGAAAGAAAGGGACTGATAACAGGTCTTGATCTTTGGAGTCTCAATCAATTATTCAAATGGAGCTCTCTTATTGAATTGATCTGCCACATAAGAACAATCACAAGCTTGTCAAAAAATTTACTGAAAAGATGCTTGCTGCGTGGTAAAGGTCTTAAGTGCCTGACCATCACCTGATAAACCTGAGCCGGTTCGTCTGCATTGAGGTGCCTGCTAGCACGGATCTCAATGCAAATGAACCCTTGGGATGTGGATATCATGCAAATGAGCCCTTGCTATACCAACACAGTTATACTCATTTCAGTCATTTTCATCTTTACTGAAGGGCACATTGCAGTGACAAATGATAATCAGCTGAAAACCTCTGTATATTAATTTATTTAATTTGAAACTACAAGCCTGGACGAACACATTATAATTTCATATCGATGCCTCTAACTATTGAATTATGAATTAGGTTAGTATGTAAGCCAACCCAACACGATCAAACATGATGTATGTACAATTAATTATTTAATCAATTAATATCTAGAGGAAAACGCAAATGCATACTTGGTGCCAATAGTACTTCGGTATTGACAATTCAAAAGATATATTTTAATTGGCAAAATCCAAAAAATCGTATTTAACATTTATGTAGCGGGGAACTAGGATGTCCATGTTTGGACCACTGATATTAGTGAGCGAAGTTGTTAGTTATTCTTTCCATCTGTACTACGTGAACTATAGTTTTTTTAAGTAAAAGATTAGAGTAATAATTTTCCTACTACTTCTTGCTTCAAGAACTTGTCTTTGGTATGTGACAAAGACATATGACTCTCACGTAGAAGGTTGTGGGTTCGAAACCCACAAAATAGAGAAATTCTCTAATATTATATATAGGAGTTTGAAAATGTGTTGGATGGCTAGACTCATCCCATGATTTCAACAAAAATACTTTCTTTTTGCCTCAAAAAGAAAAGGCCACCTTGACCCAAGCAGGCCAGTAGCCATTTCCACCCTCCCTAAAGATGTTTACCACTTCCAGTTATTATTTATTGAGCTCTATATACTCATCATACCGAACTGCTAATTGGAATGGATGCAGAACAGCTCCATACAAGATTAATAGATTATGCAAGTTCAATACTGTATAATGTACAGTAGCTAAAAAGAATATAATATCCATCATGTTATGCATTAAAAATGGTAAGAAACTAAGATCTGTGCATCAGTCTGTTTCCCTCAATGGTACCTTAAACAACCAAAGTTATTGCGGCATCATCCTTGAACAGGATTAAAATTGTACATTCTTTCACACTTTTAGTGCACAACATCCATCTCTCATTTCTGGCCAAACCAAAAGAATACAAAAAAAAAAAAAAAAATGTGCGCTGTTCTTAGAACTTCACTCTAAATACCTCCTTTTCTTTTCTTTCTTTTTGTCAACATGCACTCTAAAAACTACTTGGTCAAATAATTTCTGACACCCAGGCATCTTACTGCAGCATAGCGCATACACCATTACTATCAAAACAAAACTGCTAACAGACTTCTTTCTTTCGCCTTCTTTATTTAAATAAGTAAACACAAAAAAGGAGGAAAAAATGGCATAAAATCAATAACTTTGGGAACAGAACTACGACTTAGACATGATTAAGTGGAGTAGGGGTAGGAATCGGCTCTTGTAGAATAGAGGTGACAGGTAAGAGTTCATTTTGCCCTTTGTGTGCCATCAGCTGATTCACTAGTACTAGTGCTGCCATTGCCTCCGCCATCGGTACAGCTACATTTACATGGCAAGAAAATCATAAACAACTTGCGGAGTGAGAGAAAGAGAGAGTAGGTATTCTAAAAGGGTTCTATGTACCTCGTGGGACCACACAAGGGTCGTGCCGGCCCCTCGCAATGAGCTCAGTCTCCTCCCGATCTCTTGTTACTGTGTGCTGTTTTTTCTGGAAATCACAAATCTCGCATATTTACTTGATTGATGATATTGAGCAGAACAACTTGGAATGAAATGAAAAACACACAAGTAAATAGGAAAATAGAGAGAAAGGTGAAAAAGGCTAACATACCCCAATGGTAGCTGTAGGTTTGAAAGCAATCCTCATGTTAATTATTTCTCCATTTGATATCCCTCCCTGTAACACGTCAGCATTATTAGTTGTTTTTTAGATTATCTAATGAGGAGGGATCACATGAAAATGTTTTTTTTTTTTTTTACAATACTCTGCATGGGAGTGGTACACAACCCATATGGCATCTGACATTTTAACTTCTTTTTTCTGTTCTCATAAATAAAAACAAATAAGAAGTCGGTAAAAGGAACCATAATAATCAGAAAAGAATGGAATTGTCAATCAACCAGTACTAAATTCCTATCTAGTACCATTGTACAAGTACCACATCATTAACAATATAAAGATAATTTTAAAGTGGTACCTGAATACCCCCAGATCGGTTGGTTTTTGTTCTGATCTTGCCATTGGCATCCTACATAGAATTCATCATTGTGCTCACTCCCCATCAAGAAGGTACCTAAACTCGTAGCAACCAGGTCATTACACAATCAATTATTTGCTTTTTTGTTTCTCTTTTCATAAGAACTAAATTGGGTCTGGTTCCTTATTAAATGACACCCCACCTTCAATGTCTTGTGATAAGAAATGTAAACTGCTAATTGTTACAATATTACCCCTATGATAGCTTAGTTTTCTCTAAATTCCAATTATGGTAAAATTAAACAAAGAAGAATTGTTTGTTGGGTTCTCAGTTCTTGTCTAACTCTCATAAACCAATTTCGGGTGCAGATTACAAAAAAGTGTCCGAGTTATGTTTTTTTTTTCTCTCTCAATAACCTGTTTTTAAAGGTTGGGGTGTTATTTGCAATATATTGATGGCTAGTTTGTCATCTATGCTAATGTATTTGTGCAAATGAAACAAAATATGGGCATAATCTGCAGTAAGGCTAAAAGCCACTTATAGTGACTTACCAGCAAATCCACTTCCAAATTCAAATCCCTTAGTTGCAGGAAGAGATAACATGCCCTTTGCTAGCTCTGCCTCAAGTTTATCAAAGACCGGTTGACCAAGTCCCTGTTCAAATATTTCATAATTAAGTCATTGCAGCACAACCATCTTCCAAAAAACAGTTTGGGGATTTAAATTCCTTTTGGATATGAAACTCACGCGTGGCACGTTTCTAGCAATGCAAGTCACAACTCCACCAATGGAGTCACCTCTCACTCTTACCACATCAATTGCATCTATCATCTTTGTGCATATTCTGGATCTGGGCACCTTACTATGTTACTCTCTATCTGTTGGGATGTCCCAATGAGAAGAAATTAGTTCTTACTGAATATTTAATAACATGAACCTTAAGAAACAAAAACCAAAATTACCTGTTCCATTGTTAAGGTCTCATGATCAACAATCCCATCTGGAAGCACCACTGTGTGCACTTGAGATACATAAGCGAGGACCTATATTTTTTTAAAGCATAAGTAATTAAGTTAACAAAACATGCGTCTAACAAAAAAACATGCCCGTTTCCTAATGTGGTTTTCTCTGAGTTCGGTACTTCATTAATGTCAGTGTATGCTAATGTTATCTGATAATACAGGTCAACTATCAACGCTTAAAGTAAACCTTTTTGGCAAATATAAAAATTAGGGTCTTCTTTGTGTGTTTGTGTGTATGGGGTCGGGGGGCAAAGAGAACATACCTCGGTCCCAAGAAGTTTGAGGATTTTCTTGGCAACAGCTCCAGCCGCCACTCTTCCAATTGTTTCCCTTGCTGATGATCTACCTCCTCCCTATTTATTCAGATAAGTCCACAAATTTGTTGAACTATTCGTAATTCTTGGTGCACAAGTGGATCAAAAAAATGTAAAGGCAAAAAAAAAGTGGTACCTGAACAGCACGAATGCCGTACTTGAAGTCGTATGTTGCATCAGCATGTGAGGGTCTGTATGCTTGAGACATTTCACTGTAATCCTGTTCGAGTTCCAAAATAAATAGATTATTCCATTTGCTCTTAGTCTATACCGCATCAAGGTATACATAGTTTGTGCATTCAAACATGAAGCAATTTAAGTACTACATGGTTGCTTGCCCACTAATAACTTCAAAAATTAAAAATGCCTTTTGAATGCATAAATTATTAAGCATACAATCTTTTGTTATAGGACTATCATATTTCATGAATTCAAGTCTAAAGCAGCTGTAGTAGATTAAATTTAAAACTAGATATATTGATATAGTAACAGGTATGAATGGATATAAAACCACGGGAACTTTTGAAGACTTACTTTGCCTCTTTGATCAGTATTTGGTACAAAAACATGTATTGGTGTTCCCAAAGTCAACCCTGCAATAATAAGCCACATAAAAAGGTAAAAGAGAGTAACAGCAGAAATTCAGAGTAGGAATGTTATAAAAAGGGTTAAAGAAAACCTTTAGAACAAACTCCAGATTGAATCGTGCAGGTGTCAGTCTCCTTCCTTGGTGTGGTTATTCTACTCTGGCCTGGCCTCCTGTGTCATACATGGTTTTATAAGCAATATTTGATTGGAAAATAAGATTTTGAACATCAATCTCAACAACTAAATAATATACCAGCAGCAACTGAATAGTTACAGATATTTTTTATTGGTAAAAAAGCACCAAGCTTTCTTTCATTCAAATTTGCCAAAGAATGACATTGGTATTTGCATTTCTAGCCTTTCAATTTTTTTTCTTGCACATTTGCAGAAGACATAAATTTTAATAGGGGCATAGTGATATTAAATGAACATGACATTTAACCTGATAGCAAAAATAATACCAAACAATATGAAAGTTTTTCAAATAAAACCTGCCATTCATCCAGATTAGAAAAGAACAACAACACATAGGAAAACCCAAGTTAAACTTGAGTTAAGTTACCAAGGCAAAGGTTTCAAATATAATTTTTTTTAAATCTCCACCAGAAGCAATTGAAAGAAATACTTATTTTTATATAACTTTTCTTCTCAGAAAAAAGTGCAGAGCAGTCTCGGCGCATAAAACTTACAATCCTTGTTGCAAAAGAACATATAATCAAATGAGGGCAAATAACGAGAACCTTCTGTCAAGTTCAAATTGGATATCTGCCTCAGAAAGAGGTATGTTAGGAGGACAGCCGCTGATGGTGCAACCAACACCTCCTCCATGCGACTCACCAAATGTGCACACCTGGAAGTTTGTCCCAAATACATTCCCGCTTGCATGCACCTCAACTGTGTAAAAATTGTATTTATATGTTGTTATATTTTTGCTATCACTTGATCCTAAAATAGTACCAATAATAAATTCATTATTCATGGGAGGTGACAACAGTCCCCTCGCATTTTATTTCAGGTCTATAGCCCCAAAAGCTTCTGTGATCTTCTTGATTAAACAAATTTCATTAACGTTTTATCATTTTGGGGCCAAAAAGTCTATAAGTACCTTTAATTGAAAACAATAATTTGAAAAGAAATGACTCTAATGAAGTGCAGATGTCTCAAAGGGCTACATGAATGAGGATAAATATTTTAAAAATGCGGATACATATAATATCACATCTTTTTATTCGTTTGTCTATGTTTAGCCTGATTCCCATAACCAAAAATAAGTGTTACTTAAGGCTCTATAATGTGACCTTTAGGTTAGCAAACTGGAATAACAAACAGTGACAATTATTTCTGCACTGGTATTTATATTGATATGGTAGAACCTGTAAAATTCCCATATGATGACATAGTAGCAGTTATAAAAAAGAATCCACTCCACAATTCAAATATGATGAGGATCGTGTGCAAATTCGCACTATTAAAATTGATATTAAGAGAACTACATGAAAACTGAAATCTATAGTGACAGAGACAATTGAACGCACCGTTTTATAGAGTATATACACAATTTCTACAACAAAATACGGACCAAATTCTGAACAAAATTGGGATTGAGGGAGGAAGGGAAAAAAACCTGATTCTTCTGCAGGAGCGTCGCCCCCGTGCCTCACGGAGATCTGCACTGGAGAAAGAGACAGCCGCCTCAGATCCGACGGCTGGGATCCAATCCCACCCGACTTTATTAGAAGCTTGCTTGCTTCCGAATGACCACGCCATTACCTCTCTCTCTCTCTCTCTGTCGCTCGCCTCGCTCGCTAGCTATAATGTGGAGAAAGATAACTGGAGTTGGTGAGAGGGAGAAAGAGTAATATAGACCAGAGAGAGACTCTACTTCTCTACCAGACCAGTAAGCCACCTACCCCGCCATTGTAAAGAAAAAGGTAACGTGATCTCCATTTCTTGATGTAGTGGAGACTATATTTATTACTTAGATCAGAATTTGTTTTAAATGGATACGTCCGGGGTCAAATGAAGGGGAGAGGAAAAGTTGGGTGACTCGGACCGGCCGCGGCCTATTGTGGACTGAAGAAAGGACGAGAGGAAGTCAGGAAGAGATCATTTCCGGACTGGACCTCCAAATATCCTTAATTTGAATTACTGCACGTGACTTATTTGAGTTGTCATTTCTTATTTTGTTTAATATTGTTTAACGAGTTATGTGCTGATGTGGCCATGGTGTGTTGCTCGTAGGACACAGACGTATTGTCCAAGTTTGCACTTTATGACGATTCAATCCTGACATGACAATGAAAAATGTTATTTAATTATCTTAGTAAACAAACTAATTCGCTGTTAGAAATATATAGCTACATAACATTTATCTTTCATCTCAAGGAGGTAAATAACGGCTTGACCTGATGTTTGCTAACTTGCCTATGGATGAACCACGTAAGATACTTTAAGATATTGTGGAGTCTGGGCTTTTTACTGCAGAATAAGCTAAATCAGCCACATGGAGTCGTCCGATTCGAATGTGGTTAAGTTAATAACTCACTCTGAATGACACTGGATCTAATATGTTTGATTCGATTCGAATCGGACGGCTCAATTTGCACGTTGTTAGCCATAACACCAATAAAAACTATGATAGCTAATTGAAACTCGAATAAAAGATGGTCCACGAGTTTCAACAAAAATTCATAGTTTCAGACGAGTAGAAAAGCTCGCAGAAACAAATAAAAGAGTGCTCAAGTACCGAAGTCCCTTGTAGCCTTCGGCAGTAATTGCAACCAACCCACGGTGACAAGACTCCACGTTTTAATTCACATTTAATTCGCGAATAAAACGTTTTTTTGGGTGTTTCCGAACCGAATGACGTATTATTCGTTGACCGAACCTTTTGACTGAATAAAACGCGAATAAAACACGAATTTTATGAATTTTACGATAATACGCGTTTTTTTCACTTCTTTTTCGGAAGCAAATTTTGAAATATGCGCGCACAGTACCCAAATTATTTGCGACATTCACTTTTTTTCACTGTTTATGTGCAGGTCCCAGGCAGCACCCACGTGAGCCCATTTCTCATTTCTCCCATTTTATTATATTTTTTGACTATGTTGATCTTCAGTGACAAAATACCAGGAGTATATCGTATAGTAAATTCATCGGTAATGAATTAAATATGCCCTGAGATCTTGTATTGTAATTTCGAATCGTTTTCCGAATTCTACCCCGAATTATTTCCGAATCACGAATTTTGATCCTGCCAAATCGAACCGGAATTATTCATTTGTTACTATGAATAGAAGTGTACCTTTATTTAAAATGCCAAGAAATATCGATTTCACATTGAATAACATCGGTTCCGGATGCAAAAGCAACACGTCAGATTTCATTAACATTCATGTTGTGCGGCCACAAATGTTCTTATTCCCTATTGTGTCCTAAAAGATTTGACCCGTTCAAATGTGTGCTAACACCGTGACGCGCAACAGGGGATCTTAGTCCCTTAATATTGGCCCTCAAGTTTGTTTTGTCCTACTTTTTTTTTTTTTTTTTTTTTTTTTTTGTCCCTAAATTTTTTTGTCCTACTTCATCATAAGGGATCAAGCTGTGTGATTCATGTACAGGAGATAAAAAAAAAATTATTTTCATTTGCCATCCAGAAAGAGTTGAATTCGCATCCTCTGAGATATCTCAAACTTTGGCGTTGACTTTATGGAAAATCGCACCATTCAAAAAAGTTTTTCGCGAATTCTCGAAGCACAAATAATACTGGCCCCGCGGCTATCCCCAAATAGGCACCGGAAGACCGTAGGTCACGCAAAAGTTGAGATATCTCAGGAGGATACGGACTCGAAAGAGTTAGCCCCGCTTTTTATCTTCAACAGTTGACACGTCAGCGAAAATCGAGGTAAAATAACTATGTCAAAGCTGGAGTTGATTACAGCCTTGAAATGGGCACATGCACCAAAACCTTATATTACACCATTTAGTGGAGTACCTTATTTAATTCCACTCGGTTTCTCATGGCGGATAGATGTCATGTGCATGCATTCGCTGGTGCTCTAACTGATTGCTTCAGATCAATCTTTTAAACAAATGAATATGTACTTGGTGTTAAAATACAAGTTCTTTCATTTGTTTCTGTTCATCAAGACAGTCCAGAATGAACCATTATACAACACACTTTAATACATCAATTCTGTGCTGTCTTGTGTCAGTATTTTGGAGCTAGATAGGCAACAATACTTAAGCCAGGCACTGGAGATAATTAAAATCACCCAATATTGAAAACATACCATCACCATTGCGCGAGATCAACTCGTTAACTAAACATAGATTTTCTATTACAATTTGTCCCCTTTTCCCCTCAAAATCACACAGTGATCACAAGTTGTCTATAATGTAATATAAACAAACTCTTCACTATCTAATGATTTTCAAAAGTTAACCACAACTGGCACTGGTATACCCAACCCCTTCCCGTAACACACCACACACAGAAAATACTCAACATCTTTCTACTTATTTACTTCAATCCCAGAAGGGCAGAAACTTTGTAGAACCCAATATACATAACTTAAATATGAAAATTAATTTTGAAGTGTTTTAGTTCGGGCTCAAATAGTGGAGTCTAGGTCTCCTGGGCTTGTTCCTCTCCTTTGTTGTTAACTTTTATTTCTAGAAGCCTCTCAACAGGTTGTCGGCAAATGGGGCATCGATTCGACTGAAATCGAAGAACCTTTGCACATTCACTGCACATACACTGCATCAAAAAACATGCAAAATAAATTAAATTAGTAAGTGTTATAGTATCAAATATAAGGAGTGTAGTCAATCAATTGCCCAAACCAGTACTAGCCAGTATATTCAGTAGCATTTCATTCTTGTATCTTATTATTATTTCCCTTGTGCCAAGGGATTGATAAACAATGTTTAAGATAAATCAAGTTCCAAAATTAAGTCTTGATTATTGTCCACCAATTTATAGGGAGTTGTATAGAAATGCAGGAAGATAAAAAGTACATAAAATTTTCTTTAGTGAAATTAAAAATACCATATGTCTACAAGGAAGAACAGTAGTGGTCCCTTGGTTCAGAGAGGCAAATGACACTTCTTTCCCAGGGTCATTTCCATCGTTTTCACCTTCAACCGAATTCCCTATCCCATAAATCTCTTGCAACTCATAGCGCGTCCCGTTGACCCACAAGATCTGCTTCACAACCCTAACTTGGTAGCCACTGTCTCTCTTCTCAAAGACCGCCTGAGTTATTTGTGAATTATGCGAATTTCTGTTACAAGAGTTTGCACAGTCCTTCTCTCCTTCCTTCTCTTCCTTTGGAGGTGAGGCATCTGCTTTTACTGCAAGAGGGTACACCTCCATTTCTTTTTCATCTCTGAAAAGCTCAGAGTCAGGGAAACTGGAGAGGTCAATGCCAGTTCCAGAAGGTTGTCGAAACTTCTGACCAAGGCCTTCATTAAAGGTGATTGTGACCGGCTTAAACAAGTCTTCTTTTGTGCAGGTCAGGTTGCAGTCTAACCCCTCTTGGGCAAAAAAGTAGATTGTAATGCTGTTCAAATAGGAAAAGGTCCAAAATAAGTTAGAAAAAACTTATTTAAATTTAAGGTTTTGGTATTTAATTAATTCTTCTTCTAAAGAAAATGGTCTTGCATCAAGCTACCAAAGAATTAATTTTTTTGGAAACAAGAAAATAAAGTATCTCATTTTGCCAGATCTGTTGCACTTGGCTCAACCAGGCCAATTGGATGAACATCAAAAACGAAACTATTCATCGGCTTGATTGAATCAAAAACAATAGTTTAAGGAGCTGTTTGAACTAAAAACCAAATGCGATATTTAACTGGCAAATCAGATTCTCCTCAAATGTAAAGTGCTAATCCCAAAGACTATATGACATAATATGCTATATAAATATACCGCCAATAAATTACAAGTAAACATGTCATATCTTGAAGGCGTCAACATCAGAAAAAGACCCCAATAATTGAAAAAAGAATGAAATAAAATAAAGGATAGTAGCTGAGTTTTATATCCAGCGAAACCAAGTCAACTAGTTGTCAGAATTTTTAAGTTGTAAAATTTTAAAACATAATCTACAGCAAATGATAGATTCGGTCTAAGAAAAGATGCACATCTACCTGGTTCAGGAAATCAGATATATGCATTGGAGAACTTAACATACTTCTCTACTCTATGATACAATTCAAAAAATATAATACTACAATATATAAAATAGTGAGAATAGAAAATTAAAACAGAAAACAATTTCTAAAAGCTCAACTGAACAGCAAATGCATATATTGGATTTGGTCTCATGAAGATCAATATACTATACATCATGTTTTCAATATGGTGAGACTTCTATTGTCTCTCTATCAACCACCAAATTTTCACTTTGGTTCAAAACTTTAAATTGCAATGCTCTGTTCATTTCATAATTCATCAAATTTAATATACATTCAACTAAAATAATCGAACAAATTGTTGTAGAAATTTCTAACAAGAAAATTCAACTTAATTCCATCATGTTTTGAAAAATTCAAAATATTTCACCAATAAGTTCCATGTAATTTGAGACAAATATGAACTCATATGCAAACATGCTGGTCAGGCTAGACCTCAATTAAGGTGCTACATGAGGGAAAATTTATAATTTGAACTAAAAAAAAATGAAGTGTAATGGCAAAGCTGCTTAGCCCTATCCCAACCCCTATGCAGTATCAACCAATTACAAGAATTAAAAGATAAGAGTGGCTCTAGGCGGGTATATGCAAGAATGCAGAGGTACTGGTATTGTCATGAGGTATGAGAATATTTATCCATTGTCAAGTAAACAATTCCTTGGAAAAATTAAAGCAAAAAAAAAAAAAATTCTGATTACACCTCTAGAAATGATCAAATGGTTGAGATAAAAAGATTAGTAAAACAACTATGGAACTTGTACTAAACTATTAAAATTATGAAAGATAAAAAAAAAGGTAGGAGATTAAATCAAATCACCTCCCAGCAACAGTAGCATCAAAAGTGAAAGAAACGAGAAACTTTGCTGGATCCTGTTCGTCAGGTTCAATCTTCAGTGTCTCCTTCTTTATGTTCACGTCATTTCTTATAGTCACGGCCTTCTGGTGCTCCACATATGGAGGCGGCGCTGGCAATGGTACGGGCATTGGCATGGGTGGACCCCACCTGGCGCCCGGACCGCCCAACCCGAAATGCATGTGGGGCGCCCCGCCACGGTGATCATACGGCGCAGGGAGTGGCGGAGGTGGGTAGAAATGGCTGTACTGTGACGGGTACTGTTGGTTTGGGAAGTATGGATGAGCAGGGTTAGGGTTTGGGTTGCTAGGGTTCGGGTAAGGAGTTGCGGCCGCGAACACGTAGCGATTAGTCGGAGGTGGTTCCACCGGAGGCGGTGGCGCCGCTACAGGATGCGATGATTGTTGTGGCGTCGCAGCTGGATGCGATGTGGAGTGGTGGTGGTGGTTGTTGCGACGGTGGTGACTGCTTGAGGCACCCATTAATGACCGAACTGGATCGGTCTTTTCTTTAAATTTGGCACAAGGAGAGAAATTAACCCCAAATTCTGATTTTAATGTGATAATCGTTGTTTCCAATTTCTTTGGTACTATATTCTAAACTCGTATGTGTCGGTTTGGGAGAAAGTCGAGAGGATTTGTACCAAAGTGTGTGACCTTATTAGGAGAATTTAACAGCTAAGGGTAGAGTGAAACTTGGATTTAAAATAGGGGGGTTTAGTTCAATTTTCACCTAATCCATCCTGGATTAGAATTCTAAAACTTTTGGATTGAGGGGGGAGAGAGAGGGGACGAACCAAAAACATGAATTTTGCTTTCTGTTTAAAAGGAGTTCTCAATTGATGAAAGAGACGAAATAGTTTTTATGACCGCCATTTTTCTTTGAACTGGAGAAAACCTGTCACTCTGGTTTCTCCGAAATTAGGCCACATTTTACAGTGTTTGTACGTCTCCTTTTTGGAGGAACGGAGATGCTTTTCGTACCGAGAAAGAGAAAAAGAAGGTTGTATCTTTTTCTTCCGTGGGTGTGAGCATGGATGTTATACTTACGTGATTTTCCCACGGTTTTTTACAAAAGGAATTAAGAGGGATCGATAAATTTGCAGCTGTGCTGACATAATTTAAATGAGACTGTGATTCAAATTGCATTTATTTATTTTAGATGTGTTCCAACTTCAATTTATAAAAAAAAAATTCTCTTATGAACATTCATTCTCTACACAGATGCTGTCTTAAAATTTTATTTATATAACAGGGATAATATATATGAAATACTTATTCTATAAATTTTCAACTAATAGGACAAAGCATATTTTACCAGTATTTTTTGTGAGTATGAGTTGGAGGACAAAAGATTCTGATAAATGACCTAATTATTATGTCTCTTATGAAAAAAATAGTTGATACAAAATTGTTGGCTACATACCTTTCACATGCCATAACATGCGCCAATTAAAATCACCTACTTTTTCAAAAGTAGGATATGTATAGTTTTAAATCAGATCATGTGAACAAAATGATTGTTTTTGTTTTAATCAATGAAGATGAATAATGATATATAGTGCATTGATTTTTTTTTTTTTTTAACTTAGCAAAGGCTGTTAAGCTATACATAAATAAATTACATCCATCCTTCAACTCCTCTCATCTCAGAAACACGTCTAAGAAAAAACAAAAAACAAAAAGTAATACAAGTGCATTGATATTCAAACCGACTAGATTTGCGTTTGTTTACATTGTTTGAAATTGTAGTTCCTGTGCACTTAGACGAAGCTAAATACAGTATGCGTAGGAGGAGGTATGGTGGCAATGTGAGCATATTAATGCCTCTTTTGATCGGTTATAATTGAAGGTTGCGTAAAGCTCCACTAGTGAGAAATGAGAATCTCTTTCCATTTTGATTAAACTAATCCAACTAAGATCATTGCAATTACGAATTCAGGCTTGAGACAAATCCTTCTCTGTTCTCTTTACTTTACATGCCATAGCATCTCCTCGTTAATTATTGGCTTAATTCACCCAAAATAAATTATTATTGGATTGGTTTTGAGGGAATTTTGGGCTGCTTTTGATTTTGAGTGGAAGGTAAATTTTTCGTAAAATTAAGGGCTGAACGCGGAGAAATTGGTGCCGTTGCCATATTGGCATCTAGATAGGCATTGCACCTTGCATTGGGATCTTATCTTTTGCTACGCTGCAAAGTTGCCAATTCATATCATCTGAATTAACTCAGATTTTGAGTTTAGATTTCAACAGTTCGATCTATTTTAGCACAAATATTAAAGAGATCCCTATATTCTATCTCAATCCGAATTAACATGTATGTTGATCGGACGGTCAGAATATAAACTCAGAATTTGAGTTGCTTAAAAGAGGATCGGATGGTCTAGGAATTCTGCTGAAATTTTTTAGTTACCATCAAATTAAATCCAAATTAAATCAATACCACCCAAATCTATTTTTTTCCATTCATACCACCCACGCGGACTGAGGGAGCGCACCAAATCCATTTGGTGCGCATCCTGAGAAGGATACCATTTGGTGCTCTGACTGGGAGCACGCACTAAGTAGTAACCTAACCCAGGGTGCACACCAAGCAGTCTGTTGTATATCAGCGAAAATTTAAACATTTTTTCATTCACCAAGAAGGCAGACAAGGAAGCTAAAGATCAAAGAGCAACTTGTGAGTTTTTTTTTTCACTTTAATCCTTTTTTTAAATTATTTAATAGTATTTTTAATTTACTGTAAATTTATTAATTGTTAGGTTTGTCCCTAAATTCAACCAACTATGATTGGAATTGCTTGTTATTTTAGCGATGAAGTATTACAAGGGCCAAATGGTGCTTATTACAGTACCAAATTCCAGAAAATGTTCAATATCGGTTCGATCTAGATTTCAAAGGTATAACTAGGGAAGTGTACCAGCAACTTGGTATTTACCCGAATTATTATGAACTAGTAATGTCCGTAAAGATCAATATTGGTCAAAGCAACCAAACATGGTTTCAACAGTCCTCGGTACAAGATGTTAACAGTTGGTGATTGTATACCCAAATGGCTATGAATATGACCTCAGGTTTAAAATATGAGACTTTAGGTTATCAGGTAAGAAGTTTAAAAAAAAAAAAAAAAAGTTACTGTCCTTTATGATTTTAAATAGGGAATAAAATATGTTGTTTTTTGTTTAAGTGCAGAAACTTGTTTTTTCTCATCTAACTATTGATCTTCATCAAAATTTGTGCACAAACATTTAAACAATTAGATGAGGAAAAGCAAATTATCTTCCTTTAGGGTACGTTTGGATGCACTATAGAATAGCGAGAATAGCTACTGTTGAGAATAGTATATTAAGAATAGCTAGAATAGCTACTGTTTAAGAATAGCGCTAACTCAAAGCTATTCGGAATAGCTAAAAAGTTGTTTGGATGCACACTTTGGAATAGAGTTTGGAGGGAATGAATAAAATAATATTTTTTGTGCAACTACCTTCTAATCTTTAATTATTATTTGTTGAAAATATTTGAAGCATCTTTTTAGCTAATTTAATACATCAACGTAATTAAAAATAGGAAATTCATCCAAGAGCAATTAAAAAATATTTAAAGCATCTTTTTATCCAATATGTATATTGTTGAAGATAAAAAAAAATATTAAAAATATCTAACTCGTAATTAACCAAAAAAATAAAAAAATATATTTTCAACAAATAGTTTAATTTGTAGTAATGTATGAAAACATAATCTAACCATTAGAACAAAAGTAGTTTAATAAATCTGAAATAGTTAATAAGCTACAACATCACAATACCTAAATAACGGATAATTAAAGTACAATAAAAGTGAAATTATTAATTCATCAATAATTCCATTTCACATGTTATTCCACAAAATATTTTTTATTCTCTCTCTCAAATCAGCTCCAACTTCATTATCACGGGCCGAAAAATCTCCTTCAATTCCAGTATCACCAGCAGAAATATCGGTGTCCATTTGTTGTTCGTCTAACCACGATTCATCTGAAACATCTCGAATCATATTTTGACGATTAATGAAATTGTGTAGAATGCAGCATGCAACGACAACTCTAGCCTGTATCTTAAATTTGTACCTACGCATCCATTGACAAATCTTAAATCTGATTTTCAAAATTCCAAATGTCTTCTCTACAATGTTTCTAAGTTGCGCATGCCTGTGATTAAACAGATCTTCTGGACAATTGTACGTCCGATGACGCCCTCGATATTCACTTAAGTGGTATGGTCGACCACGGTACGGGCACATAAAGTTCCTATTGTTTGCGTAACCTAGATCAACAAGATAATATCTGTCCTGGGGTACTAGAAAACCCCTCTCTACTGCTTTACGCAATATGAAATTATCGTGGGCCGACCCCTCCCAACCACTCACAACACCCACAAAATTACCGTCAAAGTCCACCGCGGCCATGACATTTTGTGAATAAAACTTCTTCCTGTTACGAAATCGTTCAGGTTCTTCATCATCGGGATCAGGAAATGCGGGAATGTGTGTTCCATCAATTGCACCTAATGCTCCCTACATGCAACATTAAAAAAATGACATGCGATTTTTGCAATAAATGCTTCAATTATTATTGGATACTTTTCAAAAATTTACCTTAAATGCCTCATGTGGAGTTCCTTCCGATACTTTTGCATGTATGGGTGCGTCGGCGCCTGGCAACTTAATGTAGTCCCGACGCATACGAAGAATTTTTCGCAACACATTGTTGAAACATCGCCACACCGTTTCTGTTGAATGCTGAAAATCCTCGCCCACTTTACGGATTGTATGTGAGTGGCCAACAATTTGCAGGAACATCCCCAATTGCTCCTCGATCATAACATCTCCAGATGGCACCAGACCTTTCTGCTCCAACTCATGTTTCAGGATCATAAAATTTTCGTAACTCATTCGAAAGTTTTCGTAAGGACGCTCATGATGGCCTTCTAATATATCTCGAACGTATTCTGCACCACTCATACGCCTATCATTTTTAACTTCCTTAAGATCCATAGTACAAACTTGCATAGTATCCCAAATCCATGAATTTGAATCCATGACTGCTTGTCCAACAATTGAGATGATCGAGTCATCATCACTTGAAGATTCGTCACTTGAAGATTCTTCTTCAGAAATATATTCCATTTCCATGGTCCTACATTTCAAAAACTAATTATTTACATCCAAAAGAACTAACATTGATAAGAAAAATAATGATATTTACTCAATTTAGGCTAACTAAATTGTGAGAAAGCAACAAATCATAATAGAGTCCAATTCAATGAAAATGTTGTTAAAATAACAATTGTTGTATCTAATCTAATTATTAATGAATTTTTAAATTTGGTTAGCTAGTTTGGCAATAGTTATAGGGATATATGCCCATGCAACATAATTGTTGAAATTTATATAAATGAAAATATTTAACAATGTAGATCAAACTTGTATGATTTTTTTTTTTTTTTTTTTTTGAAAAAAAGCTAAACTCTAGCTAAGTTTGTCCAATATCTCTCTGTTTGTGAAGTTTGTAGTAAGATTAGTGTGAAACATACCCTCTCACTAGTCAAACCGAAAAAAAAAAGAAAATATAAAATAGAGAATAGTGAATAAAGATCCAAAAATTAAATCAAATTGAAGCAATTAAACCATGATTTTGTATGCTTCGAGTAATTGAATTGGATGCACAGTGTTATCTCAACCAAATGTTGTACAAAATTACAACTTCTATTAATTAAGAAATATTAACTTTTAATAAAGAAAAAAATATTATTTGTCAATCTAGTGACATGAGAAACCACCTTATTATCGAAGTCAGCACTGATAATATCCATAGCCCATAAATTATTTCTAGAAAAACCTATATTGGACTTACATAGACCATATATTCACTACATATAATAGAAATATAAAGAGTCCAAGTTCGACTAACTGACTGCATTCTAAATTAAAAAAGTCTAACTGACTTACTACATTTTAACATCTCAAATCCATATAAATTACTACATATAACAAATGCCTAATGTTAATTGTCGATACTAACCGACTACATTTTAAATTAAAAGAGTCTAAACTAGCTGATTACATTTTAAAAGTCCAAATCTAGATAAATTACTACATATAATAAATGTCTAATATTAACTATTGGTACAAGCATGTAATCACTGATTTGGTGGCCTATATCCACTATTGAAAAACCCAGTTGGATCATACATACTGGGGTTCATGAAAAATGTGCCACCAAGTGGGTTTACCCCCCCCTTGCTGGTGCATCCCTCCTTGTGGGTTCATTCCATAGCTCGGGTATTGTTGAGTTCTTATGTAATTAACCCAATCTACGATTTCCTGATCTGATGCCCCTAAAAAATATTCTCTCTCATGAGGATCCTTCATCAGTTTCTGCCGAATTACATGAAATAAACCCGAATCCAGTTGAAGACTGTTCAATTTATTCATCATGCACTCAAATTCTTTCTTTTTTTCTTGTTTTTCTTCTTCTTTCCGGCGGTATTTATCCTCCTTCAGCTTGGCAACACGACCAACCTCCTCAACAAGTTGTTCATTTAACCTGACCATTTGTGCACCTCTCCCCGCTATCTCTTGGATAACCTTTGTTTTTTCAGAAATCCGACGTTGGATTTTCTTACCTTTCGACATATTAGACCCTTCATCAGTGCTTTTTCTCTTTCCTGATCCTGAGTCTCGACTGGCTTGGCTGACTCTCATTGAATCGGTGATGAAAGGGCTTTCTTGGCAATCATTTTGAGACATGGGTTGTTCGACCGTGGGATCCCTCAGTGAGCAAAATGGCTCGAACTCAAAGTGCGGGGATTGCCAATCATCATGCACCGGCGTTTGAGGCACATCTGAGCTTCCGGTTTCGCTACCAGTTGCACTGTTGCATGTGCCGACTGCATTGTAGCTTGCATTACCATTGGCCATTTTGCTACCACACATTGCAAGCATTTGTTCGTACCAGGGACAAGTCTTTTTATTGTAATATTGCCACCTCTTCTTATCAACCTGTATCAAACGGGAAAACAAAATTAAATTTTAGTAAGCATAGTTAGTTAACCCAAATATTGTTGATTAAATAAATAACACTTTCTTACCTTAATTAATTCCTCCCATGTATTGTCGTCTGGTGGTATCGGTTTATGAAGTTCATGATTCCAGCTCCAACCACTTTTATTGGCCAATTCTTTAAAATTGCCGAACTCCCTTCTCATTGTTTTGATTCTATTAATAACCTGCTCATATGGTCGTGACTTTTGGTCTTTTTCCTTGAATAAATCATAAATCTGCCTCCATTGAGTTGATTTGAAATTAAGGTCCCTCTTATTCGTCAATAACTGCACCTCTTCACATGCATTCAGTAAGATGCGCGACTCTTCAATTTCCCAATTATCGCCTCTCTTCGAAGCTCCCACCTCACCTTCCATTTGGGAACTCACTTTCTTCCCCTTTGTTTTGGAGGTTGTCCCGAAAAACTTACGTGTTCGATTCATGAAACTAGGGAGATTATTGAAAGTGGGCAAATGATCAACATGCTTGTACCAAACTTATATACCAAACTTATATAAGAGAGTTCATATAATTACCTTAAATTTGCTCAAATTATCACTTGACGAGAGTCGATTTGGTCTAAAGCGGTGGTCGGACTTTGCTTACCTCTACCTCCTCTAGTTATCAAATCTGAATTTATCAAACAGAAAAAAACTTATAATCAGATCATATGAAACTATTAAAAAACAAATTATTTAGTAAATTTTTAATACTAAGAAGTATATGATTGGGGAAAATTTTTATTACACAAAGAGATCATTTAGTAAAAGGTGAATATAACCTTGATAGAGCACCTGACAACCCAAAAACTTACCAGAAAAAAGTCCTTCCAATTCCAAACCAGAAGCTGGACAAATTTATTTAAATATAACATTATTTAAATATGACAGTACCTTGACAGAGTTCACATCAGGAAGCTTGAGAGAAGTAATAGCCTTTGTATAAGACAAAATCTCGGAGATAATGAAAGTAGTGGCAATCTACAACAAGATAAGTAGAAAGGATCAGAACTTCAAAGACAACATGTTGAGATTATAATAAATGCGTAACAGCCTTAGCAGGTGAATTAAATGAGTTATGTAGAAACTAACCTTCGAAAAACAAAATTATACAAAAATCAAGCACCAAATAAAGCCACTCGAAATCTCTCTCGAGCTAACAACAGATTTCTAGTAGATGAAACCCCAAATTAACACAAAATTAACCCCAATTGAAGAGAGCTTTACCAAATTGTGGATTTGAAAAAGGGAGGAGTGGCCAGAGAGAGGAGAAGGGAGGAGCGGCCAGAGAGAGAGGAGACGAGATGAGGCTTTCGAGATGTCTAATTGTTCGTCCTGACGTGGAGAGGTCAAAACCGGCAACCTTATTCTCAATCGTCGGCTAGATCAACGGAGATCTGGGTTTCAATACGCCTCCATCTTTCCTTTTCTTCATCTCTCTTGTTTCAAGGCAGTTAATTGGAAAGGAATAAAAAATTGAAGAGTGCTCTTTCTCTCTCCTCACGCTGCACACTTTTTTGGGCTGAAATCGCTATTCCACCTTTTGGTGGGGTTAGGAGAACAGCACTGAATAGCGCTATTCCGAATAGCACTCAGTACGTTTGGATGCACTACTATTCAGAATAGTGTTACTATTCCGAAAACAGCCCTATTCTCCTGCATCCAAACATACCCTTAAATGGGATCGTTAAAAGATATTAACCTTTCAATAACTCAATCAATCCGATGTACACATGCATCAGTTTGAATGCAGATTCCAAAAATATTTATTTAATAGTTTATTAAATTCGCATATGAATTTTAAAGAGATAATTTTTTTATGCAATCTAACGACTTAAATTTATCTTATTTACCTATCAATTCTTACAATATTTCTTTATAATTCACCCCTTATGTAATTAGTATCATGTTAATCTAGTTAAATTATTAAAAAAAAAAAAAGAGTTTACTTCTGATTTAGAATTACAAAGTCAAAATTATCATTAACTCTCAAGTGAAAATTATGATTATCGGTTTCTTCTTAACTGGAAAAATAGATCTGCACCTATCATTATTGTTCTATTTGGATACATATTTGTTGCACCATCTGTCCTAAAGCCTAAATTTTTATTAATATTGCTGTAAAAAACTCACAAATTATAGGTAATTCAAAAAATACTAGGGTCCTCAAGTTAATTTGCAGTCTCATTCTTGTGGGGCGCAGATTGGCGTTGAGGCCCCCCGAAAACCAAAAAATACACTGTAATATATTGATATTTAGGTTTTTGAGGGGCCGCAATGTCAAATTGTGGCCCCCAAAGAATGGAGCCACAAATTAACTTGGAGGCCCTGGTATTTTTCGAATTCTCCAATTTCAGTGGTGTTTTGATTTATTTTATTTTTTTGAAATGGTATTAATAGAAATTTCGGGTCCTAAAGAGAATCATACATTTTGTGAGCAAGACATGCAAAGGATAAAGCAAAAAAAAAAAATTTATGAAAATGGTCGCAGGGGTAAACGAAAGTCAATGTAATTTGGACTTTATAATTCTTAATTAGAGGTAAATAAAGATTTTTGAATAATTTAATTAAAGTTAACATGAAACTAATTACATGAGGAATAAATAAGAAAATGTTACAAGAGTCTAATTTATGAGGGATAATTAATTTTTTAGGAGTAAATAAAAAAATACACAAGTTATGAGAGGTACATAGAAAATTATCCAAAAAGAAATAATTTGTCTAATTTATTGAAATTGCATTTGAAATTTTGAATCATGAATATTCGAGTTCAAAATTTCTTGAAATGTAACAATGTTAATCATAAAAATACTAACACTAAATAGATTGTGAGTTCATTCTACAGCTACATATTACATATGTTCAAATTAATTTATAATAAATTAGTCATGTATTTTTTTTCTATCTGCCATAAGTTTGGCACATTTATATTCGTTGGGATCTTAAGTGATAATTATTATTCAAATCTTTAACTGTCAAACTATCGCTGCCACATAAAACCAAGTATAATAATAGAGGAGGAATCTAATTATCACAATTTTTTGTTACAACAAAGTTACCACAACTATTTTTTACAATTTCAAAGTTCAAATTGTCGATCCAAACCATTCAACATGATCTCCACAATAAAATGTGCTGCCAAATCAAATTTTACATTTTTTGAATTTTTTTACTAGTTATTAAGATGGATACAAAATTCAATGTTCTGAATTTGACTAGTTTTTGTAAAATACTTAATAAATAGTAAAAAAATTTAAAAAAAATGTAAAATTTGATCTGAAAGCACATTTTATTGTGGAGATCATGTTGAACGGTTCGGATCGACGATTTGGACTTTGAAAATGTAAAAAATAGTTGTAGCAACTTTGTTGTAACTCAAAATTGTGGTAACTAGACCCCTCCTCATAATAATAATTACTTTCCCTTGGCTTACATTTCGCTCAAGGAATTAAAAATTTGATATGGATCCCTCAGTTAAGGGAATACATAACTAACACTTCACACAAGTTTTGTTAGCATTTGTTAGTTAATGGTTGTGCTTGACAGATTAAGGATTGTACCTGTTAATATGTGATTTGGACCATGATATCAGGATTGCCTTTACTTCACATTAGAGAAGTATTTTGTCGAAGAAAAATTGAATTTTTATGGGTGCGGTTTTGCAAGGAACATGGTGCAACCGGGTATAAAGGGTTTTTGGGTCCCGGGCAGTTAGAAAAATAGCATCATGTGTAATTTTATGTAGGAAAGTGATGTAAATATATTTACTTAATGTAAACTTGATAGTATCTGTCCAGCATTTCAAAAAAAAAAAAATGAATTTTTAAAATGAAAAAAATTTCATCAAAAGTTTTGAATTTAGTAAATTCTTAAAATAGATAAATATTTTGTCCGCCATATTAACGAATCAAATCACCATTTAAATCTTAAAAAAAAGTACTGCTCTCTTTAGTAATTGTGATCACTAATTAAGAAGATAGAGAGAAGTTTCTAGGGTTTTTTCATCCGTGGAAGATAGAGAGAGGAGGAATTCACATCCCCTCAGGTTACCGGACTGAGTACAATTGAATTGGACGGCTCAAAATTATTATTTTTAACTTGGCACGAATCTATAAGCATAAATAATAATGCCCCCCTGCGCCATCCCAAGGAAGAACTGGCTAAGAGTAAATCTGGACCGTCCGTTTCAATTGTGTTGAGTCAGGTACCTGGGAGGATACGGATCCGAGATAGGAGGCATTAAGAGAGACGGGCTCCTTTTCTGACGGTAATTTTTAACGGAAGCGCTCCGTCAGTTGAGATCCATTGTCTCATATAGCACGAATCTTGATGTATAATCGGATGGTCTAGCACTCTAGCTGCCCATCGAAAGCCCCCCCTTCCAAAATGATGATATTTTATAAACCACCACATCCGAAATTAACGGATAAAATCATTATGTAAATCAAAAACTAAAAAAATTGACCCCCCCCCCCACCCCCCAGTGATTGTGATCACTAATTTAAATTACGATCTAAAAAATAGAATCCATCAGCATACCTTCAGCATTAAGCTCCAAAACACCTAACATAAAAATATTTGGAAAATTTGGTTAATCTAGATTCTGAATGGTTTTGTTGTATCTAAGCATGAAATAAAAAATTTAGGTGTTAAATTATAATATTTTTTGTATTTTTTTCTTTGGATGCCCTATCATATTTTAACAGTAATACGCTAAATATGATTTTTTAATATTATTATTAAATAGATAGAAATATTTCCTTACTAAATAGGATTATTTAATTCTTTAAGGATCAATGACTATTATTTAAGATGTTTGTTAAAGTGGAATGTACCTTAAAATTTTATATACGCTAGAATTATCAATCTTCTTACAATTACAGTTCTAATCTATGCACAAATTATTTTTGACTTCACATCCAAAAGAGAAGTATTTTGTTGAAGAAAATTTGAATTTTTAAAATGAGATAATTTCCATAAAAACTTTTGCAATTCGTAAATTCTAAAAATAGATAAATATTTTTTTGCCACAGTAAACTCCATTATACAATTATGATTGGATCCACAAATTTTAACTGCAGAGAAAAACAGAAGAGCTGTACTATTTTTAAACATATCATCATTTGACAATTCAAACACATTCTATCTGTATTAAATTATTTTGTAGTGCTAATATATATATATAGAGAGAGAGAGAGGGGCTAAGACGCAAATGTTTGCACCAAGGCTTTGGTGCAAACGATTCGGTTCTCCGATTTTCAAAGTTCAAACGGTCGATTCAAACCGTTAGATATTTAATCTATATTTTACATTTTTTGGATTTTTTTTACTATTTATTAAGCCACTTTGAAAATTGCTGATCCGGATGAACAGTAAAAACAGTGCAATCAAATTCTGGACCATGTGATCAGCAATTTTCAAAGTGGCTTAATAAATAGTAAAAAAATTCCAAAAAAATGTAAAATTTGGTCTCCAAGCACATTTTAATATAGATTAAATATCTAACGGTTTGGATCGACCGTTTGGACTTTGAAAATCCGAAAACCATTCGTTTGCACCAAGGCCTTGGTGCAAACGTTTGTATCTTAGAGAGAGAGAGAGAATGGCTAATATCAAAACGTTTGTTCCTGGACTCAGGAACAAACGTTTCCGTTCTCTAATTTCCAAAGTTCAAACAACAAATCCAAACTGTTAGATGTTCAATCTATATTAAAATGTGCTTGGAGACCAAATTTTACATTTTTTGGAATTTTTTTTACTATTTATTAAGCTGGTTTGAAAATCGCTGTTTTTATGAAATTTCTGTAGCATTGAAAAACAGCGGTTTTCAAACCAGCTTAATAAATAGTAAAAAAATTCCAAAAAATATAAAATTTGGTCTCCAAGCACATTTAAATATAGATTGAACATCTAACGGTTTGGATTTGTTGTTTGAACTTTGAAAATTAGAGAACGAAATCATTTGTTCCTAAGTCCAGGAACAAACGTTTTGATATTAGCCATTCTCTCTCTCTCTCTCTCTCTCTCTCTATATATATATATATATACTAGTATCGTGCCGGTGCGTTGCAACGGAATATATGATAAGATAACAAAAATAAATTCTCATACAAAATGACAAAGTTTCATAAAAAACAAAATTAGAAATATATTCTAGATTTATCACAGTAATATGTATAGAAATAAGTAGATAAATAAAGAAATGAACAAAAAATTGATTTGCATTGTGATCCGCCGTATAGAAAATTTCAATTGGAGAGGGAGAAATAAGGAAACAAATAAAGAATGAAACGGAGAATTATATCGCTAAATTTTAAAGTCTGTTTAATTTTAATTGTAACGCATCGTGTGGCGGTATGTGTGGCGAGTATGTTTGTAGCTAAATTTAAACTTCTACATATATATTATTGATCTAATCTTAAGGATAGTTGTCTAAGGCATCTAGTAGTAAAATTTTCTTTCTTAGTTTCCTGTATGGCAATCATATCCAAATGGTTATCAGCTATCATATCTTTAACTATTTGCATAAACATGCTTTTTATGCAACTCAAGTATATTGGTAAGGCTCAGGCCTTGTAGACGCACGCCAACCAACACTGCTATCATGCAAGTTGCCTCCCATCTTCTCTCGTTGGTCAATAAGTCACAAAGAAGTGACACTTGTTACCTAGGTGATGTGGTTTTATTCGGTAACAAAGACCAACTGAAGGTTGATGAAGAGTTATCATCAATTTACGTAGATGATCGTTGTGAAGAGGATAATGGATTTGTTTCGTTCACAGACTGAGTTGAAAGATAAAGTGGGTTGCATGATAGATATCCTCTCAAATCAACCACCTCTGTACAACACCTTTTGGTATTGAAGAGAACTGACAACACTAGTTTGACTTTCAGGGGGTTTCTGATTGACCAGATTGATTCTGTGGCGAGAGACTTGAAGAATTATCTTGCTATGTTGAGGAATGATTTACCAAGTAGTTTATTTAATGAGAAGGGATTTCATGACCTAGTTCTCGCGCAAAACATGGTCTATAAAATTGAGGAGTTCCTTTGTGCCAAGTCCCTCCGTGACAAAGATTTGAGAGAGGCTTTTGAGAAATCCAATGAGGTTAAAGGGCTGGATAGTGATTGGTCAGGTTCTGAGTTAGTCATGTTCCAGAAGGAGATATGCATTTGCCTCCAAACCTTAAAGAATGTTTTCAGGAGGAACTTGCAATTTTCACTTCCTGTCAAATTTGATGATCGGTCAATCAGGAATTATTGCATAGAAGAGGCAAAGCTACTATTCTGCACAGTTGCTTCAGCTTATGAACTGCATGAAAGAAAAATGGATCCCATTGAGATGCTAGTTATAGATGAGGCTGCACAATTGAAGGAATGCGAGGCACTGATCCCTCTCCAGCTTGTCGGACATACGCCATGCCTTCTTAATTGGAGATGAGAAACATGGCAGATTCATAGCTATCTGGTGCATCCTTTTTAGTTTCCATCTTTGCAAATGATATCATAAAATATCAATAATTAGCGACCAAACCACCTACATTAGATGTCTTCATGTTACGTCAGCTGGTAAATAAAAGGTTACCTTAAGTATGGTATCACTGAAAGGGGGTTCAGGCGCAAGAACCCGCATAATTTCACTGCAACAGACGCCAATCAGAAGCCTGACATCCTTGTCCTTGTGATGAAGTAAATCATTTTTTGACAGGGACTTGCATAGAGGGGCTAATTGGGATTGTAACTTAGGATCTTGGTTCAGCACTGACAACGCACTCTCAGCTTGCTGTGTGTTTTTGTGAGTGTGCATGAGAGAGAGAGATTGCACTTGGGATTCCGATATAGCACAGAAAAACTAAAAGATATTTAACCAGGGATTACAATGCTCTAATTTTGGCATTTTCCCAGTCAGGCAAGCTACCAGTCACTAGCCACCAGGTAGTGACAAGTGAGAAATGCAACCACTCATGCTTGTAAATTGTTTAGGTTTTCATTTTTTTGTATCACATTATCATTTTTGTTGGTCAGGGGATTTTTCAAGTATTCCATTTTATTGTAAACTGGTTTTGAGGGAACCAAACCTAAACCATCCATAGGCTTGATTACAGTTCCGTTCAAAGAAAAGATATTAATTAGTCCTTTCACTTGCGCTTCCATTTGACTAATATAAGCTTGAATTAGGATCAACTGAAGGCTTATTCCGCTAGTCCTCACAATCAAACACTGACTGACTGAATAGCACTTAGTCATTCGACAATCCTTTCTCCAAATAGAAATGGCTTAACATATGAGCGCACATTGCGTAAAGTTGAAGCAAAATTTACCTTTAGTAACTTTACTAGAGTGTCCTTGCTGAGGCGAGGTTGCGAGAGTGATCTCCCCACCTCTTCTATAGTTAGCTCGGACATTGTTATGCTATCTCGATCTTTCGTTTTCTGTAATTTACGCAACCTCCATTCGAATTTCTTGGTCGCCAAATCTAGCCCTAGATGAACGGATCCGTATCCTCTGCATTAACTCAAAAGGAAATCTTTTGAGTTAATGAATTTCAACCGTCTGATTTTAAACGGAGCCAATCTGACTTGTGTCTATAACATAGGAGCCTTTTAATATTAGTGCAGATCTAGTTCGCACGAATATTAAAACAGATCAGACAGTCAAGATTCATTAACTCAAAAGATTCTCTTTGAGTTATGCAGAGGATGTGAGTTCTAGATAACCCGAGTTCTCACTTCTCAGATAAACCCTGGCGGGATTCAAGTGCCCATGGAGATGATTTTCTTTTTTTTTCTTTTTTTTTTTGCGCGCACCTAGGCGCCTGACTGAAGATTCATAAGATTAAAGAGAATTCTCAAGTAATTGAATTAATTAGTGCCAATCAAAGAGGCGGCCGGATTGGTATTTATAAGAGGCGGTAGCAAATTCTACTATTTTTTTCCTTTCATATTAAATTATGTTATAATTAGGATAGTTAATATATAGTCGGTTATAAGTCGAAAGAATCAGTGGCCGAATATACGTCTGTTTCAATATCAATCTTCCTTACCTCTTTTTTTTTCGAAATTTCATTCTGATTTTAGAACTTCATTATTTATTGCTCTTTTTCTAAACAACAATGAAAATGAATCAAAATATAGAGATATTCTGTCAATTTAAAGTACTCTTAATGTATGTAATGTTTTTTAATATTTTATATAAGCATTTTTTAAAAAGGAGGGTTCAAATGTTTTTTTTTTTTTGCCTCCATAATGTCTCTATTTTTAAAACGTTAATAACTCAAAATAATTCACAATTTCACATAAATATTTATTTTTTATGGATAATAATTTATTTGATGCTAAATATTCCTTTGTGTAGATAAACTTAATATGTGATTTCACATAATCATGATCATGATAATAAAATAAAATAAACGAGCGAGGTACTTTTTACATTTTTCTTTCCTGTGATATAAATAAAAAATATTAGTCAGATTATTTTGTTGTTATTATGATATTTTAATACACCACCGCAGCAAGAGACATGAACTCGGTGGCATATTCTTGGATGACATGAATTACTATGACCAAGAAATGACTGCTTGCTTTTTTTAGAGGTGCTTCTAACTTATATTTGTTACATGTCTATGTAAATTTTCAAAAGATATTTATTGATGTCTTCATGGATATATAAAAGAGCCAATTTGGGATTATTTGAAACACTACAAGATTGAAAATTTGGATAAATTTGGTAAATAATATGATTCCTCATTTTCTGCATTTCTGAAAAAAAACATCTCAACATTCAATCCACATGGTCATTAAGCATAAAATTTAGGCTACATAATACTTGGTTCAAATCAGACTTGCTTCTATTGGGTGTCAACGCTACAATTTTTGTTCTCCTAAATTATTTTAGTCGCGTGCTTGATTGCAATCAAACATATTTCATTGAATATATTTGGAACTGGGAGATAAAAGGGACTGAATGGTGTATCTGTCCAGACGAAATCTCAGCCGTCCATCCAGCAGATCCAACGATTCTAAACCATTGTGTTGAATATTATATATTATACATACATTTTATGTATTCATTCGTGTACAAGTTTGAAATTAGTTATAAATTAACCTATTACACACAAGACCACACAGATTGATCTTCTCCTTTGCTCACCAGCGAATACGCGATCTCTTCTCTCTTCCTCCGTCTTTTCTCCCTTCGCTCCCTCCCTCTTTTCTCTTTTCTCTTTTCTCTTTTCTCCTTTATCGCCGCCAGTCGTGCCAACCCCTCACCCCAAACCCTAGGCCCTGCCTCCCCGCCTTCCTCCCCATCCGAAACCCTAGAAACCCCACATCCCGCCTTCCCCTGCGAGGCTACGATCGCTTCAAATGTCGTGCGGGTATATGATGGAGGCTAGGATTTGTCACTGGCCGCGGAAGGTTGCGAAAGAGGAGCCAGATCTCTCCTTTTTCCAGTCCCAAGCACTGTCAAACCCTTTCTATTTCAAAATTGGCACTAATCAAACCCCCTTCCCACTCCCCCGTTTTCTCCTCTCTCTCTTTCTCTCTCTCCGTTGAACTGGAACCCTAGCTTGATGCTCGACTGAAATTCCAGATCGGAGATGACAGGTGCAAGTGGCCGCGTTAGTGGCTCCGGTGGAGGCAAGGCGGCTCCTGTGCGGCGTAGGCCCTCGCTAAGACGGAGCCTGGACGCAGATGAGTTCATCAACATGATGCACGGGTCAGATCCGATCAGAGTTGAGCTCACTCGACTCGAGAACCAGGTCAGAGGTGCGAATGTAGCTTGATCTATTGCTTTATCTAGCGTTGATTTGTTTCTTGGGTTATGCTTGAAGCTTTGGTTGTGAATCTATTGCAGATAAGAATAGGGAATTAGGAGAGGCACAGGCGGAGATCAAGTCACTCAAATTGTCTGAACGAGCTAGAGAGAAAGCTCATGAAGAGGTACTCCTTTCTTTTCACATTGTGCAAATAGTGCTTCGTGGTACATGTTAGTTTCTATGTAACAATAGTTTTCTGAGTTAAAACTGGTAGATGAAACAAAATTTTAACCATAGCCATTGTGCATGTAGCTATATGGAAACACTATCTAATTTGGAATTCTAAAATATCATAAATCATTTCCATGTATCTTTCTATAGAGTCTGTAAAGGGGAATATCACTACAAGAAATTACGCATTTAACGGCGCTTGAGATCTCGGCGCGATAGGATCGAACCGCCGGGTTAAGTTTAGATCGGTGGCGCGTGATTGAAATCGCCGGGATACCTATCCAACGTAATAAACTTGCCGGACAAAAAAAAACTCTCCCGCGCTAAAAATCCTCTTTCGATCAAATTCATACAGTCGCCGCACATCTCTCCATTTTTAGCCCTCTTTCTCCCACTTTTCTTACTCCCGAACAAAAAAATTTCAGTGCGCTAGAAGTCCTCTTTTGATCAAATTCCTATAGTGCGCGCCTCCGCCAGTCCGCCCCTGCTCCTCTACCACTCCGTGCGGACAGCCGACCGCGCCTCCACTGCTGCCGATCCCCGCCCCTGTGTCTCTCCGGTCTCCACGACTCCGCCATGTCGCTCTTCTCCACTGTTTGGTTAGTTTTCTAATTGTTGATTATTAGGAATGGGTATTGGTAATGCCGTAATAGACTAATACTGTGTAGGTTTAAAGATTAAAGCTTACTGTTACTGTGCAGTTTGTCAAGCACAAGGGTGAAAAACACTTCTTCCAACCTAACAGAAAGTTAAAGAAGGTCAGTATATGTATTTGAGCCTTATAAACAACAATTGTATAATAATTCTTTGGTGATTGCATTAAATCTGAACTGTTAATTATTTCAATCCAAGGTCGATTATACACTCATTGTAACAGTTGAGATCAAATTGAGTTAAATAAAGCTAAATTACACTTGTATTTTGTCTCAATTAGTTGTCTTTTGCATGCAGAATTGATTGTCCCTAGGGTTTTTTCTCCCCTTTTTAGCTGAAAAATTCTTCATTATTTTTGGTTGTACCTCATTTCAGGGTTTAATTTTTCATTTTTGGTTGAAAAATTCTTTTGGCTTAATTATAGTTGTGGTTTGGTTGTTTCTTCTTTAATTTTAACATAATGTTTTTAAGTTGCATATAGGAAATACATAGCCTTCTCAGTTTGGTAGTTCTTACACTATCCATCTGTAAGAGTGTTGCATATCAGGATTTTTCTTGCACAACCCATGCATTAGAGCTGCTCTTCTAAGTTGTGACGCATATATGGGTTGATTTTTCTTGCACAACCCATGCATTAATAGCTTCTAAGTTGTTGAAATTGTATTGTTTTCAATTTTTGTGTTTCTTTCTACTGCTAGCATACTAGCTATAAAGTCTTGCTGCTAAAAAGTCACAATAACTAATAAATTGTCCTTTCTTATAGCATACTAGCTATAAGTCTCTCTCTTTCTCAAATCGATCCTCCTACTTGTCTCTATTCTCGGTTTCATCAACTTTCTAGGTTATTAAGTTATCAAATCCTATGTCAATTTTTACGTCGATATTTATGTGAATTTAGTTTGGTTGTGTGTATACTCTGACAGATTTTTGGTTTCGTAGTAAGTAAAACTAAGTTTATATAGTTTACCTGCACTAAAATGTGGTATTTATTATTGGAGATCACTCTACAAAAAGAGTCGGTACTAGTCAATTATTGTATGAATCGCCTAATTATATTAGTGTTGAGAATATAAGGGTATTTATGGAATGCTGGCCAAATTGAGAAGGGAAGAAAACCTAAGAAAACAAAGATATTTTTTTGCTACAGCTCTTGAGATGTGGGATTCTGATTTTATGTGAAGGTGGATGATATTCATGCTAATTTAGGTGCATATTCTTCGAGCCTTTTTTTTTTAATTTAATTTAGGCAAGTAGGTGCAGGTTCTGATAATTGACATATATGCATGCTTGCAACAACTATGTCGAGCATAAGAAGAAACCGCGATTCGTTTGATCAGCTAATTTTTTGTCGGGAGTAATTCGTTTCGGATCTTCTGTGTACAGATATGCAACTAACCGTGCAGTTGTGCATTCTTTTGCAGTCAAAATCGAAATGGGCCAAAAGGCCCCAAAACCAACGCTGCAGTGGTTTGTTTCAATGGAAAGTTCAAGAAAATTAATCGTGGAACCCATCTCCAGCACGAACCCTCTAATTCTGAATCCCTAATTCCATATCCTCTGAGAGTCTGAGTTGAGAACTTGAGATAATCAATCTCCAGTTCTCCACCGTCTAACAATCTAACGGATAATAATCATTATTTTACTTTTTTAGTAGCACTGCCCATTGACCGGTTGTATAATTTAATCTGCCCGTTCAGGGGGCCCAGTTTCAACAGGTATTTAGAGATGGACAGCAAACGCAGCCTTGCACCCATTAAACTATACACATTAAAAAGGAAGAAAAGAAAGAGGAGATCCAATCTAACTTCTGGTCATGTTTCGCCACTTGTCTTTGAGATCAACCTGCTCAATAAACACTAAACATCTTAGAATTAAAGAGACAATATCACACACTAACCCCTCCAGATCAAGCAAAATATCTTTGTAACCTTTCTAAAGTAAATTATTTAAGAGACAACTCCAAAATTTACCCCCTTCTTCTCATTGATTAATTCTACACAAATTAGGGCAAGAAAAAGAAGAGGCAATTTGGATACATTTCCAGAAATTTGGGGATGAGTGAATGAGGCAACTACATGTTTTAATGGGAAGATGATATTGATAATTTCTTTGAGGGGTACACGATTGTAGTGGGCCTAGTGGCATTACGGCACAAGTGTTATTAATGAAAAAAAATTCTAATAGCTAAAATAATATATCACAAAGTGTTACCTCTGTTCTCTCGTCAAATACAAAGCGGTACTGATCCAACATGATCTTCCAATTCCCTCTTCCAAATCTTCAGGATCAGAAATAAATGATAAGAAAAATTAGCAAGTGTTAAGAAACTGAGGTAAATCAATCAAAGTATACAGAGCTAATAGAGAAATTTATGTACTCTTCGACAGCATTTCTCAATGTATCTTCCTCTAGTACACTCCATTTCTTGATTTTTCTCCTTACACCAAGCTTTCTCTTTGCCACCTGAATAAGAGGAGAAACTGCAATTCTCTTTGGGGTAGCCAAATGAAACCTTCTTGGACTTCCCTCTGAACTATCTGATGTCAACTCCGCGGTCTCGCTCCACTACAGATACCATAGACACAGTGACACACACATGAACATGCAAACAGACTTTAAAAAAATATAGATCATATTATTAACTGCCGTGTGAAGGAACTTGTTACCACAAAGCCAGATTTTAATGTGTGGTGCGGCTATGGCTTCTATTTTTTTTTTTTTTTGGTATGGCACCAGTCAGGCTCTGAGCTGGGTGGGACGACCAATTTTGTTTCCAAATGCAGCCAAATCATGAAAGGGTTATTAATGCTTGATGCACATCAATAAATGTAATAAAACCTAAAACTAAAAACTTAGAGAAATAGGGAAGTGAAAATGGGGTCCAGCTGATTAAATGTTAGAGACACATATTTTTTGTGAAATTATTACCTTGAATCGGTAAGCCCCATAAGATGCTAACGTCTTCCAAAGTCACAGTCATCTCGCCGAACGGTAGATGGAAAGTATTGGTCTCTGGCCTCCATCTCTCGACAAGAGCGGTGATCAATGAAGCGTCAATAGGGCAATCATTTACTCGGGCAATCTGATACAACCCAATATTCTTCAGACCTTGGGCCATTTCATCGCTATATTGCACGTGCATCCGATGTGCGCCGGTACGCAAAACCTTATCTTTTTTCTGCAAAAATTTAATATTTACTATTACCAAAAAAATTTAACACAGCAAAACTGATTAAATCCAAAAGAGCAAAATTTCAGCTATAAAATAATATGCAATTTTACCTTCTGCGAAACTCTAATCTGCGATATTCTAAGCTCTGACGGGTTGACATGCAATAATTGTGGATAATCATCCATTATACCTAAATTAATAGTACATAAGGCTGAATTAATCTAACATATTTAAAAAAACATTATTGAACACATAAATAAATTAATCTCAATTCATAATCAGAATGTTAGTTATACTACTACTTTTTATATTTTTTTTGGCAAGGTTTTTTTTTAACACATAAATAAATTAATCTAAATTAATAGTACCGTCTTTTTTTTGGCAAGGTCATATTTTTTTTGCCTTTGGATCACATATGGCTTGTGTAAATTGAACTTGCTGGAATCAAGTTGGCTGTAATTTAACTATTTAAGAGATCAATATGACTACTTGTTGATGTAGCAACCTTTCACATAAAAACCACTATTTAAGATATCAATATGACTGCTAGGTTTCCAAAACGTGAGTTGCTTTCATAGCACTATTTGTGGAAATATCATAGGACCAGCTGAGTTGCTTTCATAGCACTATTTGTAGTTGCTAATTGTTTTCAGATGGAGTCCACATTTCTTCATACACATCTTGCCTTCATCCTAAAATTAGATTTTAAAATTGCTTGTGATTAACAAATGCTACTTTCTCGTGAACTTTTAGAATATTCTGGTTTCAAATACTTTGGGTCAGTTCTATTATTTAGAAATAACAACAGAGGCAACCAATTCATACTGGTAAGGTATTGGTATGAAATAATGACCTGATCAATAATTTTAGATCAAAGCTATTAAAAAATGCGAGAAAAGAAGGGTAAATAAGCCTGGGAAAATGTTTCTCTTGCCCAAATAAATCAAGTCATGTAATAGGCACCTTCATTGAAATTCTCCAAAGATTGATTAGGATCCCGCCTGAGAGTGACATCCCGCCTGATTTATTGATTTGATTAAGATATCTATGACTGCTAGGTTTTCAAAACGTGAGTTGCTTTCATAGCACTATTTGTGGAAATATCATAGGACCAGCTGAGTTGCTTTCATAGCACTAACTAAATTACATTATAACTAATCAAATACCTCAAAACCGTGAGTTGCTTTCATAGCACCTGCTAGGTTTCCAATTAATTGTACCGCCTCAATCGAAACTACATTGTCACTGGAGATAAATAAATTCATGAAATTTAGATTTCTACTTGTAAAATCAACAATATCAACTAATTCTATAGTTAATTTCGGATTTAACAAATTAAAAAAAAAAGTTTCATACCTTGGCCGGAAAAAAAGATCTAATATTATGCGGACTTCTCCTCTCAAATCTAAACTCCTAAAAGCTAAAGCAGCAATAAAAGGAAGCAACGTGAAATTAAAAACATACAGAGCTTAGTCTGGTAATTTTGCTAATTTGTTTTATTGTTAATTTGTTAAAATCTAAAATCGTTCAATTCTGTGCTAGGGGTGGAACCCATGAGCCCTATGTTTTAAAACATTGATTTTCCTCAAACAGCTTGAATCTCCATTTAGTGAAACTTTAGATTAGTTATATAATTAACCTTTAATGTTGAGAATTAGACTTAAGTCTAGCTAACATAAATTACAGGAATCAACACTTGCCTTGATTTTCCGGGGACTGACACATATACTGATCAAATAGGTTGTGCGGCTGTGATGAATCTATTAACATACGGGATAGGGGATAGGGGATAGGTTCTAATTAGCATATAAAATGCCAACATATATCAAGTCTTAACGCAATCAATCTTTTACTGCAGCCATTGATATACATGCAAATACTACTTTTGCTTAAAAAACTGTAACTATACCAGCAGTGACCGAAATATCAAGTTCACGTTCGAACCTTTTCTTTATCCTAATCCAGGTGAGCAGTCAAACAAGGGATTTACAAAATTGGAAATACATGCACATAAAATTGATCACTGGTCACTGGTGACAACGACAAGATTCGAACAAACTCGAAAAGCCAGCCAAAGTTAGAAAACCATCTAGACCAGTTTTGTAAATACGAGAAAACAAATTCCATCTAGACCAGTTTTAAGTTCATCCGTTTGGTGTCTACAAATATTATAATACAGATTTTCAAAAGGGAAAAATAAACAGAAAAGTTACTGTTACTCTTCTTCTTCGCATTCAAGATCAATCCCCCCATTCCAGAGTTGGTACTAAGATTAACTTAAAAATTGTCATTAAATCTTCTTAAACAAGAGGTCTAAGATTTTTTTGAACGTGAACGTGATATAGACCAAATTAATTTAGACACCTGCTAGGTTTCCAATTAATTGTACCGCCTCAATCGAAACTACATTGTCACTGGAGATAATAAATTCATGAAATCAACAATATCAACTAATTCTATAGTTAATTTCGGATTTAATAAATTAAAAAAGAAAGTTTCATACCTTGGCCGGAAAAAAAGATCTAATATTATGCGGACTTCTCCTCTCAAATCTAAACTTATTCCAACAAACGGATTTGATTTTCATCAACAAATCATGAATTTTTTTTTTTAGGGTTTCCGCGGTCTCTTTCTTCTAACTCTTCAGAGGTTTGGAAATGGAGAGGAGAGAGAGGCAGGGGAAGGGATGGCACACGGGAGCCCAAACAAATTATATCCAAGTTTGGATCGGTACATGTTATACCAATCTAAAGGTTAGGATCTCAATTCGGGATCTCTGTGACACTGTCTTCATAACCCGCGGCAAAAACAAATTAATACAAATCTGAGTTAGGACCGGTGGAATTTGTACCGCTCCCAAAACACTTGTGAGCCTAAATATTTTGAATCATCTGACTGCAAAGTGAAGGAAAGAAGATTTGCAAATAATGAACTTGTGAGCCTAAATAATCAAATTCTAGTGGAGCTAATCAAAGAGATCAAGCTATTAGTTAGTTAGAGCTAATAGGCTGTTAAGATGTTGTTAGACGTTTGTTAGAGGAATTCAATGCAAGCAGCATATCACAACATCAGTTCACCATTAAGTTCCACTACAGATGACAAACAAGAAGAAAGCCCATTAATTTACTCAAAACGGACAACTTCACTTAAGACAACGCCTTCAGTCTCACGAGATAAACATTCTTTTTACTCAAAATAAGGAGATTACTGACATAAGTTATATATACACAAGTAATAGGAATCTAATGGCAACAGCAGTTCAGATGTGTCACTTTTAGAAGCTCAATAATATATAATGTTTTTTTGTGTGTAAAATTTCACATAATACTGAAGATTGAAATGAGATTTGTAGTTGCTTTAATTGTTATCTTCCTATATATAAATTATCCATGCAGTCTGCACACAGACAAGTTAGTCTGGTACAGCTGTACAAGTAGACAGGTTTGATAGAAAATGTGTCAAAATGTCAAAGTCAAATAAAAGAATACAAAGAGACAAAACTGGTAAAAAGAGCTCACATTGTGAGGAAATAATCAGAAAACTCATATCTTGGGCCAGATTAATTAGAAAACTCATTAGTACATATGGGACAGTCCAGATAAATCATAAAACTTATCCGTTGGGGCCGACCATTGGGCGCGGACAAGTAAAGACAGGTTGGCCCCTTTTGTGGGCTTCTGTTAAGTGAAAATAGATCTCATTTTACTGCATTACAAGGGAGAGAGAACGCGCCAATTAAGTATATCTCTCCTCCTTGATTATCTCTGATATCTCAGGAAACGGCTCAAGCTGAAGACATGTTGCACATTTTTTGGCATTGGAGTGAATCTCCTCAAGGTGGAGCTCCATATCTTCCGGGGTAGAGACCGTCAGACCACACACCACAACAATAGTTTGTGCAATAAATCTCTATATAAACTCAGAGAAGAAGAAGATGATTTAACTTTGTTTATTGGCAAATGCTTCTGTGCATTCGTTTCATTTTGGACCGTTCATTTCTAATTGATCAAATGGTTCAGAAATTTTGTAAGGATACCATTTCTCTGTTAATTTTATCGGAAGGGTAAAATAGTAATATAAACCTTTTCCTACAGCGTTACCACTTCCCATCTCTTTTCGCTCTCTCGCCGCCCTCCTCCAGCCGTGCGACACCACCATCCCACCCCTTTCCGGCGCTTCGTACACTTCGCGAACCTCTTACTCCCAAATGGAGAGAGCGCACTGCTCTTCGAGCTCCACGCCTGAGGCCGACGCTGAATGCGTCAGACGAAGGGTAATCCCAGTTCTCGATCGAACCCGCTCCAAAGGCCTCCCCCTCGATCCGACGCCAGCGCCTCTCCAGTCTCTCTATTCTTGGTATCCTCTCTCTCTCTCTCTCTAGTTGTGTGTGTGTTTTTTTTAATCTAATTGTTCATGACTTACGTGCACACAAGGTGTTCGATGAAATAACAGAAAAGTGCATGTTTGCTCTTAACAACCATCGTGCATTTTTTTACTGTGTTTACAAGTTTTACTGGTTTGAGAGTTCCTTGTTGTACAATTTTTTAAGTTTTTTTTAGTTTTTTTAGTTGTATACCGGTTGTTTGGTTATGTGCACACAAGGTGTTCGATGAAACTGACATAACTGCACAAGTTTTTAGTAACCTGATAATATTTCTTTGTTTTGTTAGTTATAGTGTTTAGATCTTCTAATTGATTCGGTATGCCAAATTATATATCGGCTCTAATTGATTCGGTACGCCAAATTATATATCGGTTTTATCTTAACTTCTTATTTGATTTCACATATACCTTGTTTAAAACTAGCATGTTGACATAATTATTGGTAAGAAAGAGTGCTTATGATTATGGTTGATACTATCATTTCCATCTCATGTCAATTATGATTCCATGTCGAATACATAAATACCAAATTGCCACTCTTTATTAACATTTTTCTTTTATCATTGATTTTAGGTGGTCAGGAGCTCAGCACGAGCACTGGAAATGCTGGGGGAAGAGTTGCTTGCGGTAATTACATTTATTTTACTAGCCCTTCTCCTTCATTCTCCGTATCTGTTGCTGGTCTCTTACATCTTTTTTTTTTATTATTGCTATGATTTAGTGTATCAGCTGGTATATTACCCCTACCATACCAATAATAAGATGTATATATATGTTATTCTGGCACGAAGACAGAATAAGTTTCATTAGTCAATTGATTGACATAAAAAAGTAATTTAACTGACTGGATGTTTGTTTCTATTTGCTGCAAGGGACACAAATAATAAATTATTGATAACAAAAGGGTGAAGGCAAAGAAAAGACTTAACCTAGCATGTTGACCTTTATCACAGTCTGAACATATGATTATTTTATCTAATTTTAGTTGATAATTCTGTCTGGCAGGGGTCATTGGGCTGCAGGGTTAGAGACATGCATGGAAGCTGTTACCATCACACAAGAGATTATGCCGTTCCCATTTGATCTTGCTTTGTATTTTGACATAATGAGTTGGATGGCTTTATTACGCATTAGAATAAGCAGCGTGGTCTATCCACAGGCTATTCTGTGTTGTGTGCTGTGAAAGAACCTGTTTAGAAAATACTGTTTTGATACAAATAGTCTCCGCGTGGCCATTTGTTTCAGAATTTGAAATATCGCGTTACAATTTCCTTCTGGCATTCCCTTGGCAGAGTTACTATGTCCTTTTTGTAAAAGAATATTGCGTGCTCAATTTTATTCTGATTTTTTGCGTGGGTGAACAACCCTCAGTCATTTGGCGTAGCTGCATAACGTGTTGATTGTTTATCAGGTGGAAAGTTTGAAATATCGCGTTATAATTTGCAAGAAATAATTGATGTTTGGTCGAGTCCTTCATAACATAGTTATTCTGCAGAACTTCAAAATTCCATATATATTTAAGGGGAAAAGTATCATCTCTCATGACTCCTTTTCTAAATGTTTCTCCATAAATTTTTCAGGCATCTTGAAACGCTCATTTGTCTATTATGTTGTTGCACATGCACATTTGTCTATAATATACACATTCTGTCTATTTTTATAAAAAATATAACTATTGCACCAATACATACTTGCTTGTTCACATTTTTATATTGGAATTATTTAGAGAGCGAATTAAACTACATATTGATAATCCTATATCTAAAACATACACAATGAGGAAGTTACTTTATTTTTTGAGCAAACAATGAGTAGGGTCACTTCATCAATATGGTTGGTATGCGAAAAAAAATCAGGCAAGAGCGAGGCACAGATTGATTTACAAAGCCTAGCTCGTTGCCCAACTTTTTTTGTGCATTCCTGCCAGGTATTTGCCTATATCAAGTCGCATTGAGGTACCTTTACATTGAATTATTTTTCAGTGGTTTGAAATATGTTTATTTTTTGCGTAATTATTCCATGAATTGATAAGGTATTTTTAATATATAAAAAAGAAAAATATAACCATTGGCAATTAGTTAAGAAGATACCGCTCCCATCTGTTATAATCCTTCTTTTCATCTATTTGCAACAGTCTGTGTTTAGAAATTCCTTTTCCCTGTTTATGTTGTTTACTTGATTTAATTTCGTACACATCCTACAAAAGCAGCCATATTTGAAAACAAACTAAGCTGGAGGGTAATAAGATTTGAGGGCTCAGAAATCGATATATCATCCAGATTCCCTTTTTCTTTCTTTTTTTTTGACGAGATATTTTGATGAGTTCGAACATAATCGAGTACATAAAGAGGCAACGAGTACATTAAATCCATATTACATTACACATTTAACACGAAAAGACAGCTGTTGACAAATTTAAAAAACAAGATGATAATGACAAAATGCTTCAAAACTGCCATATGTTCCCTGATGCAAGTAGCTACCTATTTTCAGGGGTCGATCTCAAATTCTGAAACCAATAATTGCCACAAAGTAAATTAGATTTTACAAAGAATAGTTAAATTTAATGCACGTACACACAAACAAACATACGTGCACATGTGTGTGTGATCATATGCTAAGTTGTGGTGGTGAAACACCTGTACTCAGGAGCGATCCAGCATAGAGCAGGGTAGGGCAACTGCCCTACCCTGGAATTTCAAAATTAGTTTCCAAGTACTAGGTTTTTGGATCTTGCCCCACCCTGGAAGAAACAAATGCCATACCCTGGAAGAAACAAATGCCCTTTCTCTTTCTCCTCTGTAAATTTTTTATGTCATGTTTAGATTTGAAAAAAAAAAAATTGGCATGTTGATTGTTTTTTATTTAGTACCCGATTAGATAGTAGGTTTAAACCCGATTAGATATTGAACCCGCATAAATATTATCTTGCCCTACCCTGACGGAAATCTAGATCCGCCCCTGCCTGTACTGGTTTGTTAGTTTGTCAATTTGATTTTGGTTTCTTTTTGTGCTATATTGAGGTTCCATCAGAAAAGACAACATGAAACAAGTGATCATAGGTGGCTTTACAAAGTACAGCTTGCAGAAAATGGAACTTACTGGCATTATGTTCTATTTCTTTCATTTCTCACTTCATTGCCTAACAATCATCGGTGCCAAAATATCGATCCCCAAACTCTCCCATGCCAGGAATAACACGGTATTCGTCATTCAACCAAGTTCAATCTCCGAGGTCACAATTTTTATCCTTGGGCAGTTTTTTGCACACCACATGCACACCTTGAGGTGCCTATATCCGTAGGTCAACAAAAATAATCAATTCCAAAACAATTAAAAACAAAAGGAATAGCAAGGTTTGGCAATGTCAAATTTTGGACCATAAATGCAATCACAGCTTAAATGCAAAGCTTATTGAAAGTTTTGATAGGAAAAGTACACGTACAGAAATAAGGTTGAGGAAAATGATGTTTGATTCTTGTACACCCTTCTTCAATAGAAGGTTTATTGCTTGGACCGCTGTATTACCTGCAAAAAAGACAAAAAGAAAAACATAAAGCATGTTGTACATTCAGATTTTCTACATTCCAATACCGGCAAGGTTCTTTTTCTGCCCTTGAATAGATTTGGCTCTAATTTGATGATTAAAACATTAGAGGAAAGAAAAAAAACTACAAACAATGGCACAGAAATGCATCAATTCTATGCCAAACCAGTATCATGACAGAACAAACTTGTACAAAAGCTCATCCTTATATCCTTGATTAAAGCAAATATTAAAGGAAGAAATAAAAGATGAAAGACAAACCTGTTCCGAGAATAGGATCCAAGAACAGAACGTGTCAATTTGAGATGTCTTTTGGGTAAGTTGTCATATGTTAGCTGTAATTGACCAAACATAAAAATAAGAATTAAAATTCAAACAATAGATATATAATAATTACATTATAGATACTTTATGGATGTGTTTTCTTATTATTATGTTTTCATCTTTAATGTTTATGTTGAATCTTCCAGGCAGCCTTGTAATTTTAGCAAACAGCATTGGTCATTGAATTCTTCTATAACAATAAATTATCATGAATACATCTAGGTAGGGATGACAGTTTCCGACTTGACCCGAAGGGGCCGACCCAACCCAAACCTACCCCATGGTTTAAATGGGTCAGGTACAGGTGAAATTTTTATCCAACCCAATCCATTTCATTGTGCTTTGTTAGATCTATTTTGAAATTTACTACATAAGGTTTATTACACGCTATTAAGATAAATTATATATAATTAAGATAAAGTTGCATAAATAAATTAAAAATAATAATAAATAAGTAATCAAGTTACACAGGTCCGGGTTGGGTCAACCCATGACACGTCGGGTCGGATCCGGGCCAAATAATTTTGACCCCAGTCAGGTTGGATAGGATCAGATCGGGTCAGATGAAAATATAAAATAATACCAACCCAACCCGAATTCGACCTGACCCGAGCCGACCCATTGACACCCTACCTATGTGGTAATTATCTTTCGAAAATTTTTGTAAGAGTGCACGTAATCAAATATAGAATACCTTCTGATCACAGAAATTCCACACAATCTCTTAGAGAAGTCTACTCCGGTGTACACAGCCCTGCACTTATTGAACCAACATAAATAAAACGAAAACATTAGAAGGAGTGCAATTTTGGAAAAATGGTAGTAATTGAAAGAAAACATTCAAAGTACTTTAGCTGAAGAACAACAGATTCTTAATTTGTCTTTGTTGAAGCCCTTCTAGTCCAACCTTCTATTTGATTTGTAGTTGATGGTTTTCAAAAGAAATTCAGGATGCTTCTAAATTTAGCAGGAATAACATGAACAAAGCAAATTAAATTAAGGGAATGCTATACTAAGTGCAGAGATTGTAATTCTGAGAGCTGAAATTTTAAATACCGATTTTGTCCTTCACTTTTCTCTCTCTAGTCATTTAATAATTCTATCAATAGACAAAGTCTGACCCCACGTAAGGAAAGAATCGGCTCTCTTTCCTCTCCAGTCTTGACCCATTTAATAATTCACCTCGCGACCCCCTTAGTGGCCTCCGCCTGAGCTTCCCTCTGCACGCTCTCTCTATCACCTCATCCCACCCGCCTCCGCCTTCTACACTGCTCAGACGATCTCCGTCGTGTTACTGCTCAGCCTCGTCCCGCTCGCGACCTTTTTTATTGGACTTCTTTTCCCGCTCCGACCACGCCTCTCTTTCCAGTACTGGAAATTGAGCATGCAGCTCTACAGAGGCGTGATTCAAAACTGTACATTCATGACATTCTTCTCTCCATGGCATTATCTGAAGTATGAACTAAAAGAAAAATAAAAGCATTGGATGATCTTTTTTTGTCAGGATATATATATTTTTTTTTTACTTTTGTAGATATGACAGATGAGCCTTTCTCATTTCTTTCTGTAGTGCTCAATTGCAAAGATTGAATTTGAGAGAAAGAAAGCCTCTCAAGCTTTTGTTTTTTTCCATCATCTTTTCTCACATATGTATTAATTAACCTGTGCATCCTATTGACATTATTAGTGGTTAATACCTTAAACAACACTTCCAAAAATTTCTACTTTCATTTCTAACTGTTACACTAGTTCTTTTGGTACCCAAAGATTACACCTGGGCTCTGGCCAGTTAATATGGGCTATCTCGAGTCAAGTACCAGTTTGGTAAATGGTTTTTGTAAATTAGCCAAATTGATATATCGGCTTTTTGTTCTTGCAGTGCCTTTGAAAGGCGAGAAATGAAGAGGTTTTCACGGGCAGGAAAGAAGATCCCCACACTGTTCTAGCCAAAGCCAGAGCAATGCAAGTCACAACCATGCCACCAATATTGAGGCAACAAATGGAGACACCGGCACTAACTGTTGTGCTAAGAGGTACGTCAGTTATGTTAATTGATAGGTCCTGGAAAAACTCTGGAAAAGCAGGCGTAGGGGGATAAAATTTGATTAAACGAGGATGTTGATTGGGGCACAGGACATGAGAGAGCAATAGGTGTTGATAATCCATTAGAGACATAAGCATTTGCCCTGCTTTACATGCTTGAATACATTATACATCTTTGCAAATCCTGAACGAGATAATGGTCGTAAACTCGGATTGCACGGACCTGGTGGATGCAGTTAATTCGGGCACTATAGAAGGTTTATCATATTGGAGGTCTACACACACAGTTGCGCAGTGCTGAATCAAATATCGGTTGGTTGCAAGCAAGGTATAGATCAAATACATTACCAGAAGGAAGCTCTAACAACCGCACTTATTGGCAAACTGGGCACAACGCACGGTTTTTAATGGAATGCCAAGAGAAGGTTTAGAGAAGAACTACAGCTTCATATTGCCATAGACAACAATGCATTTGTATTAGTCATTTGATCGTTGTAGGGTAAATTTTCTTTTCGTTTTCTTATTTTAGTTTAGACAGCTTATGCAAGTTGATGCTCACACTTATATAGGTAGTTTAGGGTAGTCATTTTCTATTTATTTATATGTCATGGTTTGATTTGCTGTTACCACTTTGAACTTTTACTGGTACAACTTTGATTAGTTGCTGGTACCACTTTTGAACTTGTTATCACTTAAGGATCAGTAGGTAGGTTAGTAGCTTCAATTTTATTTTGTAATGTGTTTACTGTTTCAAACTTTCAATGAAATATATCTACGAGGCTATGGGTTTGGAATAAAAAAAGAGTAGTTATATATAGTTTCCTCTTCAGGAATATTTTATGAGAAAAATAGGAAGGTGTATAGATAATGCAATAATTGTTTTCCTTTATTAATTTTTGTATTAATTATGACAGAATTAATTGTGACAGATAAGAAAGAAAGAGTAGAAGGGTAAAGTAGGTATTTAGAGAGAAAAAATTCTCTCAGCTCTCAAAATCACAATCTCTGCACTTAGCGTAGAGTAGAAGGGTAAAGTAGGTATTTATTAACTTACCGGTCGGAGTTATCACCTGCTTTTCTTTGAAAGGAAGGTGCCCAAGACCGTGCTCCACAACCTTGAGGAAGGAAAAAACATTTTTCAAATTTTGAATTAAAAAAGAAAGAAGAGAAGTCAGCTACCAAAAAGGCAGACAAATTACCTACATCAACTGAGACGCAATGGAGACTGCACCGCTACTTTTCGAGACGCTGCTATGTAAATTTATTACTGTTGAACCTCCAAATGGGGGGAAATGCAAGATTTACAAATTCAGCCGAAATTAGCAATTTTGGGAGATTTCGTACGGATTTGCAGAGTTGAATAGAAAATGAGCAATGAAATCGGTGGTGGAATGAGGGAGAATCTTACCAGGCGATTGAACGACAGAGAGGAAGCACCGCGCAAAAAGAGGGAAAGCACTGCACAATATTAGCGACACCTCCTTGCTGTCGGTGTTGCTTCTGGGCGCAAACAGACATTGCTCAAGGTACTACGGAAGAGAGAAAGGGGAAGAGAGAGGCGAGAGAAGAAAGAGAGGCCGGTTTGAAAGTTCATTGTTCTTCTATTTGGAGAACGAGAACGGCGGGGTCTAATTGGCGGAACCGTATCCTCCGAGTACCACACGGAACAGTAAATCACTCTACGGCCCAGATTGACTCTCAGCCGGTGCCTATTCGGGAGATGGGAAGGGGCAGTATTATTTTTTCTTTGAGATTCGTGTAAATTTAAAAAGAACGGGCCGGATTCACTAATTAGGGAATCATTCTAGGAGATTCCCTTTTGCGGTACCACACTGGATACGAATTCCTAATTGGCTCCGTGTGATCCGTGTTGCCACGTCAGCGATCTGTGTGATCGTATCTCATTGGCTCTAAGGCGGGGTCTAACAAATTATTCTGCTCAGTGGGGTCCGCGGGTCAGGGAGAGTACAAACAATTCTTGCATTTTTTGTATTTTTTTTTACAGCAGTATATATGAAAAAAATTCCTAAATTTCTAAAAATTTCTAAATTATTTATTTAATTTTTGACAGCATTTTTTTGCACTTCTTATTTCATTTTTCTAAGTAGATGTTCACTGAAATGCATGAAACATTTTCAGACCGTTCGTTTTCACGCAGGAATTCAACGGTCGATCTGCAACAAAAGGTGTCGAAATATTATTTAAAATGATCAAGGTACAATATTAAACGCAACCAACATAAAAGTTCGAAAGTTTTATTATGTATGAGCTTCGATCGAACACGAAATGTTTATGGCCATACGATGCTTCAATTTTCGATCAACTAGATGGATGGGTAAATGAAAAAAAAAACTTATGAAACTTTCATGAAAAATATTAAATGCAGTGCTCTTTGATTTCAACGGTCCCGATCGGTCATTGGACGACATGTTTACGTGCGCCTTCACAGTCTCATAAAGCAAGAGTATATGTCTCTTGAAACATAAACTCTTGCTTTGTGAGATTGTGAAGACGCACAAAAATAGTTAGTTCGTGGATCGATCGGAACCGTTGAAATCAAAGAGCACTGCATTTACTCTAGTACAACAAATTTTGATGGAATTTTAACTTTATTTTCCCATCCATCAAGCAGACGGAAAACCGTAACATCGAAGGGTTACGAAGACTTCACGTTGGATCGAGGCTCGGACACAAACATAGTTTAGAAATATTTTGTTGGAGACGCATAACACTTTCTCTTGATCATTTCAAAATAAATTTTCAATCATTTCATGGCAGATCGACCGTCGATCGCTCGTCCGGAAATGAACGGTCAACATATTTTTTTTCAATTTATTTGCTGCATCTATTTATTTGAAACCAATTATTTTGCCAAATTATTTGCTTTTTTTCTAAATTTTTTGTCCATTGTTCAAAATTTCAAACCAATTTGAAACCAAAATTAAATATTAAAGATTGCAACACACATCGGTCAGAGATATTTTTCATTTAATAATTTAATAATCTCAATACACATTAGATTGCCTCCTCCATCATTGCAAAAAATAAGAAATGTGCCAATATAATGTGTATTGACTCAAATATGATTTGTTCCCATATGATTTGTTCCATAATTTTATTTTGTATATGTTTCATAATATTTTCCAAAATAAAATAAAATAAATTAATTAAAAATAATACACGTAAACATTATTAAATGATAAAAAATAAAATAAATAAAATAAAAGATAAATAAAAAATAAATATTCTTAAATTCGAAAGACATATTGACTCAAATAAAAAATTAAAAAATTATTAAATAATTACACCCAAACCTCCGACCCAAGTGGCACAAGAAACCGGGAGCCGGCGATCGAAAGGGGGAGAAAGCCGCCTGGGAACGAGACAGAGGCGAAGGAGATAGAAAGGGATCGGGCTTTTTAGCAGAAGGGCGGGTTGAATCTGGACCGTCCGATCCTTTAAATGAAAGAGGCGCCTCGTCCTCCTCTCAGGATCCCATGCGGCATCTGCTCCAGCAACTTACGGTGTTGCTCAACCAGAAAGAAGAAAAACAGAAGATCTCTGGTATGATCTGTGTTACAAACTTATCTGTTTCAAATAATTTTAGATGGATATTGGATTCAGGCGCAACAGATCATATGACAGGGAATAGAAATTTACTGACCAATTTTAAAGATTATAAAACCAAAAAATTCGTTACGGTTGCAAACGGTGATAAAATGGAAATCCTTGGAGAGGGCTCAATAACTATATTCTCAAAAATAATTCAAAATGTCTTGTATTTAAAAGATTGTTCATCAAATCTATTATCCATTAGCAAAATCACAAATGAGTTAAATTGTGAACTCATATTTTTATCAAACAATGTGATTTTTCAGGATCGGATAACCAAGATTATGATTGGTGAAGGATTTCTAGAAAATGGGCTTTATTTTTTGAATGAAGAAAAATTCAATTTCAACACTACCAAAAATGAAGAATTGAGTACACTATGGCATAGAAGAATTGGGCATCCTTCCGACAAGATTTTAAAAAATCTTTTTAATTTTTCAAAATTAGATAATAGTAGTTGTGAAATTTGTAAGCTAGGAAAACATACTAGGTTACCATTTAAATTATCAAGTTGTAAAAGCGAGAAACCATTTGATTTGATTCACTCGGATGTATGGGGACCCGCCCCAATTACCTCTTTTAATGGATACAAATATTTTGTCATATTTATAGATGATTTTTCTAGAACAACTTGGTTATATTTATTAAAAGATAAAAGTGAAGTATTTTCACAATTTCTAGATTTTTACAATTTTATAGAAAATCAATACAAAGCTAAAGTCAAAATATTTAGATCCGATAACGGAACGGAATTTGTAAACCAAAATTTCTCAAACTTTTTTAAAGAAAAAGGAATTTTACATCAAACAACATGTGTCTATACACCTCAACAAAATGGTGTATCCGAAAGGAAAAATAGGCATTTACTCGAAATGACTCGAGTACTTTTAGAAGTAATTAACATCGTATAGATATATATCTATTTTACATACCGGTTGTTGATTAACTCGACTTATTTTCTTTCTTTCTTGGGTCCTGTTACATCAAAGGATGAGAAATGGACGGAAGAGGAAGATATATGCAATCATTATAAGAGCACACTCGCAATTTGGGAATCAATGGGCAAAGATAGCAATCAAAGGACACCATTTACACTACTTTGTTCACCCAAAATATTATTTATTACTAGAAAAAAAAAATGCTGTTGATTTGTTGGAAATGATAAATCCTCACTACTAATATCATGCATTTTTTTTTGGGATCCAACCCTCTATTTGTCCAGAGAGAATCTGAGCCGTTCATCCAATAGATCTCAGCCACTCATCAAAAGTAGATCTAAATCTCAGCCATTTATTGTAATTCTGATTTTATGCATCTATTTCATGTTGTCAACCGTGTAGAAGTTTAAATTTAATTCGAAATGTACTCGCCACATGAAAAACTATATAAAATTATTTCATTTAAGACAAACAAAAGACGCGTTGCGCGTCTCTCTCCAGCCCTTTTCTCCTTCCCGACGCAACGACGCGTTTTTTTGAAAAGGCTTCTCTCCAGCTGTTTTCTCCTTCTCTCCAGGTCTTTTCCCTTCTCTCTACGGTCGCTACGATCGATACCATTTCTCTTTTTCTTTACGATCGCTCAAAGAAAAAAAAAAAACCTAAACAGCGCTCAGAGAAGAAAAACCCTAAACATCTCTCGGTCTCCATCTCTCTGTTTCTCTACGACCTCAAATTTTTTTTGTTTATTTTTGCCTTTTCTGAACCGATTTATGGTTAAGCTTTTTCAGCGCCATCTTGGAAGGAATCGCAATAATCGATCGCGTGTGCTGTTTTTTTGTGTTCAGAGGTATTCTTCTTCATTTTTCTTTCTCTCCCTTTTCACCCGATTTAGGGTTTAGTTTACATTAGGCAAAATCAATTAATTTGTTGCTTGCGTTACTTTGTTTGAATTGTAACAAACTTTTAGAATTGGGTCACCGTAACCTCTCAGTTGGTTAGATTTCTTGTAATTGCATTTTAGGAGATTGCTTATATTTGCAAATTTGTACGTATCTGTCATTGTATGTGATAGCTCAATATTCAGTTTTTTTTCCAATTTAATTAAGGTACTTTGTGGATCCAATTTCTTAATGTCGGAAGTTTTGAGTGTTTTATTTCCAAGCAATAGCTCTGTGCCCTAATGTGGCGGTTTACTGACCAACAGGGCTTTATGTTTCAAGAAGAGAAAGTGTGTAGAAATTCATCTCACTTAATATTCTTATTTGTTGTTAATTTTCTATTGCTAGGAGCGAATATTAGGTTTGTTTACTATTTTCCTTTCTTATTTCTTTACCTATTTACTTATTTACTGTTGTAGCGAATGGAGAAAAGTTGAGGATGATTGTAGAAGGGCTCTTCAGCTTGACAATAATTATGTCAAGGTTTAAATCTCTATACTTTTTCATTTTACATTTCACTTGCTATTTTAGTTAAGTTGAACTTCAACAATGACACATAGGTATTAGTTTAGGCTCAATTGAGCTTGCAAGCTGATTTCTGGCAAAAAAAAAAAAATATATCTTCTTGAAACAGTATGAAAGTATGAAATATGTGTTTTATTGGCCAAATGTTGTACCAGTTAGGTGTTTGGTACTAGAATCTTATAGAAAATGATGCATTAATAATATAATTATTGGACAAAAACATGTATCTCAAAACTTGTTTTTGTTATTCTCATTCAATAATTAGGCTGCCAAAGTCCAAAATGGAAAACAGAGAGAGCAAAATGATTGAAATAAGTACAAATAGGTATGCCGGATACGCGTCAGTCCCAGAATTAGATTTGACCAGTGTTATAATGATAATGCTTGTATTGACCTATTTAACTTGTTACCCACATACATTACATTGTAAATTAAAGAGATATTATTAAAGATGGAATCTTCTAGGTTATAGATTGATTCAATTTAATAAACAGGCAAATAGTTATAAAACAGACATACGAAGATCCCACCTTTTGTAGGCCGAATTTAACTTAAACGGATATAGAGAAGAAGGTAGAGTTGCTTGCTACCAAAATAAAAGAATCAGAACTGTTTCGAAAGGTGAATTTCTGAGTTTTTCTTTCTTCTGCAGTCCTTTGCCCAAGTCCAGATCATATTATACTGGAATGGCAATGATCTGGTCTACTACCAGTGGGTATTAGGTATTTCAGTACTACTGTACTAGGAAGCACCGATGAAAATTAATGTCTATATTTATTGGACAAAAGCTTAGAAAAAACTTCCATATCTGCCTCAAGTGCAACATAGATAGAATTATCTAATTAAAATTTGGTCATATTTTAGACCTGTAACTTTGGTTGGACACGCTGACAACACAGCACAGCCAAAGAGAACCAGAAGAGAAAAGGTGTTGTACTGTATAGTACTTTACGGCATCCTTCTTATTATGCTATTGGAAACATTCTGTCTGGTTTTGGTATATCAGTATATGATAATGAATATGTTATGTAGATTGCACCAGTAAGCATCACATCAATTCATTTCCTTAAGGATGATATCTCAATTGCAAGTGCTGGAGCTGCTGACAGGTTAGTAAAAGTCTAACAATCATGGTCATTTTAAGGTCAGCTTGAGTGTGCATGCTCGTGTATTAAAGTGACATGCTTAAACTATGTAGCTGTTTTGCCTGTTTTTTAGTATATCACCATTTTTTCTATCATGTTTTGAGTAGAAGGTTTATTAAGAGTGAGGCTACAGTACTAATGCGCGCACATTGGTTTGTACTATGGATCAATATCTTCGTTTTCATAGTTCAAACAGTCGATCTGAACCGTTCAACATTATCTCCATATGAAAATGCACTTGCAAACCAAATTTTACATTTTCTAGAATATTTTTACTATTTTTTTAGATAAGTACAAAATCACTTCATCTAAAGATTCTAGACCATTCAACATGATCCATAGAATGGACCAATCCGTGCTATGTATAGTACTGTAGAAGCTAATTCATTATTTTGCATTCAACATGATCCATAGAATGGACCAATCCGTGCTATGCATAGTACCGTAGAAGCTAATTCATGATTTTGCATTTTTCTTTCTTGTTAGACCGGTTTCTTTTTCTTTTCTTTCATAAATCTGATCTGACCTTTTCCTTCTTTCCTTTCATTAAGATTTGATTTGATATCATCACTCAAATCCGGGGCTGGGGTTCATACCCCATTGCCGTCGCTGCTGCACAATCGTGCTTGAAATTAGGAGACAGTCGACAAGCAATGCGGAGGAAGTGCCTTGCTACCGACCTACGCCAAAACTGTGAGTTGGAAGCACTTTTGCTAAATTGATTTCTTTATTTTTCTTGAGACTGCAAAATCTGATTTGACATGGGAGAGTATGAGCACATGAATAAAAGTAACCAATTCTTCAATATTGATTCGGTTTTTTATCTCTTTTTTGTGATTTTATTCGCTACTCAAATTTTCTTAGCTAATCGTTTTTGTTTATTTGGTTGCTTAATTAAGGTCTGACAATGAATTTGCGGAGCTTCTATTGGATAATGGCCAAATTGTGATGCATGACCACTCCACTCCAGCCTTGCTTATTCCCTTTAGTATTATTCTTTTGTGCTCAATATCAATGTTCTCATTTTCTGATATTGGCTTGTGAGGCACAAAAAATAATAGTGTAATATGTGCACACAGCCTACGCACACCACAATTTCTTAAAAATAGAACAAGATCTCGCATAAACTACTTGGTCTTTGTTTGTAGCCAGTAATCTCTGTGGCTGTTTGTTTTTGTGTCTTTATTCATGAGAATTAAGTTAAGTTTTAATACAATTGTACTAAAACAGGACAAATGATGGTATTGAAAAAACATAAGAAGCTTCATCATCTTCAATTATTTTGTGGCATCTGTTTTTGACCTTTAGTGGGATTTATAGGTGTTGATTCATGAAAGAAAAGCAAGCATAAGAGAGTTTTATGGTAAATGTGAACGTTAATTCAAATTAATTATTTTTATTTATCTTAACCAAAATGGCAAATTTAAGAGAAGGTTGATGCTTGGGTCATTTATGTAGAATACTCTTTTTTTTTTTCCTTTTATTGGAATGAAGTTTCTTTAGGAGGTTTGTTATATGGCAGAAGAGTAGAGCTAAGGTGCTCTTAAGCTCACCAGGCTTTCCGTGAGCTTAACTCAAAAACTTATCAATCCGACTTCAAATGACATTTTCAAACCGTTAGATGTTCAATCTATATTAAAATGTGCTTGGAGAACAAATTTTACATTTTTTGGAATTTTTTTACTATTTATTAAGCCGGTTTGAAAACCGCTGTTTTTATTAAAAATCTGCACCATTAGAAAACAACGGTTTTCAAACCGGCTTAATAAATAGTAAAAAAAATTCCAAAAAATGTAAAATTTGTTCTCCAAGCACATTTTAATATAGATTGAACATCTAACGGTTTGGAAATGTCGTTTGAAGTCGGATTGATAGGTTTTTGAGTTAAGCTCACGGAAAGCTTGGTGAGCTTAAGAGCACCTTAGCTCTACTCTATGGCAGAAAACCTTATGAGCCTTTAACCAAACTTTATTGGTGAAAAATTTGATTTGAAAACCCACGATATGATCATCTACCTTTAATCGAGGAAAGCATGTATGTTGAATTGATTGTGTTCTATTTATTATTTCTGAGCATCTTTTGGAGGAGAGATTTTTGGGTTATTCCTTTTTGAATTATTATATCTATATAGGTTGTGCAAATATGGATATTACGAGGGTGCAACAAGTCATATGTTTTACTTTTCATGATAGCAAGTTAATAATGGAGACCAGTCAAGAAGGAAAAAAACATCAGAAAAATTGTACATGTACTTTTACTTGGATGAAGTATCTTTTGTTTATTTCTGATGTTTTGTTTATAATTAAGCAACAGTTAGATGTCCAATGGAAATGGTCCCATTATATCAAATTGATTATTGTGATTCATGAAAGAAGACAACTATAATTAGGAAGATTTGTAATGGTTCTGATTGATTTTGTTATCATGCTTGACATGACATGGAATTGTTTATGCTATGCATGCTGTATATGAAAGAAAACATTTAAATTATTTTACATGCTAAAAAAAGAAATAATGGATTGTTGCCTATTCTGTGTTTTCAGCACATATTATAAACAAATATCAATATGTACTTGGACAATGAAATTTTAGAAGTTGAGTCCCAACATATAAATGGTCACATAATATTACTAATTAGGTTCAAAGGGGATCTTGTATTGCTTTCGGAGTTCACTAGCATTTGTATTTGCTGCCAACAAAATATAATTCAGACTTTGGTTTAAAAAATTCATTATATAACTTGATGGCATTCAAGTACTTAACAACAAGTGTAAATCACAATTGGTCTAGGAATAATCAATTATACCTAACCAAGTGAACATACTGTCTCATCATCAATGTTAAATTCATATTCATAAGCTTTCTTGTGATCAGAGGCCAAAAAAAAAAAACATTATTGAACTAAATAAACATATAAGATGAAATTGATTGTGGCTTGGACTTCATGGAAAGAATCTTTGTTGAGTAACAGAGATCATTCTAATTTTGAATTCTCCTCCGGTAATCTCTACAATTTGATTCATTTCCATCTTATGCTTAAAAAGAAAATATTTTGAATAGGACAAGGGGGTGGTGACATTAACACAAATATTTTTGTTATCAACACAACATTTTTATAATTTTTAAATTATGTGGACAACTTTATCCTTCATTAACATTTTTTATGTAAAAATAGTATCTTTATTAGTGTCAACAATTATTTCTTTATATGTTCATTCTTTTTTTACAAAATCAAAGATTGAATGCAAATCAGTACCCCAAAAAGAAAACCACTTTACCCTTCATTAATAATTTTATGTAAAAGTAGTATCTTTATTAGTGTCAACAATTATTTCTTTATATGTTCGTTCTTCTTTTGAAAAATCAAAGATTGAATGCAAATCGCTATTTTTACATTTTTTTTAGAATCTTTTTACTCTATTTTTAGATATATAGAAAATCACTGCTTTTTAATGGTCTAGAATCTTTAGATTAAGTAAAATTTGATCTATAAGTACATTTTCATACGTTCATATGTGATCATGTTGGACAATCAATCTTGTTTTGCATAGTGATGTTCGTGCGGAATGTTCGTGCAGAATATAACAATTTTGTAAACTAAATTTAGATTTAATTTGAACATTTTACAATGCAATATCCATGTTTTATAAGTTGTTTTTTCTATTTATTTTATTTTCACTTTTGTAATTTAGATACATCAAAGTAATTTAGATACATCTTGTGTTGTTATAAATGAAAATGTTCCATAGCTAATAAATTGAAGAAAGAACAAAATATAGTTTCCAAAAGAGAAAGTAAAGAGATCATAACTGGCAACATGTTATTTTAATTTTTATACATTGGAAAATTACAATAATATAATACTATTAATTCTCACCGCAACACGTGGACTCATTAAAATTTTGATTTAAAATTATAATTATATTGAATTTTTTTTGTAGTTATTTTTGAACTATTAATTAATTTTTCCTTATAAAGATAAATTTGACGTGTTCTTTAATTACGAGAAGAGTACGTAAATAATTTTAAATTAATTAAATTATTTTGGTCAATACTCAAATGCCTTGATTGATAAGCCATTTTTCATACACTTAGTAATTTGTTCGCAAGATATATATTACATGAATGCTACATAAAATTTATGCTTAATTACATGATAATTTTTATTCATCTCATTAGTAATTTTGGAGGGGAGGAGACAATTGATACTTTTTTTTTAAATGTGTCATGTAAAACTTGATCAATGCATTAATAGGAAAAATTTGATATTTTATTTCGAAGTTATTTACAATTAATTATCTTCACAAATAATATATTGAGGAGGGATCAGATTACACTCTTTTTTGACACACTTTGACACCTATCATTTTCAAAGTCCAGATAGTCGATCCAAACCGCTCAACATGATGGATATATTAAAATGTGCTTGGAGATCAAATTTTACATTTTTTTTGAATTTTTTTACTATTTATTAAGATGGTTACAAAATCGTTGTTTTCAGCCTATAAAAAAACAATGTCAAGATGTGTCAAAAAAGAGAGTGTAATTGGATCCCTTATATTATCAAGTTCTAAAGTTATCATTTGCTCTCATTATTGACTAATACATGATGATGTTGTTTTATCTCCTTTGTTCATGACTTTGTGTCACGATTAACCACAATGAGAGAAGTGAGAAAAAACATCACACATGTGAGATAATTAACAAAGCACCTATAACAATACAAATTTCACAGTAAAATAATTAAAATTTTAACAAAGTACACATTACAGTACAAACATCACATTTAAAGAAAGTGATCAAAACAGACTTAGAGAGAGTGATGAAAATAATATTTTATTCTCCGTTGCAAAGCACGGACACTTGACTAGTATATAGAAATGAAACCAAGTAATAAGCATGGAAAAAAGTAATGGGCCTCAGAGAAGGGTTGGATGGAGACTTGAATGGGCCTATGAGGCTTTATTGAACCCTTGATCGGGCCCCACGCAGTCCATGGATCTATTACTTTCAAATTTACTACTTCCAAGAACTCATTTTTAAATTTGAAACTGAAAATTAAAGAAGAAAATAAACAACAGAACTGGTACAGGGAAACCTTACAAAAAACTGAGCTAGTACACTTCTTGAATTATGATTAGAAATTAACGAGAACTAGTAATGAATGTTTCTCTTCTCTAAGCAACTCATATGCTGACTCTCACACATCATACAGTCCACAAAAACAGAATGTGCAGCAGAGTACAATACACAAAGGGTTAAAATTACAGAACAATTAAATACTTAAGACTTCAGATCTTTCGTGGCATTGCCTGACGTCAAGGCTTATTCAATAGTACATAATACCTTGAATTGGGGATGGCTTTAATTAGGCTTTGGTCCTATGTTGCAGCCCCTTTTGAGTTTATGAAGGCGTAAAGTACGTTGATCGGTGATGCAATCTTGCGGAGGATTTCCAGGTCCTGTTGAATTGGGGATGTTAACACTCTTTTCCCCAGGGTGATGACAATATACATCAATTATGTTGAACAGAAGTTCACTAGGATCGAATGGTTCACGTAGAAGTCGACTGAGGGGACATATTATTCGGCCTAACCAATAGAGATCTGTTCTCTGTAGCAAGGAAGAAAAGAGCATGTATTGTAAGATAGATTCAGTAGCCAAAAAATTGATTCACGCATCTGGTTAGTATCAAATGTATTGCATATTGATTTAATTAAATTTGAAAATGGTATGAGGCTTTAGTTCTCTATTTATCACACCTTTCAAACTAAATCTTTGATTTTGATTGAAGATGTTTACATAAGAGGCTAAATCTTTGATTTTGTTTTTAATCAGTACCATGTCCTTGTACAAATTATTCCAAGATACTGATGGTTGGATCAATAACTTTAATTTACTACTATATTTTCAACGGTTTGAACACCAACCACCATTCAAATATTGAAGTCGAATTGCCATTTTCTTACGCACCGTGGTTCGGCGAGTCCCGTTTAATTTTTGAGTTGTCTAAAATTGAACGGGACAGACATAAAAATATATAAATCTGATTGAAATTTAAGGACGGTTCAAGTGACTTCATTTTTCATGTCTCTATTATGTCTGTATTTTTAAAAAATTTAATAACTCAAAATTTAAAATTTAAAAGTCAAAATAAAACCGTTGAATATGATCTACATCATTTTATCTATGCATGTGTAAAAAATTATAATATTTCAATTTTATTTTGGTTGTTATCAAGAGCTTGTAAAAAACGTATTAATGTGGATAATTTCTAGACGTTGATTTTTCAACTTATTAATTCACATAAAACAAAATCAAAATATGATAATTTTTTATGAGCACATTAACGGTTTTATTTTGACTTTTAAGTTTTAAATTTTGAGTTATTAAAGTTTTAAAAAATGAAAACATGACAGAGACACAAAAAATAAAAGCATTTAAATTTAAAATTAATTGAAATACAATTGAGTTCTCTTCCAAAACTTGAGAGTAAATTTGATTTATGATATGACAAGAAGTATATGGTAGTAGAAGCCAGACCAAAGACAGCTTGCAAGCATTAACATTATTCCCAAGACAATAGTTTCAATGTACTGTAAGGAGAACAAAGACAGCTTGCAAGCATTAACATTTTAGTATGTAAACATATCAATTGTGAAATAAATCGATAAATTTATAATTTGACATCAATTCGATAGATTTTACAAAAAAATTTAAATTATTTGTTTGGTGTAAACAACTTAACTCTATGCCATATATATACTTAATCACTCAAAAGGAATTCTGAACATAAGTCAAATTCACCTATATTAAATACTTTTTGACCCATACCAAATTCACTTATATTTTGCTTGACTTTTTGAGAAATCACAACCGTTCAAATACGTTAGGCACAAATCTCAAAGCTCAGATGATACTGGTCCCTGCAATAGACACCGGACACGTCGGTCACGCAAAATATGAGATATCTCAGACTCAGAGAATAGGACCATCTACGAACTATGATCTATATCTCGCACCTTCAATTCTAAAGTAATCTGTTGCTCCACCCTTTTTTTTCTTTTGCTTCTTCTGCTGTTGCGATTCACCGTATCCTCTTTTCTGTTTCTATCCTTCCATCTCCAGTCCTATAATAACGGAGAGGAAGCATTGATAATGTGGGTGGTCGTGGTCCCCACCCATGTAATAAACACAAGCTTCACCGCTCACGTCAAAAGATGAAAAGAGAAATATATTTCTGATAGGTTAGGTCCTCTTTGTCAGTAAAGTCTACAGTCTATACCAATACCTAAAAAGCCTACACAGCTAGCTGCAGTCTAATAAAGTCTACAGTCTACAGTCTACAGTCTACAGTCTAATAAAGTCTACACTTGAATCTTGAGTTCCAATAAAATCTACAGTCTACACCAATACCTACATAGCCATAATAAATGTATCTCTTTACGTCAACAAAAAAAAGCCTACACATCATGTCAATTCCATATTTGTTGTCAATCCATTTCATTTTTTCAGCTTCAACATGTCAATTTATTTTAAGACAAACTTCAAGGAGAATTGAATGTTTTATAGGTATTACTTATTAACAGTATATATAATCGTTGAGTTCGAATTTGTAAAATATTAGGACGAAAATAAAATTAATTCATTTGAGTTCTTGATTTCTTAAAACTGAAAATTGTAATTATAATTCGGTTTTAAAAATTAAATTAAACCGAACTGAAATTATAATTCGATTTAAAAATTAAACCGAACCGAACTATTAAACCGAACAAACCGAATCTTTTGATCCAAATTAATTTGGTTCGGTTCAAAACCGACTAAACTGGACCCAATGAACACTCTACTTACAGTCTACACTCTAGAGATTTGACTCTCTCTAGGCCCTTTAATTTCAGTTCAAAATGAAATACAATTTTTTCAAGTTTGAACAAAATGAGAAGGGGTGGATGAACAATTTTGTCTTGTATTTTCTGTAATTTTTGGAAAAATTTATTGAAGTAGCCATAAAAGGAGAAGAAAAATCAGCAGCTAATTAATTTCTTCTCGTTTTGATCATTATATGAAATATTTAACTAATATAAATAATTTGAAACGAAAATTTATTCATTTATTTACATATATACAACTTTGAGGTGATTGAAAGTTCATGCTATGGTCAAATCTCAAATGCATAAAATATTAACATGAATTGACAGCAAATATGGAATCGACATGATGCAGCGTTGCAGCTAGATGTGTAGGCTTTTTTTTATTGACGTAAAGAGGTACATCTATGGCTATGTTGGTATTAGTGTAGACCGTAAATTTTATTGGAACTCAAAATTAAAGTCAGTCTAATTGATTACAGCCATATTAAATTGGATAAATAGGAGGAGCTAAAAATTTAAAACGGTGTCATAAGGAATTGATCAACAAAAGCTGAAGTTTTTCTAAAAACTTCAATCTCCACAGGCTTATTAGCTAAATGATAATTGGCACATACAATGCGTCCAGTTGTTTCTCGCGGATTCTCATAACCCTGTTGCGCAAAAATGGAATATGCATTTGAAATAGATACTCGACTTAGTACATATATCATGATCGATACATAAACATACATAGATCGAGTCATTTGTTTTTTATCCAATAAAAAGGATTTATATTTTGCATGTCCAATTAGAAATTCTAGAAATTCTACAATAAGTTAGATAGAAAACTAGTCTAGTTTCCTATAAAGAATCTGTTATCATTATACTGAAATAGTTTTTATGAAATAGTTTTTTGACAATATAATATAGGACAAATACGTTGAACAGGTAAAAATAGAAAAAAGTCACTAAAAAATGATTCATTCGTTTTAGAAAGAAAAAGAATTCTGATTGAATTGATCAAATTCGTTTTTCATTCATTCATTGAATGATAAATTACTACAAGCGAAGGAGATACACGATTTAAATAATTGAAGATCCAATATTTCACAATTGCATCTAAAATAACTGGAAAAATATAAACACCTAAAATCAAATTACGATTTCAATGGATATATAAAGAGTCTTAGGTTGCTACAACTATAATAAAAAGAGATGTCATACATACATCAGGACTGTCAGTATGTGTGGCCACTATATTACTGTTTTGAGGTAGCTCTCTAATTATGTTGTCCTGTACATTACAACGAATTAGTTTTTAATTTAATCAGAGTGAAGGATTTAAAAACATGAAAAGAGTGAGGTTTTTTGTTAGATACCTCCCCGGGATGTAATAGTTTTGTATCTCTCCACAAATGGAGATTGTGCTTCTTCATTGAAATAAGGGGAAATTTTAACGACAAAGTAAATCTAAAAGTTGTGTAGTATGGGCCAAATACTATAGATGTGGTAACAGAATATGTGAGAATAGGAAAGATAAATATTTGCAATTTACCTGAGAAATATCATCAGCAATTGCAACTCCTGGTTTCACAACATCACAATTTGTGATTATCAGAGAATTTGGGACAGAGCCATCATGTTAAATTTTATATTTTCAAACATGCAAAGAGTATCATCCTATTAAATATATTAAAATTTCATTTTATACTGCACTACTATATATAAGAGAATTGTTCGGTCTATAACTTTCCTAATGACAACAGGATTTAATTAGATGCCAATTAAAGTGAAGCTTATAATTGGAAAAGACATAAATTGCATCTTACTATCTTATTGTACTATGTAACAATCTTACTATCTTATTGTACTATGTTACTATTATGTTACCAGAGGTTACCAGTTGGTTTTGCGTGCAAAGTTCTTGAAAGCAAGAAGAAGAAGATTACTCTGATACCTGCCGATTTAGATAAGAGAAGCAAGACATGTACTGCAAACTACTTCATGAATAAAAATCGCAAATGCATAGGTCAAGGATGGCGCAAATTTGTATGCAGAAATGGACTAAAGCAAGGGGATCTTTGCCTTTTTGAACTAAGAAAGCAAGAAAGACGAGGAATTCTAACCATGGTAGTTCATTTCAATCGGGTGTGTAGCTGAGATATATTTATAGAGGTTTCATTTTGTTTGCAAACTACACCCTGCTTTTGTTTGCAATTAAATTATTGCTTGTTAATTACTTCTGAAGGTAACAAATTGGGTGTAATTTGCGAAGGATCATGCAATGAAGCTCAATAATATATAAAGCAAAACATACTATCAGCGACCGGAATTGCAGCCGCCGAAAGCCAAAGCGCCGGTCGCTGATAGTCCGTTTTGGCGTGTTGTTGGTTTTTTTCTTTCCTGGTCAGTGGTCAAAGCATCTCTGAATTTGCAGAGATTGGAGATTGATACGCGGCTGATTGTACTAACATATCTGCCATGCTACATCATGCTAGCTGATTGTACTAACCTATCTGCCATGCTACATCATGCTATCTGTCATAGTAAAGCAAAACTATCTGCTATAGTTTTTTTTCCTAGTTTATTTTTTTTTGAAAACTAAAGTCATTTCATTGTCTAGTCATTGAACATTGTGACATTGTCTGTCAATTTTCATTGAACATCTAACGTTTTGAATTTGTTGTTTGAACTTTGAAAATTGGAGAACCGAATCGTTTCTATGGCCATGGAAAAAACATTTTGAACTTAGCCATTCTCTCTCTCTCTCTCTCTCTCTATATATATATATATCCGACTATCTTTCTCAAGCCGGTTGTATACTAGTTCATTCTATTGCATTTCAAATTGCTTTTTTTTTTTCTTTTTCTTTTTTTTACTTCTCTTTTTGATTCTCAATCAACCCAAGTCTAGACTTAACAAGGGCTTAATTAGTTGATATACAAAAATCAAGAAATGGCCGAATATGTACTGTAAAAACCCTATACCATACGAGGTCTGGTGCCAATCCTTCTTTATAGTTTATTACATATATTTGTAAATGATAGTGGTGCGTTCAATTGTATTTGCACGCAGTGTCAACAACTTTTCCATCTTTCCTAAAACAATCAGAAGTGTACTTAGTCGACATTTGTAAGCTGATATCTGACGAGTCAAATATGACTAGTGATAAGTGTCTTCTGCTTTTAGCTAAATCGTGCCGTCATCTGTCCATTAAGCTAGCTCAGGCAAATAAACATTTTATTATTCTTATATATTTGGATATATTTAATTTTTTACTTGTTTTTGAGTACTAATACTGGAAGATACCTTATATATGATAACTAGTGACCCGTTTTCTGGATTAGAACTTGCATAGGGCTTGATTTCATATTTAAGGGCTAAAGTAGATTAAATTGAGGTATTCTTACCTTTCATCAACTCATTCCGTCTTTCTGAGTAAAAAAAACGAAGCTTCCTTAATTAAATCCGTTATTTTTAACTACCTTAGCCGATTAATTCTGCCAAATATCAATTCCTTAGTGCATATTAAGATCACCTCCTTTAGTCACATTTTGTCCGGATCTTAATTCTTTGCTTGAACCTTAAGACATCTCTACTCATTTTTTAGCTTACTTAGCTTTCAATCACGAATTAAGACGATCGAACATCGGTTTATTAGCGCTCCTTAAGCTATTAATCCTTCATTCTTAATCTTTTATTGCCCAACAACCCTACAAGTTTACTCATTCTATTTTCTTTTATATTAAAACTCATTTTAAATTTATAAAATGTTCATTTTACCTTTTATTAAAACAATAAAAAAATTGTAGTTTGTTTAAGAAAAATATCGATCTTACAGATACTCAATATATTTTTTAGCTTTTATAAAATACCCATTTTTCCCTCGAAAACCGGATATCCATTATACTCTTTAATCTTTATAAAATATCCATTTTGTCATCGAAATCGATCAAATAAGACTGATATTTTTTTTAACAAGCTATTTTTTTATGCTTTCAATAAGGGTAATATGGGTATTTCATAAATATAAAATGAGTTTTAATATGAAAGATAATAAAATTAATAAATTTGTGAGTTTTGAAAGTTTAGAGGTGGTAATATGTAATTTCAAGATTTAGAGAAAGAAATGATTATTTTGAAGTTTTTGAGGGATATATATATGTTTTAAATTATATTAATTTGACTGATTTATATTATATAATTTGTTTAGTATGCTTTCCGATTTTTTTATTAATACTCTAAAAAAATTACAAAATATCAAATCTGCCCTCTGTTTTTTTTTAAAGTACCCTAACCACTCCCCTGTGGGGCGGTCCACTATCCCAAGCCAACCGCCCAGCAAAGGGGGCGGTCCACTATCCCAAGCAAGCCGCCCTACGCTGGGGCGGTTGGGTATTTTTTTCTTTAAATACCCTAGATCGCCCCCCCCCCCCCCCCCTCCTCCCCTAAATCCTCTCTCTCGCCCCTCTGTGCTGAAACACCCCACCCCCCAGATGCTTTGGTAAATATTATTTAATCAAAATAAGATAGATTATGTAATTGGAGAGCTGAGATTAAATCTAAAAATTAATCTTTCAATCGTAGCCGTTGGTAAATCGGACATCCAACGTGCTTAATAATGAAATGGAGATATTTCCGAAATGTTTATCAAAGAAAACGACAAGACTACCAAACAAGCCGGTAAACTGCCAAAAGAAAAATATTTTACAGAAGTCATTACTTCACCTAATCTCATACTTTTGAATTTTAGTGTTGTATTGGGTTCAGTGTGGCATCATATATGATAACAGTTGGCATAGTACGCCAAGTCGCCGACTAATATATTCACATGAATTGCGTATCCACATTATTGTTCACATGTACTTCCGATCAAATTACTATATCGAGATACTAATGAATTTTGAAATACCACATTTTATAAAACCATGACGACTAAATGACGACATTTTATAATTCACAAAATTGAAATATTGACGGATCAAATCGCCATTCAGATATAGAAATACAAAATTTGATCGCTCCCTTAGTAATTGTGGTCAATAATTTACATTGCGATCTAAAAAATAGAATCCAACACATCAATATATCTTCTAACAGCAAGCTCCAAAACTCCTACATAACAAGTTAACAACAATCAAATTTTTAGTTATAAAATTAGAAATAAAATCCAATCATAGTAACGAGATGAGATATATAGTAATAAAATAGTAATAGTACTATTAATAGTAATAATAGTACCACTAATAATATACTAATTATATTATGCCTACATTATAAATCGTAGGGGTCAAAATCCTACGCTGTACGTCCTTAACTCCAAATCCCAATCATATGACCTAAAACATATAATACTACCCTTAAACATGCCAAAACTCCTACATAGAGTTGGAAAAATGACACGGTGAAACTGGCTCCGTCATGGAACGGCACACATGTTGCGTGTCGTGACTCGCGTGTCGCGTGCCGTAATCATCTTCTGAAAATTTGGCATATCACGTCATGCAAAAGATCTGGTCACGGTATAGCATGGCACGTAGTCATTCGAGTCACGTGTAATTAGGACCGTTAGATCTTGATTAAATGGTGAATGTTGAATAAATAACTTATTTATGAAGAAAATAGTTAAACATGACCAAATGTGACTAGTCATATTTGAACACGGCGTGACTCACATGACGTGACCATTTGTGTGCCGTGATCACCCCTCGATATTTTGGTCATAGCACGACACGGCACGTGAAAAATTAACTTGATCATGGCATGACACGAGACTAAAGTCACAGCGTGTTAGTCACAGCACATATTAGAGAAATTAGTTAATCTCGACTCTTAATGGTTTTTGTTGTATCTAAGCATGAAATAAAGTTTCTAATTAGGTGTTAAATTAATCTATTGTTTTTTTGTATTTTTTTTCTTTGGATGCCCTTTCAAATATATGGTAAAATGGCTTAATAGTAATATCACAGATAGAAAGATTTCCTTACCGAATAAGGATTTTTCAATGTCACCAATATATTAACAATCCTGCTTAGTGTGATCATACAGGAGATGAAATAATTAATGCGAGTGCAAATTGGAGCTAGGAATTACGACGATTTTTTTTTTTTTTTTTGGAAGAACTACTCGGATCCACATAGTTGCCTGGCAGTTGGCATCCGATGAGTATAATTCGGATCCGATAGGATCTCAAGTACAGACACGTGGCGGCATCTGAGGGGTCCACCTATAGGCGCTAATTGTCAGACACTGGAGCCCTCACGCTTTGGATCCATACGACCGTTGCCATCAAAACACAGAGGCGCACCCCGATAGGCGGAGCGGTCTTATTTAATCACCTCACGAGGCAAATCTCTCTCTATCACAGGAGCTCTTACAAAATTAGTACTCTCTCTCTCTCTCTCAAAACTCGCGACCTCTCTCTTTCTCACTCTCCAATGGCGTCCGTGGCATTGAGGCTGAATTCCCTCCTCACATCTTCACCTCCGCACGTGATCTCATCGCGCTCTGCTCTTCTAGCACGTGACCACCTCTTCCTCTCTCGCCGAGCTCCCCACCAGAGGTTGATTGTCAGAGCTTCTTCATCCGCCGCTCAAGCTCTGAAGGTCTCTATCTCGATTCTTTGTTAGTGCGTCTGATTTACATTGTTTTCATGCTAAATTTGTATGTGGTGGGCAGATAACTTCAATTCCTACTAAGCCGTTTGAGGGGCAGAAGACAGGAACAAGCGGACTTAGAAAAAAGGTTCTACTAAAATCTGATCTTTGATTTTGTGTGTGTGTGTGTGTGTGTGTGTGTTATTGGTTTTAGTTATTAGGCAATTCGTTGGGATTTTTTGTTGATTTACATTATTTTCTTGGTTTTACCAGGTTAAAGTTTTCCAGCAGGAAAACTACCTAGCCAATTGGATTCAGGTACTCTGCTGCTTCTTACATTTAATATTATATTCTTTCTTAGAAATCTGAATGTCATTAAAAGTGGTCCACCGAAAGTCATAATTTCCATATAAGACCCCTCTGATTTTGTTTTAAATAATTTCAAACATTTTATTTGATAAGATAGAGTACGTGCAAAATACATAATTAAGGTATATTTTAAATATTCTGGCCTTTGAATGTGTAATTCATCGCATTAACAACTTAATACTATACTTGAGGAGTGAGGTGATATTTCTTTATTGGGCATATGAAATAGGCAAATCTACAATAATATGCTATATGTTTTATTGGTTGATATAGGCTTTATTTGACTCCTTACCCCCCGAAGATTACAAAGGAGGGTTGCTCGTGTTGGGCGGCGACGGTCGCTATTTCAACAAAGAGGCAGCACAGGTACGTTTTAACTAATTGATTCATTGGTGATTGATTTCTTAATTTATAAAAGATTAATTGCATTTTTTTTATTCTTATTTTTGTCATCTTGTCAGATCATAATAAAAATTGCCGCTGGGAATGGAGTGGGGAAGATCCTTGTCGGGAAGTGAGTAATATTGTAAATAAATTCGAATATGATAAGACCAGTTTGTTTTGGTACCATAGTATCGCTGATGCATGTTTAAATATTTTCGTGTTTAATTGGGCTTTTTGGAGGGTACTTGTGCGAAACATCCACTTTTAGTGGAAGACAACACTTATGAGTATTCAACATGTATTTCTTTCAGGGATGGAATACTGTCTACTCCTGCTGTTTCGGCAGTTATCCGAAAGAGAAAGGTTCTGCTTTACCTTTATTCTACTTATCTATTGTGAATGGTTCTATATACAACATGATAATACCATGTCTAACCACATAACACCAAAAGCTTCTCACTTGAAAAGATATTGCACCGACTTTATCTTCCCTATTTTTTTTTTCAAAAGTATCTCATTACCTTTCATGTGTTTATCATCTCTCTAGATGTTAGTAAGGAAGGGTACCTTTTTTTAACTAAATGGGGAAGTGAGGGGTATATTTGATATTATTCCAGCTTAAAGGGTATATGTGATATTGAGATTTTACAAGGGGTATTGAGGGGTATATATGGTACTATTCTCATCATGGACATTGCTGTTATAGGCAAATGGTGGCTTCATAATGAGTGCAAGCCATAACCCTGGTGGTCCTGATTATGACTGGGGTATTAAGGTGAAGTTTCATCTATTTATTTAGTTGCTTTCCTATAATCATTTATCATCTATCTTCACATATTTTGTCGTCATTTTTGTGTGCATACAGTTCAATTACAGCAGCGGCCAACCTGCACCTGAGTCCATTACCGACCAAATTTATGGAAATACCCTCTCGGTTCTTCCTCTATCCTATTTCATTGGACAAGATACAGGTTATGCTCACTTAAATCAGCACATTAAAATCTTGTTTTGGATATACAGATATCAGAAATCAAGATGGCAGATATACCAGATGTTGATCTGTCATCTCTAGGCGCGAAAAGCTATGGCAGTTTTTCCGTTGAAGTGGTTGACCCTGTTTCCGACTATCTTGAGCTAATGGAGGTATCCTTTCAACTTTTCCTTTTTCATTACATATTTTCTTATTAAACCGCCTTTTTAATATATTTTAACAACATATCTTTATCTGTTGCAGGCAGTGTTTGATTTTCAACTTGTCAAGGACCTCCTCTCTAGACCTGATTTCAGGTACAAATTCCTATTTGTGCAAATAACACCCATCAATGATTATCAAGTCCAAAATGTGAGAAATTAATGTTGAGATCCACCCCGGTAAGTGCACAAAAGAGTTGAGCCAAAAAAGAAAATGACTAAACTATGCCATGTTAGTTTACGAATTTGCATTTGCACTTCACTTGGCTTAACTGAGTTAAAAATATTGGCTCGGGGAACTTAGTTGAGAAATGGCAAAATGATCCATATAAACTGACCTACAACCTATACAATCCTATTGAACTAATAGTTGGGAGCTAGTTGCAAATATCTGGGTGCTGGATATTGCAAATCTTAGAGAAGTCAGGTTTCTTTTACAAATGAAACATAAAAACATTTGGTATCATTTTCAAAGAACTGAAAGCCAACTGTCATTTTTGAAACATTTTGGGGAATTGCAGGTTCATATTTGACGCTATGCATGCTGTAACTGGTGCATATGCAAAGCCCATTTTTGTGGATCAGCTTGGAGCTAGTCCGGTTCGTTATGATCTATATCTCTAATGTCATTAATATCAATAAAATAACCATAATCTTATATTACCAATTAAGCCTGTTCTTTTTTTTTTTTTAATTTTTGCTTTTTTTTTTATCAGAGTTGCATTATGAATGGGGTGCCATTGGAAGATTTTGGTCACGGTCACCCTGACCCGAATCTGACGTAAGAAAAAAAAAATGTCTTCTAAATTTGTAAAATTTCATTACTATGAAAATGTAAATCTGTATAAAATTATGGTCAGGTATGCAAAAGAGCTCGTAACGATAATGTATGGGAGCAATGCTCCAGACCTTGGAGCAGCTAGTGATGGTATGCATTTTTGGTCTTTTATTATCTGGACTTTGTTCAAGGTTTCATTTTATATATTGCATTGTTTTATATGTTGTTACTGTTCATTTCAGTTTCAATCAAGGATTCCAATAATGAATCCTCGGAAAGTAATAGAATTATGTCAAACATGTAGGTGATGGAGACCGAAACATGATCCTTGGAAAAGGCTTCTTCATTACTCCTTCGGACTCTGTTGCGATGATTGCAGCCAATGCGCAGGCCGCAATTCCCTATTTCAATTCTGGTCCCAAGGTAATTTTATTTCATGACCTTTTGTTGATAAATCCTCCATGATCATGCACTCTAAATCATTGAATAAAAATCATGTTCCAGGGACTTGCTAGGTCAATGCCGACAAGTGGGGCCCTTGACCGAGTAGCCTCAAAACTGAAGCTTCCTTTCTTTGAGGTATGTATAAAATGGCAGTGCTATAATCTCAACTGAGGGAACACAACGGGAATTTATTTATGTGATCTTTTACATTTAATTGCAGGTGCCTACTGGCTGGAAATTTTTCGGGAATCTAATGGATGATGGTAAGCTGTCGATCTGTGGAGAGGAGAGTTTCGGCACAGGTTCAGATCATATCCGTGAAAAGGACGGAATCTGGTGAGAACTTCCATTTAAAAAAAAAAATAGAAATTTGGTTAATTTCTCCCATTTTTGTTGCTATTCAGAATTTCTTATCTGGATTTGTGTCTTTTGTGACATCTATCTTCCAACTCTTGTTACAATAGCGATTTACTTTACCAGTGCAAATTGCTGTAAGAAATTGGTTTGACATTTCTTGAAGTGCTGAGACTTAATCCTTTTACAGGGCTGTATTGGCATGGCTTTCAATACTTGCGGAGAAAAATAAAAACCGTAAGGTGGGAGAGAAGCTGGTTTCTGTTGCAGATGTGGCCCTGGAGCACTGGTCTACCTTTGGTCGTAATTTCTTCTCAAGATACGACTATGAAGTATGGCATTTTCCTGTCCCAAATAGTAACTTCAAACTGTTTCTGTCTAGTATAGTTCTAATTTGTTTCTGCTTGTAGGAGTGCGAGTCTGATAGGGCGAATCAAATGGTTCAGTACCTCCGTGACTTAATTTCCAGGAGCAAACCTGGAGATACATACGGTTTGTTCATTTTCCTTTTCAGAAAAAGATAATGATTTAGTCTTATACTTCGAATTACTTGCTAATGTTTCATATCTTATGTTGCAGGACCCTACACACTTCAATTTGCAGATGATTTTGCCTACACAGATCCTGTAAACCCCCCCCACCACACACACACACATTTTCCTAAGCTTTCTGCTTTTACAATTTTAGCCACAAGCTGAAGTTCAGACATTTAGGGTATTATTTTGTAAAATGACAGAGCATAACACAACCCTTCTCAATCTTCCCAAAACAAAGCAAGGGCTTATTATAACTTCATAATACTAGACATTTAGGGTATTATTTTATAACTTCTATACCTGAAATTAATCTCTAATCTTTTTTTAATGATTAATTAATATAGGTCGATGGCAGTGTTGTAACAAAGCAAGGGCTTCGTTTTGTTTTCACGGACGGCTCAAGGATAATATTTAGGCTCTCGGTAAGCACTTGAATGATTTTCTTAATACTAGATTTCTGTTGCACATATTTAAGAAATTAGAAAATAACTTTTGTTTGACTATATATCTTTGAAATATTATATCAGGGGACTGGATCAGCCGGTGCAACAATAAGATTGTATATCGAACAATTCGAACCTGATGTTTCCAAGCACAATCTTGATGCACAAGTGGCGCTGGAGCCATTGATAGGTAAAACATTATATTTAATATTTTGTTGCTAACCGTGATAATATTGAATAACGCATATTGTTTCACATGTCTGAATTCATTGGTCTTACAAGGTATTTGTTTTTGTTTGGAATAGATTTGGCTTTGTCGATCTCTAAGCTGGAGGAATTCACTGGAAGGCAGAAGCCAACTGTCATTACTTGAGCAAACTGTGAGCAACCGTTCAAAGTCTCTGTTCCTTTTGGTTGATATAAATATATATATATTTAGTTGGTAGTAGGATATGTTTTTAACTTACTGTATATTAGGAACTTTCCCTTTTTGACCCGTAAATTTTCTGGTGGTATATGACGAAGAGTGCATTACAAATGTGCCTATTGTAATCGAGAATTAGTTGTAATATGTTGTAATCGTTTTTACTAAGTTAAACTTTGTTCCTATGGATGAATAAAAAACAAGTATCCTAGTGTGGATACTTTTTCAACATAAAAGCGAAGTCTTTGACTATGAATTGACTGCCCCTCCTATAAATTGGGAATTCATCTTATGTAAACAGTGTGATGAAGGCTTATTAAAAGAAAAATATAACATGCTCTTTGTATTGCCCCAAGGACTTCTGATGTGCTGTCATATAGCCTCAGATTGGAATTGGAAGCTGCCGGAGTTATCAGTAAAGGGAAAGATTGTAAATTTGACAGTTTTCAGAGGTCTAGGGAGATAGGGCAAGTACTGTAGATTAGACGGGACTCTACTTTCCTTGCTCTATATTATGCAGGAATTGGTAAAAATAATCAAGTGCTAGTTTTATGTTATTCTGAGCTGCTTGGTTGGGGTGGGCATAGAAGCTAAAGCATTTTTCAGATTAGTACCGAGACCAAAATTATACTAGAGAATATCACGAATGTTGGTTCTCCCAAAAAAAAAATTAGAAAATGTTGGTTCTAAAGAGCATTTGTGTTTAGTGCAATTTGTTCTCACAAATTTTCTGAAAGAGCTCAAGATGCCATTTCTCAAAAAATGCCCAGAATGCCCCTTTTCATTCTTTTCATTCATGTAGTAGGGATGCAGCAGACAGTTACTTTCTTGTAATTTCCTCGTTAAGTTGGGTATTTTTGCAATGAAAATGCCTTTGTAACATAGGGGTCTTACAAATGATCTCTAATTTTATATATCAACAGAATGATTTCGTTATTGATGTTAAATTTTAGCTATGGTATAAAGGAACTGCCACCAGACAATTGATTTTAATTTTATGTGCCTAGGGACATTTCTTTAATATAAAGAAATTGCAAATGATTCCTTCTATCAAAATAATAATTATTACTACAAGAATTTTCTGTAAACCAGCATATACCATTCTTGGTGCCAGTATGAAGAGAAATAACATCTAGAAAAGAAGGTCCCAGTTTGGTACTGAACTGGTCATACCAGTTCTGGTAATTATTTGGTACTGAGACCTAATGTCCAGGCCATATTTTACTTTCCAGTGTAACTTACACGAATACAAGGAGTTATCGATTTCAATGTCTCGTCACATACTTTCTATTGCACTGAAAATGAAACATGGAAGCTTCAAGCTTGTTAGCAAATACAACTCTGGTAACAAAGAAATGTTCATGAGAGGTAATAGTGTCTAATTTGTTACAGTAGCTCAGAATTTTATTCAAGGGCGCAAGAAGCTCCTCCAATTACAAAAAAAACGACAAAATTAACAAAAGTAAAATAGTCGTTGGTTTTATTTGATTTTTCTACTGATAGCTTCGGTTCCAATGATCATGAAAATTTGCATAAAAAACAGACTTGGTCACATAAATCTTATTCCTAAGCTGCAAAGAATGATCATGAAAATTTGCATAAAAAACAGACTTGGTCACATAAATCTTATTCCTAAGCTGCAAAGCATGTTTCAGTAAAACTTAATTGTGTCTGATTGGGTTATATTGGAAGTTCCATTTCCATTCTTTCAGTAGGCATATCAACTCCAAAGTATAAAAGGTTATGAACTAATTTAGATGATCATACATGAACTGAAACTTTGACCCACTGTACAAAAGTGCCCCTGTGCTATGAGTGAGTATCCCCTCAGGTACCACACGTACTTGGGGAAATTCCAGCCGTGCGATTTTATGCTCACTTAAATCAGTACATTAAAAACTTGTTTTGCATGTACAGATTTCAGAAATCAAGATGGCAAATATACCAGCGTGAAAAGCTATGGCAGTTTTTCCGTTGAAGTGGTTGACCCTGTTTCTGACTATCTCGAACTAATGGAGGTATCCATTCAACTTCTCCTTTTTCATTACATATTTTCTGATTATACTGCCTTTTTAATTTTTTTTAACAACATGTCTTTATCTGTTGCTGCCAGTGTTTGATTTTCAACTTGTCAAGGACCTTTCTCTCTCGACCTGATTTCAGGTACACATTCCTATCTATGCAAATAATACCCATCAATGAATTATCAAGTCCAAAAAGAGAGAACCTAATGTTGAGTAACCTGGTAAGTGCAAAAAAGAAGTGAGCCGAAACGAAAGGATGTACTGGATATAGATCTGCATCTCTAGGTGTTAAAAGTTAGAGCAGTTTCTCTGACAAAGTAGTTAACTAGTTATTAATTGAGGTCTTCATTTAAACTTGTACTTTTGTTTCTTTCCATAATTTTTATGTTAATTGTTTCTGATTTTTACTCCATCCAGGATTTCACTAAAAGAGGAGAAGATGTACTGTAATGACATAGAAAGCTAGAAGATAATAATTAGAAAGAATTAGGAAAGTATGTTGAGGAATAAAGAATGAGAAGTAATGGGTATATTTAGGATAATGAGATGTACATATTATAGATGCTTAGAAATGTAGAAATCGATGATTATACAAGTCTATATAGTCTTTGTAATTTATATCAAAATACCCAATATATCACAAATGATCTATTTTACTTAGAAATTACGAATCACTTTGAAATTCTCACAATCTATGTGATCCATCTTTGAGGATCGTCACATGTATGGAGTAGATGTATAATTACAATAATATATTTGTTTAAAATATATTTCATCAAATAACAATCATCCGATCCAATCAATAATTACCGTTTATATTTTTCTTTTGATCTCCTAGAAACTCACCCACAGAAAAATACTATGCACGCAGAACAAGAGATCCTTCGATAACAAAGTTGTTGACTTGGCGAGTTGGATTTTAATAAATTTTTAGACCACATGATGCATACTCATATATTATTATTCTATATCACTTGACAACTATTTATCTTAAGAATTTAAATAATGGTTAAACAAATAAGATTGAAGTTTGATATTATAGGCGTCATATGGTGCATATATCACTTATAAAAATAATGAGATTTTGTGCATGTTTTATTGTTTATCAAATAATTTAAACTTATTGAAGGTCTAAATTTGAGAGTTCATGACACATCATCAAACAATATTCCAACTGTAAGAAATTTTGTCCGTAGACTATCTTATCTTCAACAATATAACTATAATTTATTTGAATTGATTTAAAATGTACGATTAAAATTATTGAAATAAACAATTCTCAAGTAATCCCCCTTATTTAATATTTTAATCTCCCTAAAATGTTGAAACTTCTATCCGAAACCCAGGTTAATATATTTTAAATTTATTTACAGAGAATATTTTTGCAACCATGTTATGTATCATATGTACTGAAGGAAAAACATGATGTGACTAACATGTCGTGAATTGACGTGATCAAAATTTATTTGTACATGACGTGGCGTGACTAAAATAGTGGAGGACAATCACGTTACACAAATAGTCACATCACCAATGGTCATGCCGTGACCACACGTGATGTGACTGATTGTGTTTAATTATTATTTTCAAGTATTAAGTTAGTTAAAAAAATAACAAGATATACCAAAAAAAAAAAGAAACTATTACAAAATAAATTATAATTAAAAATAATGTTGAAAAAATTAGTTAGTGGCATGACGTGACATGATCAGATCAATTTGTGTGATGTGACATAACTAAGATTGTAGTGAACAGTCACGTCACGTGATCAACACACGTGACGTGACATGATCGAATTGATAACGGTGTGATTAATTTTCTTCTCTAATCATCTGCATCAAAAAGAATTTATATTTAGCACGAAACTTACTCAAATTGGTTACTTGACAATTATTTATTACAAAGAATCTATCTAATTTATAAGACTATTGGCTGCGATCTAAGTTATCTCAGGTCAAACTCTCTTTATTTCTGATCACTTGTAGCAAGTTAGGCTAGTAAGCACGTGGCCTCTTTAATCATAAGCCCTTGTAAAGTTGATAATTATCAGCCATCGTATATCTCAATATCTCAAATTGGTGATCCTACGGTTTAAAAATTTATTGGTCCCAAGTCTTATTGATTGAACAAAGGAAAATTAATTAAATATTGATCTCGCTAGCAACATAAATTAAAGAAAAAGAAAAAGGCAATTTAATGAACCGTAGAGACGCCACGTTGCTAGTAGAATCGATAACAAAAGAAAATATAAAAGATATTTTTTGAAGTCGAAAAGTATAAAAAATTAGAGGGATGTTTCGGTGGACATAAGGACCTATTTGTAAAATGAACATATTTTCATTTTCAAAGTTCAAACAGTCGATCCGACCGTTCAACATTATCTCCATATTAAAATGTACTTGGAGGTCAAATTTTACATTTTTTTGAATTTTTTTACTATTTATTAAGATGGTTACAAAATCGTTGTTTTCAGATCATTGAAAAACAGTGATTTTGTAACTATCTTAATAAATAGTAAAAAAAATAAAAAAAATGTAAAATTTGACCTCCAAGTACATTTTAATATGGAGATAATGTTGAACGGTCGGATCGACTGTTTGAACTTTAAAAATAAAAATATGTTCATTTTACAAATAGATCCTTATGTCCACCGAAGCAAATGCCAAAAAATTAACAGATTATACAATAACGGTTAAAGGCAAGTGGTTTCACTGAAACTATGAAGGTAGCCCACGGGCCTTTTTCCAATAAAAAAAAACTATCAAAGGGTTCATGAAATATATCCTTACGGGAAAATTATAATAACAGATTTATTAGCAATAGCTGGTGCTATTTGCAATTTTTTTTAAAGTTCTGGGTTTGAGAGAGGGGACTTTCTTCCTTCTCCAGAGAGAGAGCGCGACCGAGCTTGGGGCGATCAGCAATGGCGTCAGGACAACCTGCTCTAACGGAGATTGGCCCGGACGGCCTAGCTCGCGAATCCCCCGTTATCGCCTACACCGAAAAGGTGTCTCTCTCTCTCGCTCGCTATGCAATTTTCGTTAAAATCCCTTCAATTTTCTCATACTTATACGTTAAAACGCTGTTTCAGGTCATTGCGGCAGAGCAACTTCAGCTTAAGAAGTACGCACACTTAACCCCTTCTCTCTGTCAGATCTGTTTCTTTTCTCTTTAATTTGTGCAATGTAGCATGATAATTGGTACATATTACCTGAACGGATACTAAAATTGAGTACTATTTCAGATATATACAGGAAAACTACTCCAAAATTAGAGATGTAGAGCGTGAGCTAGAGGGCTTGAATCTTGAGATGAAACTAACAGCTGGTCCCAAGAAAGCAGGTTAGTTGCTTTTACAATTGGCTGATCAATTAATTACTATTTCTTCCTTGTTATTCCAATTTCATTTTTTTCTCTTATTGCTGTTAAGCTCTGGAGCACTTGCGAAAGAAGATAGAGATAGCAACTGAGAGAATACGGGCAGCTAAGCTTAAAGAGGAACAAGCAAAGAAGGTTAATTTCGTTAATACCCAACAATTGCCAACAATACGCAACATTACTTATTCTCCTTAAGAAATAATTTGGAATAAGGCCCACCATTTTTCCGATTGCAAGAAAGTTGCTAAATTTTAAAACTGAGTCAAGTCAAGCAAAATTTGTCTTCATTTTTTCATAATAACTGTTATCAAATTTATATACATAAGTTCTTACAAATTCAAGATGAACATTGAGTCTGATGCTTGAGATTTGAGGTTTTTGTGCACTTGTGCTAAACAGGAAAAAGAAAAATCTTAGTACAATATTATGCTAATTTGTTGATTTTGATGGAATATGCCTAGATTGTCCTGCTGGACTAGTTGTTGGCAGTTGAGATGTAAATTCTCAAAAAGTCGGGTAATATGCTTTAGCTCTTATTCCTTTTGGTTTTTAGGCATGGGAAGCAGCTCAACAAGCTTTGAAAGAAGAAGAGGCTGCAAAACAGAAGCTTTGTGATGATCTCAATAGTCTGGTAATTATTGATATTTTTTTAAACTCAAGTTAGTTACACTGATTGTCCTTAGAGAACCATCATGAAATTGTTTGATCCCCATTTTGGTACTTGCACATTTGAGTTTGTAACACTTTGGTCCAGACCATCAATTATAAATCAGATAAGTAACCTCACATGGATGGAGTCAGTTCGGTGGTGTATCTTTCAGTCAAAAGTTGTTTTTGCCATGAGAACCTTGCCTGGGATATTTAACCTTTTTTTTGTTACTTGAAAAACAATCACAGAACCAAAATTGTAAAACTGGCTGGAAAAGAATGGTACTAGCAAAAAGGGTATGCATTGGATTGAAGGGCCAATGTGGTTACTTTTAAAAACCTAGCGACCAAAACTGAACGACCATTTCTGTAATTTACTCCTCTTTTACTTTGTTAAATTTTTACATGCATGCAACTTGATGCTAGTCTCAGATTTTTTTGAAAATACTAAAAGTTTTAAAATTGGATCTCTATACCAAATCAGGCCAGGACTAGTACTGGTAGTTGCCGGTTGCTACAAATAGAATAGTCATTCTACCTAATTTTTATTAATAAGTTTAAAAAATATCTTAGGTGCTAGAAAGTGCAGTATCTCAGTTTTCAAGATTAGAAGAGCTAAAAAGCGGCTTGAGGCTCTCAATCCTAGCAGGATCTCGACTGATGCAAAACCCGTTAGTGTAGTTATATCGAATCTTAACCATCTGCACTGTTTCAGTCTGATTTTGTTCCTTTTTTTAGCCAAAGAGCAGTGACCAATCCGGTAAAGGATTGTTTTGACCTGATCCAGTAACTTGCGGATTGAGTCGACACTAATGTTTACTGTTAAATCGACGGTTCAGTTCTATTTATTTTCTGACGTGTATTTCTAATGAAAATATGGGGATCATTTGTTACTATATCAAGAAGTTATAAATGGGCCGTGCCTGTGATCTGGCTAGTCCAGTACATCCAGTGAACGAACAAATCTAAGCTGAAATCCAACCCATTAACCCATTAAGGTGGCCTTAGTCTTGTACTACATTGGTGTACCAGTTTTTTTTTTTTTTTTTTCTTTTTCTCTCTGACATATACTTTTCTTGGCCCTTTCCAGGATCAGAAAACAAATGCTCAGAACCAAACAAGTGTACCAGCTCCAGTCAGTACCCAGGAGCCTAATTCAGCAAATGTTTCTACTACAACCCCTCAAAATCCTACAATTACTGCCAGTAATAAAGTAGAAGCACAAAGCCAGAAACCTGCTACCTCTGAAGCAAAAGAGAAGCGAAGGCCTCAGAATTCAGGTAGAGGAGGGAGAGGCAGCCTAATTTTGTCTAAGGGGAGAGGGAATGGTGGGTCGGGTTGGACTGGTGCCGGGTTTGATGTCGACCTGGGCTCTTGATCCATGGATTTTACTGTCCATTGCTCCCTCAAGAGGACACCTCATGTCAGCACTGTTTTTCCATTACTGTGTTATTCTTTAGATTTTGATTCAGATCTCTTAGTGTGGCACATAAAATATTGATCTTTGTGTATAGAACGTTTTAGAAATCTAAAATGTTAGTTTACTCTTCAAGGCCAAAAGGACAGATATTACACCAATTACTCTTGTACGATTACTTCTCGCTAGCTTTCTTCATTGTTATCAAATTTATGTTGAATTAAAACAGTTCAATAGACCGTAATTTTTCACCGAATGAGGTGAAGATGATATGTCAAATGTTCATTTCTTTTTGTGTGTTTCTAGAACCCTTCAACCTTTTTTCGCTTTGACTTCCAATACAAACTAAAATGATAAATAAGAAGACATTTCTCTGCTTTTCTTTTAAAATAAACTGTAAAACTGTAGTCACTATTTTTTAGAAGAAAAAAGATTGTAACAATCGAATGCACTTTAGGAACTTTTATTCAGACTCAAATTTCAGGATGTTATACCGTCAATCAAAACCAGGGTATCTACAAAATGTACAAGACACGTCTAGCTTATTTATTCCACTTCACCAAACGTTTTCTTTTATTTTTCTTTTAAAAAAAAAAAAAACTATCTTCACCAATTTGGATTAGAACAAAGGAGGCTCAGCGCGCAGTATTATGCCCATTCCGGATGCATATCTATTGATTTTTTTTTTATCACAAACGCCTGTAGGCCTCGTATTAGAAACTGGTACCAGTTACAGGGTTACATCCAGAAGTAAAATTGGAAAAACTCCAACCCCTTCTTAAAACTGAATAAAAATTGCTTAAACATTAAATATAGGATAAGTAAAACCCACATAATCCCGTCTCTGCATTCTACCTTTTTTGCCAAGTAGTCAGCCATGTCATTTTGGTGACGATTTATATGTCCACACGAGAAGGCAGGGTGCTGTTTCAGTAGAGACTAGATATCAAAAATCACAGATAAAGTGCGCCAATCTGAATCTGTAAGGGGACTTTGCGATGAACAAGCGTTTGCCAGTTGCAAGCTATCAGTGAAGAAGGTGCATTCCAAAATACCAGATTGAATTGCATATAGGCATGCCTCTTTAAATGAATCTGTATCCTCCCAAGTACCTGACTGAGTACAATTAGCTCAAATGAGCTTCCAGCTGAGCGATTGGAATTCGGTGCCTCTATATTGGGGTCTGTTTTGAGATTTGTGCCAACTTAAAACTGACGGCTCAGATCTAATTGTACTCAGTCAGGTATTGCACTGAATCTGAATTCTCTTTAAGTGCCTCTGCCTCAGCTTGAATGGAACAGCACAGTTGTCTCCTTGAAGACCTATACACCACCAGCTCCCCCCTGTTGAACATGATATAACCAATTCCACCATACCAATCCTGAACCCACGAGCAATCCGAAAAACAACAGCACCCTGATTCCAACAGTGGGCCCTGATCAATATCAGGGCTCTGTACCTGACTGGTTTAGACTTTAGAGGCTTTTCTCTGTGCAGCAATAACCGTTTCAGTCGGGCTTTTTTGCCAGCACTAGACTCACCTATATAATGGAAAGGGGCAATTTCATGTATCCCCCTCAAAAACTTCAATATTACGTATTTCCCCCTCTAAAATTTGAAATTACATATTTCCCCTTCTAAACTTTCCAAACTCACAAATTTACCCATTTAATCAATAAAATATATTAAATATATTTAAAAATACTTAAATAATATTATTTTGGATTCTAAATTTGTTTCAGACCATTATACCCCTTCCTCCTTCCAATCTCGTTCTTTCTCTTCAATTCATGTGCGTCTCACACTGTCCCCACCTATGGATCAGAGCAATGCGGCGAGCTCCAGCTGCGTCAGGCTGCCGCACCATCCATGTTGAATCGGCGAAAGATGTCACGCAGCTGCTTCAATCCATAGGTGGGGACGGTGTGAGACGCTCATGAATTGAAGAGAAAGAACGAGATTGGAAGGAGGAAGGGGTATAATGGTCTGAAAAAAATTTAGAATCCGAAATAATATTATTTAAGTATTTTTAAATATATTAAATATATTTTATTGATTAAATGGGTAAATTTGTGAGTTTGGAAAGTTTAGAAGGGGAAATATGTAATTTCAAATTTTAGAGGGGGAAATACGTAATATTGAAGTTTTTGAGGGGGATATATGAAATTCCCCCTATATGGGGTTATTTATTTCAGCGTCTCTTTTCTGCCCGATCAGGATCTAACGGCTGGGTTCTCCTCTGCTGATATCTGTATCCCCATTTGCTTATCTCTGTGTATTCCATCGTGCAGCGGGTTTTAATGAGCGTTAAAACGGATCCAAAAGGCCTCCACACATCCCATTAAATTATCATATGATGAGTGGTGGGACCTAGAACCGGTATATCCTCCCATTCCACACGTCCCGCGTAGGGGTGAAAACGGAGCGGATAATATCCGATCCGTATTCGAAAAATTAGATGCGGATATCAGTATCCGAATATCAGACCGGTCTTTTTTCTTATATCTGGACAAGATATCAGTAGTTTCTGCAAACTGTACTCAATAAAATTCGCATTGATCAGATCAGCAAGCCAGAATCCCACAAGGTGGGTTATTACTGTCTGATTTTCATCAGATAAGGCCCTCTAAGGTTATTGTATGTGCAAAGCGCTGTGCAATATCAGTTGACTGAATTGACTCCCGCCTCTTAAAAATCCAAATTTTCTTTTGTTAACCACAATGCATACTGTTATGAAACCGGATTTACAATTCCCGTAAGCTGTGCTGTAAGATCTATTTGGGAATCATTCAGCATCAGCATAAACAGAAAGAAATACTGAGTATGCCTCGTAATTAGCAGCAACTAATTGAAAATCATGAAATTTGATAATTATATGGGCTGTTGTTTCCAATTCTCACCAAATTTTGCAAAATATGGATGGCCAGATTTTGAGGTTTTGGCAGAAATTTTAGAGATCAGATTTGGGTTTTTAAAATATATCAACTGGCATAGTTTAAAAGTCGGGTTATGAATTTAGAACCACTTCAATTTGAATTTGTATTTATTAATTAGTGATTTTCTTTCCAAACATAAAAATATCCCAAACTACAGAGCAAAATAGAAAGCATGCAACAAAACTCGCGGGAAAAATGCCTCTACTGGAATTTTTGTTTGCATGTATTGCTCTCCATTGCATTAATCAAATCACTAATCAAACGGCTCAAATCAGCCGTAGAGCTCCCTGTCTCTGCCATTGCAGCCCTCGCTTCAGCTCCAAGCTCTTGTGCTTTGCAATGCACGCTAGAATACTCACCTCCAGTCTCCATGAACCGGGACACTACATGAGCTATTACGGTTCTCGGTACGAGCTCCCTCGCTGTTTCGCTTGTGCTTCTCTTCCCACCTTCCCATATCCTCACTGCACAACAGACCACATCCACCAACAATTTCTCATTGATAAACTGCTCAGATGCCAGGGGCCATGTCAGCATCGGCACCCCTGCAGCAGTACCTTCTAGAATTGAATTCCACCCGCAATGCGTCATGAATGCTCCGATTGCTGCATGTGCAAGGATCGCCACTTGTGGGGCCCACTCCTTCACCACTAATCCCCTATCAGCTACCCTCTCCTCCCATCCTTCAGGCATCCATTCCTCCGACTGATCAACCCCTCTAACAACCCAAAGGAAATTCCGACCACTCTCTTCTAAACCCACAGCCAGCTCATGGAGTTGTGCCGACTTGAAGTAGCACTGGCTACCAAAGCTGACAAAAATCACTGATTGCGCATCTTTGTTATCAAGCCACTTCAGACAACTGGCATCACCTTCGCCTCCACGTTCAATAACACTGTGCATATCGGTGGTATGGGAAAGGGAGACTGGACCCACAAAGTACGCCCGCCTTGCTTGGGTCATTTCAAATTCATGGCAATACTCTAATTCAAGCCCACGAAACGTATTGACCACAATACCAAAAACTTCAAGCCAAGATTTGAGCATACTTTCCACATATCGAGCATATTTCTCCTCTTCTGGGAGCACAAATCGCGGTAACTCCAAAACTGGCATCCGTATATCTGGGCCTGGTAGTCCCAATACTGTTACCTGGTCATGGAGGACAATGTTTGCTCGCATCCTGGAAAGACATCTGTTTACAAGGAAAGAGAAAGCACCGCTACACATGAAGAAAAGGCACGGGATTCCAAGATCGGCAGCAATAGCAGCAATCCATGGGAATTTCACATCTGCTATCACAGCGTGAGGCTTGTATTGTTGGAGAAATTGTTCCTGACATGGTCGGACAATATGGAGTGCCTGATCAATGGTTGATGACTCTGTGGAGGACCCGATCCCAACAGTCTCGACATTAGCCGTGACACCTGTTGAGGGGAATGGGTAGGTAAGGATCTGCACTGGCTGTTGTGTATTGTTATTAGATTTGCCAAATGAAGACGTGATGAACTTGGTGTTGCCAGGGGTGACGACCATGGTCGGTTCTATGTCAGGGTGGGATGCTGAAAGGAGGCAGGCAAAGTCTGTCATTGGGATGAGATGGCCTCTTGCAAAATATGGGATCAAGAACACACGCCATTTCTTCCTATTTGCATGATTTGAATTGATTAGGAATTCATTTGATGAGGCCATTGATATCAATGAAGCGGTACTGACAAAAGGTTAACTTGGAAGAAGAGATGTATTCTTCAATTAAGGTGAAGCAGCACGAATTCCAAAATTCTCTAGTATGGCATGTCACATGCTATCATGTGATTACCATGATGGTTTGCACAGGTGGAATTTTTTTTATTTGCTGATCAATGTTTATCTCAAACATATAAAATTATGGACGGTTAGAGCATTTTTTTTAGGAAAAATTGAATACTTGCCACTCTAAAATTTTCAAATTGTAAAAATGTTATTCCGAAATTTGAAATTGTAAAAATACCACTCTAAACTTCATTAATTCCTAATTTTGCTATTTATACTGTATTCTTATACTATTTTTATTAAAAATTAACTAAAAAATACTATTTTGGTGTACGTATTTCTGTACATTAATGAAGTAGGCAAACATATGAACCGTGGACATATACCAAAACAGTATTTTTCAGTTAATTTTTAATAAAAATAGTATAAGAATACAGTATGAATGACAAAATTAGGAATTAATGAAGTTTAGAGTGGCATTTTTACAATTTTAAATTTCGGGATGATATTTTTACAATTTGAAGGTTTTGGAGTGACAAATAACAAAATTTTCCCCTTTTTTTATTGTCTGCCTATTTTATTGTTGGCCAATGTTCATCCTTTCTTATTGTCGACTAATTTTGGTGATTTTTGGATATGAAATTTCAATGTATATAGCAAGATACCGAATTAGTACCCGTATCCAATAAATCATCAATTTTTTAAGTACTATCTTTCAAGTTATTCGGCCATACAAAACTGCAACATATCAGGACTAGAAAAAACTAATCAAATCAAATTATTTTCACCACCTGCTCACAGTGGTACCATCTTTGCCAACTATACCCGTTACTAAAATTGCCAAAACAATACAAAACTCACTATTGAAAATTATATATAACTAGAAGAATGCCTCGCTTTGCTTCGGCAATGTTAATTGTGATAAGTTTATGAGTTGATACGAAATATGAAAAATACAATGCACACGAATAGCAAAAACATAATATCCTATTGGGAAGGCACTCCATCTATACACTGTTTCAGATATAAATCATTTGCATATACAATCTAACGATCCAATTTCCGAGTGAGCACACATTTTAATTACGTGCTATACTATAACGCTTCATCTTCATGGAGCAAAGATGTTGTATATGTGATGTCCCTGTATGAGAGAATTCCAATGATAATTTATTGTCAGTCAAAATGAGACAACAGGGTTTATTGCTTAAAAAGTGCAAAAGCTAAAATAAGTATCGAGTATTTCCAACAGAATTTTGCATGTATGAGGTGTTGATATTTAAAAAAAGAATCAATAGTCCATATAATTTTCAAAAAGAAAAGGATATGAGTTGAGAATCATTTGATAAATTCGGATTGAGAGAGAAGTGTGCAGTAGAAGTTAGAAATCATACCAAGAGGATTAGAGATGTTGCATTTTGTTACCTTTTTTTTTGGCAAGACAGATGTGTAAAACTCCAAAACTTCTTCTGACAATTTAAATTGATAGTTGTGTTATTGTGTTAGAGAGTAATATTCTTATTTATGAACATTTGAACAAAAAAAAAAAAAATTAGGAAAATCAAATATACACTAAAAAAAAATTTAGGCTTACAGCGTACAAAGTGAAAAAATCGTGTTCTGCAGCCTTTTTTTTCTCAATTTCTTTTGTAATTGAAGATACCTTTATGGTCAGGTCGAGGTGATTGGATAGTTGGATTGTAACATGGTATGTTAATAGAACTTGATGGTTGAACAGAAACAATCAATAATCAGTTATTGCTTCTCTTTACTAAAGGGGGGAAAGGAACTACACTAACATCATAGATTGATGCTTTACATTTGATAATAAGGAAGTAAAGGCCAACAACAGCAAAGGAGCTCCTTTTTATTGGCCATTAACTATGCATTAAAGAACAATTAGTGGCATCATCTGACTCGATAATCATCCAATACTTATTCATTCAAAACCCCTGCATGATAATTGATCTAAGAACAATGAAACAATACTTATTCATCCAATACTCAGTGTTGCTAAATGGAGAATAAGTAAATTGTAAACTCAGTGTTGCTAAATGGATCTTAGAACAATGAAACAATACTTATTATATTCATAGGCCATGCAAGAACAATGAAACTTTGAATGAATTTTACAGAGTTTGTCCAAGAAAGTTGAACTTTTAGATGAGACGATTTCTAAAGAAAGTGAGCCTAATGCCGTGACGTATAGGACTCTTATACATGGCTTGTGCAATAAAGGCGAAATTAAGAAGGCATTTGAATTTCTTGATGACATGATTTCCAAAGGGCGTGAGCCTAACTAATGTCATCTGATGAGTGTGCTGAAGAGCATGAGCCTAATTACTGTCATCTGATGAGTGTTATAGATCACCATATATAGATTGGTTGTGCAATAAAGGCGAAACTGAAAAGGCATTGGATATTGTAGATGTGATGATTTATAAAGGGCATGTTTCTAATGTATAGATGAGCTGTGCAAAAAAGGTGAAATGAGAGGGCAGTGTCATCATTTCGAAATGGTATGGGTTAATGTCATAATATACACTACTATTATAGTTGGGATGTGCCAGAAAGTTTAAACTGAGAAGGCGCTGGATTTTCTAATTGATGTGATTTCTAACTGTGATGAGCCTAATATGGTGATCTATAACACTCTTGTAGATTGGTTGTGCAAGAAGTGTGAAACTGAGAAGGCAGTGGATATTAGTCATTATATGTATGTGGTTTTTAAAGGGTTTGAACCTCAAAGTGAGGCAATGAACTGTGACAGAATAGCAAATCAGATTAGCGAATATATTGCTGTCAGTTTTGAACTGTGACCTATTAATAATGTCATGAATAAGTGGGCTGTTTACTCTAAAACTATTCTGTGGAAAAAAAAAGGGATAAAAAAAGAAATGCGGGGAAGCGAGACTTGTCGGGGCCCTAATCTTTCTAAGTAATCGTGTCTATGTTTGTTCCTCCAAAGCTAGCAGTCTGTAATCACCAATAATTATTTTTTTTGTTTTGAATACCACTACTGTGGTAGAAACAATATAGTCCAATTAGAGATATTAGAAAGGCGAGGTTAAGATCAATCTTCAAAATGAAAATCAAGTCAATTTAAAAATAAAAAATCATAACCTAAAACTCAATTTCTTTTCTACATTTCTGACAATTATATATTTGGACATCCTTTAAAATTGCCAAAATCTACCAAACCAACTTGCAGATGATATATTTTGGGTTTATGCCAGATGATAACCTGCTGGTACAGCAGAACAAATTTGCAGCTGGACGGAGCTTGAAATGAAGTGATACTCAAACCAAAACTGAACCAATTTAAACACCTGAACCTATATGGCAGTGTATACTATCTAATTAGTCGTTTGTTATATCTAACTCATATGTTCAAATTAATACCTCAAATTAGTACCTTAAATACGTAATTATTTTTCTTTTTCGCAATCCACAACTATTAAATCAAGAATAAACCTTTACCCCCAGATAAATAACAAATAGAGCTCAAAATTTGACAAATATAGTTCAATTAACAGCAAAAAACAAACCGAATCAAGCAATTTAACATATTCGTACCAAGATAGGAGAGGCGAGTAGAGACCAGAGGAGAACGTCGATTTCAGCTGAAAACACTGCTCCAACAGAGAAAAAAAAAAAGAAAGCCTGTCAAGTCCTAAATGTTAGTAGAAGCAAAAAAACAAAGAGAGAGAGGGGATTCAGAGGACATTAGGTAGCTGAAAAGACCTTTAGAAGCTAAACGTACCTCCGATTTATGAGCTCAACAACTCAAACTGGTGTTCCAGAAAGGGCAGATGAAGAGGGAAGGCGGAGGAAGAGGTTAGGGTTGAGAAAGAGGGTAGGGCTAAGAAAAGCACTGCAGGAGAGAGGCGGAGAAAGAAGAAAGAAGATCAAAGCGGAGTGGAGGAGGAGAAAGAAGGAAGAAGATAGAAGCGGACCGGAGGCGGAGGATTGAGGGCAGAGAGAGAGGAAAGGAGGAGAAAAACGAAAAAAAAATGGCGGAGAAAAATCTGGATTATATTTCTCAGAGGAGATAAGCGGTTCCGAAACAGGTGTCAAACGGGAGAGATTTAGATTGATATTTAGATTGATGTAGGCCATCCGATACAAAGTGAACGGTTGAGAAAGTGACAGCACTAAGTGAACAGTGCAAAACCCTTCCAGCATTATATATATAAAATAGATACCAGAAAAAGCGCTTGCACAAATTGTTGTTGGTGTATTTCTCCAGTTTTATGATCAAAACACCTCATAAGCATTCTGTGGTTACTAAAACTAGGGTTAATTTTCTATTTACTCTCTAAAAGTCTTCAGTTTTCTATTTATTCCTATACTCTTCGTTATATTCAATATATCCCTTGATTCTTTTTATTCTTTTCTATTTACCCATACAATCTATTACTCACATTTAAATGTTATTAAAACTAGTAACCTTGTTGCGGCTCCGCCACAACTGTTATTTTTGTTGTTAGTTTTTATGGGTGGTCCTTTTGGTTTCCTCGTTCGGCATATTTTTTTCTCAGCAGCTGCATTGATTAAGTAAACATGGTAATGTTTATATATGGGAATAAATCTTGTTGTATATTCTTTTTGCATGTACGTTGGTGTACATGGGGGTATTTTTGTCCCATACTGCAATGGCTTGATTATTTTCTATTAGCTCCACTTCTTTCAAATTGGGAATTTCATCATTCATCAAGTTTAATTATTTTGTACTAGATATAATACATAACAAAACACTACTCCAACTGATCCAACATCCATTTTCTAATCATCACCTGAAAAAATATAGTACTGATCCAAAATCTATAATATAACCATCACATAAAAGAAAAATTAAATAAAATGAAAGATAAACTTCCCAGTGGAACGCTCCAAGTTGGAAACATCATCACATAGCTAACCATGATTCTCTTTGGATAATATGTTAGATGTATAATTACAATAATATCGCTATCAGACAATTTTCTCATTAAATGACAACCATCTGATCAAAGCAATAATGACTAATTACATTTTCTTTGTGTACTGACGGCCCACTCAAAGTAAAGTTAACAATATAAAAAATAACAAAACTACCTCCTTCAAATGCATAATAGCAAGGATTCCAACATGCGCTTGCACAAACGTGACATACTTGAAAGAGGCCTGAAGCATCTCAATTCATGCGGGTCCCACCCCGAATCAGTTTCGCTAATTATTGGGTCTTTTCAATTACCTTCTTTTTCCCAACTCCAGCTGCTACACTCTGTACCGATGGACAGTTGAATGCCGGTACCATCATCCACTGTACTGTACTAGTAGGACTGATTGGAAAACTGGTGCTTTCGTACAGGAAATTTACTTAGTTGGCCAAGGGAAGCAGTATTGAAATGGTCGTTGCAAGTCTGTTGGTACTTCAGCAAAGGGCTGGGGACAAATTTGATACTTGCATGGGGCAGGAATTTAAAGCATTTGTGAGGTACAAATCTTGGTGCAGAGTGTGGATGCAAGGGGTTGTTGAGGGGGAGTTGAGAGGTGGTGAAAATCTTGTTGTATACACCTTCCTCAAGTTGTCAGATCTTGTTGAATACAATTCCTCAGAGCAAACACTATGTTCTCACTCCACACCTCCAATCAAATCTAGACAACATTTTATCAAATTTATGTAATTTAATTTTTATTTCAATTTTGCATTTGAGGGAGCAAAACACAGTGAAGAACATTTACCATTTCCTTTTATTCTTCTTGGTTTCCACTTATGCGTAGCCTCATTCGCTCGCACCGCATCCCTCCCTGCCGGGTCCAGCATCCACATAATCACTGCACTCTATTATTCAAATCACTTATAAGTAAATCAAGTGTAAAAAAAAAATATTGCCCACAGAAGTCATGGCTTGTCAATTTTTCCTCTGATGACAAAAATTCCCTAATTTTTTACCATTGCCCACATGAATATGATGTGCTGTGCAGTAATATATACTTGAATAGATGTTCTAATAAGTTGACATTGGGTATGGCAATTGATATACCTTCATGGAACAATGATATAAGCTCAAACAAACATCAATCTCCAAGAATCAAAGAGGAACTCAAAACCAAAACTCCTCTGACCATGTTGAACTTCAAATTTAAATTACAAATGGATTTGGAAAATTACCCAGAACAATCTTCAATCTCATATAATATACCATTATGATAAATAGAAACCCATTGAAAGAGGGCATACTGAACAGCAGTTCTACAAGCTCAGCTAAACCTGTAAATCTCTCCCAGTATGAGTTGTAAACTCGAATTGATGCCCTTAACTTGCTAGAGATGGTAAAATTTGTTGAACTTTTTTACCGACATCACATGCATCTATCCCCAGTAGAAAGGTTTTTGAAAAGTAAGGAAGTAATTGAATTTGTTTTTCTAATGCGGTCTAATCATATGATGAATTTAGTACTCATGTACATGGAAAATCTATATGTGTTCGTATGAATTTAGTTTGCCATATTTTCCATATAAAATGAGCTTGCCATCATTAGTACTGAATTTGGTATTCAGTACTAAATATATGATATAAATTCATATTCCATATAAAATGATATAATTCAATTCAGTAGCTTACAAAATATGAATTTATGTCATATTGTACTGATGATTAATTTAGGTCATATTTAGGTCATATTTTAGTACAATTATATCAGTACTAAAGTACTGAATTTAGGTCATATCTTAGGTCGTCAGTACTAATGATGAGTTAACATCAGTATTTTAGTACAATATGAATTTAGTACAATATGAAGTTAATTTAAAAAAAAATTGGTGAACTTAAAAACACCCTAATCTTATTCTTATAATAATATGTAAAAACAAAGACAAATAAATGGACCCATAATTATTTTAAGATCCAAAATCATAGACAAATAGAAATAGTGATCCCTCAAAATAAATGGACCCATAATTATTTAAACTGCCTTCCCTTACATCTGTATAAAATATAAATTGATTACTTCACCTATTTGGGGTCCTCATATAATTCCTCATTTAAAAAAAAAATAGAAGCATGAAATGTTAATATATTAAATTAAATGCGAAGGTAGAAGTAACAAACACCCCTCACCTACAAAATCAGGTGGATATGCCTAAAAAGATTAATTGTGGCCTCCAATCAAAATTAACAATCAGCAATAGTATAATAGTATAATGATAAACTAAATTATATTGTTAGCCATAGTTGTAGGCCCCATTTTGTAAGCTACTGAATATTGATGATGGCAAACTCATGTAAAATTGACGGGTTAGTGTAAGCTTATCCACGCGGTTATGCACTCTTGAAAAAGGAATCAACTTTCTGAAAGATCCTGGCTTTCGTGCTCCGACATAGCATGAGGTATATTTGAGGCCTTGGTTTCATCAAGGATCGGTTTCATTGCAGACTGGCATTCATGGCACAGCCCCTTGAATTGTGTTTTGAGTAAAATGGGCTGATTAGTATATTTGTCTATAGTTCAAGCATGTTTCAATGTTGCTGAGTTCGCTTGGGTACAATGGCCCGTTAGAGAATTGGTTTCAAGTTACATTTAGTTAGTCATTTTGGACATGAATTTGAATTGCCTATGATGCCCTTTTCTTTGATTTCAGTTGACGTGCATGCTCTCTATAGGTTATACTATCAATTCAAGAAGTTTTCATGATTCAGGGAAGATTTTAGATAGGCTTAATTCTTATTTCAAAATATATTTTCCTGTCAGTTTTGTACTTGGGCAATACATATTTTCTTCATTTTAACAGGAAAGTGGATTTTGCAATGAATATTCAAAGCACTCAGGGATTGGTTTCTGATGATTGAGCTTTACAATCTTGTAGAGGGGTTAATAGAGAGCATGTAGGAGTTAAGTTTGGCCTGTTTTCATCTTCACCCTTTATTTAATTAATTTTTGAAAAAGGGTACATGTCAGCCTGAGTACTGGTTTCATGCTAGCAGAGAACAACTCTAATCATGGGATTTTGCTACATAATGGTGTTATTTTAATGTATAGACATCAAATATGAGATTAAAGAAGCTTGTAGATGTATTCTTTTTTATGTATTTATTTGACATTTATTTAACAATGAACATGATTTCTCCATGTGTTCAACACCTTTCATTTTAGTGCAATTTTGGAGCTTGATTCTGAGCAATGTAATAAATAGAAATTTTGGTATAACATATGATTTTACAGAGGAGGATGTAATCTAAAATCCTGTTGAATTTCATGATTTTTGGGGCATTATTTCTAGGCTTAAAGGTTGCACAAAGGCAGGGGTAAAATATGACAGCTATGAACTTTGAGCCATGCAGTTTTGTTTCTGGAAAGTGTTGTCTTTAGAAAATCATTATGAAGGATCTGCTTCTCAGTGTAGTGTGTTGAGGTGGATCGAAGTTGAAGTCAGAAAATAGTATGGTATAATCAGAAATCAGGGTGGTCCAAGAAGCCACATTTCTGTGCGGCATTTCATCAAACAGGTTGTGTGCGTGGGAGTGGTAGGCAAATCTGGAGTACATATTAATTAGGTTGTTACCAATCATAGAGGTCGACCCATGTCCCATACATAAAATCACACGTAATTCACAACGAACCAACAATTCAAACGACCAATCATAAAGGAAGATATAAAAAGAGGTTGTTACCGGGAAGTCGACCGAAACAGAGAATTCTTCCCTACAGCAATGGAGTCTGGACCTCTACCTCTGCAGACACGGGTGTGTAATTTCCATGTTGTTCAACCTCAAATTGGGAGAAATGCAAGGGTTACAATTTGAATAAATTGGATAATTTTAACGATTTAGTAAGAATTGGAAAGTTGAATAGAAATCAGATTTGGAATGAAGGAGAATCTTACCAGGCAATTGAAGCGGAAGCGACCAAAGCTGGAGGCGCAGTTCAGTGGTAGACTGAGAAGCAGCTGTTGTACGAACAGAAAGGGAAGCGGAGAAGCAGAAGAGATAAGTGGTCAAATTGGGGCCTCTGAGAGGTGGAGGTAAGAAACAGAAAAAAGCGGGAGGAGCCCAGCACGAAAAGACGGAAGGTAAGGAAGCGGGAGGAAAGAGAAGACGAAGTCGGGGAAGGAGGAGAGAGCGGAGATATGAGCAGCAAGGGGAGGGAGTGATGTGTGGCCGCTATTGTTGGCGGCGGAGTGAAGTAGGGAGTCCACATTGGGGGCACGCGGCGTCGAATCAAGCGACACGCGGCTTGCAGCTGGGGGAGAGGGAGATAGAGGGCATTCAAGGACTGGATGGACGTTGAGATGTGGTGTGAAGAGGAGTTTAGAGTTGATGATGGGAGATGACATCATTGGAAAAAAACTGAGCCTTCTATTTATGATCCTACGGCAGAGAATGGGGGTGTCACTGTTCATAGCTACAGTAACACCCCATTGCCCTTTTACTATATATAATTTATCGCTTCCCATTATATCCTTGTTCTTACTTAGAACATTTCATCTGTAAAATTTTAATAGAAAACTGAAGCAATAGATTAATTTTAATTGATAGTTTTAGCGATTAATTGACAGAGGTCTGAAATCAGAAAAACTGAAATTTCAGTGAGCAGTCCAATAATTTTGACCTCTGTCAATTAATCGCTAAAACTGTACCAATCTGTAATATTTTATATAGAGAAATTATATTATCTGGAAACTAGACTTTCATACCTTTATTTTGATATAAATAACGCAAAAATTCATGTAGTCGTTTTCTCTAAATTTAATTTTGAATCTGGTCAAAATTATTGGACTGCTCACTGAACATAGTATAAAAAAAAATGAATTTCATTTCTGAGCTGGCTTGGGCCATGGCATTTCACTTTAATTTTTCTTTTTCTTTTTTTTGGGTTGTATTGAGCCATGGCGTCCTGCAAGGACGCCATGACGCATACCTACCTTCTCATTTTTCGAATTCTGCCGAACCATTTCTCATTTTTAATATTTTATTTATTTATTTTCTTATATATAAAAATCTCGGCTCCAATTCTCTACAAACACGCGCATTCTTATCTCCTCCCACTAAAACCCTAAACCCGGCCCGCTCTACCTCATCAATAGTGCTCTCATATTTGGAGAGATTTAACGAGAGTCGGCCGGACAAGATGCAAGTATCGGATCAAATTTCTTCGTTCACTGGGTGTTCTGGGCCTTGTCGGATTACAGGCACGGCCCATTTAGAGGGATGACAGTCCGAAATTTTTATTCATAATAAATAGAAAAAGAAAAAAAATAAAAAGAAGAAAAGGTATGGAAACATTTAAAAAAAAATAAGAAAGCATGTTTCTGGTATGGCGTTGCCATACCATACAGCAAAATCAGAGAAAAATGAAATGAAAGTGGTGGGAAGCCATAAGAAGATACAATATTTTTTTATTCAAATTTTGAGTTTGGTTCCGGAATGTGTTGGGTGTTGGAATTTTGAGTTTGGTTTCGGAATGTGTAACAATATTACTTCTTTTTTTATATAGAGACGAAATTAGATTTTTAATATGAGAGGCTAACATATTTTTAAAAATAATTATACGTATATTTTTTTATTGCTCAAAAAACAAATTAAGAAAGCAATTTTGACCATAATAATATGATTTTGTTTGTAGATCACACGATCAAAATACTAAAATAAAAATATCAATTAAACTCTAATATATATATGTATGGGGGTAAAAATGGAGCGATTAATATCCGATCTGTATTCAAAAATTAGATACGAATATCCGCGCAGATACGGATACGGATATGATTTTAAATTTTAATTATATGTATTCGAGTAGTAGATATATACTATATAGTTTAATATATATTATAAAAAAATTTATGTTATTCACCATTATAATTAAATAAAATATTACAAGCTTTTGTATTTTTAATAATATTTATATACTTTTTAATAAAAGTAAAAACATATACGTATATAATTTTACCACTAACTACTATGTATCCGATCTGTTTTCACCCCTAAGTATATATGATCAAAATATTTAAAAAAATACCAATTAAAATTTAGGGAAAATTGGTTATTTGCCACTCCAAAACCTTTAAATTGTAAAAATGTCATCCCGAAATTTGAAATTGTAAAAATGCCACTCTAAACTTCATTAATTTCTAATTTTGCCATTTATACTGTATTCTTATACTATTTTTATTAAAAATTAACTGAACAATACTGTTTTGATATACGTATTTTTATATTTCCAATTATACCCTTCATACAATTTTTGCCTTGTGGCTTGTGGCTGTTGCCTTGATCTGTGGCCTTCGTGCCTTCTTGTTTGACCTGTGGCCTTGCGCCTTGTTTCTATTTGGTGGCTGATGTGCCTTTGACCTGCGGCCTTGAGCCTTTTTCTTTATTTTGAAGGCCTCCGTGCCTTGTGGGTTTGCGAAGGGTATGGTTGTGCTGGTTTGTTGATTTGTGTGCTTTGTTGGAGCTATTTTGCTAGTTCCTGTGTGCTGACCCGATTGTGCCTATTTTCTTGTTTTGCTGTGCTGTGCTGTGGTGCCGATTTTGTTACCTTGCTGCTGTGTTGGTTGTGATGTTTTGTACCAGTAGGTACAGCCCAGTGAGGCTACTGGTATTGCTGGTTTGAGAAGAAGGGTATTTTAGTCCATTTTTTTTTTTTTTTTTAAGAAGACTAATACAGTATAAATGGCAAAAGTAGGAATTAATGAAGTTTAGAGTGACATTTTTACAATTTCAAATTTCAGGATGACATTTTTACAATTTGAAGGTTTTGGAGTGGCAAATAACCAATTTTCCCTAAATTTTAATATATATGATCAAAGATTTAAAAAATAATGAGGTTCGCCCCAGTTATTTTTTATATATATGATCAATTTGGAATTTTATGAATATAGTTTCTAAAGTATAAAATTTTATATTTAAATCGTCGTTTGATTACGGAATGAGCTTTGACAGTTTAATATTTTGTAATCCAGCTTAGTGGGCAATTCTGCATTTATAAGATAATAATCAATGATACAAGCTAATTTCGTTTCTCATATTCAAAATCTAATTTCGTATCTGTATAAAAAATAATGCAATGTTACTATACATTCCGGAACCAAACTCAAAATTTGAATAAAAAAAATTCCATCTTCTTATGACGTCCCACCACTTTCTTTCTTTTTCTTTTCTCTGATTTTGCTGTATGCATGGTATGTAGGGCTGCACAAAAAATTCGTAGTTCGTAATTCGATTCGAGTTTGATTCGAAAAAATTCGTAAAAAATTCGATTCGAAATTAATTCAAACCAAACTTAGTTCGAAATTAATTCAAACAAACTCAAACTGGACCTAGTTCGTTTGAAATAGGTTCGCAAACCAAACTTAGTTCGAAATTAACTCAAACGTGAACCGTTGATTCGCTGATAACTTATGTTCACTGATGAAAATATAAGGCCGCCCAGTCCATAATTGCTCTCAGTTCTGACTTCTGAAAAATATTTCTTGAAATGAAGGGTTTTTCAGTAGCTAGTGCCTAGTTGTAATGAACTTTAATGTTTTATTTAGGATAATATTTGGGTTTGTAATAATTCTAGGACTTTGGTGATTGTTTTGTACTTCTATTGATATTTAAATTGTACTTTGAATACTTTAGAATTTAGATACTTTGGATACTGTGATTGTACTGAACTTTGATTGATTGTACTAAATTTTGGTGTTTGATATAAATTTTGGTATTTGTAATGAACTTTGATATAAACTTTGGTGTACTGTGTAATTAGAATTCAGAATGCCTGAGTTTTTATTGAAGTGTTATAATTTCGAACTATGGCCCAGCCATGAGTTATAACTCGTAAATCGTAACAAAGTTCGTAAAAGTTAGAAATTGAGTTCGTTAAAAATTCGATTCGAAATTGAGTTCGTTCGAAATTAATTCAAACCAAACTCAAACTGGGGATAAGTTCGATTCGGTTCGGTTCGTTTGCAGCCTAATGGTATGACGTCCTTCTCATTTTTAATATTTTTCTTTTCCTATTTACTATGATAAAAATTTCGAGATGATAGCGCTGGCTAAGGCTATTCATGAGCCAAGTTGAGTCCGAGTTGAGAGCAACTTGGATTCAATTCGTGAACTCATGAGCTGAGTTGAATCCGAGTTGCTAATTCAGTTTCGAGTCAGAAATTCTAACTTGGATTTAACTCGTGAACAACTCGAGTCGACTCGTGACTCGTAGATAGTACGTTTTTGTCAAATTAAAATTTATCAAAACAAAGTCTAACAAAATAAATAGTACATAGTTTATCAAAATAATACACAGTATAAAACTTTACATAACGAAACAGTAGCAAATACATAATTAAATAGTACAAAATTTATCAAATTACTAAATAGTACAAAGTCTGAAAAAACATTACATAGCTTATCAAGTCGATGAGTCAACCGAGCTGATTCCGAACTAAATTGGAGGCAATTTGGATTCAACTCGTGAGACAACCGAGTCAATGAACTCGAGTTGTTAGCGAGTTAAATCCGAACGAGTTATGAGTTATGAGTTTTTTTGTACACCCTAGAGCTGCTAACGAGCCGAGTTAGCTCGAGTTATGGATAACTCGAATTCAACTCGAAACATAGTCCGTTGAGTTGACTCGAGTTGAGAATACTGAGCCGAGCTGGCTCGCTAACTCGAACTCAACTCGCGAGTAACTCGAGTTGACTCGTGACTCGTGATTCAACTCGTTTAAGGTGTTGAAATGTTGAACACTTGAACTGATGACTATTGTTATGTAATAATATGAGAAGTAAATATTGAATTAACAAATAATTTACAACGATTTAACAAGCGAAACGAGACCACGAGTTGTAACGAGCGAGTTGAGCCCAACTCGAACTCAACTCATGAGTTAAACGAGTTACTAAACTCGAGTCAAACTAACTTGAATTTTAAATGAACGAGTTGTTAGCGAGTTCATTACCGAGTTGAGTTCGAGCGGCTCACGAGTCGCGAGTTTTTTGTACAGCCCTAGTACACCCCTAGCGCTGGCACCAACTAAATTACATACAGCAGCGGTAATTAAGGCTTAAAAGGATAACCGAGATCTTCAATTGTTCTATCACTAGCGTTTGACAGTTTGAGCCGCTGCGCTCAATTGAAAATTCGAACAATATCAATTCATAAATGGGCCCAATTTTCTGTATAGAGTTTCTAATCTGATGTGGCAGTTGCTAAATCAGTTTCAGAGATGTAGATGAATTTCTTATTTAGCAACTTTGCTCAATAATTTCTTAATAAGAAACCGTTTATAAACTGTGACGTGGCGAAATGATTCGCTGAAATTCATTTCTCTTGCAGATATATCTTAATAAGAAATTTTATAAGCTGTGACGTGGCAATTATGAAACTCTAATTTTAGTTTCAGAGATGTGGAGGCTTAAAAATTAAGAGAGTTTTAATTTCAGGGATGCTCTTAGACTGCATTTTAATTATATTGAATGTACGCTCATTTGAATCTAAATTAATGCTTCTATGTTGTAATCGTTTTCGAAGTTCTAAATTTATTTTTCAAATTCTCTTCAAATGTACGGGTCTGAACGAAAATGCGCACTTAAATCAAATTAAAAATTTGGCAAAATAAAAAATTCAAAATAAACACTGTCTGTTTCAATTCAAATAGTCAGGGCCAGACTCAGGATTTTCGTCAGAAGGGCAAAAAAATATCGAATCGGGTTTAAATCCATTAACCAATTGGGTACTCGATAAAAAACAATGTTTTAACTTATACTTTTCAATGCTTTGACTTGTAATTTCTGATGCTCTGACTTATAATTCTAATTATCAATCAGAATTCAACAAATTTATTTCAATTTTAACCCTAAATTTAACCCGAATTACAAATCAAACGTTCAGAGAGGGGCAAAAAAAATTTCAAAGAGAAACAAAATCGGTCGGAACCGATAAATCTTCACTAAAATTTAAAATTCAAGAGAGCAACTGCCCTGAAATACTCCGGGTCTGCCCATGCAAATAGTGGTTAATAGTCTTCAACAGGTGCTTAGAACTTTTGACTCATTAATCACTCCTCAAAATGCACGCTTGTAACACTCGTTTCAAGAAAAACGACTCGTCTGTACCGAAATAAATACCCATCTGTTCATCTTTTTTGTACAGTTGAGCAAGAATACATAAAGTCCGGATCCTGTGCGGTAATTCAAATTTTGAGTTTGAGTCCTGACCTTCTGATTGGTCCGAGGTAGAATGTACGATCCTTTAATCCTGTGCCAAAGTAGATCACGCGGTCAGGATCAAAACTCAAAATTTGAATTACCATAGGTGATATGAATTTCAATACATGGAAAGTATATAAGAGTGAGGATTATAGAAGTACCTATAAATTTTCTTGCCTCAAAACCTCTACGAATCGCATGATATGTGATCATATTTAGCACTTAAATAAGTTATAAAGATAATTATTATTAGAGTGAGGTTATGGTAATATGTATAGCGCATATTGATTCAAATATCTTTACTTTTTAAGTTAATATAGTTGATATGAAGTAAGGGCTGAACAAGATTTTTTGGCTATAGGGTCAAATGTGAATAAGAATTAATCATATAAAAATTTTATACTACGAATGGGGTCAATTTTACAATATTTGTAGTATTTTACTTTGAAATATATAGAAAATCGTGTATAAGTACAAAAATTTCGAAAAAAAAGGAGGTCAAATGATCCCCAATCCCTCTTACTAGCTCCACCTCTGATCTAAATCGTTTAACATGATCTCTGTATGAAGTATAAACTTGCAGACTAAATTTTACATTTTAATTTTTTTTTGCTATTTCTTAAAAATAAAAGTAAAAAATCACTATTTTTAAATAGTATAGAATATTTAAGATCGAGTGATTTTCTACATGTGTAAAAGTAAACAAAAATATTAAAAAATATATAAAATTTGATCTGCAAATATATTTTTATATGTTGAACAATTCAGATCGACTATTTGAATTTTGAAAATAAAAATATTAGTTTATATTATAAATCAATATGCCATATGTACAGTATCATAGCCTCACTCTTATTATTACATACTATATATAAAAGTGGTAATGAGATTATTACTATATATATATACATGAGAAAATTCAGATAAACGATAATGGGCTTGAAAATTGAATCAGTTTAAATACGTTATGACAATGTCATCAAAACTGAATAATCTAAATGTTTTAATGAAAAAATCAATGTCCCTCTTTTATTACATACAGATAAACTTAAAATGAACTATTTTTGCTTGCTTGTACTTCAAGGACGGGAACCACTACTCCACTTTGTTCATATTTTTTTTTTACTTGCATTATTTGCTAAGGTTGCGTATAAAAAATACGTAGATTTTAATATGAAGAGACAGGTTTCTAATTTTAGGTAATATATGCAAACTTAAAATCTATGTTGCGTATTAAAACATACATTTAGGTCATATATGTAAACCCTATTGATGACATATCATAACACGTCATATATATTCGAATTTAAACATAATTTCTAACAATGGTAAAACCATAAAAAAATATTGATTGTCGTCAGATTTTTTACTCTTAATAAAAAATCTCCATTTATAGATACTATTTCTATTGTCTAAGCTTATTTATGCTCTCCCAAAAATATTATTATTACACAGAGACACAGATCTATTTACTGAATATAACTTAGTAAGTTATACAGAGCTATACTGAAAATAACTTTCAATTTTTAATGCTTATTCGAGTTCCCGTGATTTTTATTAATATCCAAAATTAATTACAAAATATTAATTATACCCAGCTTAGTTGGGTATTTTCAAAAATGCCCAGACCGGCCATTAAATGGCCGGTTGGGACTTTTTTTTTGAAATATTTGATAGATTACTTCTTTTGATGTATAATTAGCATAATTATACTAAAATACGCTAAATACTTGAAATTATAATAAATTACGTTAAAATACGCTAAATTACGCTAAGAGAGACGATATCTTCACTGAGAAGGTGAAAAATGACGACGAAACTTCAAACGGCCATAAAACGACGCTCGAGTGTCCGATTTTAGCAAATGACCACTTTCGGAAAGCTTGCGAAAAAATGCATGCGATAGTGACAGCTTTGCTGTTTTTCAAAATTCAAAATTGCCAAAAAATCAAAGGTAAGAGCCTCAAAACTTGAGTTGAAGTTTCCGATTAAGATTTTGATTTTTAGTATTCGATCTAAGTAGCTCAGTAAATTGGTTATATAATAAACTTGTAGAATACCAACTTTTACTATTTTTTATGATTTATGAAAGATGGCACAAAATAGGCCTAATTTAGTGTAATTTTGCGTAGTTTAGCGTAATTTAGCGTAGTTTAGAGTAATTCAACATATTTCAGTATAATTACCGTAATTAGTGTAATTTAGCGTAATTTTATGTTAAATTAGCTTAATTTAGCGTAATTTACCACTTTTAACATAATTTAACATAATTTCAAGAAATTTAGCTTATTTTATATAATTATGCTAATTATACGTAAAAAGAAATAATCTACCAAATATTTCAAAAAAAAATTCTGAAAAAGTCTCAACCGGCCATTTAATGGCCGGTCCTCATATTTATTCTCAACCGATCATATAATGACCGGTCTGGACATTTTTAAAAATACCCATCTAAGGTGGGCATTTTTATTATTTTATAATTAATAATGGATATTAATAAAAATCACGGTTTGAGTACTATCAATTTCTAAATTCTAATAGCCTTTTCGCTACGCATAATAGTAAAATCATAAAAAAAAAAATGTTGATTGTCAGATCTTTTTTACTCTTAATAAAAAAATCTCCATTTATAGATACTACTATTTTCTTCGCTTATTTATTTATACTAGGAGTGGCAAAAAAGCTCGTAGCTCGTGGCTTGATTGCGACTCGCACCTGACTCGCTTGCTAACAGCTCGCTCGTTACTGGACCGAGCTGTTAACGAGCCAGCTCGCCACTAGCTCGGTTCAGAACGAGCTAGCTCGGCTAGGCATCAATTTGTAAATTTGTATGAATTTGTGTGCATTTTATACTGTCCAGTTCGATCTGGCTCGGTTCAGCTCAGTTAAAACAAGATCCAGCCAGACCCAACGAGACAAGCGAGCTAACTTGGTCTGGCTCGTCACAATTTCGAGCTGTTAACGAGCCAGCTCGGTAAGAGCTCGATCTAGAATTAACGAGCTGAGCTAGGATCCAGCTCGTTTACAGCCTATGCTCTCTCAAAAATATTATTATTACACAGAGCTACTTGCCGAATATTATCAATTTCTAAATTCTAATAGTTTTTTTGGCTTATGTAAATAATAGCCCCTGCAACTTCTAATTAAAAAAAAAAAGAGAAAGACAAATTAACCTCCTCTGTTCCAATTCTCAATAACTAAAAAAGGGGAATATTCCGGGGATAAGGGATTAAAGGCAAAATTCTCCTTCCAAAATATCATTAAAATTCTCATAACCTTTCCTAGTGCAGCCTTTAATTTTTGCCTCTTCTCTTTTCCCACACGCGCTTGTAAAGCGAAAACTCATCTCTCCTGATTTAACCACTAGCACTAATCCCATGGCCGAAGGCGGCGGAGCGCCGCCTGATCCGTTCACATCCGGTCGCCGAACTTCCGGCCCTGGCTTTTCTCAAGATGGCGGCGCTTTTCTCTTGCAACTCCTTCAGAAGCCGCCTCAATCCTCTCTTCTCCCGACTCAACCAACCAACCACCACTACCCAATAAATCCCCGCCACGGGGACCCCGCCGTGGCAGCGGTGGGCCCAAGCCTCCCATTTAACCTCTCTCCTCCGGTTGATCCTACCCACATCCTCTCCAGTTCACCTACAGTGCCGTTCCCTTCTCTTCCCCATGTGATCTTTAACCATGCTAACAACAACCAGCAGTTTTTAGGACCGCAGAGTTACCAGCAAATGCAAGGATTTGATCTCTCTACTGTCGGTCACAATTGGGGAGCAAATCAAGGGTACCCGATTGGTATCAACGGTGACATGGCACATGATTCTTTCCAGAGAAACAATCAACAGTTCATGCCACCGTTGAATCAGAGTTTTGGTCTTTCGACCACGGGGCGTGATATGGGTACAAATCAAGGGTACCCAATTGGAATCAATGGAGTTCCAAGAGAAGAGAATAGAAATCAGAACTTGTATGACCCTTTTCATAATAACAGTCAACAATTTGGATCACCATTGAATCATCACCAAAGGTTGGATTTTCCTACTATGATGCATGATTTTGGAGCAAATAATGGGTACCCTAGTGCAAATAATGGAAGCATGAGAGATGAGAAGAGAAATCAGAGGGTTGTACATGAGGCCAGTGGGGTTCTTGATAAAGTACTCCGGAGGGAGTGGGAAGAAAGGAGACAGCAAAGGCCTGGCCATGCCTCTTCTCTCCATTCACACTCGGCAAACCAATTTCCACCATCGGTTCATCATCAAGGTTTTGATAGCCATGGCATTGGAATGCCACCATTGGAGAGAGATGAAAGGAGAAAAGACAAGTATGACCCTCACTCAGCTGTTAGTTCTTTGAGTGGAGAAGAGATGGTCAACATGCAAAAGTTTCAAATTGCTAGCAAGAAAAACGAACTTGGTTTTCTGGGTTCAAATAGTAGAGAGATCAGTTTTATGGCCTCAAGTAGTGAGAATTGCAAGGATGAAGGAGGAGATTTGAGTGAACAATTGATGGCATCTTTAGTAGTTAGTGAAGATGGCGACATCAAAAATGCCGTGGTAGAAATAAAGAAAAGCTCACAAAATAAGGTAGAATAAATAAGTTACTACTATCGGCGTTTTTTCAAAATGTTGAGGTTGTACCATCTGTATCAGAGGCATTATTATTCTATCTTGACTATTTGTTACATATTTCAGCCTGTCCAGAAACATAAACTATATTATATCTTATTTTGAAAATAACAGTCATGCCTCTAGAGTTTGTTTTGATGAAACTCGATGTTTCTAATGTTTGTGATTTCCAATATTTTTTAGATCATTGAAACTATAATCCTGCTCTATTTAGTCTGATTGCTTAGGTGTGTTTTGTTAAATATGTGACACTTTGACACTAGCTTAAAAATGTCCACTTACAAGGCTCGATTTAACTAAAATAAAAAAAAATGACATTAAATATCGGGTTCTAGTTTTGCAGTAATGTCACCATGATTCAGTTTATGTGAAAAGCTAGGGTCAATAAGTTGGGTTTTACTTGTTTTGCTTAACCTTGATTTACTGGTTGGGTTTTACTTGTGAATGATTCAATAGAAGGTTGGTGCTAAATGCAAATATAACAACGGGTGGGTTGCTAATATATTGGGTTTATTTGCCAAAAGAAAAAAAAGAATGTTAAAGAACACAAATGGGAAAACTTTTCCTGCTAGAGATTCAAAACTGACACTCGTTAATTGTGTACTTGTTTCTTTCTTTTTTTGATATTCCTGGAATTTCTAGTTAGGGATGAAAACCTTCTTGTACTTGACTTACTTTTGGGCCTCTTATTGAATTATTTGTGATTTTTTTACTCTAATTGTACAGGATTTCAGATCAGATTCCTCTAGAGGACACCACGTGTCGAGCCAGAGAATTCGTATCCAGAGAAGAAATGTTCAGTGCCGGCGCGACATTGACTCTTTTGCCCCTAAATTTCTCGCTATTTTCGAATCCCTTGTTCCAGCAGAAGAGGAGATAGCAAAACAAAGGCAACTCATAAACTCACTTAACAACTTGATAAGCAGAGAATGGCCACATGCAAGACTACATCTCTACGGATCTTGTGCAAACTCCTTTGGGGTCTCGAATAGTGACATAGATGTGTGTTTATCAATTAATGAGAGAGAGCTGGGAAAAGCTGAAATACTATTGAAATTGGCTGAGATTTTAGAAGCTGGTAACCTTCAAAATGTTCAGGTTAATGTTTTTCTTGTATTGCATTTTTTTCAGTTTCTTGCCTGTACACCTTGTAATTGTCTAGTTTCATTATGTTTTCATCTCATTTTCCAAATAATAATATTTATAATATTAATATCATGTTATTCAAAAGTGAAGTGCATGACCATACAAACACTAGATGCAAATTATAGTTCCACTTTTGGCCCCTGCAAAATATTTAAAAACAGTATAGATTGTGCAATTAACCATTATCCACTTTTGTTTATGCACCTAACAACTAACATTTTTCAAGATATTCACAACTAGCACTGAACCATTATCTTAGCACAAGAGACCTAAGGATAAAGGTTTATGGTGTCAAGTATTTCATTCTCTCCTGAGAAGAGATTGATCTCAAATCGAGCAAAATAAACATTTTGTTTCAAGTTTACATGATATTCTCTCCTGAAAACATTTTTGTTTCAAGTTTACATGATCTTGCTGTCTTTATCAAATTTGGTTGTTGATTGTTCTCTACTTGACACTATCATTGTGCTTATTTGCAAATAATCTGAAATTGTGAAATTCACGGGTGTCAGTTGCAAAACTGAGAACATTATGTTTACTGTTGAAATGCCCACACATTGTAGTGGCAGGAAACAATTTATAGATAGATGGCAATGAAATTGAAGTTGTCGATAATCAATAATAAATTTTTATTTCACAACACCTTATATCACATAGTAATCAAACATATTAAGAATTAAACAATATGATAGGTGGGAGTTGGGTGTTGCACTTATATCACAATATCTTTGGATTTCAAAAGATTGCTTTTTTGTGAGTAATGATGTGCTAAAGTAATTAAAATTAGGGCCTTTTTTGCACAAGTTCCTTGATCTTTTTGATATAATCTAACTTTTCCTTTGCTCATTTTTTTGGGGTTTGATTCTTCCAGGCCCTGACAAGAGCTAGAGTTCCAATAGTGAAGATGATGGATCCACAAACAGGTTTGTCTTGCGACATATGCATTAACAACCTCTTGGCAGTTGTCAATACCAAGCTCCTCAAAGATTATGCCATGATCGACCCAAGGTTAAGGCAATTGGCTTTCATTGTCAAGCACTGGGCCAAGTCACGTCATGTAAATGCCACTTATCAAGGAACTCTCTCCAGTTATGCGTAAGTGAAATCTACAAACTCGGAATTTTTGCACGTTATACCAAAATTATGGTGTTTGTGTATGTACACCAATATTTCTCATATGACATATTTTCCCTGGGGTTTTTCCCATTGATCGATGTAATAATGCATTGGAAAAGGCATATTACATATTTGCCCTGGGGTTTTTCCCATTGTTCAAAACAACAATAACACCCACTATTAATGATAATGTTCTTAATTATTGTAAATTTCTGTTAACAGCTATGTGATAATGTGCATCCACTTCTTGCAAAATCGTAGACCTGCTATTCTCCCATGCCTTCAGGTTCTCTCTCCCTCTTTCCCTCTCTCTATTTTGTGCATGCGCGTGCGCACAGAGAGATCCTTTCTATTGATTTTTGACTAAAGTTTGTAATTGTGGGCTTTTCTAGGTGATGGAGGCGACATATGTTGTCACAGTAGATAACATAGATTGTTCCTACTTCGATGATGTCAATAAGTTGCATATGTTTGGTGCAAGAAACAGAGAGCCCATTTCTAGGCTTTTGTGGGCCTTCTTCCATTATTGGGCATACCAGCATGACTACACTGCTGATGTTATTTCCATTCGTACTGGTACCCTCATTAGGTAAACAATCAAGTTCTTATTAACCTAAAACATTGTCATTATTCTTTCTATTGTGTTACATAAAGTTGAACTAAGCTAAACGAAAATGACTGAACTGCTAAATTTTCATATTGATTAATCACCTTCTACAGTTTCTATCAGTCTAAATGGTTTACAAAATACTCAAAACTGTTCGGTTATAGTGTACATGAAAATATGGAAGTATGGGTTTTATTTGCAAAGGCGAAAAATAATCAGGTGCTTTTTGCAAATCCTATTCTGTTGGTCTCTGGGATCTCTATCATAAATGTTAGGTTGAGAGATTTGGTCCCATATATCTAAAAGACCATGAGATATGTATTGTAGCTAACTTTGTTATTCAATTAAAACAATTCTAAGAGAAGTCACTGAGCATAAATGACCTATCTTGAATCCATTTAATGAAACATTAAATGAACATTTTCACTGATTTTTCCTCTCTTTTGGTTTCTGTCAAATTTTTAGCAAGCATTCTAAAGATTGGACAAGGCGTATAGGAAACGACCGCCATTTAATATGCATAGAAGACCCTTTCGAGACCTCTCATGATCTTGGCAGAGTAGTCGACAAATTCACCATTAAAATTTTGCGTGAGGAGTTTGAAAGAGCCGCAAATATATTACAGTATGACCCAAATCCAACCGTGACATTATTTGAGCCATATGTGCCGCCACCTAAGCTGGACATACTTGATGAGGAGTTGGATATGGAATAGAGAGCTTTAATTATAAGATAGTCTTTTTGATCCGTAGGAAATAGTGGGTTGCAATGCAACCCACCAAAGCAACCTTTTGTTATGCATAATTAGCTGCTGGCCTTAAGTGGTGTATTATTTGCGAGGTTGTAGGGTGCTTGTCATATATATTATTTATGTATAAATGAAGATAACCAGTAATCTTTATAAGTAATGGTTATTTATATATATGAGGCGTTGAAATGCTACTCGTAATTAGCTCGTGTACAGGTTGTGATTTTTCGTACGACTTTCGGGCTGGTGCCTGGAGGGCTTAATTTGTATTTTTTTTGTTCAATTTATGTTAACCCAAGCTGGTCTTCAAGTAATTCCATTCTCTACTGTTTTTATCTTTTTGTTTATTATTTTGTGATGTTTATAGTTCATTTGCATGTTGGATTCCTTTAAACTCGATAATCCATTACCAAGTTATTAATTCCCTATTTATTATGTTTTATAATTATAATTTCAAATCTCTTTAATCCATTACCAAGTTGACCATTTTCACGGATCCGATGCAAGAAAACAGAGAAGCTGGTTTCGATATTTATAACAGGCTTACTATAGAAGCAAATATATATATATATATATAAAACGAAAAAAATCGGAGATACAATTATCATGTATACCGGCACCCTATTTATGCACCATATATAAAGTTAGGATATGGGGGATAGTTCTGTTGCCCCTTAAAAAAGAGTATAAAACCATACGGAACGATTTAGTTTAGTCTTATCAACCATGCAATAATCTAGTTTGTATTATCAAATATCCACCTAATGTTGACTATAGTCAATCGCACTGCAAGCGTGTTGGAGAATTAGACGAGACATATGAAGACTTTAGGATTTAATATCAAATATCCACCCGAAGAACACACTTTTTCCTGAACCAAGCTATGCGTTTCTCACTTTTTTCTGTTTTTCTACTACACTTATCAATCGCATATTGGGTTTAGGGGTAATTGCACTGATTTTCTACTCTGTCCATTGCAACCACCAAATAACATTACCAAGAACAAAAAGAACGGACCGAACAAGCAAGTTCAAGCTCCGCGTATAAAATTGTGTTATTTCGAGCAAATTGATTTTAGGACAATGTAAATGATTGCAAAAGGAAAATGAAAAGAGTGAACAAACGAAAGCTGAAAAGCACAGACACCTAACTAAGAATATTGAAATAGTGCATGAAAAAACAAGATGAAACAAACATAATAGCTGTCATTATACTCTCTCTCTGTTTTACTTGCTGTTTGTCATTAATGAAACTATTGTCATCTTCCGATTGCCAGAGTTGTACCTGTTATAGACTCATAGCTCATGCATGAATTGTACCAATTAATCAAAAGTACTATGCTATGCCCAGTACATGTACCAAATTCTGAGATGGAGGAGAGAATGTACCCGGCTACCAGCCAATCAATAAAAGAGCTTTCTTGCCAAGTTATTGGGTTACCGTGATTAATACATTTGTAATGTACTTTTAAAGTCATAAAAAAGGGACCGTCGGAGTAGTTGATCAAATTGATCAATCCCTTCAATAAAGAATTATAATCAGACAACATGGAAATAATAAGAAAAAGCACATAATCCGTTCTTAACAGCACCAATCGTACTATATTGTTAAAGAAGTCCAGGTCATGTTTGGGAAAAGGGTACCAACGTTAAAAACTTCCAAACAGTCCAAATTGAAAGTAGACAGATCAGCAACCATTTGACCTAATTCAGCTCATGCAAGAAAAGATTCCCAAGACTCAGGTTCCGAGATTTTTATTAATATCCAAAGTTAATTACAAATTAATAAATACACCCAACATTTGTGGAAATTTCTAAAAATATTCATACCGGCCAAAGAATGACCGGTTTTAATTGTTTTCAGTACCAGCCATTTTCTAACCGATACTAAATTTTTTTTTTTTAGAGACAGTATGAATAGCAAGATACTGAAATCTAACACTAAAGATTCGAATTTTTTTAAATATTTGTTAGATTACTTTTTTTGATATATAATTAGCATATTTATACTAAAATACGCTAAATTACTTAAAATTATGTTAAATTATGCTGAATTATACTAAATTACACTAAATCATGTTAAATTATGCTAAAATACGATAAATTATGCTAAATTGCATATGAATAGGGATGATATCTTCATTGAGAAGACGAAAAACAACGACGAAACTTCAAACAGTCATAAAACGGTGCTCGAGTGTTCGAATTCAGCAAATGACTACTTTTCGGAAAGCTTGCAAAAATACGCATGTATCAGTGCCCGTTTTGCCGAATTTTAAAATTCATAATTGCCAAAAAATAAAGGGAAGAGCCTCAAAACTTGAGTTGAAGTTTCCGATTAAGATTTTCATTTCTATTATTCAATCTACGTAGCTCAGTAAACTAATTATATAATGAACTTGTAGAATACCAATTTTTATTATTTTTGGAATTTTTTTACTATTTTTTTATTTATGAAAGATGACACAAAATCGGTCTAATTTAACGTAATTTATCGTATTTTAGCATAATTTAACATAATTTAGCGTAATGCAGCGTAATTTAACATAATTTCAAGTATTTTAGCGTATTTTAGTATAAATATGCTAATTATATATCAAAAAAAGTAATCTAACAAATATTTTAAAAAAATTCGAAGTGTCACTAAAATATGATAATTAGATTTCAGCATCTTGCTATTCATAGTGTCTCTAAAAAAAAAAAAAATAGTACCTGTCAGAAAATGACCGGTACAAAAAAAAAAATTAAAACCGGCCATTTTCTAGCCGGTATAGATATTTTTATAAATTCCCACTAATGTTGGGTATATTTATTAATTTGTAATTAACTTTGGATATTAATAAAAATGTCGGCTGGTCTTTGGTTCAAATAAATACCTTAAAAAGGTGAACAACCTTGTATAGAGGCTCCCAATATCACCACAGTGCAGCAATAAAGGCTGACACGAAATTTAATCACATGATGTAAAGCAAGAAAAGTCTGAAACTTTTTCGTAGGTGCATTATTGGTACATAGATTACTACTTTACTAGTGTAACATAGGAAGTAGACATTCTAAAATCCAGCCGAAAAGTACGCTAAAAGAATGAATTATAGTGGTGGGCTATGCTGTATGCATCTTCAAACCCAGATGAGAGAATACCAGAGCCGGAGAGAGAGAGAGAGAGAGAGAGAGGCCCACCAAAGCATCCACTGCCAATTTGTAAAAGATGGATTCTTGATTCCCATCTACCGTAACAAAAAGGGATAACCTTTTTTACTTCTTCAACTGGTATTAACTCAAGTTTTCAATAAGAGCCTGAGCTTCTATCATGACATACCAGACGATCACGCAAGCACTTTGTATCGGAGAACTTGCATTTTAATTTGACTTTTGGGAAGCTTTGTACACCATTCAACTTTTTAAAATTAAATCTTTGAACCAACTTGGAACCAATTGCAGAGAATAAAATATTGGGAAGGACAAAATTTAGGAAATTTGATAGACCCCTGAATATCGCCTTATATCATAAAAAAATGATTACTATATTTTCAGCATAAAACCTACAAAGCAACTCGGGGGCATATACAAATTACCCAAAGAACCAACTAGTACTAAAAAATTTACCATACAACAAGTTAAAAAGAATACAAGCCACCACCATGTAATCACCCGGCCTTCTTCCTCCGGCCCTTAAATGAGAACCCGCCACCTGGTGGTGAGGGAGAGAACTCGACCGGCAAATGGGGTGCCTCAGCCTCCCCACATAAAATCCTCACCACCTCACCTGCCCCGGGCCTCCGAGCTGGGATCCGCTGTATACACAAAAGTGCCACTGTCACACACAAAAGCATCTGCTCCCGTTCTACTGGACCAATACTGTTCTTCAACTCTGGGTCCACCAGCTCAACCAGCCGGCCCATGTGAGCCAGGTGGCGAGCCCACGACACCAGACTTGCTCTCTCAAACTCCGCCATGGGAGAGGCTACAGGGGCCACCTGCAACGGCCTCCTACCTGATACAATAACTAATAGTAAAACCCCAAAACTATACATGTCACATTTCTCTGACACTGGACCACCACCACCATACTCTGGCGCCACATAGCACACCGTCCCGCGCATACTAGGCGTGCTACTAACTGTTGCACCACTTTTTGGAATAACTTGATCTGAGCCATTTGTCCTGTCACCCCAACGGTCGAGGCTTGGCCGGCTCCAGCTCCTTGTTTTCCGCTTTCTCCTACTAGAATTAGACTCTCCGTCATACTCTCTATCTCTAGGCCACCAATCTTTGCTTCGGGATTTCACAAGGGTGCGTTTTTTATGCTTTTTGGACAATTCCTCAGTGAATTCTTCTCTCCACCACTCTCTGGAAGGGCGACGACTTGTCTTATCCAGTTCCTTGCTCAAACTGGAGGTATGAGGGGGTTTCGAGGTCGGTGCCCACCACTCCTTTTTCGGTCTCTCCTTCTTTATCTCCGAACGAATCCACTCCATTACATAGTCTTTCTTCACACTCGGATCCGATCCATTAGCACTACCAGTACCCACATCAACATTTTTGCTGTTGGTGCTTCTACTGTCATCCTGCCTCCACCACCACTCTTTAGTTGAAGCATCTCCGCCATTAGTTTTAGAAGTCGACTCAGCAAGGGGTGATGTGGCCGGGTTAGATTCGTCCAAGTCAGCATCGCCATTAGTAGTAGCCAACTCCGATGCACCATCATTCAAATTTGATTCATCTCTCTCTTCTCCTTCCTCCTGCTCTTCTTTATCGCTATCAGATCTCTCACGGGCAAGCCCAAAATCAGCCAATTTCGCTCTAAAATTAGAATCCAGCAAAACATTGCTGGGCTTCACATCACCGTGGATAACAGGCGGGTTGCAGACTTCATGTAAAAAACACAGGGCCCGCGCAACATCCAAAGCCACAGAAAATCGATGAGGCCAGGAGGAGACAATTTCTGGCGATTTTCGACCCAATAGTGCATCTTGTAAGCTTCCATTAGGCATCAAGTCGTACACTAACATCATACAACTGCGATCTGATGGAGGTGAGCCATCCTTACCTCGGTTGAAACATGAGAAGCGGAAGGGGAAGGGAGGGTAAGGCTTTGGTGAGGAGAGAGAGAAGGCAAAGGGTAGGAGCACGAAGGGTGAAGGCGGGATGAGAGAGGAAAGAGAGAGCTCGTTCAAGAACTCACGGTCGCCTTGGAGGGAACTGGAGTCCATTAACTTGATGGCGACTGAACGGGCTCTCTCCAGCTCCTTGTTCTTACTGGAGGCGGGAAGTAGACCGCGAAAAACGGGACCAAAGCCGCCATGGCCGAGCTTGTTGGAAGGGGAGAAGGAGGAGGTGGCGCGGCGGAGTAGGGAGGAGGGGAGGCGCTGAAGGGAGGTGGGGATACTGGAGTTAGGGTTAGGGTTAGGGTTTGAAGGAGTGGAGAGGCGGTGGCGCCTCCAGTAGAGAAGGTAGAGGAGGAGGAGCAAGAGGAGGATGACAGCGAAGGGAATGGAGAGATAAATGGAGATCAGAATGGAGCGAGAGAGGGAGCGGTGGGACCGGGAGGAAACGGAGACGGAGGGGAAGGGAGGAGAGGAGAGTTGGCGAGAGGGCATGGAGATTTGCAGGGGGTTAAAAGACGGGGAGATTAGGGAAAAGGGAATCGCCTTTTCATGAGAAAAGCTAGAGAGAGATGCAACTGGATTGAGTGTAGTCTGTCCAGAGTTCTCTAGCGGAGAGTGTCTTTACTCTTTAGCAGCTTTGCTGCTTTCTCTGTTAGTTGATCGGAGAGTTGAGAATTGGTCAATGGCATTGAAAAATGAAAGAACGGTGAAACGTTTCGGACCTCCAGGAAACCACATACCGGTACAAATCTTTCAGTATTATTCAAGAGCATTTTCATTCGTGTCATGTAAAAATTGAACTTATTTATCATATCGGTAATTTAGTATTTTTTTTCCACATTAATTTCAAAATATTCAATTACTGTAGGGAGGGACTATCTCCTTAAGCTTCCTTAATCACTTAATTATTCTTAATATTGATTTCTTAGCAAGAATTAAAAATTTAAGCTCACCTTCATTAGTCTCCTTTTGTTCGAATCTTAATCTCTTGTTCATATCTTAAGGCACCTCTATCCATGAATTAAGTCTCCTTAACCACTACCTATGAAGTAAGCCTCCTTAAGGCAACCGAACGTGAATTTTCTAGAGTGGATTAAAGTTTAATCCTACTGCCCTTGCCAAACAGCCCTGTATTTTCACTCATGTGGGAAAATAATTATTTTTTAAATAGTAAAGAGGCTAATATTTTACAATTGCAGGGTGAATATGCTCATAAAATAATTGTAGAAGTTTTAAATGACATTTGCAGGAAATTTAGGAGGCCCTTCACATTTCTATAAATTAAATTGTGTCACATCAACATTTATTATTCCTTGTAAGTGGGATAAAGATGCTCTATTGTAGCATTGCAAATAGTTAACGAAGTAGTTGGTTTTATACTCTTTCGTCATTAAAATATATTAATATTGTATTAATTCAATTCCTTAAGTGAAAATTGAAAGAATTGTGCAATTTGATAGCTATTATCATTTATTGTAAATATAATAATAATACTAATAATACTAATACTAATAATAATACTAATAATACTAATAATAATATTAGTACTAATAATAATATTAGTACTAATAATAATATTAGTACTAATACTAATAATACTAATAATACTAATACTAATACTAATAATAATAATAATAATAATAATAATAATAATAATAATAATAATAATAAGCACCCTCATTTCATTTAAACATTATATTGTAGATAAATACTGGTAACTGGTCCGGATTCGACTCAAGAGCTATTAATTTTTTTATGAGTACGATATCGGCGTACTCATACACAATAACACAACTGTGAAAATATTAATTCAAATCACGTGCTCCATCCTCCTAGAAATGGCTGGTTGTTAGTCAAAGATAGGTCAATGCCACGCCTAGAAGCAGGTGAGAGAGGCATATACAGATATACTATAATATACAAATACAGCCGTATAGCCTCTTCTCCAAAAATTGTCTGATTTTCTACGACGAAGATCAGCAGATGTATCTGACATTGTCAAGCGTCTTCTTTTCCTGAATATAAATTAAGCATTCTTTCACAAAGTACAGTTTTGCGTAAGTCTGGACATTTTTTCTTTTCTTTTTATGACAAGGTCGTTTATCTTTTTTGTGAAAATGATATTATGAAAACATAACCTGGTATTCTCTACTCTCTATTAGGGTTTAAAATATATATATATATATATATATATATATATATATATATATATATATAGAGGTATGACCAAGGCTTTGGTGCTACCAATTAGTTTTTGCGATTTTAAAATTCAAATAGTTGATGTGAAGTGCTCAACATGTTCTCCATATTAAAATGTGCTTGGAGGCCAAAGTTTACATTTTGTTACTATTTTTTATGAATTTTTGAAGATCATTGTTTTTCATAATAAAAAATAAATAAATAAAATCTGAAAAACAATAATTTTCAAAAATTCATAAAAAATAGTAAAAAAGTTCTAAAAAAAAGTAAAATTTGGTCTCCAAGTATATTTAAATATGGAGAACACATTGAGCACTTCAGATCAACTATTTGAACTTTAAAATTACAAAAACTAATTGGTAGCACCAAAGCCTTGGTCGTATCACTTTGATCTTAGCCAACCTCTATATTTATATATATGAAAACATCATTCACTTAATAGAAAGTAGTCATTTTTTCAAAGGAGTTATGTTGTTACTCATTTTTACGGTATAATCTTTGATAGGAAAAAAAGAAATTACTTTCCCAAAATGAGCTAAAAGTTAATCTTCTGTTGTTATTAGTTTGGAAAGTTTGCCTTATTTATTATATGTAATAGGGAATTGGCTAGCATGCTACATGTAGCTAATGCTCATATATGCTACGGTATTTTGAAACGTCTGATTTGCTTTAATTTTCGTGCAAGCGATGGAGCGCTGAAAAATTGACGGAGTCGAAACAGATTGTCGCTGCCAACAATTTGAGCCGCTTCTCTTTCTTTTAATGAATTTGGACGAGCGAACCTTTCTTCTCCTCCCAATAATTAATTTCATTTGGGCGAAAATATTCACCATCTGACCTCAACCCTCCAGGATATATTCAATCATCATTTTGGGCGAATATATTTCTTTTAATGTCATCAATTTCCCTTTTAACCTCCGTACCTCAACCCTTCCAGGATGCAATCTTGCCCAAAATATTCACCATCCGACCAAAAAAATTCCCCAATCCTCGCTAGGATTTTTTCCCGCCTCTCTTCGTCGCGCCCTTCCTCTTCTTTTTTACTACGAGGTCGTACCTCCGACGCTGAGTAGTATTGTACCGATGCTTCGTGTGGCAGCTGAGATCGAATCCGAGAGGCCTCGTGTTGCTTATTTGTGTATGTGGCTTCTTTGTTTTCCATTTTGATCGTACTTCTTTACTTGAGTGCTTTTTCCATTTTTTATTATGAATTTTCAGATATACACTCCATGTAATCAGTGGAACCTAGATTCGATCAGAGATGACGTGAAGGCTTTCTAACCTGAATTTGGTACTTAATTAAAACTTAATCCTAACTTACATGGTAAAATCAAGTTTAATTTTAATGTGTCCACGTTGCATTGTGCCTAATTTTTAGAAGTCCAAATCCAACTTCAAGGAATATGTACTCAGGTGCTGATGTGGATGGTTACCTGGCAGTTTGTAGTATATAAGTAGTCTTGCTGGTAGTGTTTACTGGTAATTGGCATTGGTGTGGTACCAGTTTTATTTTCCTTTTTTTTAACATCTTGATGTTTGAGCCTCAATCCATCCATATTTTTGAATGCTATATATGATTGGATATTGATTCAAGGATGACAAAGCCTCTGTGTACTCAGGTCTAGGTTATTTTTGAAATAGATCATATATACATGTTATGTTTTGTTCATTGATATATATATTTTTTTATTTTGGATACTGATGGGTCAGTATAAATATAATAAAATAATCTTAGCGTAAGGCTGATAGCCACCTGTCCTTATCTTTGACTTATTTTATTTTGCGGAACATTGCATGGCTTGTTTTATTTTATTTTGGAAGATTTTCACCTAGTTTTCTACTTGATGATGTCTTCCTTGAAGAATATGTACCATTCATTGAATTTTTAAGTATTTTACTATCTAAATTTGTAAGTATTCACCATTGAATATTTACTATAAAATCACTTAATAAATCACTGTTTTCTACTGAAAGTGGAGTGCACCAAAAGAGGTTTTAGAGCAACAGACTTCGATTCCCTTGCCGGCTGAAGAGTACATCAATCCACCAATGTCGCAATGCAAGGAAAGGAAGAGAAAGCCGCAAAGGATGAAACCGATACTAGAAAAAAGTCCTCCCAAAAGACGCATTTGTAGCTACTGCAATGAGAAAGGGGGCCACAATTTTCGAAGTTGTCCTAAGGATGTCATCCCCCTTGCATAATTTTTCTATTTTTTAACTTTTATTACATGAATACATGAATGTAATTTTTGTGTTTGTAGCGCAAACAAGATTTGGCCGGAGCTGTGGCGTGAATAAACTCAATGAATGGATGAAGGACAAGTATAAGAACTACTTGTGCATTTTGATAGATAGAAATTACTTGTGCATTTTGATAGATAGAAATTATTTGTGCATTTTGATAGAGCTATCTTCTTTTGTTATACTACTTAGATTGCTCTTACTTTGATGGATTTATTAATATATAACAAGATGTCTTTTATGGATTGAATTGTTGAATTTTCTGATGTCTTGAATATGGAAAATGTGTTATATTAATTTTGTTGTTGAATTTAATATTGAAATACAGTTGAGTGTTGAGTAGTCTTAATTTTGCTCGTTCTTTTTCTTTGGTTTAGGAATATAATAAGCTAGCATTGGCATATAGATTACAACTGATGATAATATTTTTCTTGCAGTATTTTCTGTACCAATTACTAAGAGGCTTGAAATACGTGGTTAACAACAAATTGCATAGCAATGACACAATTAATTTTCATTTTCGCATGTTTTCTTAAGTTCATGCATCTTTAGGCCATCACAGAACCTCTGTACCAGTACATGCATGTTACTGGTATAAAGGGCAAATTAGTCCATTTCAAGAAAAAAATGTATAATTCATAGAACAATCAGCACAAGAATCATGATGTCATCTTTTGTTATATGTGAATGACAGATATAATTATTGAAAATCAAACTTTTGTAATAGATTAGATGACTTCCATATAATATCCTTAGTTTACCCAACTGAAATATACCATCTGCTAAGAGCATGACAATTTTTAGTGGCAATCAAAGTTCAAAAATTGCATAGCAACAAGCATACATCACAAAGAGAATACAATTACAAGCGTACTACATTCATCCTTTTATGAGCATAACATAAAAAATTCTTACAAGCTTACATTATAATACAACCTTTCTAAGCATACATCACAGAGTACGACATACAAAAGGGCATATAGCAGAATCTTGTTTATTCCTCAACAACATCCAGTAAAGCTAGTGACTATATTTATTCATCGTAGACTATGTCCACCATATTAGTTATAGCCAACTACTCGAACAACAATCAATTGTAGCAAATATGGGATATGCTCATCTGCCCCTTCTATTGCTTTAGCCCTCAACTAGAATCTGTAGCAATAAAAGATAAAAGATAGAATTTGGGTGGTTCAGTACGAATTGCTTTCATTAACACAAGCAAGCACGACACATTATGACTATTGTTTTTGGTGATTCCAATCTTCTTATCGAGACCTAGATCCGGCCACAGTAGACAGGTTTACTGGTGAATCAAGCAGGACGAGGGCAAAGACAGTATTTATTAAAAGAAACAGGCTGGTGATACATGTGCGAAAAATAGACCTTCAGCTTGAAAAACCCCAAGCCACAGTAGTGGCAGAGCCAGTAATTGTTTCTCTTCTCGGTTTCCCGCCCCCAAAAAACCTTTCTTTCCGCATCTTCGATGGGTAAGGACTTATACCAGTAGTCATCATGAGAAAAGCCCAGCACTCCATGTGCACCATATGGGACTCCTGATCTAGAAACCTATTTTCACAGCAGTAGCAGTGCCAGTACTTCCATGTCTTGTATATTCATGAGGTAACTCACATTCATTTATATCTGCACAATTGATTGTCATCTAGGTGAGCAAACATTAATTACTATTGATCTATGATTGTCATCTAGGTGAGCAAACACAATTGTTTGAGATCCTGCATAAGTAGGAAATTATCAACTAAGATGAAATTTTATACAGTTTTGTTAGCAACAATTGCTATAGAATTAGTTCACTAAAAAAATTGTTGCCACTAGCTTGGTTGGTCATGCGCAGTATTGGTATCCTGTGAGCACAGAGCTATGTTTGTAATTCGACTTGTTTTATGGAGATTCTCAGGATTTCAGGAGAGCGGTTAAATAACTTCACAAAAGAAACAAAAAAGTCAATTGTCAATTAAGCTAAGGATTATTGGCTCTCGGTGAAATGCAACAATTTTGACAATGTAATTAAATAATTGAATGACTCTATGAATTTTATGATTAATGGTAGTACCAACCTAACCTCAAACTGTCAGACTGTTAGGTTTTTTTCCAACTAAGGGCTGACCCAAATTTTGGTCCGTATGCAAAGTCAGAGTTGGGTGTTAATTGTGATTGAGAGAGAATATAGCTTGCTCTCTCTTGTTACATGCCAAAACCAGGGGCCTTGCCCTGGCCTTGTTCAGACATGCCAAGAGAAAAGGAGAAACGAGAATAAAAAAAACAAGGAGAAGAAAGTGATAGGCGGCCGGAATTTGAAACCCAGTGTTCAAATCAGCCCCTCAAAGGTCACAAAATTGCTTTATCTCTAATTCATATAAATTGAACAAATTTAAAAAAGAGTAAATGGATGCAACCTCTGTTTCGCGCCGACAAGTTCTGATCAGTGAGAGAGAGAAGGCGCAACTTGGAGAATTTGAGAAAGTGGAGTGGTGGTGATGCGCCGGTAGAGGAACGATGGGCTCTGAGAGAGGGAGCACGATGTGGCTTTCAGAGAAGGAGACCATAGAGAGAGAGAGAGAGACGTGGAGGAGGGCAGGAGAAACCTAGCAAGCAAGGGTGGAGGCATATATGAACAGATTCTCTGATTAATGGCAGGGAAAGAAAGAGCATCGGCTCAATTGGGAGGAGAAGAAAGGTTCGCTCGTCCAAATTCATTAAAAGAAAGAGAAGCGGCTCAAATTGTTGGCAGCGACAATCTGTTCCGTCTCCGTTAATTTTTCAGCGCTCCATCGCTTGCACGAAAATTAAAGCAGATCAGACGTTTGAAAATACCGTAGCATACATGAGCATTAGCTACATGTAGCATCCTAGCCAATTCCTATGTAATAGATTTTTTAAGTTCATCTTAACTTTAGTTTGATTACATTCGACGTAATTATAAAACTTTATAGAGATGATGAAATATTATAGGATAAATTTCGCCGAAGGTCACTAAACTTTGTCTTTTGTCATGAATTGGTTACTGAAGTTTGATTTGTCACTCTATAGTCACTGAATTTTTAATTTATTCCAATCAAGTCACTCTATAACTTTTTCATTCAAAATATTAATAAAAATATAACTTTTCCGTTAGTATTTTAGACGAAATTAACATATTATGATAAAATTTTGAACGGAATGAGCATTTTCGATTAGTATTTTGGACAGAATGAGCATATTCTGTTAATATTTTGGACGGAAAAGTTATAGAGTCGCTTAATTGAGACAAATGAAAAGTCCAGTGACTATAAATGAACAAATCAAACTTGAGTGACCAATTCATGACAAAGGACAAAATTTAGCGACCTTCAGCAAAATTTCCCAATATTATATATGAGAACTTAAGTGCGTAACAAAAGATTTGGCAAAATCAAACTTTAAACTACCATAATAATTTTATTGGCACTCTACCGGATTACATAATTAGATAGACTCATATTAGAAAGATATAAAGTTATTTGACAAACAGTACTAGTGTAATAATGTGTCTATCTATTAATCAACCATCTTAATTTCTTTCTATTATGATGTCATTCTTATGCTACACACAAAATCTATTACATATGTATTCACTCAATTTTTGTCTTCCAAGTGAAACAATTAATATTGTGTAAATTCTAACAAAATTGAAAAAAAAAACAATGGAAAAAAATTATATTTTGTTTAAAGATTTGAAGGCAATAATAAATCATTGAGAAAATGAAACGGAATGTTATATTGAGTTATTGAATTTTTTGAATAATTTATATTTATTTACAATAAAGTTGTAATCAAACGATGTATCTCTAAACTAACATATTAATAGTATAAATAATTAAAACACTAAATGAATACATAAATAAATAAATAGCATCAACACACTGCACTAACATGGCATTCGACACAAGGGATCAAGATTTTCTCCTGAAAATTAGATCCTTCACAAAATTTTCTGGGAATGATCATGTGAATGATGTCGTCTTCTCGACCGAAACAAACGGGTGGGTTTTCTTTGTTGCTTGCGTGAAGCAAGCGGAAAATTTGCTTGTTTGCAGCAAGAACGGTTGGATTTGCGAATCCTTTTAATCGGACGGTATAGATTATAGCATGTCCGTGGGGCCAAACCGCTGACTCATGTCCTCCCAGACCTTTATAGACCTCATGTCTCTTCGGCTCACAATGAAACATGTCTATGTATATTTCTACCAGAAGATTGGCTTATGACTAAATTGACTTTTATGAATATTTATCACGTGAGGCAGCGCCAACCCACCTCGTGAGATGTCGGAGGCTAAGGGGATTTTAGTGGAGCCCACTCCTCTCATAACCAATGGCTTAAACCAGAGGGCCCCGCCATAGTTTACATTTTTTTTACTTTGTTATCAGAATATCTTCTTAAGAAATCAAGTTAACTCAAATTTGTTTCTCCACGCTATGCGTCGGCAGGGCAGGCGCGTTCCCTGCCGATTTTTTTATTAATAGGAAATATAAAAAGAAAATATTAATAATGGATTACGTTCGTGAAATTTGAAAAAATAAGAAGAAAGTTATGATTTATAACGTTCAAGTACTGTAGTTAATGATCGTAAAAAAAAACATTATAGCTGGACGTTATGAACTATAACGTCCAGCAACATTATTATTTTTTTTAAACTTCAATTCTAACTGCAGCTGCTGTGAGATCAGTTTTTACGAAAAAAAGTTTATAACGTTCAGCTACATTATTTTTTTTTTAACTTCAGTTCTAACTGCAGCTATTGTGAGATCAATTTTTATGAAAAAAATACTGTAGCTAGATGTTATAAGCCATAACTTTCAGTTACAGTTTTTTTTGTACGATCATTAGTAATTAAATTAACTAGATGTTATGGTTTATAACATATAGCTACAATACTCTGGACGTTATAAACCATAACATTCTTCCTATATTTCAAAATTTCATAAAATTTTATCCCATTATTAATATTTTTGTTTTGTTTTTCCTATTAATAAAAAATTGACGTTCCCTGGATTACTGGGTCCGGATCCCCTAAAGTAACTCAAATGTTGAATTTAGATCTGGACTGTTTGATCAAAAAATCAAACTAATCCGGTCCGAGGTAGAATGTAACGGAGCACCTTTAAATTTAATATCCGTACCAAAGTAGATCAGACAGTTGGATCCAAACTCATAACGCGAGTTATTTTAGGAGATCTGAATTCTATACTGAGGGTGTGCGTACAATTTTAGTTATCTTGACTACTCGAGGTGAAACAGTCTCAGATTTTCATCGCTCGCATTTTATTTCCTCATTTGTTGATTTTTTTTTTCATTATTTTTCTCTTTTTTTTTGTGGTTAATAACCCATAGGTATTTCATTAATCAGGACAAAAACCAATTACACCCATCTGTTCGTATCAATACATAAGTATACATAAAGCAGCTGTACTAGTACATAAAATATTACAACAGAACTCCCTTCTATAAAGCTAGACAAGAAAAAACGGAAAAACGAAATTGTGCTTTGATTACAAAAAGATGAACATTTGAGTTGTCGAACTCAGATTGGTATATAGCGAGCCTGTATAGTTTTCTATACTTGTGCTCATATTGATAGATGGTGAGCCAGCATGGTTTCTTATCATTAACACAAATAGGGTTGTTGTTGGGTCATAGCGAGCCAGAGAAACCTAGAGAAGCATTCGTGCTCAGATTAGGTTTGTTATTTTTCTCTCCTTACTTCTTAGATGTGTTGTTATCTTTGTTAATTTATTTTCTTCTCTTTAAACTATTTTTACCTCCAATCCATCCGACCGATCTCGTCATTGACTCATAATCTCTTCTTTCATCGTTCGCTCTACTTATCTTTTAGTTTTAAATACGAGTTTGGTCAGTATTAAACTGTCGTTATCTTTCAAAATAATATAAATATATGTCTAGTCAATATCATTATTAATCAAAATTATATTTTAAATATAAACATATGTCTTAGTAGTATAAACATAAATTCAATTATATAAATGTCTAAAAAGTTTTTTTCACCTGTCGTGAGCTAGAGGATTTTAGTCGCATGATACAAGTGGAGTTAAGATCTCATGAAATATTTCACCGTATAAAGTTATCTTCCAACCATTCAATATTAATTGACGTGATTTTTTTAAAAATAAAAAATAAATAAATTCTAGATATATTGGAATGCTTTATTGATATGATTTTGAGCCAGCTCACGGAATGAGATATACCATAAAATACTCAATTCTATATGCTGGCGTTGGATTCTACAAGTTATTCTCAAGCATGCAGTCCGCTCTGAGAATATTTCTGTTTAGATTAGAACCGTCCGATTAAAATCTACACGAATATTAAAGAAATCCTGTGAAATTTACCTCAATTCGGACCGAATATTTCTGTTTATTGAACGTTTTGAACTTTTGACGTTTCTTGTAAAGTAAGTACTGCTAGAGGTACCGCCACCGGGTAGGGGACGCCGGGACGGAAGATGGGTTCTGTTAAACATACCTCTAAATTAAAATGAAGATATATAAAGAGTGAGGCTATGGTACTATGCATAGCACGGATGGTTTTGTGCTACGGCTCAAAATTTGAGTTTTCAAAATTCTAACGGTCCATCCAAACCGTTCAACATGATTATAAAATGAATATGTACTTGCAAACCAAATTTTACATTTTTTCGATTTTTTTTACTATTTTTTAGATAGGTAGAAAATCACTATTTTTGGATGGTTCAGAATTTTCAGATCAAGTGATTTTCTACTTATCTAAAAAAATAGTAAAAAAATTCAAAAAAATGTAAAATTTGGTTTGCAAGTAGATATTCATTTTAAAATCATGTTAAACGCTTTGAATGGACCATTAGAATTTTAAAAACTCAAATTTTGAGCCGTAGCACGGACCCAACCGTGCTATGCATAGTACCATAGCCTCACTCATGTATAAATGGGCAGGAAATTAAAGTCAGTACCGTTGGGTGACTGGAATAGCTTCTTATACAGTTCCATGCCACGAGATTTGTACTTTTGTAGCACAAGGAAGAAAAGAAGCGTTGACTGGCAACTGACATGTCTAATTACGTGTATATTTTGAATAACGGGGATCGATATTTCATATTTGGTAACATGATTGTGGTGTTGTGGTTCATGTAGCGGGTGGATTGCTTTTTTGGATAACCCGACATGCTTTTGGAAACTCCGCGAGGGGCTGAGAAAAAAAATACGAATTTGGTTTGTGGAATGGCTCGGTTGTCAGCAGCGGTCGGCGGCCAAATCAATGCAGCGACCTGAGAAATAGCTAAAAAAATTGGTGGTTGTATTAGTGTAATAAAACAAGAGCAATGTTTATGTCATGTTGTCAACCCTCCCTGCACCTCCAAATGAATTATGACCATCAGTCTTTTAAAGTTTTTTTTTCTGGCAATCGTCTTTTTGAAACTTCAAATGTATGAAAATTATATTCTCTTTTTTTTTTTTTTTTTTGATAAACTTGATAGGGGTTATTAACGGATGAAAATTATATTCTCAACGAACAATTTCAGTGGAACGTGTTTACTTTGAGATGACAAATGATCAAGTATCCCATACATAATTTTATCTAAAATTAAAGGCAAACTAACTAGGTACTTTATGTTCAGGAGAAAAAATAAAAAATAAAGATGCACTATTTTTTTAAAATATTATTTTTGTTGTTCAGTTTGTATAATATGTTATGGGATAGTAATGAACTGCTAGAAAAAATTAAGGAAAATAATATAGATGAGAAAATATGAGCTCTTCAATAATAATAAATAAGGAAAATAATATAATCGAATGATAAAAATGTTAACGACCTGGTATATATGGATAAAAAATCCTGAAAATTGAACTCTCTCGGTAGAATATAGATTAGACCTCTAAAGATAGAACGTTGAACTAGCCAGAAAGATCGATTGTATGCTATGAGTAGTACTATAGCTCTTATGATGTAATAACAGAAGTATTAAATAGTTGAGTGATTTGACATTTATTGGTTTTGTGCTTCAATTATGTTTTACGATTTTTTTTCCGTTTTTAAAATTCGAACAATCGATCCGAACCGTTCAATATGATCTTCATATTAAAATGTGCTTGGAAACAAAATTTTATATTTTTTGAAATTTTTTTACTATATTTTTAAAGAGGAGGGATCCGATTACACCTTTTTTGGTGACACACTTTGACACCTACCATTTTCAAATTCCAAATAGTCGATTCAAACCGTTCAACATGATGGATATATTAAAATGTGCTTGGAGATCAAATTTTACATTTTTTTGAATTTTTTTGCTATTTATTAAGATGGTTACAAAAATCGTTGTTTTCAAACCATTGAAAAACAGCGATTTTGTAACCATCTTAATAAATAGTAAAAAAATTCAAAAAAATGTAAAATTTGATCTCCAAGTACATTTTAATATGGTGATCATGTTGAATGGTTCGGATCGACCGTTTGGATTTTGAAATCGCAAAATTGACCTATATAAAAAACGGTGTCATGATGTGTCACCAAAAAAGGTGTAATTGGATCCCTCCTCATTTTTAAATATGTACAAAATCACTGTTTTGGATGGTCCAAAATCTTATGAAAATAGTTATTTTGTACCTATCTAAAAAATTAGTAAAAAAAATTTCAAAAAATATCAAATTTGGTCTCCAAGCACATTTTAATACAAAGATCATGGTGAACGGTTCGGATTGACTGTTTGGACTTTGAAAATGAAAATAAGGATGTGGAGCATGATTGGAGCACAAAACCATTGGTGCATTTTAACGAGTCCAGATCCCCTAAAGTAACCCAATCTTTGGGTTTTGGATCGAGACCGTCCGATTCGAATTCGTTGCTCGGGATCGTCTCGAGATTCAAATTCGTCATCGGAATGTGTGCGCTCACTTTGGGAATGGATTTTTGCGGATTCAAATCAGACGATCCCGATCTAAAACCCAAAAATTGGGTTACTTCACTGGATCCGAATTCCATTTTAACCCTACTCTTATTATAATACCTCTTCACTTGAATTATCAGGTCATTTGCAACAATTTACCATTTTGTAATAGAGGGAGATTATTTGACAATCTTGATAATCTATAAATATAAAATTTTAATTTAAAATCTAACATTACATATATGATCTATATGTAATGTTCAATAATATACCTACAAATTACTTTTTAATTTTTAATTTTCTTTGATTCCTTAAAAAAATATTATCAAAATTATTAAAATAACAATTGTCAAATAACCCCTCCTCATTCTTTATCATTTCAATTTACCTATCCGGCTTGACATTGAATAAAGTATTTCAAATGGATAACTAGCATGTGCTGTTAGAAAATTGTAAAATCACTCAGCAACGAAGATGTATCAAAAACAGGTTCTAAATAACTAGCTATAGCTGTGCGATTGGTTTTTTCGGATCTTAAAGTTATAACACTATAAACCGTTTTCTTTTTATCATAGTTCTAAATAGCTAGCTATAGCTGCGCAATAGTTACGCTAAACTTTTTCGGACCTTAAAAGTGGTGACGCGGTAATTGTTATTTAGAACCTTGATAAAAAAATGTTATTTTAAATTTTAATTATTTCGAGAAGCCTAAATGAATTGGCTGACAAACTGATGAAAGGAGGAAAAATACAGCTCTGGGATTACGAGGGGTATACATATCCAATTTTTAAAGAGTATGATGTGAATTGATGTTTAGACATGGACTATTCTACAAATTTATGGATGTAACCACGTTGATGTAAGCTTAAAGTGTCTCCACCTAACAACTCAAATGAGTTTTTAAATAATTGTTACTTTTTTTTTTTATAAACTAAAGTCTCTAAAATTTCTAAATTTTTTTTTTTAGATCTTGGCAAAGGCTGATTAAGAAAAGTTTTTAAACTTTCATATTTCTGAAATTAATTTTAGAATTTATATTAAGCCACATCAGTATTATTTGACTAGCGTAAAATTTATATATACTTTTTTATTATGCATAGTTTTTAAATAATAAACTCTCGCGCATCTCTGAAATCGAAATAAAAACTACTATTTTATATTAGAAACTTTAATTATAGTTCTGTTATTTCTGGAATAGAGTCAGCTAGAGTTTTTCAATCACCAATATTTAATAGCTATATGTGTAGCGGGTTACAGTCGAATTAAGGAAGAAATTTAAAGACAGCATAGTTAACCGCAAGAAGCGGGCTGAAAAAACAAAGATGGATTGTGACGTCAGAGGATTTTGTTATATCTGTAGATCTTTCCCTGGAACTATAGGTGTACGGGACCTTCCAAAGCTTATTGAGTAGCTAACCCTTGACCGTTTTGCTCTTTTACATACAAATAGCCATAGAAGATCAGATAAATCATAACGGGACAGTTGTCCTTAGCCAGGTCTCTTGCAGTTATTAATAAAGGATGAGCTAATTTGTTAAGGTTACTCTCCTGGCTCGACAATTCTAGCCGGAAGCCCGGAACCAAGCTTTTAAGCAATACCTAGCCTCATCTTGCATGCCACGTAAATATATGTAAGAAGGGGTAAAAATATTGTTGTCAAAGTGACCGCATTAAATTTATTATGTTTTTCACAGGGCACCGGTTACAGAAAAACACACACTAAATCATCTTCCGTGCATAATACATACGTTGATACACCAACTTTTTCTTTTAAAAATAGAATCCTACTATTTCAAATCAGATCGTATAATTAAAATAAATAAGCCAAATTAATAAAAATAGGACTCCTAAATTCTAAATCAGATTAACCTAGTCGGTTCGTTTTAAATCAAAGAGCATAATTAAGATAATAAATTCCTGCTATTATTTTAGAAAAATAGCAGATCCGAACTCATAAATATGGACGGACTATACAGTTGTATCATCTATAGTTCTATGGAATGCCTTGGGCTCCAATCCCTCTGCCTTGATTATTTGTATTTAATGACCATTGCGTGTTATTTTTTTAATTTAGTATCATTGTATTTGCGAACTTATGCAATTGTTAAAATTTAAGAGATACAAATATCATCTTCGTTGTATATTTTATCATTGAGAAAATTTTATTGTATGTGAGAAAAATTATATACTATTCTTCTATGTTACATTGTTGATTTATTTGTAGCTAAGAAGATGTGTAATGGTAAGATTAAACATATTTGTCAAAAACCCACCTTGAGTATATTGAATTAGATTTTTTTTTCTTTTCAAATTAATCAATTTGTAAAAGGCACACAATCAATCTAATCTCGTACATAAAAAGTTTGTTATATAAACAACATAAGTTTTTAATTTTGATGAAACTTTTGGTAGTATACTTTTTGATGTATTAATTTTATTTTTAATATTTTCTCATCCACTAACCAACTCTTATGGTTACCTGACATGCAATTATTCATCTGATTATATATAAGTTTAGATGTCTTGTGTTTTCATTTTTCAATAATCTCAGAAAATTCAACATTGTTCGGATAAAAAATATGTCTTCTATAAAATATTAAATAATCTTCCATAAATACTTATTCACAAATTATAGTGTACAATATTATGTTTAATAACTTGTCCTGATAAAGTATTTTTTTTATCATTTATTAATTAATTCATAGAAAACACACCTGTACTTCCATATTAATATAGTCTATAGAAATTCTTAAACATTTACACAATTACACGTTATTCATTAGCCATGCGGGGCGTACATAGAAGGACAGTTAACATATCTTCAGAATCCAAACGGTCTGCCGTTTCTTGTCCTCTAACACTTTCAGCACCTACAAGTTTCTACTAATATTTCCTTAACCACGGAAAGTCGTAATCTGCCTTGTAACCAACCAAAGTTATCCACGTCGAAACCCGTAAAGAGAAGTAAAATTATAAATACAGTTACTATGTGTTTTAATTCTTCCCCTTCGATCCCGCCAGTTGCTCTTCTGTCCTGACTCCTGAAAACCGTCCCTCGCCTTTCTCTCCCTCTTTCTCTCTCTCCTTTACAATTTCTCCCCCAAATCCGACCGACTCTAGGGTAACCAATGCAACTACCGGATCATCGCGTAATTTGATTAGAGAAATTGATCATTTCGTAAAGCGAAATGGGGTTCGTTTCGGGACTTGTTATAGGGATTTCTTTGGGAATTGCATTTGTTTATGGATGGAGCCGAATGATGGCGCTTAGGAGCAGAAAACGGGTGGCTAAGGTTTTTATTCTCGAGCAATTTGGTTTATCTCTTTCAAATTTCGTTTTGTTGATTATTTTTTCGATTGACAGAAGGAGATATAGTCATTCATCAGTAATAGTTCAATTGCGTGGATTTCCTGTGTTGCAAATTGGATCTATGCATATTGAACGTATGAGGAGTTGATATGAAAATGTCATAGTTAATTAAAATTTTACACAATCCATTTGGCGTCCATTTTATACCTTAACCCCGAGGATTTTTTATTTTCAACTTCTATTTACACTTTCGATGATGAAACATCATTTAACATGGAGGAATCATTTCGAGAGATATTGTAACACACAATACCAAATAGAAAATACTGCAGGATCTCTCTTGAGGGTATGAGATAATCTATAGGTAGTGTCTATAACTCATCAATGAAATCTATTTCGTTTTCCTGGTTTAATAGGCCGCAGATATAAAGCTTTTGGCATCTCTGAGTAGAGACGATTTGAAGAAACTGTGTGGAGATAATTTCCCTCAATGGATATCTTTCCCTGAATTTGAAAGTGTATGTACCTATAGTGATATATATATATAGAGGTTGGCTAATGTCATAACGTTATAACTTCGGCCGAAGTTATAACGAGTCGTTTTCAGATTTTCAAAGTTCAAACAGTTGATCCGAACCGTTCAAGTTGTTCTCCATATTGAAATGTGCTTGGAGACCAAATTTTACATTTTTTGGAATTTTTTTACTATTTATTAAGCCACTTTGAAAATTCTAATCGCATGGTCCAGAATTTTGTTGCACTGTTTCTACTGTTCACCCAGATCAGAATTTTCAAAGTGGCTTAATAAATAGTAAAAAAATTCCAAAAAATGTAAAATTTGGTCTCCAAGCACATTTCAATATGGAGAACAACTTGAACGGTTCGGATCAACTGTTTGAACTTTGAAAATCTGAAAACGACTCGTTATAACTTCGGCCGAAGTTATAACGTTATGACATTAGCCAACCTCTCTCTATATATAATTGAGCTATGGTGAGTTGCGAAGTAAGGGTCTTATTTTACTTCACACTCATATTTTCTATATTTGAAATTTCAAAGAGACGATCCGAACCGCTCAATATGATCTCCATATTGAAATGTGCTAGGAGACCAAATTGTACATTTTTTGAAAATTGTTTACTAATTTTTTAAAATATTTCAAAATCACTGCTTTTATGGTTCATAATCCGTCTAAAAACAATGGTTTTCTACCTAAAAAAAATAGTAAAAAATTTCCAAAAAATATAAAATTTGGTCTCCAAGCACATTTTAATATGGATATTATGTTGAGCGGTTTGGATCGATTATTTGATCTTTGAAAATGGAGATATGAGCGTGAAGTAAAACATGATCCTTACTTCGCAACTCACCATAGCCCATCTCTCTCTATATATCTATATATATATATTTTATTATTCTAATGAAAATGAACAATACTATATCCATTATGACCTGTTATTTTTATTAAGCGCATGCCAACCCTGATCTTTATGTAGGTGAAATGGCTTAATAAGCAGCTAAGCAAGCTCTGGCCTTTTGTTGCTGAGGTTAGTCATCTTGCTTTTATATCCTTGCATAAATAAGTATATATGATAGGCAATACATGTGTTATGATGCAGGCTTTCAGATGTGCATCTAACCTTCACAAGTTATATCCACTGCATTTATTTGTAAAAAAGAACCAAATAGAATCAAAGTTAAATCAAGCTAAAGATGAATATATTGTCCTCAGATTCCTAAAATCTCTTCATAACAAGATATATAAATATTTATAAAAAATAATTTATTTCCATATAAATTCATATAAACTCTTTTAAAGAAAAGGGTTATTTTGAAATCTGGAATTAATACTGGAGCTAGAGCAGAATTCCATTTTGCTATACCAATATGACTGCTGGGTAGAGTGGAAAAAACGTGCCGTGACTAACACACCGTAACTTTGGTCTCGTGCCGTGCCGTGACCAAGTTAATTTTTCACATGCCATGACCAAAATGTCAAGGGGTGGTCACGGCACGCGAATGGTCACGCCACGTGAGTTACGCCGTGCCTAACGTGCCATGATCATACATGACTCACATGACCATTTAATCATAATTTAGGTTAGTTTATTCAAGATTCACCATTAAATCAATATCTAATAGTCCTAATTACACGTGACTCGCGTGACTACGTGTTGTGCCGTGCCAAAGTTTTAAAAGATGGACACGGCACGGGACACGCGAGTCACGGCACATAACTAACACGCATGTCGTGCCGTTCCGTGATGGAGCCGGCTCCGCCATGCCATTTTTCCCACTCTACTGCTGGGTATTGTTTTTAAATAAATAAATAGACAAAGCAGAAAACAAAAACCAAAGCGAAAATAAAAAAGAACAGGAGTTTTTTTAATTGGGTCTTTCAAAAACTTATGCAGGCCGCAACAATGGTTATAAGAGAATCAGTTGAACCTCTACTTGATGATTACAAGCCTCCAGGCATTGCCTCCCTCAAGTTTAGCAAACTCTCTCTAGGACAGGTGTCACCAAAGATTGAAGGTTCATTTCTTTTTTAAATAGTTATTTGTCAATTTCTTTCTTTTATATTTCCTTTGGGTACCCCCCCACACACACACACACATGCTTGCTCATGTTGTGGGAGGAGAAATTGTTAGTTGCCATTTTATTGCTTATTCTCTTGCTTATTGTGAATGTCAAAGCATTTTCACTTTTGGAAAAAGGAAACAAGTCATATCAACGGATGCTTCATATCTTGTTGTTAGAGGCAACATTAAAAGAATTAGTCATAATAAAGCAATGAACAATAAAGGAGTAGTTTAGTATGAACTAACAGCAATGATCTGTTTAGAAATAATGCAGTTGGGGTGAATGGGATGGGGATGGCCGTGGCACTTCAAAATGTTTACTCCAATTTTTAATTGTTATTTGTTTGTTATAAACTATGTGGTGAAAGGGATACGAATACAGAAACACAAGGAAGGTCAGGTAACAATGGACCTAGACTTCAGATGGGGTGGTGACCCCAGCATTATACTTGGAGTGGATGCACGTGTTGCTTCTCTTCCTATTCAGGTTTTTTTTTTTTTTTGCCTATTGTATTGGCGTTAGTTGTTATTTATGCATCTTTTTGGATCAGTTTCAAATAATGTGCATGATCTTACAGCTTCTACAAAACAAAACCTATGTTGTTGAAGAAAATCAGAAAAGGTCATTATTGTCAGTTAGTCGTTACAACCTTTTGTAGTACATTATAACTCAGATTTTATGCGCGATAACTATATCTTACATTTCATCATCTTTATTTGAACAGTACAGCTTGTGAGCACTTCGTCATTGCATCATTTTTAACTATTTTATTTACACAGAAAATGAGTGTCATACACTATTTAGCTGTTGGGCTCTTTTTTGTAATTTGACCAACACTCGGCTCTTTGCACTTAATGAATAAATTCAGAGCTTTCTTCGATTATTTATTTTCTTGTGGCAATTATCTCATTTTTACCTGCAGTAAACTATTTTCAAAATCATAGGGTTCTTTTGATTGTTCATCTTTTGGCAAATATATCAACCTTTTAGTACACAAGAAAGTGCAATATGATTGATAGATATTACTTTTTAATTAAATTCAGCTGAAGGATCTCCAGGTGTTTACAGTAGTTCGAGTCATATTTCAATTGTGTGAGGAGATGCCTTGCATCTCAGCTGTTGTTGTAGCTCTTCTGGCTGATGTATGTACATCCCTCTTTTGTCCTTCAGTAGTAAGTAATAAAAAAAAGTAGGCTATAATTTTGTATGGACAATAATTTTCTTCCTTTTATGGTTTATAGCCAAAGCCGAGAATTGATTACACACTAAAGGCCGTTGGAGGAAGCCTTACTGCTGTGCCAGGATTATCTGATATGATTGATGTAGGCTAACTTTTAGTTCTTTTATTTGCTTACCTTACTTTTTATTTTTCAAGTATCATTTTCAAACAAATTGTGATTGCCATTTGTAATTTATGTTAGGACACTGTAAATTCGATTATCTCGGATATGCTATTGTGGCCCCACAGAATAGTTGTTCCACTTGGCGGTGTTGATGTTGACATAAGGCATGTTATCACATTCTCTCTTTTGGTTAATTTTTCTTTCTTGCTTACTATCCTTAGTATATGTTTAATGTGATGCCACTTATAAAGGATGCCATCTTACTGACTGTCAATTAACTGGCATGTTCAGTATAAAGTAGCTGGTGGGGATACAGTAATGACAGTATAATATTAGATGCTTACAATTTTCTTTCATTTTTATTTCTGTTTTGCTAACCTTTTTTATTTATGAAGTGACTTGGAGCTTAAACCTGAAGGGAAGCTAATGGTGACAGTGGTCAGAGCAAAGGCACTGAAAAACAAGGAAGTGATTGGTAAATCCGATCCATATGTTATAGTCTACATTAGGCCAATCTTGAAGGTTAAAACTAGGGTTATTGATGATAATCTCAACCCTGAATGGAACGAAACGTTTAACCTGCTTGCTGAAGACAGAGAGACTCAATCCCTATACTTAGAGGTACAAGTACTTCTTGTCATTCTTTAAACCATATTTGCAAATTTTTTAGTAGCGCGAGTTGGTCTCTCAATTAGCATGGGTTCTGGTCATTGCATTTGACAGCTTCAGGTATTGGGGAATTTTCTTCATGGATGATCCAGTTGCTTGTCTGGTTGAGTGGGTGATGGTTTTAGACAGTTCAGATTTGAGTTACAGTTTATATGGTTTACTTGGGTCTGATATTTACAATTTATGCACTAGCAATCTTTTTAATTAGGAATTTGGAATTAACAGGTATATGACGAAGACAAACTGAAACAAGACAAGAAGCTGGGGGTAGTGGCTTTACCTTTAAAAAGTTTGCAACCTGAAGCACTTACTGAATTCAATCTCAATCTTTTATCTTCTCTTGATACCTTGAAAGTCAAAGATAAGAAGGACAGAGGCACACTTACAATCAAGGTCTCATTCTTTTCCTTTCTTGCTTTATTTTCTTAGTGAAAGTCTCATTTTTTCCCCATGTCGTAAGTAAAATGGTCACAAAATAGTAAGACTGACAGAATATCTTGCAGACCCATTATTGCCTATGTAAAAATAATGTGATTTTCAATCAGCATACCCCCAGTAAAATTTGGTTAAATAGCTCCCCTAAAGTGTCTAAATGGAATCCCTAACAAACGGAAAACAGAAAAGACAATCTGTTGGACTGTGAGGTAATAAAATAAACACTGTTTTAAGTTTAGAAACTTTACATTGCTATTAAAATAAACCCTGTTGTTCTTGAAGTTATCATCTATTTCTTGTAATAGTTTGTAATACTAATTAAAAAATTTCAGGCCCTGTATCATACCTTCACAAAGCAAGAACAAATAGCAGCCTTGGAACAAGAGAAGAGGGAAATAGAGCTGAGGCAGAAACTGAAAGATTCTGGTACAGTAGGAAGCACAATGGATGCGATAGGCGGCGCTGCCTCTCTTGTGGGGTCAGGGATAGGGTCTGGATTAGGAGCTGTTGGCTCCAGCATAAGCAGGGCCGGTAAATTTATGGGGCGAACTGTTACAAACCAGTTTAGCAGTTCAAGGAGGCATAGCTGACTTTTGATAGTACAAGGAAACATAGCAATAGAAACTCGGGTCAGAATATCTAATAAGATTCCACTAATAGGTGTTAACTTTAGCTTTTCTGTTCTTCTATCTCTGAGGAGAACAGTAAATGCTCTCTATCCATCAACCAATTATAGTAGCTCCTTTTTTGTTGTAAGCATACAATATGAGTAGAAATTTTGGTAATGTTGGAAAATGTTAATGTAAGAGCTAGATATATGCAAGGAAAGTTATCATGCAATTTATTTTTCACTGTTGATGCAACATATGATTTAATTTCCAGGAAATTCACATTCTCAGCCAGCTTATTCCCTTATAGATGAGGCTATTCATTCGTTTTAATTTTCACTCAAGCACGACACCTCAATTGCAATATTCTATTGCAATTGAATAGTTGAAATTCATCAAGCAATGGCCGAGTATCAAAGAATAGACTCCGCATCTGCTGCCTTTTATAGCCGACATTTTTATTAATACCCAAAGTCCATAAAAAATTATTAAAAATACCCACGGTACCAAATCTTTATTAAAAATATCCATACCGGCCAATTATTGGCCGGTACCAATTAAAATTCCAAACCGGCCAATAATTGGCCGGTACCTATTAAAATCCCCAACCGGCCAATTATTGGCCGGCCCCGTGCTATAATTCGATTCCACAGTAATTAGCCCCTATATTAACCCAATTTGCGAGAGAAGTTGCCACAATTGAAGAGGCAGAGAGGCAGCAGCACAATTGAAGAGGCAGAGGCAGCAGCGCAGAACAGGTTTTTTTTTTTTTTAATTATTTTAATTATTTTTTATTTTTAAATGTTTGTAATTAATTGTAATTAAGGTTAATTAATTTAATTAAAATTAATTTTAATTAGTTTTAAATAGTTTAAATTATTTTAATTAAGTTCAATTAATTTGAATTAATTTTAGTTAGTTTTAATTTTTTTTAATTTAATTAAATTAATTGTAGTTGAGTTTAGTTAAGTGTAATTAATTTTACTTATTTTGAAGTAATTTTAGTTTAGTTTAATTAAGTTTTATTAGTGTAAGTTAGTTTAAATATTTATTTAATTAAATTTTAGTTAAGTTAAGTTATGTTTAATTAATTTTATATATTTTTAATTAATGTTAGTTCAGTTTAATTAGTTTAATTAATTGTCATTAATTTTGATTAATCTTAATTAATTAATTTTAATTTATCTTAATTAATTAATTTTAATTAATCTTAATTAATTAATTTTAATTAATCTTAATTAATTAATTTTAATTAATCATAATTAATTAATATTAATTAATTAATCTCAATTAATCTTAATTAATTAATCTCAATTAATCTTAATTAATTAATCTCAATTAATCTTAATTAATTAATCTCAATTAATCTTAATTAATTAATCTCAATTAATCTTAATTAATTAATCTTAATTAATTAATCTTAATTAATCTTAATTTATTTATTTTTATTTTAATTAATTTATTTTTAATTAATTTTAATTTATTTATTTTAATTAATTTCAATTTATTTTAATTAATTGTAATTTATTAATTTTAATTAATTAATTTTACGTTCTTGTAATTATTTAATTTTAATTAATTTTAATAAATTTTAATAAATTTTAATAAATTAATTTAAATTAATTTAAATTTAATTCATTTTAAGTAATGAATTAAAAAATAATAATTTTAATTAATTTTAATTAATTGTAGTTAATTTTATTATTTAATTTTAATTAATGAAAATTAATTTTAATTAATAACAATTAATTGAAATTAACTAAAATTAGTTAAAACTAATTGAACTTTATTTAAACTAATTTTCTTTATTATTCAGTCACTGTGTAAATTTGTAACCTGACAAATGTTTATCACTTTCAAAATGTAGTTCGATCACAATGCCATTGATTTCTATACACTGTGGTGGTAAGCTTGAACATAATGCAGACGAACCTTATTACAACAGAGAACCAATTGCTTCGGTTATGGTTGACGATAATATATCTCTGTTGGACTTGAAAGTCACAATTTTCGGTTACACCCGTTTTAATCCAGAAAGATGCAACCTTGAATTGGGGACCCGAGTGTGTAATGGAAACACCGGGAAATATTCACTTGCGAAAATAACAGATGAAAATACCTGGAGAGGGTTGTGTGGGCATTTTAAGGCCAACGGAGATTTTGTAATAGAGATCTATGTTAGAAGAGTTCCGAGAGAGGCAGGGGTTGGTAGTTCTAGTCAATGCTCAGTTGCAATGGAGACTCCCGTCGTGCCCCCAACAGAACGAGAAAGCAACTATCCACCTATTTACCCAGAAACGAACTATCACCCCACTTACCCAGAAACGAACTATCACCCCACTTACCCAGAAACGAACTATCACCCTACTTACCAAGAAACCATCTATCCACCTACTCACCAAGAAACATACTATCCAACTACTAACCCGGAAAACTACTATCTAACTCCGCCGCAACCACGACCTCAACCAATACTCCGAATTTGTTCCCCACCTAGACCCGTGCATGAGGAGCCTTTACCATTCCCAGGCCCAGTACACGATGAAGTTGGGTCAGATTTTGAAAATATCAATGATATCCCGGATGAACGCTTGCAGAGTGGGGATGAGTATGATGGACATGAATGGGACTCTGATCACATAGATGGATGTGGTGAAGACGGTCCAGTTGACACAGCTGAAGGGCCCATTCGGAGCAGCTCTTACTCAGCGCCGCTCAGCGGGCGGAGTGATACGCACCCGTTCCCAGAATTCAATGATGTATCTCGGTTCAGAGAAGCAGATACTGGTTCATATGGGCCACGAATCGAGCGCACGGGTGAGCTGGCCGCAAACCAATATTTTAAAAGCAAGGATGAATTAATGAAGAAGATTAGGGAGCACCATGTCCACAAGAATCAGGAGATAAGAATGAGTAGGAGTGACACCCGCCGGATTCATGTGGTGTGCAAAGACCGGCGTTGTGGTTACGAACTCAGGGGAAAAGCATCGGGATATGGAGATGCGTGGGTTATAACGATGCAAGACAAGTCTCACACATGCAGGACTGAGTATACAAGGATCGACAATTAATGTCTGACGGCATCAATCATTGCCGATGTCATTGGGAACAGCATTAAGACTGACCCCTGTATGAGCATCCAGTCGGTGGCAAACTGTGTTATGGCTGTGTATGACAAAGTCACCCCGAAATACAACCGACTGTGGAGGGGTCGTGAGCTTGCAATAGCCCGAGAATTTGGGGGTTGGGAGGAATCGTACGGCTTGCTGAGACCACTATTGATGGCCATTTGCGTCAAGAATCCCGGATCAAAGTACCATTTTCTGACCAGTCCGATACGAGACAAAGACACAGGAGTAATAAAGGAAGGGCAAGTTCAGTTCAGGGCCGTTGCCTGGGCTTTTGGTCCATGCATTGCGGCGTTCCGGTTCTTGAGACCGGTGATCAGCATAGATGCGTGCTTCTTGTCAGGGCGGTACGAGGGGAGGCTCTTGATAGCTTGTGCCTATGATGCCGAGAACCAACTGCTGCCTCTAGCATTTGCAATCGTGCACAAGGAAAACGCCGAGAATTGGGGTTTCTTCCTGCGATGGTTGAGGAATGAAGTGCTCGGATATAACCAATTCGTCTGTGTTATATCAGACCAGCACAAGGGGATCAAAGCTGCACTGACTGAAGAATACGGATGGCCTCCGGAGCTCTTTGTGCACAGGTTCTGCATGCAGCATGTTGCTGACAACCTGGTACAGAACTGTGGAAAAGAAAGGTGGTACGGCCAAAGGTTCAGGGAAGGAGCAAAGAAGAAGAAGCCAAGAAAGCTGAAAGAGATGTTCGAAGAGTTTGCTCAGGTATTTGTAATGTACCATATTTCATTTAATTTTTTGTAGCCCCTACTTTGAAAGTGAAATAACATATGTTCGTTTTGTACAGCTAAATCCAAGGTGTAATGCATATTTGCGGAAGGTTGGCAAAGTTCGTCCGAATGATCCGACGGAGTCGTCTAATTATGAGAAGATTTTCCAAACCTGTGATGGAGGATTCCGGTTTGGTATAATGACAACAAACGGCTCTGAGTGCTTGAACAATGTTTTCCGGGATAGCCGTAGAATGCCTGTTGCTGCCATAGTGGAGGATACATTCTACAAGACGAACAAATGGTTTGTTGCACGGCGACAGCGAGCCATGGAATTGAAAGACAACCCTCTCCAGAAGTTTTCCACCCGGGTTTCGGAGAAGTTGGGGAGAAAGTGGGAGAAAGCTGCAACAATGCGTTTGGTGCCTTACACACACGGCCAAGGGCAGTACCAAGTTTCAGTTCCAAATGAGTACATTCCTTCCCGTCGCAACGACCTGGGAGTCATGGAGTTGACACGCAGGGAGTGCATGTACATTGTGAAATGCGGTCCCGACAACCAAATGGAATGTGACTGCAGAGGTATCCAGCTGACGTCAATTCCGTGCGCCCATGTGTTAGCGGTTTGTCGGAATCGAAACTGGTGCGAGGACAGATTTGTTGCACACTGGTACAATGTGGACTACCTTCTGAGTACTTGGAACGGAATGTTTGCTCCTGTTGGCAATATGGAAAGTTGGCCTCCTAATACTGAGCCAACAATACTCCCCGCGCAGGGATGGATTAGGAAGGGGCGGCGAAAACACATCCGTCATGTAATGACAATGGATGAACTGGAAGGTAGACGACGGGGGCATCAACCGCGACGTTCCACCGTTGATAGGCAACGAAGAGGTACGTAACATTTATCAGAAATTATATTTACTTTCAATTGGCACCAACTTACTAAACAACATATACAAATGCAGATGCAAGAATCGCGACCAATGAGTACGCGAATGACCCAGCTAGGGCAAGGGCAAGTGTGTCCGGAGGGTCAGGACATTCCCCCGCTACAAGCCATTTAGATGCGTCTGTTATGTTTGCAGAAGCGATGGGGGATACCCTCAACTTAGGAGGTGAGGCGATTGGATTGCAAAGAAATCCATCGAGAAGGTCAACTAGTAGGCGTACGACAAGGGCATCTGGAGGCCAAGCAGGGCCGTCTGAGACCCAAGCAGAGCCATCTAGCAGGCCATCTTCCGGTCACGGTTTCTTTAGGGGATTTAGTTTTAGGCGTAGTAGTAGTAGTAGAAGGTGATTTATCTCTATTATGACTTTTTTTATTTATATGTTGTGGACTTTTTTTTTTATTCCGAGTTGTGTGGAGTATATTGAATTGAATGATACGTTTGCAAAATTGATTGTGACTCCGAAATGCAAAACACTAAACACAAAACAAGAACAACAAAACATAGAACAACGAAACATATAACAATAAAATAAATGAACAACAACATAACCATAAAAAAGGCACAACACCATAAAAAAAGAACAACAACATAAAAAAAGAACAATAACATAACCATAAAAAATACATAAATCAGCGCTGGAATGGAGAAGGAGACCATCGCTCAGGTGGAACACCAGCGTTCGCCCGCTGGGGCCACGCTCTATCTCTCGGTGTCTCCGCACGAGCATCGGCCTCTCTGTACATCATATCGGCAGTATCCCGGACAGACTCATGCGTAGAGACCGGTGGAGGTGTACCGAATATAGATGCAGCGAAATCAGTCCCAAAGTCAGGCTGATGCTGAGCCCCGCTACCACTGGCCTCTCCATCGTGGGCCATCTGCGGCATCCCATAGTCATAGATCCCGAGATCGTCCAGACTCGCGCTGTACCGTGGATCTATCTCATCTGGATCTATCTCAGCCATCTGTGGCTCCGGTGGCATCTCGGACTGACCCTGCAATCACTCACATAACATACTGAATTAGAACTGAACGAAGAAATTTGAAATAATTCATACAGCTGAAATAATAAAACATACCGGAGGCTGAAACGGATGACCCCGCTCATCGTAGAATGCGTGCCATCCCCTCGTGGACAACACCCAGCGATGATGGTCCCACTCTGGAACCGTCTCGGGGGGGTGGCATGTCTCGCGCTAGAACCGGGCACTCATCGGGCTCGGACGGATCTATCTGACGCCAATCGATGTTTTCTCTGGCGTCTCGCAGCATGTCGATGAGCCGCCCACCGTGCCCAGAATCCTCCATGAAAGGGGCACCCTTCTCCACGTAACGGTAGCCAAACTGCCTCCAGTTCTTCTTTCCTAGCATTACTAGCCCGTGCGCTACGGTCTTAATCGAATCCAACAGCTGCAAGAGTAATTTGTTAGATCAAACAATGATGAAGTAATCAGTTAAAGGAAAAAAAACATCTAGTTTCAAGTGAATTACCTGGCGAGCCCATTTTCTACCGTTGGGTGTGTAACCGTCGTCGTTCTTGATCATATCGCGTAAGTGAGCGCCATAATCGCCCTCCAGATATACGCTCGCCATGCATACCCGCATGTACCAAGTCTCGTACCTCAGTAGGGGATCTCCCGGGGTCTGGATCAACTCATCCAGGTATACATAGTAGTGCTCGTGCTGCGGCTGTGCCAAGATACTGCAATAGAACTCGTAGTGCACGCTCCAGTCGCGATAAGTGGCTCATCCTGTAAGAAACACGTTAGTTGCAACACAAATAAATCAAGTAATATATGACAGTACAAAAGAGATACGACTTACTTGTGCAGGGCTACGATAGTGGAACTCAGCAAAGATGGCTCTGCGGGAATGAACGGCGGATGTCCAAACTGGCGGAGTACGCGATCCGGATAATGGTGCTCCACTACCCAGAAATGTACGAGCGGCCCTATATAATACCACATGTCCATAGCCTGAAAACATCTCAGCGGCAGCCTACCGTCATCGTACATCTTGGCGTACGGGGTCCACTCAACCTGCTCCGCCGTCAAATTCTGCAGCTGTGACCGGACTGGCCTGATACCCAATGTATAACCGTGGCCCTGATCCTGGTAGCTGTGAACACCGTGCCACTTCTTGCCGTATGCCGGGCAGCGGATATCGTCGGGCTCTCCCCAAGCCGGCGCCGCATTCGGTATGGGCCTGCCCACCGGTAACCGTGACCACGACCAGTGCTGAAGCAACAGTACTGGCCCGTACATCTGTTTGATATCTGGCTGCATTTGTAATAATTTCATATGTCAGGTGCAACTTCTTCATTTATTATGTAAAAGAGTAAGATAATAGCTAGGGACTTACCGCAGAAGCACGGCAGAGGTGGGAGTACAGATGGGCTAAGACGGCCGCACCCCAGTTGTATTTCGACGGGACATCCAGGTTTGCCAGCAGCTGGAGATACATCATCGGCATATAGTCACCGGAAGAATCAGCAAACATGACGGAACCAAATAGGTCCATCACATAGCCCTGTGTATATCTGCAGTAACAAACATGTAATATAAGATCAGCAAAAAACGGGAATTCAGAAAAAAAAAATACGGGAAATTTGAAGTTTGTACCTCTGAATCTCCACATCGGTGGAGTATGCTGTCAGACCCGCGCTGAAATGCTGGCGCAACCTCTTCATCCTCAAGTGGAATTTTGATGTTCCACTCTTCTCAATGAGGGAGTGAGGATCAGCCCCCAATAGCTCCTCAATCTGAGCACCAAACCTCGTGCTGTCAGATACACCACTGACGGGGGTGCCACTGATAGCCAACCCCCACAGAGAACTCACGTCATGGAGAGTCACTGTCATCTCTCCGAACGGCATGTGAAACGTGTGCGTCTCGGGACGCCATCTCTCAACCAAACCCGCGATGAGAGACGCGTTGATGACGCCACTCCCAGTCCGCAAGATGTCTACCATCTGGTAGAGGCCTAGATTGATAAGATACCGGTCCATCAACGGGTAGTATGGCAAGTGAACGCACCGCAGCTTCACATCTAAAATAAACTTGTCCTACATTGACAAATTAAATCCACATGGGGTTAGCACATCAACACTTAAATTCAAAGAAATTTGAAAATGTGAAAAAAAAAACATACCTCACGAGAAGCCAGTGAGACCCGGTGATCGCGGTGCGGCACCCACAGAAGATGACTGAAATGATCTGTGCTGCTAGTCGCAATCGGCTCGTCAACTATGGGTGACAGTGGACGAAGCTTAGGCCGTCCTCTAACCATCCTAATTTCATTAATAAGATTATGTTAACCGACGCTATATGAACCGTAAATCATAATTGCCATAAGCAATGTAACAAAACGGCTAAAATAAGCTTAAACACGCTAAAAAGGGATAAAATATGATTACTTACTCTAAAATCGGTTAAAATAGGCTTAAGAACGGTGAAAACCGCTAAAATAGGCTTAACTACGCTAAAAACAGCTAAAATATGCTTTGCAACGGAACAGAGCTAAAATAGCCTTAATTACGCTTCAACATGGATAAAGTATGATTAATTATACAAAAATGGTTAAAATAGGCTTAATAACGGTAAAAACCGCTAAAATAGGCTTGCCTACGCTAAAAACGGCTAAAATATGCTTCATAACGGTAAAAATAGTTAAAATAGGCTTAATTACGCTAAAAAATGATAAAGTACAATTAATAACGCTAAAAACGTCTAAAGTAGACTCAAAACTATAAAAACAGCTAAAATATAGTAGAATAACGGTAAAAATATTTAAAATAGGCTTAATTACGCTAAAAAGGGATAAAGTATAATTAATAACACTAACAACGTTTAAAAAATTTTAAATAACGGAAAAAACCGCTAAAATATGATTCATAACGGTAAAAATAGTTAAAATAGGCTTAATTACGCTAAAAATTGATAAAGTACAATTAATAACGCTAAAAACGTTTAAAATGGACTCAATAATGGTAAAAACGGCTAAAATATGTTTCATAACGGTAAAAAATGTTAAAATAGGCTTAATTACGCTAAAAAGAGATAAAATATAATTAATAACGCTAAAAACGTTTAAAAAATAATCAATAACGGTAAAAACCGCTAAAATAGGCTCAACTACGCTAAAAACGGCTAAAATATGCTTTACAACGGTCACAACATCTAAAATAAAATTAATTACGCTTAAAACGGAAATAATAGGCTTACTTACGGTAAAAACTGATCAAATTGGCTTACTTACGGTAAAATCTGATCAAATAGGCTTCACGACGGTACAATATGCTAATTTACCTAATTATAGGCTTAATTTAAATAGGCTTAATTTACCTAATTATACTAATTGGCCTAATTTTACTAATTGGCCTAATTATACTAATAGGCTTAATTTACCTAATTATACTAATTGGCCTAATTATACTAATTATACCTAATTATACTAATTTACCTAATTATAGGCTTAATTTACCTAATTTAAATAGGCTTAATATACCTAATTATACCTAATTATACTGATCAAATAGGCTTAATTTACCTAATTATACTAAAAATATAGTCAACAATGCTAATTATATAGTCACCAATGCTAATTATACTTAATTAAAAATATATTGACCTAAATCATAAACTGTATACCCTAAATTTGACTAATTACTCTAATTACTATTTAATTTCAACTATTTCTACTAATTATACAAATTATGGTAATTACTAACAATTTCTAACATTTTACAACTAGTTTACTCTAAAAAATAAATTACAACAAAGAATAGGGACTTACTTGCAAATCTGGGAGGAGAGGGAGAAATTCGGGAGAATCTGCTCAATCGAGGAGAGAGAGTGTGAAATTTGACGAAATGAATTGTGAGAGAGAAGAGGGAGTGTGCATGCCAATTTATAGAACCGAATTAACCTCGGAACCGGCCAATTATTGGCCGGTTGGGGCTCTTTAATCGGATCCGGCCAATAATTGGCCGGTTGGGCTCTTTAATCGGATCCGGCCAATTATTGGCCAGTTGGACTTTTTAATCGGATCCGGCCAATAATTGGCCGGTATGGGTATTTTTAATAAAGATTTGGGCCGGTGGTTATTTTTAATAATTTTTTATGGACTTTGGGTATTAATAAAAACTAGTTGCGTCGTTGCGGCTACGCCGCAACCGTTTTTTTTGTGTATGCTGACGGACATGAACTTTTTTTTCCTCATTTTTTCTTTTGGTGTAGCATGGAATTTTTTGAAATTTACAGCAATTCTATCTCGATTAACTTCTACAAGCTATATTCCTTTCAAATTCGGATTCCGAATGAAATATATGACAAAATAAGTAGACATGTATATAAAACCATGTATCATCAAACCATGTATCATCGTATTGCATTTATACATGTTCTATGTTGAAGCCCAATAAGAATGTACATAATTTTTGGTTTTAGGGTTTAAGCTATATTTATTCCTCTTCTCATCGTCTCCTCTTCTCCTCTTCTCCTCTAATCATCCGCAGCTTGTTGTGTGCATGCCAGCATGTGCGCAGTAATTTATATCACCCGAGGTACCTCAATTTTTTAGTTTTGAGGTGGGGTTTCCCAAAACTGCAGGAAAAAGAGAAATCATTTTATTTCGTAAATTTATTTAAATTTTCAATTATGCAGTGATTGAAATTTCAAATGGACTTCTCTACACATCCATCAAGGCATCGATGCATATCTTTTGAAAATTTACATGGAAATACAACATATATAAATTAGAAGCACCTTTGGAAAAAAAAAACAACATTAGTTTCTTAGGCATAGTAATTCATGTCATCGAAGAATATGCCACCGAGTGAACGTCTCCTGCCGTGGTGCTGTATAATAGGTAAAATATCATAGTAACAAAAAGTAATCTAACTAATATTTTCTTATCTAATCATAGGGCAAGAAAAACGTAAAAAGAAAGTATACTGCATACCTCGATACAGAAATAATCACCACACCATTCTTGAATTTTGGCTAAAAAGTGGGGACAAACTTATAGCAAGCTTTCTTCTAAATCTGCATGAATAAGATGAAAATAAAATATTACTCTATCGGACTTGTGTTTTAGAATGTCCAACTAAAGTCACAAATAAGAGTAAGATGATGACAATTGGGGGCTCTAGATTCGTGAGAAAGCACTTAAAAAGCACTATATGGAAATGGTTGACATCCTCTTTGATAAATGTATGAAGGTGATCTAAAGATATATAATGTTACCTTCCAATCGATAAGCTCTTACGCTTAATTAAGTACTGATAAGTAACATGATACCAAAGCTCAATCGCTTATTAAACTGGTACTACTGCTGTATACACTGTCATTGGTCGTTGTTTGTTGAAGCAACAATTAAAAATAAGATTAAACAACAAAGGATACATCCTTATTGTAATAAATATTAATTGAATTCCAAACCAAGTTACATACTGTACCAGCACAGACAAGCAAACCTAAAAATGTTTGCCTATAATTAATTTCATGTTAGAGCCAGACAGAACTTATTAAGGCCTATAAATGAAAATCATGGAAAAAAAGATAAACCATCAGTATCGCTGCTAGACCTAACCAGCTGGGTACAAAAAAACTAAACTATAGACCTTGTCTTGCTACAGACCCAGAGTCAGTAAATTGCCTTTGCTCTGAATCTGACATCATAATACCAATTAGATGATGTTAAAAAGTAAGAAATTAATGATTCATAAATAACACTGTCGAAATGTAAGCTTACTGGAGCTCTGTGCGACACTCCCCCTTTGGCAGAATTTTTACTTATTCGACATGCTTGTAATCCAACTCAGGTAGAATTCTTAAAAAAAAAAGAGAAAGAAAGTATAAAATACAGTCAGACCAGATGCACTAATACACTGGTATTCATAACATCATACCATCCCCAAATCTTTATATTCAAAATGATATCAAGGTTTTAACCTTGCCTGTAAGAGTAAAACATTCTTGGGTCCAATCTATTATGTGCAAAACAAATTTTAGTCTAATTTGTGTTGTACCTCTTAGTCCACCATGGACTAAGAACATACCTCTCCTCAGATTTTTAAAAGCTGAAAAATTGAAAACAACAATTTACGTACCAGACGGGTGTTGTCTTTCTTGCTTCTTCATCCAATCACAATGCAACTCAGTTTAGGACAAGATTGTGAGTTTTAATGTACCCAAATTAGAAAAATAAGTTAAAAAATACATGGAAAATTAATGAATTAACAAAATGCAGTAGAAAAGCATTAACTCGATAGTAGAACAAATGATAACAATTGAAGGAAATTCTCAATTTCAAGTGAGAATGATACTCACAGAAGTGCGCTGAGCAAGGCCTAGTAGAATTGCTCCAGTTGCAAATTTCCTTCAAACAATTTGAAGGCCTTTCTAATTCAAATCCATGTAACATATAGCAAGCGAAGCACATTGTTAGATAATTATTTCTTAAGAATATATATATTACCTAAATCTTCAATTTTTCTACCTGTCAAAATAGCGTTCCAAGTTGTGAAACTGAGGATCCTTGCATCTATTTCTGAACGATATGGCCTCAAGAGAATACTTTCAATTTTTTTATAGTGAAATAATGAAGGAAATAATAGATGTTTAGAAAAAGGGGAATTTTCTAAGATATATGACCTAGGAATTTTTCATGAAATATAAATAAATATATAAAACTGACAAAAGGTAACAAATGTATAATGGAAGAAATTGTAACGAAGGATACAAGGGAAGAATGCACAGACCAAAAGTTAGAACGTTGACTTTTTGTGCTTTGAATTATTAATCTCATATCTGTTTTTTCTCGGAAATTATTTTCATAAATACAGCATTTTATGGAGAGTGGCAAATAAATGAATTCCCAAGAAGACCTATTTCACAGATTGAAAAATGGTCACTATCTAGTCAACAATTGAAAAAACAAGAAAGAAAAAAACTGTATAATTGGAAAAATCTGAAGAAATGACCAGAAGAATTGAACCTAAATCTTTGTTGTTAGGTTGTACACCAGTTATAAATCTGTTTAAATGGGTGAAGTTATTGATTGGTGCTTTTATTTTTATTCTCTAGCATGGCCAACCATGCATTAAGTACTAAATAAATAAGACAATAATGAATTTAACATGATTAAAGCAATAATTATCCTTTATTTACCTTGCATCTTACCGAAGCTAGATTTCAATTGGCAACTGTTTTAGATTTTAAACAAATTTTGTACTTGTCACCATTGTGTGGTAAATTCGTGGTGCCAGAAGCAACTATTGGAGACTCTCTCTCTCTCTCTCTCTCTCTCTTTTTTTCCAATTTTCCAACTAATTTGCTCTTTTGCATTTATTGCTTTGATGTGCTATATTTTTAAAAAGGTATCAATTGTGGAAAAGAAAATGAGAATTCAAGAAGAGAGAATATTTATTAAGCTATTGATAATTCAACAGCTGAGGAGGCTCTTGTGGGACCTATCGACAGGTTTTTACCAGATATAATCTCCAATAAGATCACGCCAAATAAATATGTATGTTTTCTCATAGACAATTTCGTGGGTGTAATATTCCGACGCCAAGCATCTAATATCAAGAAAATAAATACAGAAAACCAAGAGGTTATTATTGTAGTTGTTTGCATTGTACGATTTAAGGTTATACAATTGGTTCATGTAATGTCAGAGAGAATATCTTCAGTTAGAGAGGAAAAAATGTATTTGAAATGTTGTGCAAACCTGAGAGTGCCTTTGGTTGGAGCTATTGCATGGTGGAACCAGTCGGAGGGGACCCATCTGGGAAGCCCAAAATCTGATATCTGTAAATATAAATATAAATTGATCACATTTAGTTTGCATTTGGAAGGGAATATTTTTGTTGTGATCTTACAGGCAAAATAAAAACTCAACTACTCTAGGTTAAAAAAGTTGCATTCCTCGAGTGATGCCAAATTTGGAAATTTCTTTTTGTCTTTTTGGAGTTCACCAATTTGCCCTTTCTATATTTATATATTTATTGAAGGAAGAATTGGGGGAGGGGTAACGGTGGAGTCTAAAATTTTTTAACTGGGAGTCAACCACAATATCAAAGATTTGACATCAATAGTAAGTGCTCTTACATATTTTTAGTAGTCCTTTCGAAGGACTTGGTCAACTATTGAGGTTGTATTATGGAATGTCTCCTAAATCAAATAATTATGTACGAGTAGTAAGTAAATTAGACTGGTTCTTCACTTGTTGTTTCTTTTGAGAAGCACTGAGAGGAGTATCTTGTCTTTACTACACGAAAAATGATTTTAATTAAATAATGGAAAGCTTCAGAAGTTAATTGCAGGAATGGTAAAGGATTTCAATTTAACTTACCATCGAAGAATACAACATTCTTAAGGCAATCGATTCCCATGCAAAATACATTGGCACCAGTCTCCTTTTCAAGCTTCAGTTCAATGTAAGGATCTAACCAAAATCTAAGTTTCTCTTGCCTACAAAAGTTTCAAAATTGTAGAAAAGATATAGTCAATCCACATTAACTCTAAGCAATAGGAAAGAGATCTAGAACTTGTTTCATTAAATCATTCTTGTTGAAATTCTGTTTATAAAACCCAAACGGGGCCAACTCTCAGATGTCAAATGAAGTATTCAAGTGAACAACTAATTGTGCAATTAGAGCACCTGTCACTCCAAGGAAGAAGAGTTCAAATTCAAGAAATAATTTAATTATGGTCAGACCAATGATTGAGCATGCCTGCTGTAAGTACCGATTGGTACAGCTGACTTGTAGATCTAACAAAAACAGTACCAGGTTTTGTTAAGGCGCATTCATGCAGAAAAATTATTTTCAGCACAATTATTGATTAGTTTGTTATTTTCAACACAATTATTTTTATAATTGATATGAAACTGTTTCATATCAATGCAAAACAGTTTGATGTCGTTTGATGAGACACCAAATACATATCAATACAAAACAGTTTCATTTCAATTGTAGGAAAGCATCCTTCTTCCGTAGAGTCCATTCCTCCTCCTCAGAGTGAACTGATTGAATGTAGAGATGATATGAAAAAAAATATACAGGGTTACCTATAATTAATTAAGTTAATTGCTATCAACGAATTGAATAACAAACTGAAATGAGGAAAAATTAATTAAGCTCCAATTTAAGAGGAGTACCAAAGTTAGAAAGTAACTTACAGTAACTGCAGCTCCATCAACTGATGTTGAGGGAAAAGAACTATGGGTATGTAGGTGGCGATGACAGGAAAGATAGAGTTTCCCCTGAAACTTTATTTGCTGACAGATGGGTCCCATCTCGCTAAAAGTGAACTGCTTTGTCGCTTAATTTATTTCGGTATGTAGCTCTCGATCACCCAACGGGACGTTTTTCGTACGGAGACAACCCATTTTATCATTGCTTTTCTTCTTCTCCTATCTCTGATGGGTTTGCTAGGGTTAGGGTTTGGGGAAGCAAATGAGGCGACCAAGGTGAGGTTGAAGGAGACGGAGGAGGGTTTGGCGGTGGGCCACCACACTTGATCGGCAGAAGAAATCGTAATCGCTGTCTCCACCGAAGTACGCCCGCTACAAAGAGCAGTTGTGAACTCCGGGAGACTGGGGCGAGCAACACGTAGCGAAGGGAAAAAAACGTGGGAAAGAGGGACGAAGGGAGAAGAAGCGAAGCTGATGGTCGCAGAGAGCAGTTTCTTCCGAGAGAGGAAGTCGGTGAAACTTGCAGGATTTTCCAATTTGGGACGAAGGAATGACATCAGCTGACGTCAGAGAAGCACATCGGCAGCCCTTTGTCTCTGATCGGACGGTACAGAGAAGGGGTGCTACTGCAGAAAGAACAGTAACACCCCACTGCCAATTAAGGTTTTATAATGTCGGTATTCTAGCACCAATATGCCATAGTTCTCACGTGATTTGTCTAATCAAAATCAAACGGTTCAAATCAATTAAAAATCAGCTCCAAAAGCTTAAAGCATTACCCGACTTGTTTGGTTTTAATTAGATGAGCTGAACCACTATCTTCGAAAGCAGATGTAGACGCCTAGGATGATAGGGACTAGGGAGTACCTTCAACTAACATTGTTGTTTGCAACAAAACTTGGCATAATCTATGCATAATGGTTTTAAACCAGTTTGTTCTACGGAGTACTTGAGTTCAAAACAAGGTTCTAAATAGTGATTTTTGCGTCATCGCGGAAAGGCTAAATAAAAAGCTATCGCGAATACCGTAGCTATCCTACATAGCATTTTTTGTTTAAAAAATTATATTTTATATTTTTACTAATTATCAATATTATCTAAAGTTTCATAGAATGATAAGTAACACAAAATTAATTAAGAAATTATAATATTCATATTGAACCAATACAAAGTCTAAATTACCGTTCAAAATATCTCTAATAATATCATAAATTATCTGTCTTTTTCCATTCAAAAAAACCTATATATTTTTTCTATTAAAAAAAATTTAAACAACATGACATAAACTATTTATCTTTTTTCTATTTAAAAGCAAAAATAATCCGGACCTTGTTAAAAATTGATCCTTAACAAAGTTCCAATTTGGACCTTATAAAAACCTATGTAGCATAGCGTGCACTATAGCGCGTAGCGCAAATAGCGGACCGCTATTACCGCTATAGCGATCATAGCTGAAATAGCACACTTCTATTCCATAACTTAGCGTTTAAGGTTCAAAAACACTATAACGCCACTATTGCATTGCTATAGCGTGCTATTTAGAACACTGGTTCAGAACCAGCATTAAAAATCAAAACTGCAAATCAATTTGTTTTTTCACACAAGTACAAAAAGATATAAAAAACATAATATTCTTTTTATTCAGTACAACTTACAAAATCCATGTTTCAAAAAGAGACCTAGAAGATAACAGAATATCCTTTTCATACATTTATTTCTCAAATATTTGTTCTACCGGTCTCTCCCCGTTCTGATCATCCAGGGCAGATATACCATGATCCCCCGAAAAGCTATCAAATATACAAAATAAATACAATGGGATAGCACAAAAACACACAGTAAAGGCGTGAATTGCCTTCTCTCTGGATAAAAGGGAATAAGTGCCCTAAATAGTACAAACAAAGGAAATCAACGAAAAATTATTCAAAGAGTTCATAAAAGCCTCTCTGAATGTCAAAAGCTCATACAATTAACTTCTTATCTGAAATTATTTTCAATCTTGGCCTACTCTTCCTCCTCTGAGATTATTGCAAAAGAGAAGGGGGCAAATTTGTAACCATCACCCTCATAAAATTTATTCTGGAATTCAACCCAGTGAAGCCTCATTGCATGCAAGAAAGCACTTAAGGTTTCCATCACCAGCAAGACACCAATGGTCGCAAAAACGAAAACAATTATGCCCACTATTAGGATTATTACATTGTTGAATCTGACCAAAAAAAAAACAACCAATCAATCAAAACTTAGTAGGTAACAATACTCATGGCTATTTATATAAAACAAAGTGAAAACTTACCCCCAAGCTAGAAGAAGCACTTTCTCATAGAAGACAGATGAGAGCTCCGAATGAGCAAGACTATATTAAGCAAAATCACAAGAAGAAATTTTTTCATTACGAGAAAAAGAAAAGCGATGCTATATGATAGTATTTATTAATTTGCAATTTAAATTTTGCAATATTTTCATAGTTCTAACTGACAGCCAGCTTTTCTACTTTTGCGAAGAATGCCTTCAACTACATGTTCGTAAACACTGCCTTTAAATCTTTAAGTTTAATTAACAAAAAAAAGGCATATCCAGTCAAAACTTGAAAAATTGGGCCTTCCTTCTAATAAGCCATATTTCTTCTTGAATCAATCAAAGAGTTATGATCGGTTTCAATTCTGTACTTGCTAAGTTAAAAACATTGTGTGCAATTTAGTGCGACTGCCATTTACCAGTTGTGCAAAATTATGGTGTGCCCTTTTGCAGATGAGCACAACATTGTGAGTGTTGAATCCTCAGTAGTAAACCCCTAAAAAGATAACAAGTACCTTAGGGCCCAGAGACGAAGGTAAGATGCAGTATTTGATACCGCACCAAGAACAAACTCAATGGTATGGATGAGCTGGTGCACAAATACTTCACTAAATTCAAACTCTTCTTCATGGTCATGAGAGTTAGTTCCATGGCCGACGTGCTCTATCTCAACAGACTCATCAGTGTTCTCCAGTGGGGTATACTGGTGGCCTTGATGCCTCTGTAATGAAATACTAGTTAGCTACAGACCCATCAAACACATCATATAAAGCACGTATGATTAAGGTCATACCTGCTCATGTTGTTTCTTTAGGAGAAATGGTTTGGGAAGAAGCATCCATGGCACCGAGACAAAAGCCAATAGAAGTAGGACAAGCTATCATTGAGAAATGACACAAAAGGAATGTTACTTGTGTACACTATTTCATAGCTTACCTATACACCCTCTACGCTTTTTTTCTCAGTTTACGGAGTATTCTATGCTTCTATTTTTTAGAGTTATTTTTAGTTTTGAGGTTAATCAATCAAATCATTAATTGTGGGAAATTTGTGGTCTTCAAAAGTACCAAAATAATAAAAGAAGCTTGTTCAAAAGGTTATAAGCAAAATATTAGTGAAGACAAACCTGAACCATTTTCTGGCCAGGGAAAAGCTGGTTCTCACCAATCTCGTCAGTGGGACTGAGGAACATGTAGATCATGACATGGTATAGGTCTGCCTTAGACCCGGTGCACCACTTAATTATGATTAAGAGCGATAAATAACCAAATAGACTGTTCAAGAATATCAACTGAGGAACAAACTGGAACCTGAATTGTTTAACATGGAACATAAAAGAATGTTATGATATCATTTGTCAAAGAAGATACCAATGAAAACATTTGCTTCAGGTACATTGTTTATTTCAGTACCAACAAGTGCTCAGTACACCAACTGAATAAGAAAAAGAAAAGCAAAGAAATTTCCAACAAAAACCCCAACTTTATCAAGAAAACTGCAATTCTAGTATTTTTGGAAAAAAAAAGCCACCTACGTTTGTTTAAGTAAATGTAGAGTTCTCCTCCCTAAGTTATGGATAATATGGTATAATTTGCAATTTCTCAAAGATAAATGAACACAGAGCTAGATAAGAAAGTCCCATTATAAAGTTTAGATAAAGATAATTCACAATTAGAACATAAATTGGGTTCCCACAGGTACATCTCTAAGCCTGGATTATTTGTATGTGTGTATTAGTGAAAGAGAAGAGGGGGGCCAGAGAGAGGATAAGTTACCAAACATTGATGCTGTTGCGAAAGAATTTAGCATTGAAGTAACTAAGAAAAATGCCAAGGTTCATTTGAGAAACACCAATCAGGATAGACATTTTCATTTTTAAAGAGTTCAAAAAGGGCAATTCGCTCCGACTTCCATGCCATACCGGGTCCACACCAAATGGATATGTCGGCCCCACTTTTATCTTACCCGCTGTTGTTGTATCACTGCAATATCAGTGTCATACAACCCTCTTAGTTTATAAGTGCATTTCTAAAGAAATGTCCAAGAATAATTTCAGCTACAGAACATCAAAAGGGCAATGCAGAACACTACAAAACAACATATATGCCCCTGAAAAATGGATTATATTACAAATGCTTCCATCTTAATTCATTAAAAATGCCAAAATTTGCCTTCTTTGGCTCATCACCTGTGAGGATTAAATAGTGGGATGTCTTGGTATTATCATTTATAAAGGGGCAGACATTATATTTTCGGCATTTTTCATGGGCATACATGAAATTGCCTCTTCAATGAGAAGGGACTTTCCAAGGGCATACATGCATAAGTGGAAGAAAAGGTGCATGCATACCTGCAGGATGGATCACGACAAGCATAGGCAGACTTCCCAAAGAGTTCAAAGGGAACTGAGAAGAACTCATTGTAGATTAAACCCGTATAGATTGAAAATATAGACATCATCATTATTAAATAACGTCCCCCAAACATCATCTCCATGATATCTCCAAGCTTCTGTTAATTCCATATTTTGTTAGTTTGGAGGATGCAATGATAAATTAAACATTTCCAAGCTTATTAATGTAAAAAAAATAAAGACTTTAAGATGACCTGAGAAGAAAACTTCTTTTCACGAATAATGAGGATGCTTGTGCATAGAAGCAAGCAAATGCCATGGCCCCAATCCCCAAACATGACCGCAAATAGAAATGGAAATGTCACAATTGTGAAAAGGCCAGGATTCGCCTCTCGGTACTTGGCAACACTGCATTTGCCACAATATATCTGTGTGATTACCGACAAGCTAAAAACTTCATAATAATTTAACATGTAGATAGATGAAATTGCAAACCCGTATGCATCTACGATTTCTTGAAAAGCACTGGTAAACTTGTTTGTTTGGTAGTAGGTAGGTGGCAACTCTTTTGTTTGAAGAATTTGGAAAATCGAGCCGACTTGTGAGTTACTGTCAACTGTAGCCCGGTGCAAAGCCTCTTTGATCTAAATACACAAATTAACGTCAACCAATTTATATTAAAATTGTAAATCAATTGACTTAAAGAGCTTCTAATTGTAGTACCTTGTTAGTTGCAAAAACTGGGCCCCATCCCTCAGCAACCAGACATTTCTTTGTCACATCGAGGCTCAGCATGTTTAATGTGTGGTAAACTGATTTTTCCTTCCTTACCTAGAAAATTTTTAGGTTGTAAATTATTAAGTAAACACTTGCACGCCCCTGTGATATCAGTTAACAGTTAGACCCGGATTAGCCTAGAGAACCACCTAGTATAATTTCTACTACTAAAGCATGCATGGATATTTACATACTGCATACAGCAAATAACAAATGATGCCAAAGGCTATCAAAGTACTGCATTGTACAAATAAGTCAACCATCCAATAACCACAATAAAGCGTTCTGTATTCTGTTGTATAGAAGAATCAAGTGTCTGACATACCAGGTAACTCCACTGCTCATACTGAGAGGCGATATTTTTGAGAATGCTGTCACGATGAAGAAGACCAAGATCTATTGTGGTCTTCAGCTCTTTTGTCTTTGTTGATACCTGAATTAATATTAATAGATCCTTAGACCCAACCAGATTACTTGTTATAGACAAATAGAATCAATCTAAGTCCCGTATTTGTTTTTGTTGTCGCTCGTTAGTTTTACGGTTACCTCCTCAAGTGCCTGCAACTGTTTGCCCAATTCTTCAGGGAAATGATACCGGTTTGCACCAAAGGCCTCACATATCTTCAATATCTTGGCTTTTGCCCTTTCTCCAGAGAAAAATACCACAAACACATTTTTTGCAACCTACATCACAACATAAAAACAGCAAACATAGGTGTCAAGTTACTCTTCTCAACACAGAAGCAGAATCGAGAACAAAAAAACCATAACTTTGCATTCAGAAAATATACAGCGATGAAACCATTGAAATGTAAATTTTATATACAGTGATAAATGCAAATAACCTTTTCTCCAGAAACAGGATCAGTGACAGGAGTATCAACAGGCTCTTGCCTCAAAAACATGTTACCCCGAGTGGCACGAAACAATATCCTCTCAAATCCCATTGCCTTCTCCTTTGGCACAAGCCCACTAACAAAACCAACCTTCACTTGCTTGGACGGATCTGTCGACATTTCCTATATTAACCAACAGAAAACAATGATATCAGAAAATAGAAATCAGAGATACAGAGCTCTTTACAATACATTTGACCTTTCATAATTCTCACAGATAAGACCATATATATATTTATATATAGAGAGAGAGAGAGAGTGATGCGACGATGCTTTGGGAAGTAAATAGGGTGTTTTACTTCCCACTCATATCTCCATTTTCAAAGTTCAAACAGTTGATCCGAATTTCTCAACATGATCTTTATATTGATATGTGCTAGGAGACCAAATTTTACATTTTTTGGAAATTTTTTACTATTTTTTATATTTTTTTGAAAATCAGTGTTTTTGTGAGTTTTTTATTATTTTTTTATTTAATGAAAAGATGTGATTTTCAGAAATTCTAAAAAAATAGTAAAAAATTTCTAAAAAAAATGTAAAATTTGGTCTCCAAGCACATATCAATATGAAGATCATGTTGAGAAGTTCGGATCGACTGTTTGAACTTTGAAAATGGAGATATGAGCGGGAAGTAAAACACTCTCTTTACTTCCCAAAGCATGATAGCCTATCTCTCTCTCTCTCTATCTCTCTCTCTATATATATATTTTCATGTGTGCAACCAGCTCCCAATCATTTTAAGATGTTTGCAAGTATCACAAACCTTCACATTAATATATGATAAAGAAGTGGACTATCTCTAATTTTTATAAGCCCTTTTCCTTTTCGCTAAATTCATAATCAAATAGGACAGAAAATAATTTATGTTAGGTTCGGAGTATGTATACACTCATTCAAGTCAAAAGATGACACATCAGGGCCAATTTAGTTATTTATACATTTCAATTTTGTATCAACAGTTGGATGCTTGTAAATGTTTGGTCTAGCTTCAAAATAAACCTGAATTTAAGTTTACATCAAGTCTTAATTGTACATGTATGTGTAGTGTACATGGAGATAAAAATGCTAAGAACCTGCTCATGTAAGAGAGGGCTTTCAAGAGAGGCCTCGGCAGATTGTTGACCTTCTGTTTCCCTATGCTGAACCACTGCACTCCTTTGTGCTGTGTGAAAAAATTCACCAGCCTGAAGAAAAAAGAAGGAAAAGAAAGAGCGAAACAGATATATTATGCAAGTATTTAATTTGTAGTGTTTTTGTAATGAAAAATGTATGCACATACCTTTTGCAGAACAAGGTCGTATTCCAAAAGCTCATTGTAAGTGCGTTGCAGCTTCTCACTGTTGGCATTCACCTCAATCAGCTCTGCCTCCATTTCTCCTAGTGTTATCTATAATTCATACACTACTTCATATAAATTTGCCATATATAATGTGCAGGGGTGTGCATGCAAATTGAAACTTAATAATGAGTATTAACAGATTCATAAAAAGCAAAGTGATTTCAACAAGAGAAAAAACTTAAATACGGCTGAAACTTTGATACTGCTCCTTGATGGGTCAGTCTTGGAGTTCAGTATCTGGTTGATGATGCTAGGTGTGTGCTGAGACCTTAAACAGGCACTGGGGTTTTTTTGGGTAGTTTACATGGTTTCTTTTTTTCTTTCTTACTATGGTCCTTGTATGTTTGTTTTTATATAATGGAAGGGCATTTATGCCTATTTTTCAAAAAAAAAAAAAAAACAAGAGAAAAAACTCTTTGTTTCTGACAGAGAATTACTGATGGAGAGGGTTTTAAAACCAAGAGGACTGATTTAAATGCATTGAAATGAAAAATGAATTGTTCACCGATAGATTTAAATTTAGCACAGGGACAAACCTCCAGGTCATCAAGGTCAAGTTTAGGAGGTGCTTGGGGAAAAGAAGACGGCACAATGCCAGCCTTCCCCATTTGTTCTTTCAAGTACCTCAACTTCCGAGCCATTTCACCACACCTTTTGATCTATAATTAATGAAAAGTATGAGTATGTATTTAAAATATCTCCATGCTACAATCAGTTATATAAAAATGGTAAGATGAATCAAATTTTTTAGAAGAGTAGTCACCTGTGTCGCATATGTACGCTGGAAGGGGCTCTTATCGGCATTAAGCTGCAAGAAACTATAAGTTAGATGACCTTGCAAAGCTTTGGAGTGCGCTTGTAGGTAAAATTCAAGTCAAACCAACTTCTACTCACAAGAACTGATCAATAAGCATAATTTCTGTCTCCTTTATCAAAAAGACAATCAAAGAAATCTCTAAATAAAGCCACCCTTGTTTGTACCAGTGTCCACGTTTGCACCCCGAATGTTGCAACTTGAATAAAATTTTGTTCAACTTATAGGGTAAGCAAATGCAGACAGCAAAAGATTGAAGGTCAACTGGTTTGAATGGGTCGGGACCGATTTGCTACAATCCTAAAAATATGATCAACATAAACTTCCCTGACGTTTCTAATTCATTCCATCATTTAGAAGAAAATTCAGTTTAAGGACTGAATAACTAGCGGTTAGAAAGGTAATTAAACATTACATCTTTGAACTGGAGAAGACCGAGGTCGCCGAGATACGAGAGAGTTAAATGAGAAGACTCGATGGGAATAATGATCTGAACCAGCTGCATCTCCTCCGATCGCAGCAGATCCATGGTCGGACAACATCCTTCTTCCCTCATCTCGATCCCAAATTAATGCGCCTCTAGGTTTTCCCTTCAATTGGCCCCTGTGTAGGTATAGCAAGATTAAAGAAGGGTTAATTTGCAAGGTGGATCGAATCGATCGATCGATCCCGTGTGAAGGCTTCTCTCTCCTTTGAGGTCTGAAGAAGTTCAGGGATGCGGAGAGATGATGATGAGGCGGTGACCAAGAGTTATGGAGAGTGATCCTCTGAAATTGTCAAACAATTGCACGATCAATGAAATCTCGTGTATGTTATTATGTGGATGAAATCCGTGAAGGAAACCGTCCAGCAATAATAGATATTTTCTGATTATTTACAATCGACAGAGGCCCCAAAATTGACGTAGAAAATTAATTATTCTCTGATTATTACGGCAGTCTGGATCTATAAATTGACGTAGAGAACTAATTATTTTGTGATTATTACGGCACTCTAGATTTATGCTATATAAATGTCTCCGATGTTGATAATACTTTGACATGATAAATATTTATTGTTCAAAATGCCTCTTAAAAGAACGATCTCAATTAAATCTCAACAAAATAACAACTTTGATTTCACAAATAATGATACAACACTAGCCACCTCAGCAACAAATATCATACCATCGCGGCATGATCTCATGCGTAAATTTATTCATTTCAAACAATTTACAGATAAGACTCTAATTTTGATCTTGTTACGTGTGCATGAGTTTATTCGTACTAATTCATAGATATGACAAATATCACGCACAAAAGAGCTGTATTGTATATACAATTTGTTTTGTGTCTAGAGTAGAACTAGGGTGTTCTTAAATTCATCAAGTTTTTTTTGTAAACTCAATTCTAAAATCTATTGAATTAGTTTTAAATGACAAATTCGAACTATTGAAACTCATCTATCTTACGAGTGATGTATCTACATACAAAAAAACAGTGTTCTAAATAGTGCGCTATAACATTTTTGGACCCCAAACGCTAAGCTATGATATCAAAATGCGCTATTTGCGCTACGGCCGCTATATAATATGTTTTTTTTTTTAATAAAACATATTTAGCAGCCACTACCAAATTTTTCAAAAAAAATAATATGAATTTTTTTAAGCAATTTAGATGGGCTTTAAATAAAGACAAAAAAAAACTCAAACCGAAATTGAATTTATTGCTATTTGCTACAGATAAATCAATTTGAAATTGAGAATAGAAATAGAAATTTGAATAAAAAAAATAGATTATGTCATGAATCATGATGCTTAAGATATTTTTAATAGGAAAAATCAATAGTTTATGATATTACTATGGATATTTTGAACTGCAATTTGGATTTTGTACTGGTTCAATATGAATATTATAATTTCTTAATTACTTTGCTGTTATTTATTGTTCTATGAGACTTTAGATAATGTTGATATTTAGTACAATATTGAATATATGGAATGTAAAAAAAAACAACGCTATGTGATGGCATAGCTTCCGCTATAGTGACGCTATTCGCTATAGCTTTTTTTGTAGCCTCCCGCTATAACGCTATAAACGCTATTTAGAACCTTGCCAAAAAGTTTAAATTTCGAATTAATTTTGTATAGAGTCAATTGGTAAAAAAAATGCATTAAAATTAATTTATAAACCTTCTAATCTTGACCGCTTGACTTTATACTAAATTAATTCGAAAGTTTAAAATTTTTACACGTAGACGCACAACTCATAAGATAGATGAATTTAAACGGTTCAGATTCGTCATTTAAAGTTAATCCGATATATATTATAGTTGAGTTCACGAAAAAACTTGATGAACTTAAAGAACACTCTAGTTCTACTCTCTGTGTATCAATCGATACTTTTAAACAATTTTTGTCATTTGTGATCGTGAATCTATAAAACTCACACATGTATTCTAACTTATATCTCTACATATGTGTAAATTTTTTTGAGCTAAAGCAATAATGTTTACGAATATTATGCGTAAAATTATACTATAATACAAAGGCTGACATGTTAGTTGATGATTATTTAATTTAAATTATATTTATAATGATAATTTTGGACATACAGCGATCACGCGATGTATTCTCTGACACAAGCCATTTAAAGTCGGGTATATAGGTAGTTAGACCGTAACAAATTGGGATAGACATCAAAACTTGGTCCTCAACCTTTTTTTTTTCTTTTCCACGCGTGTTGGGACCAGACCCATTTAATTTAAACAGAATAAAAGGAGTAAAAGATGATTTATTTAAATTTTTGTTAATTATATTATAATTTTGAATTTTTTCGAGGAACCGAGCATTAGCTGATGGAATTCACATCCTCCCCGGTACAGTAAAAGGGAGTTTTTTATAATTAGGAAATTTGGATCGTTCTTTTTAAATTTGCACGAATCTCAAAGCCCAATAATACTGTCTCCTGCACTAGCCCGAATCTCAAAGTGGCTGAGAGTAAATCTCAAACCGTAAAGTGAAGGGAATCTTTTATACATATTGGAGAGGATACTTGCTCTAGCTCATGGCCCTTGAAATTATAACATTGAGAGCCGAGAGAATACTTTTTTTTCTGTTCCAATTTTGCCCTCATTTGTGACTCGTTTATAGATGTTAACTATTATAGTACACTTGGAGCGTCATTAAATGACAAATTTAAGAAAAATAGGAAGAAAAGATTCTAATCTTCTATATTAAATGCTATATATTCTATGATATCTTGAACCTCCTTTTTCCTTATATAAAAAAATATTGAAGTCAGACAGAGGTATCTTACGAGTTGATTGCCGTTAATAATTGGTATCTACAACAAATTTTCGTAAATGTTCATTATTGCATCTTACTCAATTCAGCTAATGGTTCTTCCTTTTTGTTACCTCTATAAAAAAATACCAGTGTTGTTTTTGTGTACTGGTATATGGGTTGCTGTTATTGGTCAATCAGGGGCTTTTTGGTGATTTTCAGTCTGACAGGGACCCAATTGCAATTTCTGAAAAATCAGGTTTTGGAGCAAAAAAGAGTATATTTAGTCAGCAGTCAGCACTAGTGTTGTTTTTGTGTACTGGTACGGGTTGCTGTGTTTACTGGTAAATCAGGGTCCAGTTAGTAATTTTCAGTCTGACAGGGACCCAACTGCAATTTCTGGAAATATTCCTGGGGGTGTTGGTATTTTGGCCGTCTCAACTGAATAAGAAGGGAAATAGTGAAAGGGGAATATTAGAAACTTGATTTGGAAAAATTTTAATCTGCTGATGGAGTAGGATTTCGGACAACAATATGACATTGGATTTTGGGAAATGATTAGTGGAAATGTCCTAATTATTAAGAGAATTTGGATCAAATTTACTTCTATGGAAGATGAATTGGCTTTCATCCGATGGTCTAGAAAGAAAATTTACAATAACATCTGACTGTCTTGAAACATTTTTGTTTTAACAATTTCATAAAACAAAACAAAAAATGATCAGATAAATCATAAGACCTGTTTGATACATGCAGAATGTAGCAAGAGGCCGGTATTAAAATTTCATCTTGTTTTCAGCCCTTAATCTCAGAGAGAGGCATCTTACGAGTCTGATGATTAGAAAACTTAACAAGCTTAAATTTACCAGGTTTCGGATGAAAGCTATTTTTGTCAGGTTTTAAAAAAATATTCCATGCTTGTCCCGATTTATTATCTTTATAATGAAAATGTACCCTTTACAGGGTCTAAAGTGTAATTTGGTTTCAGTTAATTCATACTTATTGATTCCATTGATCAAATAATTTATCTCATTGGGTTGATTCTTATACATATCAGAAATTCTCATTGGGTTTATTATATTCAAACTGCAAATCTTCCGAGCTTTGAAAACCCAAGCCCAACTAAAGTTATTTATTTAGACCGACGGCCCAAATTCAAGAAACTAAAACGGCTTTATGCGAACAAGTAGCCCATTAAACGTTCGTTAAAAAGACCTTAATACCCTTATACCCGGTAATGGAACCAGGTGCAATAATCGTGTACGGAGAGAGTAACACCTTGTTTGGATGGAGAGAAGAGAAAGAGAGGGAATGGAAAGAAAAGAATTTTTTTTGTTGAATCGTATTTGATTGATAAAATTATGTCGGAGATGAAAAATATAGGAGGTGAAAGACTTAATCTTGTATTATTGTAATTAATATAATCGGTTTATCTCCCAATTTAGAATGTAACGGATGGAAATAAATTTTATTCCAAATATTTTTAAAAAAAATAGCACAAATGCTCAATCCTATATCTTACTTATATATTTCTCATATAAATTTTTTGTCACAAACCTACAGTAACCACTGAATTTCTCATTAACCTTTTAAATTTTAATCAACCAAATAAAAAATAAAACGGAAAAAAAATTAAATTTATTTTCTCTCATTAATCATCGCGAAGAAAATTAAAATTAAATTAAATATGCTAATTTTCTATTCTATTCGCTTCTATTCACCTCCCTTCCTCTACCCTCCATCCAAACAAGGCGTAAGAAACGGAACGACAGTGGAGCGGGATGCCTTCCCTTCTCTCAGCGAAAACATAAGTATAGACTGTAGTGATACCAGTTCGCTCTGCTAAATATACCCCGTTTTTGTCCCCTCAAATGGCGGATTCTGCCAATAAAACCCTAGCATGTCGTAACTTCTGGAAGGCTGGCTCTGACGAAGTTCCCTCTGTTGTTCCTAACCAAATTATCCCCGGTAATACTCTTCTTATTCAATTTCGCACTTTTAATTCTAAAATCGCACAAATGAGGGGTTTAATTTTCAGGTTTCTTTGGTACAGATGTACTGGAGTCGTATGATTTTGACCGGGCTCGAGTGCACCCGAAGTTTCTTCACACCAACGCTACTTCACACAAGTGGGCTTTTGGAGGTGAGTAAAAAAAAAAATCTTGAGATACTTGATTAGTTTTGATTTATTTGACTTCGGTACTAATATTTTTTCTTGTATTATTCTTTTAATTTCTTTTGCATGCAGCACTTGCTGAGCTACTTGACAATGCTGTTGATGAGGTTTGTCTTTTACTATTTCAGTGTTTAGAGATTATGTTATCTACTGGTACAATGCTGGACATGAATGACTTCTGATGAATTTATTTGAGAAACAAACTCCCTAGATGAGAAATTCCAAGAAACACTGAATTTATACCATATAAGAACCAGAGATTGCCTATGAGCTGTTTTTTTAGGCATAAGCTATCTACCAAAACTGAATTTATATTCTGAGATTAAATTATTTAATTTGTTTTGGTGCTCACAGATTTGTCATGGTGCCACATTTGTTAAAGTTGACAAGACGACCAATCCAAAAGATGGTAGCCCTATGCTTCTTTTCCAAGGTAGTACGCAAATAAAAACCTAGATTCATGTAATATATTTTTAAAAGCTGACATCTCTAATACTTAAACTAACAGGAGTGATGTTGATATTATTGCAACTAGCACCCAAAAGTTTACTTTGGTAAATAGTATAGGCTCATTCTCTTATATGTAGACCCTTTTATCACCAAGTCACCAATCATACTAAATATTTTTCTGTTTACTAAGCTGAAATTGAACTAGAACCAAGCAATACAAATTGAACTAGTGAGAGTATGCATTAGTAAATGCTATTGATATTGTCTTTCCAGAGTGCACCCATTTACTTTGTGTGTGGAGACTGGTCAAAATTTTGTTTGATTTAACCTAGAGTTTGATTGGTTGGTGTTATTCTCAACCCATTGAAGTAACGCTTTGCATTGATTGAAGCATGATGAATAGAGTTTTCTAAAATATGATAAAGTAGCTGATTTAGTTTTGCAAAAGTTCCCTTCATTCATTGAAATAACATTTGAATTTCAGATGATGGAGGTGGCATGGATCCTGAGGGGATAAGGCAATGTATGAGCTTAGGATTTTCATCAAAGAGGTCTAAAACTACTATTGGTCAATGTAATATTCTCTATTTCACTCCAGTATTTTTTATGTTGTATTTCACGTACATTTATTTTGTATATGCAACATCATCTGTATTTCTTTCATAATTTTAAAGATGGGAATGGCTTCAAGACAAGCACTATGAGGCTTGGTGCTGATGCTGTTGTATTCACACGCGCTTTTTGTGAAGGGTATAATTGTTTTCTTTGTGAAAAATAAATCTATAATGCCTTTTCTGTGTTCTTTCGACACCAACATTTCTCACACTTGCAAGTACCTTCAATTTTACTGGTATTTTGCAATCATAACCAACCTTTCTGACCAAGTTGCCCGTAATATTATAAATCTACTCAACCAATTTTAAGCTAAATTTCCAGTTAAGAAAAATGTAGCTTAGAAATAGGGGTTGAAATAATTTATTCAGGATGCATAGAATCTACACGGCAAGAAGAATGAATTCTTATTGTCTTATTATTAAGTTCACCCTGAAATTCATGTATGCACTATTGTGTAATATTGAATGGTACACACCTTTTCCATCACTAATATAAAAGTATAGTCATATCTGCAAAAATCTAAGAATTTTGGTTTTAGTTAGCAATCCTGAGAACAACCTGGTGTAATTTTTAATAACAGAAAATTGATGCAATGTGTCAAAAGAACCTTCTTTTCCTGGTTATTTTATCCCGTGTACTTTTTATGAATTTTACCAGCCAAGCAACAGTGAGCATTGGCCTACTATCTTATACATTTCTAAGAAGTACTATGAAAGATGACATCATTGTCCCGATGGTAATTTACACTTTGCTAATAAAAATAGCTTTTACATGTTATATGCTGCGAATAAGATCATGCTGGACACTGTTTTTTTATCCTTAATTTAAGTTTATCATATTTTGTTCATTCGCTGACAGCTAGATTTCAAAATGGAAGGAGGTCGGTTAGTGCCTTTGGTGTATTCATGCTCGGAAGAATGGGACAGTAGCCTTAAATTACTCATTGACTGGTCCCCGTTTTCTTCCAAGGAGGAGCTTTTACAACAGGTTTGTTTTGAATATTAATCTCTTGTGCAGCTGGTTCTTTATTCTGTTGGCTGTTTCTTTTTGTTGAACTATAACATTTTGATAGTATTTGTTCTGCAGTTTGAGGATGTGGGTTCTCATGGGACAAAAGTACTGATATACAATTTATGGATGAATGATGATGGCCTTCTTGAATTAGACTTTGATGATGATGAGGAGGTTCATATTATACCTATTCTCTTTTATTTTAACATATGTCAGGATAGAAGAACAAAATAGCTTTTGCTATACTTATTTTTCCTCACTCATCAGATGAGAATGCAAAGCATCCATCACAAGAAATATTAAAAAAAAAAAATGAGAAGCGTGACTTCTTTCTTTGGAAACACATATGACTGAGTTGATAGAGCTTGTGGTAATCTTGTGGTATTATCATTTCTTACTGATTATGTGTGTGATATTGATAGAACTGAATTGTTATGGTGGTCAATCATTCAGGATATATTGCTGAGAGATCAGGAGAATAACACTACTGGATCGTCAAGGCATTATAAAGATATAGTGCAACATCATATCTCCCACAGGCTTCGATTCTCTTTGCGTGTACATCCCTTTCCTACTGTTTTATGGAATAATTCAACTGGAACTTACATTTTGTGTGCTATTACTAGCCTTCCTTTTTTTCCTCCAAAGAACACCTACCCTTTGTTCTGTTTGACAGAATAACTTGTGATCTTTTTTATTTGGAAAACACCCATTACCATTTCATTTTTACAGAAGATAATTTCTATTTTTTCTAATGTAATTAATTTGATAATTTTACAGAATTGAGACAAAGAATAAAATCAAAAGAAGGTATTTTTGAAGGAGAGTAATTTAATATATAGCAGAAACCATTTATATAGCCCCCCTGTTAAGGGTCGAAAATGGGTAAAGTCATGTTGTGTTTGTATAACTAAAACACATAGTGGTAATATTGTATATAACACACAGTTAGTTCTTGTATGCATGTCCTTTTGCAAATCGTGAGTGTACTGGGTTTTTTTTTTATACAGCTACTACTGTAATTGTTTATTAATGATTAACTAAATTTCTGCTAGGCATACACTTCTATTTTGTATATGAGGAAGTTCACAGATTTCAAGATATTATTGAGAGGGAAGCCAGTTGAACAAGTGTTTATTTCAGAAGAAATGAAGTTCAAGAAATCTGTCACCTATAAACCCCAAGTTGGTGTCAACTCTGAAGTAGTAAGTTTCATCATTTCCCTTCATTTCTTTTCCTTTCAACTTCACAGGATTTTTGCATTTACATCACTCGTGAATACTTTCTTCAGCAATTTGTATGCCCCTACAAAGTAAGCAATATGTAAAGTGTACTTTGTAAAACTTGTGCACTCCACGTATTCCTACTCTCAATTTATGTTGAAATGCCAAAATTGCCCTTCTTTTGCTTTTGCATTGTTTCGTTGAAATTGCCCCTTTGCTATAAGGGCTTCTACAGAAAGTATTTTTCAAACCATCTTAAATCTATATTGCAAGTGCAAAAGTCATACTATATTGCAATGTTTTTAAATGCGGTTTTCATGCGGTATGCGGAAGGCTACCGCATATGTGTATTTTTATGCGGATTTTAGTAGTATTTGCAATTCATACAACAGTCCATTCATACAATTTATAAATTTAGTTACATCCATTTAAAAAATTATACAGTCCAGCAGCAGCCCATATAAGAAATGGGCTGCTCTAAAAATTAATTTGCCCATATAACAACCCATTCGGCCCATTAAGATTGTCTTTTATTTTTTTAATTGAATGCCCTGAGGTGTGAGTGGAAGATTGTCAGCATTTAATAATAATAGATGAACTTCGCATCAATCTAGGCATTGGATCCGGATTTCGCTGTTTATTCTTTAGTCCCACATCAACTAAATAAATAAAAGGAACCGGCTGGGAGGCCGGCTATAAAAGAAATTGGAGACTAAGGAAAATCTCACTTGACTGGATTTGTCCGGATGAGTCATTAAAATTGGGTTGCGGATCTGAATTTGTATTAAAATTGTTCGGATATGAATCCGGAATTTTTTGTTAATAAATAAAATATTTTAAGTGGGCTGTATTTGGTTTTGGTTAATACCGAGACCGAATCCGCATATTAAATCCGCATAGTCGGATTTTATGCGGTTGAGGTCCGCAAAAGCATATGCGCCGCATAGAAAAACCACATTTAATAGCACTGTATATTGTGCTATATAGGAAGAAAACTAGACATAGAATAAAAAGGAAGATTCACCGGAAACTGTTCATCATGTTTCTCTTTTGAGGAGGTTTATTTGTCTATTTTAACTTTGAAGTTCCAGGAGTTCTGATTTAAACATTTTTGTTATGTAGGTGGCAGTTCGAACAACAATTGGTTTTGCAAAGGAGGCTCCTGTTTTGGGCATATTTGGTGTTAATGTATACCATAAGAACCGTCTAATCATGGTATTATATCAAGTCCTCATAAATATATACCAAGCATCTCTCTGTTACCTAGATACAGTATATAATCTACCATACCTATATCAGATAGGTGTCTGATGTGGATTTTACTTCACAAATATGATTTATATATGATACGCCTTTTTTATATGAAATTGCATAAGACGGCTAAGTATTTGGAAGGACTCGTGTACCTGACCATAGGGAATCCACATCGCAGGGGTGGCTTCTCAGTCCAAGTTGAAAATTCTGTATCGCTGTGATGCTATCGTATCATATATGATATTCGTATATACATCCCTATCTATGCAATATAAGTCTAGACTAAAAGGGAAGTTAACTAGATTTTAATATATTCTTATTGTAGCCTTTCTGGAAAGTTCTTCAAGAAGCGTCTAGTCGAGGGAGGAGTGTTCTAGGTATTATTTAACATTGCTGTTTTTGTTAACTGTCATACACCTCAATGGTTATAACATCTTTATTATGTTAATTAGCAATGATTTATCAAATTTATGGAAAAATGAAGGTGTTCTTGAGGCGAATTTTATAGAACCGGCTCATGACAAGCAAGATTTTGAGCGAACTCCACTTTTCATCCGTCTTGAGTCTAAGCTGAGACAAATTATTGTGGACTATTGGTAAAGGGTTTTTTACTACATGTTTCTTTTTTGCTCTTGTTGCTTTGGAGTTGTAAAGAAAGGTCCCCTTTTTGGTTAATGATATAATGTGGCAGTACATTCAAATGTTTAATTGCTGGTGGTAATTATCTTGGAATTGTGATGCTGATATCAAGGCATTCAATGATGAGATCTGACCTGGAACTGTTTGAATGTGATATAGGAAGGATAATTGCCACTTGATAGGTTACCAAGGTTCAACTAGTAAAAGTACAAAAGCATCCCCACTGAAGGCACAGCCTCAGAAAGCCCAGAGAGCAAATATGCCGTCCCTGCATGTAGGAGGGGACCCATCTAGGAATATACCCCGCGGAGCTAATTTAGGTTAGAATCCTGAGAATGCTTTATTATTTAGCATTAGTTAGTCTTTTAAATTAATCGTTTGATTTTTATTACATGCGTCTTTTTAAAATAGATGATGACAAAGAAGATAACGCGCCACCAGCTAATTCACAAGGGGAGGTAATTCCATTTGTGTATTGTTGCTAGATCCGTTTTTCTTCTAATTTGCAACTTTGTGATATGAGAAAAGGATGAATAGTAATAAATTTTAAACCAAAATGTGAAGAATAGTACATTTAGTACACCTGACCTAGGAGGAAACATGCCGTATTAGTTGTGTTAGATTGCAAATTTAACAAAAACTGTATGCCAAAAGCTGGGAACATAGTTCAAATAAATTAGGATATGCCTGTGTAAGGATTGGAGCTTTTTATTAATGCCTTTATGGCCTATAAGTACATTCATTGAATTTCAGACTTATTTGCTGTCCTTTACAACTTCTCCTTATAGTTTATTCATCTTGATATGTGCTGTTTGACTTTTTAATATCACCATCAGGATGGAGAAGAAGCGGGATCCAGGGCTTCATTTGACCCCAATTTGATTCAAACTCTGACTGAAGAAAATATCAACCTCTTATCTAGGTATTCATCCACTGTTCCTTTTCTGTCAAACAACTGCAAAACTACAAAATATCCACCTAATCCTCACAACGCTAAATATTCAAGGCACTTCACACAGCATGAGAACCTATCGCCCTTACGATACCTCACTCTTTAGAAAATGGCCAAACTGTTCTTTATCTGCTCATTGCCAAGCAGTGAGGTGGATGAATAGTCTGGGCACTCTTTTCTGAAGCTCGGAGAGGATTATTGGTATTTAATACACACATTTTAGGGAGTGTTATATTTTCCCGACATGCAGCGGTTGATGATATGTTTGGAAAATTTGGAAGGTTTTGTTTTGTTTTTGCAGTAAGTGGTAGTCTGGGCATTTTGGCAAAGAAAATGTTGAACTTGTTGGAACTTATATTGTACAATATCTGTTTATAGTTGTAAATTAATAAGAAACATTTACTAATTAATTATAAATTAAATGTGGATGTGTTGTCTGTGAGCAGGCGTGACGAGCTTCAAGCCCGTGATGCACAGTTAAGGCTGACGGTAAAATTATCAATCTCTCATAGTTCAGAATTCTTTATTTCTTAATAATTGTTTGAAATATTTTATCAATACTGTACCTTTAGACAGATCTAGAAGATTTTTCCTTCATACAGCTTGGTTGGATACTTGAGACATGAACCAGTTTCTAAGAGATGCATATTTTTTTTTAGAAATTAATTTTCTTTTATTGAATTCAATTTGTTGTCAGATTGCTCAGCTGGAGAAAGAACTTGAGGAGACAAGAAGGAAATGTGCTCAAGCTGCTGCAGAGCTGCAACACCGACAGATGGATCCATAACTAACTAATTTCATTAACCGAAATATCTGAATTAGATATATCTACCTCGCTTTAGGTGGTTAATTCTTAGTTTCTTATTTTCCAAGTGATGTATATCATAGTGAAGAATGCTAATCGAATGTAAATTTCTTAATCTTGTTGTAATGCTGGCCTTCCATGTTGTCCTTAATTTGAGATTTGACCCAGAGTCCAAATTCCTTTTTAGTAAATTGTAAAATTGTCCATCGAATGCGTCAATTCAGCAAAACTCCATTAGCTGTGGAGATATTGATGCACAATTCACAAGTATGTTTCACAAGGACAGTTCCTTTCAGAAGTCAGAGATGAAGGGCATTTCTTACCTAGATTATGTCAAAAGACATTTTAATTTTATAACGATAAGGAGAAATTTTCACTAAAATCACGTCATAATCAGAACCAAAGTCAACACCTTTTATATTATTGAACATAATTGAAGATTACTCGCATACCGGAATTTACCCGTCGAACATATAACTTTTTCTGAAACAGTCGTGCATTTTAAAAGAAAATGAAGGAATTAGTGTCGAAAATTCAGTTATCTATTTCGTTTTAATTTTAATTTTGAGAGAAATGGTTGTCTATTTTAAAGAGAAGGGCAAGTATTTTATGCTAACTTAAATGAATCTTTAATAAAATTGTTTCCATAAATCAGAAATTGATCAGAATGGGAAAATGAGTTATTTTTTAAGATAACTGCTCCAGTATATTACTTGTTTATTGGAGTAAAAATTAGAAATGATATAGACCATCCGATTAAGGAAGTGCAATATGAAAGAAACATAATATAACCTGTTATGTTTGGTGAGTAGGGATCAAATTACACCCTTTTTGGTGACATACTTTGACACCTACCATTTTCAAAGTCCAAATAGTCGATCCAAACTGTTCAACATGATGAATATATTAAAATCTGCTTGGAGATCAAATTTAACATTTTTTTGAATTTTTTTACTATTTATTAAGATGGTTACAAAATCGTTGTTTTCAGACCATTAAAAAACAGCGATTTTGTAACCATCTTAATAAATAGTAAAAAAATTCAAAAAAAATGTAAAATTTGATCTCCAAGCACATTTTAATATGGTGATCATGTTGAACGGTTTGGATTGACTGTTTGGATTTTGAAATCGCAAAATTGATCTATAAAAAAAACGGTGTCATGATGTGTCATCAAAAAAGGTGTAATTGGATCCCTCCTCATGTTTGGTAACGAATTTATTAAACTGAAATGAGAGAATCAGATATTCTATTAATCCTTTTATCCCTCTCTTAATATTCATAACGAATTGCTCATTTCGGATTTCGAACCTGCGACCTCTCATACAGAGAATCATAATTATCTTTGCCACTAGATCAAAGATTGGTTTTCACTTTTACATAAAATTTCATCTGTTAAATAAAATGCACTCAGATGATTAATTTTTTTTTTTCTAAATGTACTTGGACACTTTTTTTATGAAAAATAGACAACTTTGAATGTTTTGATTGATATAAAAACAATAAGCACTAATGTTTCTAAGAGAATATTCCTGGGATCTTCTAAATCACAGGCTGGTGCGCACTTCATGAAGCATATTAAACACAATCACAATGCACATGAGAATGGATGGCTATATATATAGCTGCATTGACTTTGTTCATCATTTTTCACTTCATACTGACGTCACTCTTGACAATTAGAACACATTAAAAACAAATTTAAAAATCTCTTGAGTTCCTTCATTTAAGGTTCCATAACCGTTGAATAATTGCTAAAACCATTACTGATCCCTGAGGTCAAAAGAGAAAGAGAGAGAGAGAGAGGAATAGCTACTACCAAGCATTTTTCAAAAAAAAAAAGAGAGAGAGAGAGAGAGGAATGGAGGGTCAGAGCATGATAGATCTGCTAACAGTGGATGCGCAGGAGGCTCGAAAGGTTGTTGCCTCTGGTCGTCGTTACTTGGATGTCAGGTTTATTTTTATTTTCTTTTTTCCAGTTAATTATTTTTCTTTTGTGTTTTCAATTTGCGCATGCATCGATTCAAAAGAATTGAACAGCAAAATTAATTATGATGCCCGTTTGTTCTCTTCTAGTCTATGTCTCTCTGATCATGCAAAGAAGCAAAAAAAAAAAAATCATAACGAGACTACAATGCAATTGAATTGTAAATGATGATGGTAAATGAATGTAAGGTTGCCAGAGGTGTTTGAGGTTGGACACGTGGAAGGAGCAACCAATATTCCTTTCTACTCATCTGTTACTTCTGAAGGTTTTTTTTTTCCATTCATTATTGTTCTTCTCATATTTATTTATTTATTTCAAACGAATCATTACTTCTTTTTTTATTCTCCAGGGAAGGTGAAAAATCCACAATTCGTTGAGCAAGTTACCGCTCTTGTAGGAAAGGAGGAAGAATTTATTGTAGTACGCAAATTCACTCTATTTAAAGTCTTATGAATTCTGAATTGTGGAGACTTCAAATTTCTTATTAACTTCCATTAGATAAGATAACGGAAACTTGGTACAAAAAAAGCAAATTTAATTTTAGTTACATAATACATTATTTAACTATCTTCGCCATACCTTTTTTTGTTAATTAGAAATAAAATGGCAAATGCTGCTATGAAACTAAATGCATTTATATAAATTTGACAGATATTATGGTGGTGGTTTGGGTTTGTAAATATATGACCGTTTAATGCCAATCTATATCAAAATTTTATTTAAAATAAATATATATACCTTGATATTTTGTTAATATTTTTTGTCATAGCTGGAAAATTATTATAATTGAAAATCTTATTTAAAGATCATTCAATAGTAATAATTTCTTCCTTTGTAAAACAAGTAAAAATCTAAAATAATACAAAAGAAATGTTTTTTTTTTTGTAATAAGATAAAATTTGCAGGGACCTGACCAATAAAAAAAAATGGATGAACCAATAAAAAATTAAAAAAATGCCACTTGTTGGTATTTATTTTCTTTATTTTCTCAAGAGACATATTTATGCTGATCAATTAATTTACATGTATAACCAGGCCTGCAATACAGGAGTGCGATCCAAGCTTGCGACAATTGATCTTTTTAATGCAGTAAGTACTATCATATTGTTCATATTAACCTCTAGCTAGTGTATTGAAAAGAACCGTCCGGTTCAGAAGTGGACCGGACCACCCGTTTTTAGAGAAATTATGTTAAAAATCTATGTAGCTATTTTCTCTAAATTATATTAAAATTTATGTACCCGTTTTTACAGATTTGTTCTTTATATAAAATAAATTAAAAAAAAAATTCATGTAGCCATTTTCTCTAAATCGAATTTTGAATCTGGTCAAAAATTGGGACTGCTCACTGGAATTTCAAGCTATTCTGACCTCTATCAATTAATCGTTAAAACTGTACAAATCTGTAATATTTTTGTATAGAGAAATTATGTTATCTGAAAACTAGACTTCCATACCTTTAATTTGATATAAATAACACAAAAATTCATGTAGCCATTTTCTCTAAATCGAATTTTGAATCTGGTAAAAAATTAAAACTGCTCATTAGAAAAAAAAAATGGACCGGACAAACTCGTACGGACCGGACTAGGCCTCTGGGGCCCTAGCTACTGGACATTTCTAACTCAACAAAAAATAATACAAAAATAATAATAATAAGAGAATCACTTCTAATACACTTAGTTAAGTCATTGTTTCCACTGGGAATATCTTGAGAACATTGACCTTCCATCTCATACCAAAAAAGAAATTGTCTAAAAAAGGAAGAAAGATGAAACATTTTTTCTTTTCAAAACATGATTTTGTTGAATTCAGAACTTGAAAGTTGAAACTAATTCCAAAGTTGCTAGACTCAAAATTCAAAAATATGCTGTACGGTTTTATGATTGCCTTCACCGTCCTATGTTTTGGAAGTAATGGGGTCACAAAATTGAGAGCTCTAGAATTGAAAACACCAAAAAAAGAGTTCAATTGCGAATCACTTAATTTTTCAATTGAATTTTAACGCTTAAATTTTAAAGTAAAATATATATATAGCTGCTTGTTTTATGTCTCTTCATAATTTGCACTAATGTAGGGGTTTAAGAACGTAAAAAATATGTCCGGTGGTTACCTTGCATGGAAGAAAGCCGAAACTGAAGAAGCTTTGGAGGTTGCGAATTAATGCTGAAGTTTCTCTTTTATTTTTGTGTATGAAATTAAGACTTGATGATCACCCATTTATGTGCGCAAAATTGTGAATCTTTATGTATGAACTGTTCGGATTGATCGTGTTTGTGTTTGTGTTAATATCTGTTTGTGTTTCTCTGTTTTTGTTGTTTGTGTTTCTCTGTTTTGTATTAATATCTGAAATTCTGCGCGGGTTCAGTTTTTGAATAAAATAATAATAGAATAAATCATTTATTTGTATTATTTTTTTCAAATTTTTTTACTATTTTATTTTGGATTTTTGAAAGAGCATAAATTAGTAAAAAAAATACAAATGTTTATATTATATAGGACAGTTTTTTAAGAAAAAAATATTAACAAATTTATAAATTGTGAAACTTTTGTTTTTAACGAGATTTTTTTATATGTACATCGTATTGTGGGGTGATATGGACCGTTGGCTGTTGGCATTTCGATCGGCTAAATGTATGTTAGTACTTAGTATATTAATAAAGAGTAGGGTTAAAATTTTATATTGTTTTTGTGTATCAATCATGTTTTACATTTTTATTTTTATTTTTAAAGTTCAAACAACTAATTCAAACTACTCAACATGATTTCCATATTAAAATGTGACCAGAGACTAAATTTTATATTTTTTAGAATTTTTTTGCTATTCTTTTAAATCACTGTTTTTGAATGTTCCAAAATCTTCTCATTTTGTATCTAACTTAAAAAATTAGTAAAAAATTTCTAAAAAATATATAAAATTTGATCTCGAAGCATATTTTAATATAGAGATCATGTTGAATGATTCGGATCGAGTTCGGACTTTGAAAACGGAGACAATAATGTATGATATATATTATGTATATTTTTTTTATATAGTTGTTATGCATATTTAATGTATTATTTAACACAAATTAAGAATCAAAATTTTGTACTTACCAATTAACCACTTCAAAGAATCATCGATGTATAAAAATCATATCTCCATTTCATTATTAAGTATGTTGATGATCCTATCCGCCAACGGCTACAATTGAAAGATGAAATTTTGAATTTAATATGAGCCCTCCAATCAAATAATTTGTCTTTCTTTAATTAACTACATTTTTATTATATACAGAAGTCTAAATTAATTAAAAATATACTCACTATACATAGAGCCACACGATACTGCCTTCTAGCGACATTTTCAAAGGTCACGTAACTGACCGGTGAAGTTTTACTACAAATCTACAATGAAATGAAGAGACGCTGCAACTCTTTTTCTTCTCAATCGAACCTTTGCTAAACCTAGCATTTCGCCTCCTTCTCTACCCCTGTCCCTTCCCGGACCCTGACACCTCATCCGCTTTCGCCGTCGCTGCAAAAGGGGTCTTCTCGTGGCATCATGAATAGTGAACAAAATTGGAGAGAAAATCAATTTCTCAGTTTCTTGCCTCCTCGCCTCCCATGCCTCTCCTCTCTGCCTCTCCCTGCGCTCGTGCCCACCCCCTCCCCCCAATTCTGAGCAACGCGGCAGACAGAGCTCTGCTCCGGGCAACGCGGCGGATTGATCATGTAAAATGTCTTTTTGTTGTTTGTGTTTCTCTGTTTTGTATTAATATCTGAAACTGCGCGGGTTCAGTTTGTGAATAAAATAATAATAGAATAAAGCATTTATTTGTATTATTTTTTTCGAACTTTTTTACTATTTTATTTTGGATTTTTGAAAGAGCATAAATTAGTAAAAAAAATACAAATGTTTATATTATATAGGACAGCTTTTTAAGAAAACAATTAACAAATTTATAAATTGTGAAACTTTTGTATTTAACGAGATTTTTTATATGTACATCGTATTGTGGGGTGATATGGACGGTTGGCTGTTGGCATTTCGATCGGCTGAATGTATGTTAGTACTTAGTATATTAATAAAGAGTAGGGTTAAAATTTTATATTGTTTTTGTGTATCAATCATGTTTTACATATTTAATTTTATTTTTAAGTTTCAAACAGCTAATTCAAACTACTTAACATGATCTTCATATTAAAATGTGACTGGAGACTAATTTTATATTTTTTAGAATTTTTTTACTATTTTTTTAGATATATACAAAATCACTGTTTTTGAATGTTCCAAAATCTTCTCATTTTGTATCTAACTAAAAAAATTAGTAAAAAGTTTTTAAAAAAAATATAAAATTTGATCTCGAAGCATATATTTTAATATAGAGATCATGTTGAATGATTCGGAGACAAGAATGTATGATATATATTATGTATATATTTTTTTTATATAGTTGTTATCATATTTAATGTATTATTGAACACAAATTAAGAATCAAAATTTTGTGCTTACCAATTAACCACTTCAAAGAATTATCCATGTATCTTTGTTTTAGAAAATCATATCTCCATTTTATTATTAAGCATATTGATATTCCTATCCGTCAACAGTTACGATTGAAAGAAAAAATTTTGAATTTAATATGAGTTCTCCAATCAAATGATTTGTCTTTCTTTGATTAACTATATATTTATTATGTATAAAAGTCTAAATTTAATTAAAAATATACTCACCACACATATAAAATACCATACTACCTTCTAGCGACATTTTCAAAGGTCACGTAACTGACCGGTGAAGTTTTACTACAAATCTACAATGAAATGAAGAGACGCTGCAACTCTTTTTCTTCTCAATCGAACTTTTGCTAAACCCTTCTCTCTGTCGAGCGCTCGCTAAACCTAGCATTTTGCCTCCCTCTCTACCCCTGTCCCTTCCCGGACCCCGACACCTCGTCCGCCTCCGCCGTCGCCGCAAAAGGGGTCTTCTCGTGGCGTCATGAATAGTGAACAAAATTGGAGAGAAAATCAATTTCTCAGTTTCTTGCCTCCTCGCCTCCCATGCCTTTCCTCTCTGCCTCTCCCTGCGCTTGTGTCCACCCCCTCCCCCCAATTCTGAGCAACGCGGTGGACGTTTGTCGGAGACAAACTGATGCTATTGGAGTCAAAGAACGAGATCCGGAGATAATTCGAGGAACGAACTAATTTTCGTGATTTTGGCTTAAATTGAGTTGTTCACCTTTGTTTGGCAACAATTGAGGGAGAAAGGAAGAAAATAATTTGTAAGAGGAGAATGAGTGTAATTTGACAACATGTTCAAGCTATCGAACTAGTACTCAAGATGTACTGGACAGAGGCGGACCCAGGAATTTGATCAGGGGTAGGCATAAAAGAGGAGAAGAAGGCTGCTGGTGCATCAAAAGGGCGGGCGAAGAGAGAAGAGACGCAATTCTTCTCTCTAACGTGTTTGCACGTGAGTCGAAGGGCAGAGGCCGCAGAGCCGCGGAGGTCCTTTCTTTCTCCAACAAACGGAGGTCTTTTCTTTCTCCGGTGAATAAGCGGAGGCCTTTGTTTTTTGTTTTGTTCTCTGACACCCAGCGACAAACAGGAATGGGCGATAGCAAATGAAGTTTTTTGTTTTTTGTTTTTTTGGTTTTGCTCTTTGGTCCCAGCAGCAAAAAGTAGCGAAGTATTGGACCTTTGCTCTCCAGCAAAAAGTAGCAAAGTATCGGATCGGATTTCTCTCCAGCGCAATGGAATGGACCTTACTTATTATTTTTCTTTGGACCAGAGGTAGGCACAATATTAGACCAGGGGTAGGCACAAGAGCAAATATATACCGGGTCAAAAAAAAAATTTAATTTCAAGAGTAGGCAAGTCCTACCCCTGAGCCTTTATGGGTTATCCCCTGTATAGAGTGTGATATAGTAGTGTTTGGAACTAACTTGTTTTTTTTTTTCTCTTCTTCTTCTTTTTTTTTTCTTTTTTTTTTTCAATGCAGGTCGTTAAGGATTTGGTTTCAAACTTATATAAATTGGCCTTGAAGAAATATTTCTCTTTTTTTCATTAGAGAATATATTGGAATGATAATTGGTTTGGTTAGCTCAATATGTAAATCTCTGAGTAAATCGGTCAATTTTCTATATTTGGCCTTTGTATGAATGGTTTGGTGCTATATGTTACTATCCACAGAACTTGTTGAATTCCTTTGTAAATTTGTTAAAATTCCAGATGAATTGCGAAAATTCAACACAATATTTTTCAATTTGGTACGGCCCCTGTTGTTGATAGAGTATAAATGGAATTAAAATCAGTGAAGGATGATCCGACATTTTTAAAAATACCCTAAGTTAATCACAAATTATTAAAAATACCCACGGTCCCCTTTTTTTATTAAAAATACCCATACCGGCCAATAATTGGCCGGTTCTGATTAAAATTCCCAACCGGCCAATTATTGGCCGGTTCTGTGAAATTTTTTTTTTTTTTTTTTTTTAGAGAAAAATTGCTAAAATGCTGAAATGAAATCTAACACAAAAAAAATCGAATTGTTTTTTTAAATATTTGTTAGAAAATACGTTACGAATAGGGCTGATTTTGTGCTAAAATACGGTAAATTACAATAATTATGCTAAAATACGGTAAATTTACTAAAATGCTGAAATTACAATAATTATGTAGAATTATGCTAAAATACGGTAAATTACACTAAATTACGTATGAATAGGGCCGATTTTGTGCCATATTTCATAAAACATAAAAAATAGTAAAAAAATTCCAAAAAATAATAAAAATTGGTATTCTACAAGTTCATTATGTAACTAATTTACTGAGCTACGTAGATTGGAGAATAGAAATGAAAATCTTAATCGGAAACTTCAACTGAAGTTTTGAGGCTCTTCCCTTTGTTTTTTGGCGATTCTGAATTTGGCAATCCGGCATTTGCTGAAATCGGACACTCGAGCGCCGTTTTATGGCCGTTTGAAGTTTTGTCGTTGTTTTTCCCCTTCGCAGTAAAGATATCATCCCTATTCGTACGTAATTTAGCGTACTTTACCGTATTCTAGCATAATTCTACATAATTATTGTAATTTACTGTAATTCAGCATAAATCAAGTAATTTAGCGTGTTTTAGTATAAATATGCTAATTATATATAAAAAATGTAATCTAGCAAATATTTAAAAATAAATTCTATTTTTTAGTGTTATATTTCAGCATTTTAGCTATTTGTCTCTTAAAAAAAAGTTAACATAATTTAAAGTAATCTAGTGTCAATCAGCATAAATTAACATAATTTCAAGTAATTTAGCGTATTTTAGTATAAATATGCTATCAAAAAAACTAATCTAACAAATATTTAAAAAAACAATTCGATTTTTTTGTGTTAGATTTCATTTCAGCATTTTAGCAATTTTTCTCTAAAAAAAAAAAAAAAAAAAAAAATTTCACGGAACCGGCCAATAATTGGCCGGTCGGGAATTTTAATCAGAACCGGCCAATTATTGGCCGGTATGGATATTTTTAATAAAAAAAGGGGACCGTGGGCATTTTTAATAATTTGTGATTAACTTAGGGTATTTTTAAAAATGTCGGAGGATGATGAGGTGGCCGAGGAGGCCAAGGTGGAAACCAAGGAAAAGCCAAAGGGTAGGAGGAGGGCAAAATCGGAAATCTCTGCGAAGGTATGTGGATTGCCTACTGTACCAACTGATAGTCTGGTACCTAATTAACTGTTAGGGATTCACTTGTAAAGAACAAGAATCATATTTCTGTCGATTTATCTGATCTGAGTATACAATTATTTAGCCGTATGTTGGACGAGGTTTCATGGAAATAAGTCATCTTGCTCTTTTCTGGTGTATCCCTCCTAGGGGTTTCAATGGTACTCTTTTATCCATTTACCTGACCCGCATCGTACTTGATGTCGCGCACATGGGCCGACAAGCAATCGCTTTGTCAACGGGCCTGCTCTCTCTCCCTCTCTCTCCACTACCAGGTCAGGTCATGCCCTTCTCTCTCTGTCTATTTCCAATAAAATCTCATGATCTCATGGTACCCTTTTGCGTCTGGTTGCTAAATAGTTGCTTGATTTAATTTAATCTTTTTACAAATTAGGCATTTTAGATTAATTTCGTTCCTTTTTTTTAATTTAATCTTTTTACAAATTAGGCACTTTAAATTAGGCTTTACAAGCCGAGGTTTGGTAATGTGTCCTTGCCTTTCATTGTATCTCTCTTGTTTAGACAAATCGATTATTCGTCCCGGGACCTATTCTAAATGCATTTGAAGTTTTCAAATATGTGCTGATCATTTTTGCAAATAAGATCGTTAAGAGTAGATCACTAATTAGATTCATATTTTTATTTTTGCTCTTTGTTACAGTCACCTTGAAAATAATGAGCTTTTTGGTTCACTGCCTTTATCCTTGGTCAACCTCCAAAATCTAAAGGAACTGTAAGTTCTCTTTCGAATTATTTCTATGGTCTATAGTGTGCATCCGTTGGATTTCAGAAGCACTTTTAATCTTAAAACCCAATTGCAGAAGCACTTTTAATCTTAAAACTTTATTTTATGATATAATTAATTTCAAAATTTTGTACCAGACATGTCATGCCAAAACTAGAAAACCGGCTTTTCAGGGGCTAGGATTAGAGGGGAGGTGGATTTCAGACACAGGAGCTCCAGTTGCCAAAGCTCCATTTGCTTAAGTGTTAATATGTCATTTTGTTTGAGATTTTATTTTTATAAAAGTATGTCAAAAATACAAACAAAAAAATTATGATATTTAATATGTTGTTGAATATGTTATTTAAAGAATGATATTTATATGTAGATGTCATTTAAAAAAATTTATTTGTTATTTAGTTTTATATTTTTTTATGAAAATATGTCATTGTATATGAAATTTTTTTTTTCTCTTATAATGTCTCCGTTGTAATGCACGGGTATGGGCATGATACTAGTGTAACTTATGTATATATACGTTGAGATTCAATTTTAACAGTGAAATATAATTAAAAATATAAAAAAGATTCTAAAAAAAACACTGTGATAAACTCAATGATCACGATGAAAATATTTCCTTAATTTGAATGCATTTAATATCTTAGTCAAGCCGAACCAACTCTTACTTGGTCAATGCTGCAATAGAGCGGGTCAGATTTCAATTTCATATTCGATTATAAGAGCCGAACATACCAGACGAATAAGACTTAAAAAGTCCGACTCTATCCGAGCTATTGTCATTCTAGCGAGAACTTTATTTTGAACAAATTTCCATATCCGCATAACCTCCTCTTAGTTATTTGGTGAAACCGCGCATCTCTGTTTTAGTAACAAAGGAGCCACAACTGTATTTCAAGTGTTTTTTTTTCAGTATGTTTGCATTTTATACCTGTAACTTCTCCTATGAAAATAATGTCTTTGCGAAGTATGCAATGCAAGTAGGGGTGAAAACGGATCGGGCAGTGGTAAAACTATATCCGTATCTTCTATTTTTTTTTTTTTGATACATATATTAGACAGAATCAGATTAGATATTTATTAAAAAAAACATGAAAGTTTATAATATTTATATAATTATAATGGTAAATAACATATTTTTATTCATAATATATATTAAACTATATGATATGTATCTATTATTCGGATAAAGATATAATTTAAAATTATATCCATATCTGTATTTAATTTTTGAATACGGATTGAATAACAATACGATATTAGTTGCTTTGCTTTCACCCCTAAATCCAGGCGAGTTAAAAAAAACAAATTTTTTTTAAACCGTATTTAAAATCCGATAAACCTCTCCTCCCATTAGCTTTAAATAAAATTGTTCAAACTACCCTCCAACCGCCAAGCTCGCCAAGTGGAATGAAAACGAGATACATAGTGCAGCTCCATATTTTTTTTTCATTATTGTTTTCAGTAGTTTGTGTTTGTTGCTACTTGCAGAGACCAGCTAAATTTTTATAATTGACAAATTCGGATTTGACCAGGTGAAAAATATTGCTGCATTTGGGATATTTGTTAAAAAAGTATTATGTGTTTGTTTTTAAATTGGAATTCATGTTTTCCACATCATTTATAGCTGTTGGAAAGTGGATGTTGCATTCTGCGGTGTCACATTTGCGTGGTGAATTGTTACAATAAATAAACAAACCCGCCACATGTAGTACATTCATTGTTCAATACACTAGATCCAGGACAGATGATGTCATGCTTGAGAAATTCGTTTTGGTTTCACTGGTTTCTCTTGCTGTAACCTGTATAATGTGTCTTTTCGTGTGTCTGCTGTGCTGAAATCTTTGTCCTTCTAATTAATAAGGTTTTCCAATAATATTTGTATTATTATTATTATTATTATTATTATTTTTATTTTTATTATTATTTTTATCTAAATTTTTGGTATTAATTCTAATTTGATGAACTTTATGAAAAATAAACTATTTATTTCATATTTTTGTGAAATTTTGGAACTCCTGTTTATTATCTGAAATATTAGTATTTGATATCTAAATTATATTATAAAAGAATAAATCATTTTCCAATTATATCAATTGATACCCGAATCACAAATTTTAGAGTTTATTAAATTAATTTTGAATTACATTCATGGTTCATTTACACTAGATCCAGGACGGATGATGTCATGCTTGAGAAATTTGTTTCGTTTTCTCTTGCTGTAGCCTATATAATGTGTCTTTTCGTGTGTCTATAGTGCTGAAATCTTTCCGAAATCATACCAATTAATAAGATTTCTATTATTATATTATTATCTGTATATTTTTCATTTTTTAATTAAACAAATTTTATGAAAAAAATACACTATTTATATCATACTATATTACTAGTTGTGATATTTTCAAACTCTTGTTTTACATATTAGTATTTGTTATCTAATTTATATCATAAAAGAACAAATAATTTTCGAATTAAATCAATATTTAACATCCAGCTAAAAAAATAGACTAATTGAATTTTATTTTTGAATTACAAATTCATCACAAATTGGTGATTTAGGCCGTAGGTTTTAATTTGCTGACATCATCACAAATTCATCCTTATTTGTCTTGAATTCAGTTCCTGTACCTTTTTAATGGTGAATACGAATTCATACAAATCGGATATTTATTAAAATAATATTAAAAAATACTAAAGTTCATAATATTTATCTAATTTTAATGGTGAATAACAATATTTTTTCATAATATATATTAAAATATATGATATATATCTACTATTCGGATACGGATAGTTGAAACGTGATAAGCTTGAATTATATATACTTTTGATTAAGATTTAACCTAAAAAATTAAGTCAATTTTCTTGTATTTTAGTATAATTTTGTGTTAAAATATGTCAAGAACCAAGTTACTGCCAAAGTCTATTTAAATTACAGGAAATAGAGCAAATTGTAGATCTTCTCGCAAGCTTTCCGAAAAGTGGTAGAACACTGAAAACAGAGTTACGGATGATGATATATGCCCAGTTGAAGTTCGGTTCACTGGAAATTTCCAAAGCCTCTTGCGGCCTGTACAAAAATTCTCTGCGGGCCGCACAAACCATTTTGTGCGGGTTCCTCTGGCCGCACAAAATCACAGTTGCAATGCACAGTTCGTATTTTGTCCATATTTTGGTCATACAAACTCCGATTTGGGTGAATCAAAGCTTGACAGAACCAGGACAAAAAGATCTACAACTTTCATGAAGGAAACAAATCCAAATTCGGAATGTAAAATTTTGTGCAGCGGCATGAATGGCCGCACCAGCCTAAAAAATTGCTAAATATGGCAGTTAGTGGGCTTAGTTCAGAAAATAGAACAACTTGATCTCCAAGTTCAGAAAATGCTATATAAGGTTATGGATACCACAGGAGAAATTATCACTGGTCATCATTGCTCAATTGAAGTCATTCTACTCCACTTCCCTGCTGTGATCAAAGTTGCGATAAATTTCGAAGGAAGAGAAGGAAGAAATCGAGGTTTTGCTTGAGCGACAAGGGAAGAACTTGGGCAGGAACTAGGAGATTGGTTATATTCTTTTCTCTTACGTATTTTCTCAGTTTTTACCATGTTTATTTTGTATTTTCTTGTGGATATTAAAGCACCCATGAGACTATGAGAGGCTAAATTTCCTTTCTAGGGGCTTAGGCGTTAAACATGAACTTGTATTAATTTCTAGTTTGTTTGATTATCTCTTTATGATGATTGTTTGCTTGCATGATTTATTCTTGTTGATTGATAAGTTCTCGCTAATTGCATAATCTGTGTACTTGATAGATAATATCCCGTTTATGTTTTACAACTTGAATTGCTAAGGATCAATTGCTTAACGGTACCTTACTATGTGCTTGAACTACTTTAGGGTTTAAGATTAGCAACACACCATTCTAATCTTTATCCGGAACCACATGAATTAATGGTTAGATTAGGGTGAAAGACTTAATTGTGAAGGCTAAAACCTAATTGGAAACCCTAGATTAGATTAGACATTGATATATTATTTTGTGTGCATATAATGTTAAATATCCCTATCCTATTAGGATCGTGACAGCCCTAAACTAGAGGAACGTTACTCATCGCACCAAAATAGTTGTATTAATACTTAGTTGAAATAGGCTAACATGCGCTTAAATCTAGGTAGCTAGAGTGAAGTACTTAATCGTGAAATCCGAATTATCTAGGCACATCATAAGGTTAGGAATCCCATCAAAACAAATATGAATTTAGAGATCAAACAAATGAGAAATTAACCAAGGAATTGTGAGCCAAAAACCCCTAGACTTCTCCAATTCGAATCACATCCGAATTTTAATTGCTTTGTTACGAACCTTTAATTTTCAAACAAAAACGAAATTACACAAAAAAACCCCCCTTTTTACTTTTATTGTTTAGTTTTAAAAGTAGTTTACTTTAGTAAAAATTAGCATTTCCCTACCTCCCTTCGGATTGACACCTACATACTACAATCGATAGGTTGTGCGCTTGCAACTAACATATTTATTGTGTACAAATGTTTATAAATTTTAAAAGTTAAAAGTGTACGCAACATTGAAATATCCTATACCTAAAATACACAACAAAACGTAAAACCATATCAGTATTCATATCCACACGGATATTCGGATATCGGATATCCGCATCTAATTTTTTGAATACGGATCGGATATTATCCATACCGTTTTCACCCCTACCTTGATTATTACTGTTTTGAATTAATTAAACTTATATTTCTTTCAATAAATGATTGGTTGGGACAAACATAACTGCTGATATTTGCAAAGTTCACTTAAGAAGAGTTTGCATTCAGTCTGTATGGATGGAAAATTTGAAATTTGAATATTGGTTAATCAGTGGACAATTATTTTGATTTTTGTCAATAATTTGCATCGATTAAGTGAAAATGGTTGATTCAACTGCAGTAGATAGATTATGACATTTTTCTCAAAAAAAGAGAGATAAATTTGACATCTAAGTCCTTGAAACATCCCTCTGACTCGTTTCATATTACTCTATATAATATCTGTATTAATTTTTGCGGCACTCTAATCCTCTTTTACATCTCAACGTTGGGGCCTTCGGCAACAAGGAATTAAGAGTGAAGGATTAAGAGCTTAAGGAGCGCTAAGGAATTGATGTTCGGTTGTCTTAATCCGTGGATTAAAGCTAAGGAAGCTGAAAGAATGAGTAGAGGTGCCTTAAGGTCCGGACAAATGATTAAGATCCGGACAAAAAAAGGCTAAATGAGGTGATCTTGATCCGCGCTAAGGAACCGTTGTTTGACAGAATTAAACGGCTAAGGAAACTAAAAGAAACGGATTAAGTCCTAAGAAGGCTTAATCTATTATTGCCGAACGGGTCTAAATAATAACTAGCTAGCCCTAGCCATAGGTTTTCTTGCACAAATGTCCTTTTCTTTTCAAAATTGCATTCTAGTAAACCAAACTCGAAAATTTAAGAATAAATTTACAACGAAACAAAGGCACAAAATTTACAAAAATAGCTAACGTGTTCTGGCTTGATGATTTTGAATGCTTATTGTAATTTCATGAAATCATATGCACCAGTTCCTGCAATTGCTCCTGCAATAGGAGCCACAAAATATATCCATATTCTTTCGTAATTGCCCTTTGCAATTGCCGGTCCCAATGTGCGAGCCGGATTCATCGATCCACCGGTTGACGGTCTACAAAAGAAAAGAAAAAAATAAAGAAAAGAAAGCCATCTGATATCAATTATTTTTTGCCAATTTTTTTTATACAACTCATGTAAGAACTGCATATATTATTGTACTTACCCAGCAATCAAGATATTTAGGAAAACCGTCCCACCAATTGCCATACCAGCAAACTTCCTGTTCTGTTTAAATGAAAAAATAATTAGAGAACAGTACATGGATATTATAGCTCACGAAATAAAAAGAAATACATGAGATTTATAATGTGTTGTACATACTGCTTTGAGGTCAAATGCCAGCGATGTGATGACAAACAATAGAATGAATGTAATAACAAATTCAAGAAAGAAGGCGCGGCCGGTACTGATAGTTGGTATGGTAACTCCACCATTGTGAAAAGGATCAAAGATGAACTTGAGTGCATATGATGCACAAATGGAACCGAAAAACTGAGCAGCTATGTAGAACGGCACATAAAGAAAAGGGAAATGGCGAAAGAGAGACAGAGCAATCGTGACTGCAGGATTTAGATGCGCGCCTGAAATGTGCCCGGTCGAGAGAATAACTACTGCAACTGCTGTGCCGGCAGAAGCCGCTTTTCCGATTAGGGTTTCGGAATTTGTGTACTTGGCATCCACTATTGGAGTAGCTGCTGCTCCGAAAATCATGATAAATGTGCCGATGAATTCAGAGAATACCTAAAATATATATACAAGGTAGGCAGTTTCAGTGGAAATATAAATTTGACTGTTATTCAGAACAACAAATTGATATCTGTTACAGCTGCTGGAACAAATTTTATTCTCTCTCTTTATCAAGAAAATTGGAAAAGTATCATGCTATGTTGAAAAAAAAGTTAATATACGGTATGGATGGAGCAATCAGGAATTCAACGAATGGAGCAAACAGCATACAAATCGTGTGAAATGGCTAAGTACCACAAACTGGACTGGTTGGAACCATGAAACCAGTACGAACCGCCTCTGGTAAATACTGGTACGGACCATCAGCTGGATCGGCATACTATTCTGGTACGGACCGACAACTGGTACAGATAGTTTCTGGTAAAAACTGGTACGGACCGCCAGCTGGTACGAAGGACTGCAGACCGGTACAGAACAAATGCTAACATACTGGCAAGGAAGATGAAGCTTGTACAGGACTTATAGAGCTGCTCTGGAAATGCTTAGGACTGCATTGGGACTCAAAGAGAAGTTCTGCCTCTTAGGGACTTATATGCAATTTTATCTAAAGTTTAACTATCCAGATATCCCTTATCTCGTTTTATTGTGACAGTGTTAGAAAGTTTAAATATTTATTATTATTATTATAATGGTACATAACATGTGTGAAGTTGCATATAAAATTTTCCTTCATATATACATAGTATTTATTACTTTATGGAAGTATGGAACAGTCAACTAAATAAGACAAGCATATTGGATATTAATTTTAAAAACGATCTTTTAGTTAAAACAAACAATTAATTCTTTTATTTATTGTTGGCTAAAGATGCAACCGTCTAATTAAATACTTTTGCAAGCACATACAGAGAAAATAAAAATCCAAAGAATAGCAGCCGTATATCCACTGAATCTAGACTCAAAAGAAAGAAATATTTTAATGTACTGGAGTGCTAATTAGGCGGATTTGGAATTCTTCACTGGTTCAATAATATTTTGTTAATTGCATTACACAGGCTGGATTCAAAAACCATGCGCCAGCAGAATAGCAGATTAAAATAACCCAATTATATATACCTGACCCATTTCTCGTAACTTTGAATATTTTCTTTAATTATTCTTTTATATATTTTTACACTCATCAACACAAACACTGAGTTTTCTAGTTTGCTCAGTTTGATAGAGCATTTGAAAATTAGGTCGAGTATAGTTAAATAAGATATAATTTCTATGTAAAAAGTTTCAAAATTGTCTCCCTTGTTCGATGCCAAGTATACTTCTTTCTCTCTGATTATAGATATGAGAGAGAATACATAATAAAACAAACATGTAAAATAAGCCAAGCTCTTGTAATTGTTCAGTTTCATGTCAATTGTTTGTTAGTAAAACATAACAAAGGAAAACATACATGTCAAAAGATACCAACATTTCATTAATTTTGCGTTGTACGAGGAACATACTTCAATTTGAGCAAATAATAGAAATGATTATCACCAAAATTAAATACACCTACCATTTTTAGCACAGAAACGCCAGGATCAGGCAGCAGCTTAAGGCACCGATTGAAAGTGCTCGGAAGAGTCAGTTCCATTGCAGCTCTTCCCTTTTATCTTTTTGAGACAATTTGGGATGAAATCACATTTAGTCTTCTCTATATATACTTGCATTGCTTCTAGCATTCCTGGAGAATTTTTATTAATTATATTATATTCTTCTTGTTGCTTGAAGGCTTACAAGGTCAACTACATTGTTTCTACTATAATAATGCAATAAGTCCATACATAGGCCACTTTTAATTTGTTCCCAGAGTACCATGAAGGTCATAGCATATTAGCATATCATATCCTACATATTCCAATCTCTCCATTACTGGCAAAATGGACATATCCATTTAATACTATTTCCTTCCATTATTTTTTGTGTGTAAATGTTTGAAAACGGAGTTCATTAATTGTTATCTTGTATATTTTGAAGGTGAGTACAGAATCTGAATCAAACTTTTGACACATACCAACTTGTGTAGCTTGCGATTTTCTCAACATAAACCGGTGTAATATTTACTACAATCAACATAAACTTCTGTTACTATAATAACAGAAGTTTGAAAAGAATATCGGATGACTTGACATTTAATCCTCTCATTCAAAAATTTCTACAATCAATATACACTAGGGCTGCAAACGAACCGAACCGAATCGAACTTACCTCCAGTTTGAGTTTGGTTTGAATTAATTTCGAACTAGGTTTGGTTTGAATTAATTTCGAACGAACTCAATTTCGAACGAACCCAATTTCGAACCGAATTTTTTACGAACTCAATTTCGAACCTTTACGAACTTTGTTACGACTTACGATTTATGACTTCTGACTGGGCCATAGTGCGAAATTACAGCACTTCAATAAAAACTCAAGTATTCAAAGTACAATTTAAATAAAACCCAAATATCAATAGAAGTACAATTTAAATAAAAACTCAAGCACTCCAAAGTATACAAAATACAATTTAAATAAAACTCAAATATCAATAGAAGTACAATTTAAATAAAAACTCAAGCACTCCAAAATTAATTATAACCAAATACCACACTCAGTTTGAATGTACGCAACAGGGGATTTGGGCGAGAGATGAGTCTTTGTTGTGAGAGGCCACCAGAGAGAGAGAAGACGTGAGGGAGATTATTTTGGTACTTAGCGGGAGAGGAATTTGGGCGAGCGGTTTTGGCGTAAATTAGCAGGAAGAGGAAAAAAAATTGGAGGCAGTGGCGGAAAAAATAGCGGGTTAATTGGTTGAATGGAAAGGGAGCGGATTGATGACATGGAAGAGATCTAGACGTTGGTAAGAGGATAGATCTAAGGGTGTAAAATTATTGAGGTGATCGGATTGCAGGATTTGTGGGGTCACTCGCTTAGTTAATATTTTATTGAGTGAGTCTAAAAGTGCATTGCAGTGATACAAAATAAAATTAGGCAGCAAATAATTTGGAAAAAAAAAAAAAAAAATATTTTCAAACTTTTTACATTTTTTTTACTTTTTGCATGTTTTTTTTTTATCAAATAAATAAGTATTTTTTGCATTTTTTGAATTTTTTTTACAGCAATACATATAATTTTTTTTTCTAAATGAATAGCTGATCAATAACAGCATTTTTTGTATTTTTTAGACATATAAAAGAAATATTGTATCTTGATCATTTTTTTGACATCATTTTTTTCATTTTTTTTTACAGCAATACATTTTTTTGCATTTTTTGGCATTTTTTTGGCATTTTTTGCATTTATTTTCGAACCGTTCATTTTACTGCGGGAATTCAACGGTCGATCTGCAACAAAATCATTTCAAATCTGATCTAGAATGATCAAGGTGCAATATTGAACGTAACCAACATAAAAGTTCGGAAGTTTTATTATGTATGAGCTTTGATCCAACACGAAATGTTTATGGCCATACGATGCTTCAATTTTCGATCAACTAGATGGATAGGTAAATCAAAACAAAATTTTATCAAACTTTCATAGAAGATGATAAATGCAGTGCTCTTTGATTTCAACGGTCCTGATCGAACCACAGACGATCGCCTTCATTAACTCACAAGGCAAGAGTTTATGTCTCATGAAACATATACTCTTGCTTTCTAAGTTAATGAAGGCACACGTAAACATGTCGTCCGTTGACCAATCGGGGCCGTTGAAATCAAAGAGCATTGCATTTATCATATTTCATGAAAGTTTGATAAAATTTTGTTTTCATTTACCCATCCATCTAGTTGATCGAAAATTGAAGCATCGTATGGCCATAAACATTTCGTGTTGGATCAAAGATCATACATAATAAAACTTCCGAACTTTTATGTTGGTTACGTTCAATATTGTACCTTGATCATTCTAGATCAGATTTGGAATAATTTGGTTGTAGATCGACCGTTGAATTCCCGCAGTAAAACGAACGGTCTGAAAATAAATGCAAAAAATGCCAAAAAATGTATTGCTGTCAAAAAAATGATAAAGGTACAATATTTATTTTATTTATTTATTATTATTTAATAGTTTCTTAAAGCTGAAATTAATTGAATAAATTTATCAAATTAATAATAACTTTATCAAAACAAAGAAAAAAACGAGAGAGTTGAGACTCGATTATCCGAAAAACTCAGAATCCTACCATAAAAAACAAAATTTCTAGTATAAACATGTGAATTTTTTTATTTGATCTTGTAATTGGACCGGGCTTTTTGTTTCAGAAGTCAGAATTCAAAGCAATTATGGACTGGACGGCTTATATTTTCATCAGTGAACATAAGTTATCAGCATAAATTAACGGTTCACGTTTGAGTTAATTTCGAACTAAATTTGGTTTGCGAACCTATTTCGAACAAACTAGGTCCAGTTTGAGTTTGGTTTGAATTAATTTCGAACTAAGTTTGGTTTGAAATAATTTCGAACGAACTCAATTTCGAATCGAATTTTTTCCGAACTTTTTCGAATCAAACTCGAATCGAATTACGAACTACGAATTTTTTGTGCAGCCCTAATATACACATAGAAATTAGACTTCTATCCAAAAAAAAAAGGTACAGGAACTGAATTCAAGACATAAGGATGAATTTGTGATGATATCTGCAAATTAAAACTGACGGCCTAAAGCAGCAATTTGTGATGAATTTGTAATTCAAAAAAACAATAGTCTATTTTTTTTATCTGGATGTTAATATTGATTTAATTCGAAAATAATTTGTTTCTTTATGATATAAATTAGATAACAAATATTAAATAATTTGTTCTAATTGTCAAGAGTGACGTCAGTATGAAATGAAAAATTATGAACAAAGTCAATGCAGCTATATATATAGCCATCCTGTCTTATGTGCATTGTGATTGTGTTTAATATGCTTCATGAAGTGCGCACCAGCCTGTGATTTAGAAGATCCCAGGAATATTCTCTTAGAAACATTAGTGCTTATTGTTTTTATATAAATCAAAACATTGAAAGTCGTCTATTTTTCATAAAAAAAAGTGTCCAAGTACATTTAGAAAAACAAAAAAATCAATCATCAATCATCTGAGTGCATTTCATTCAACGGATAAAATTTTATGTAAAACAAGAGTTTGAAAATATCACAAATAGTAATATAGTATGATATAAATAGTGTATTTTTTTCATAAAATTTGTTTAATTAAAAAAGAAAAATATACAGAAAATAATATAATAATAGAAATCTTATTGGAAAATCTTATTAATTGTAATATAATTTAGATATCAAATACTAATATTTCAGATAATAAACAGGAGTTCCTAAATTTTGCAAAAATATGAAATAAATAGTGTATTTTACATAAAATTCATCAAATTAAAATTAATACCAAAAATTCAGATCAAAATATTATAATAATTATAATAATAATAATAATAATAATAATAATAATAATAATAATAATAATAATAATACAAATATTATTGGAAACTTATTAATTAGAGGGACAGATTTCAGCACAGCAGACACACGAAAAGACACACTATACAGGTTACAGCAAGAGAAACCCGTGAAACCAAAACGAATTTCTCAAGCATGACATCATCTGTCCTGGATCTAGTGTAATGAACCATGAATGTACTATATGTGGCGGGTATATTTATTTATTGTACCAATTCACCACGCAAATGTGACACCGCAGAATGCAACATCCACTTTCCAACAGCTATAAATGATGCGGAAAACATGAATTCCAATTTAAAAACACATAATACTTTTTTTAACAAATATCCCAAATGCAGCAATATTTTTCACCTGGTCAAATCCGAATTTGTCAATTATAAAAATTTAGCTGGTCTCTGCAAGTAGCAACAAACACCCGAAATTTTTATATATAAGAAAATAAATAAATAAATAAATAAAATATTAAAAATAAGAAATAGGTCAGGAGAATTTAAAAAATGGGAAGGCAGGCGGATGCGACTCCATGACATACTCAAACCCATGGAAAAAGCGGGAAAAAAGAAGAAGGAAGGGACGCCATGGCTCAGGCTGACCCATAAAAAAGGAAAAAGAAAAAGAAAAATTAAACCGGCCGCGGCCCAGGCCAGCCCAAAACGAAATTCAATATTTTTTTATGCTATGTTCAGTGAGCAATCCAATAATTTTGATCAGATTTAAAATTCATTTTAGCGAAAATGACTACATGGATTTTTGTGTTCTTTATATCAAAATAAAGATATGAAAGTCTAGTTTCCAGATAATATAATTTCTCTATACAAAAATATTACAGATTGGTACAGTTTTAGCGATTATTGACAGAGGTCAGAAATCAGAAAAGCTGAAATTCCAGTGAGCAGTCCTATAATTTTGACCTCTGTCAATAAATTATTAAAATTGTACCAATCTGTAATATTTTTGTATAGAGAAATTATATTATCTGGGAACTAGACTTTCATACCTTTATTTTGATACAAAGAACACAAAAATCCATGTAGCCATGTTCTCTAAATTGAATTTTGAATATGGTCAAAATTATAGGACTGCTCACTGAAATTTCAGCTTTTCTGATTTCTGACCTCTGTCAATTAATCGCTAAAACTGTACCAATCTGTAATATTTTTGTATAGAGAAATTATATTATCTGGAAACTATACTTTCATACCTTTATTTTTTTAGAAATAACACAAAAATCCATGTAGCCATTTTCTCTAAATTAAATTTTGAATCTGGTCAAAATTATTAGACTGCTCACTGAAATTTCAGCTTTTCTGATTTCTGACCTCTGTCAATTAATCGCTAAAAATGTACCAATCTATAATATTTTTGTATAGAGAAATTATATTATCTGAAAACTAGACTTTCATACCTTTATTTTGATATAAAGAACACAAAAATCCATGTAGCCATTTTCTCTAAAATAAATTTTGAATCTGATCAAAATTATTGGACTGCTCACTGAAATTTCAGCTTTTCTGATTTCTGACCTCTGTCAATTAATCGCTAAAAATGTACCAATATATAATATTTTTGTATAGAGAAATTATATTATCTGAAAACTAGACTTTCATACCTTTATTTTGATATAAAGAACACAAAAATCCATGTAGCCATTTTCTCTAAAATAAATTTTGAATCTGATCAAAATTATTGGATTGCTCACTGAACATAGCATAAAAAAAAATTGAATTTCGTTTTGGGCTGGCCTGGGCCATGGCGGCCCGTTTATTTTTCTTTTTTTCTTTTTTCTGGGTCAGCCTGAGCTATGGCGTCCCTTCCTTTTTTTTTTTCTTTTTTTTTCCGTTTTTTTTCCATGGGTTTGAGTATGTCATGGCGTCTCACCCTGCTGGACGCCATGGCACCCGCCTGCCTTCCCATTTTTCAAATTCTCCTAACCCATTTCTTATTTTTAATATTTTATTTATTTATTTTCTTATATATAAAAATTTCGAAACAAACACACAATACTGAAAACAATAATGAAAAAAAAAATATGGAGCTGCACTATGTATCTGGTTTTCATTCCACTTGGCGAGCTTGGCGGTTGGAGGGTAGTTTGAACAATTTTATTTGCAGCCTCTCTTCATTTCATTGTAAAACTTCACCGATCAGTTACGTGACATTTGAAAATGTCGCTAGAAGTATTGTGTGGCTTTATGGGTAGTGAGTATATTTTTAATTAAATTTAAACTTCTATACATAATAAAGTGAGTATATTTTTAATTAAATTTAAACTTCTATACATAATAAAGATGTAGTTAATCAAAGGAAGACAAATTATTTGATTGGAGGGCTCATATTAAATTTGAAATTTCATCTTTCAGGCGGATAGGAACATCAACATGCTTAATAATGAAATGAAGATATGATTTTCTAAAACAAAGATACATCGATGATTCTTTGAAGTGGTTAATTGGTAAGCACAAAATTTTGATTCTTAATTTGTGTTCAATAATACATTAAATATGCATAACAACTGTATAAAAAAAATATACATAATACATATCATAAATTCTTGTCTCTGTTTTCAAAGTCCGAACTCGATCCAAACCATTCAACATGATCTCTATATTAAAATATGCTTCGAGATCAAATTTTATATTTTTTTTAGAAATTTTTTACTATTTTTTTTAGTTAGATACAAAATGAGAAGATTTTGGAACATTCAAAAAGAGTGATTTTGTATATATCTAAAAAAATAGCAAAAAAATTCTAAAAAAATATAAAATTTAGTCTACGGTCACATTTTAATATGGAGATCATGTTGAGTAGTTTGAATTAGCTGTTTGAACCTTAAAAATAAAAATAAAAATGTAAAACATGATTGATACACAAAAACAATATAAAATTTTAACCCTACTCTTTATTAATATACCAAGTACTAACATACATTCCGCCGATCGAAATGCCAACAGCCAACGGTCCATATCACCCCACAATAAAAAAAATCTCGTTAAATACAAAAGTTTCACAATTTATAAATTTGTTAATATTTTTTTCTTAAAAAGCTGTCCTATATAATATAAACATTTGTATTTTTTTTACTAATTTATGCTCTTTCAAAAATCCAAAATAAAATAGTAAAAAAGTTCGAAACAAATAATACAAATAAATGCTTTATTCTATTATTATTTTATTCAAAAACTGAACCCGCGCAGAATTTCAGATATTAATACAAAACAGAGAAACACAAACAACAAAAAGACATTTTACATGATCAATCCGAACAGTTCATACATAAAGATTCACAGTTTTGCGCACATAAATGGGTGATCATCAAGTCTTAATTTCATACACAAAAATAAAAGAGAAACTTCAGCATTAATTCGCAACCTCCAAAGCTTCTTCAGTTTCGGCTTTCTTCCATGCAAGGTAACCACCGGATATATTTTTTACGTTCTTAAACCCCTACATTAGTGCAAATTATGAAGAGACATAAAACAAGCAGCCATATATATATATATATATAACTTTAAAATTTAAGCGTTAAAATTCAATTGAAAAATTAAGTGATTCGCAATTGAACTCTTTTTTTTTTTGGTGTTTTCAATTCTAGAGCTCTCAATTTGGTGACCCCATTACTTCCAAAACATAGGACAGTGAAGGAAGTCATAAAACCGTACAGCATATTTTTGAATTTTGAGTCTAGCAACTTTGGAATTTAGTTTCAACTTTCAAGTTCCGAATTCAATAAAATCATGTTTTGAAAAGAAAAAATGTTTCAACTTTCTTCCTTTTTTACGACAAATTTTTTTTTGGTATGAGATGGAAGGTCAATGTTCTCAAGATATTTATAGTGAAAACAATGACTTAACTAAGTGTATACATGAATTTTTGTGTTATTTATATCAAATTAAAGGTATGAAAGTCTAGTTTTCAGATAATATAATTTCTCTATACAAAAATATTATAGATTTGTACAGCTTTAATGATTAATTGACAGAGGTCAGAATAGCTTGAAATTCCAGTGAGTACGGGTTTGGGGGGTTAGTACGAGTTTAGTCTGGTTCTTCACGGTTCGGTCTAGGTTTGGTCCGGTCCGGTTCTACACGGTTCCACGGGTTAGTCTGGTCCGAGTTAGTCCAGATCTAGTGAAAAAAATCGACCCAAACCCTTGCTAAACCCGTCCCTTGACCCGGTACAGTCCGGTCCGGATTTGGGGCACGGTCCGGGTCCGAACCACGGGTGGTCCGGTCCGGTCCTGGACCGGACGGTTCTTTTCAAAACACTACCTAGAGGTTAATATGAACAATATGATAGTACTTACTGCATTAAAAAGATCAATTGTTGCAAGCTTGGATCGCACTCCTGAATTGCAGGCCTGGTTATACATGTAAATTAATTGATCAGTATAAATATGTCTCTTGAGAAAATAAAGAAAATAAATACCAACAAGTGGCATTTTTTTAATTTTTTATTGGTTCATCCAATTTTTTTTGTATTGGTCAGGTCCCTGCAAATTTTATCTTATTACAAAAAAAAAAACATTTCTTTTGTATTATTTTAGATTTTTACTTGTTTTACAAAGGAAGAAATTATTACTATTGAATGATCTTTTAATAAGATTTTCAATTATAATAATTTTCTAGCTATGACAAAAATATTAACAAAATATCAAGGTATATATATATTTATTTTAAATAAAATTTTGATATATAGATTGGCATTAAACGGTCATATATATATTTACAAACCCTAACCACCACCATAATATCTGCCAAATTTATAAATGCATTTAGTTTCATAGCAGCATTTGCCATTTTATTTCTAATTAACAAAAAAAGGTAGGGTGAAGATAGTTAAATGAGTCCGGCTAATGTCATAACGTTAGAATTTCAATCTAACTTATAACGAGTCAGTTTTTGCGATTTCAAAGTCCGAACAGTTGATCCGAACCGCTCAACATGTTCTTCGTATTAAAATGTGCTTGGAGTACAAATTTTATATTTTTTGAAAATTGTTTACTATTTTTTTAGATAGGTACAAAATCACTGGACCATCAAAAACAGTGATTTTGTACCTATCTAACAAAATAGTAAACAATTTCCAAAAAAATATAAATTTTGGCCTCCAAGTCCATTTTAATATGGAGATCATGTTGAGCGGTTTCGATTGATTGTTTGGACTTTAAAATCGCAAAAACTGACTCGTTATAACTTGAGCTAAAATTATAACGTTATAACATTAGCCGGACTCTAGTTAAATAATGTATTATGTAACTAAAATAAAATTTGCTTCTTTTGTACCAAGTTTCCGTTATCTTATCTAATGGAAGTTAATAAGAAATTTGAAGTCTCCACAATTCAGAATTCATAAGACTTTAAATAGAGTGAATTTGCGTACTACAATAAATTCTTCCTCCTTTCCTACAAGAGCGGTAACTTGCTCAACGAATTGTGGATTTTTCACCTTCCCTGGAGAAGTAAAAAAAAGAAGAAGTAATGATTCGTTTGAAATAAATAAATAAATATGAGAAGAACAATAATGAATGGGAAAAAAAAAAAAAAAAAAACCTTGAGGAGTCACAGATGAGTAGAAAGGAATATTGGTTGCTCCTTCCACGTGTCCAGCCTCAAACACCTCTGGCAACCTTACATTCATTTACCATCATCAATTACAATTCAATTACATTGTAGTCTCGTTATGATTTTTTTTTTGCTTCTTTGCATGATCAGAGACTAGAAGAGAACAAACGGGCATCATAATTAATTTTGCTGTTCAATTATTTTGAATCGATACACTTGTCAGCCTCTGACAAGATTTCAAAAAAAAAAATATTTATTTTGAATCGATGCATGCGCAAATTGAAAACACAAAAGAAAAACAATTAACTGGAAAAAGAAAATAAAAATAAACCTGACATCCAAGTAACGACGACCAGAGGCAACAACCTTTCGAGCCTCCTGCGCATCCACTGTTAGCAGATCTATCATGCTCTGACCTTCCATTCCTCTCTCTCTCTCTTCTCTTTTGACCTCAGGGATCAGTAATGGTTTGAGCAATTATTCAACGGTTATGGAACCTTAAATGAAGGAACTCAAGAGATTTTTAAATTTGTTTTTAATTTGTTTTTAATTTGTTCTAATTGTCAAGAGTGACGTCAGTATGAAGTGAAAAATGATGAACAAAGTCAATGCAGCTATATATATAGCCATCCATTCTCATGTGCATTGTGATTGTGTTTAATATGCTTCATGAAGTGCGCACCAGCCTGTGATTTAGGAGATCCCAGGAATATTCTCTTAGAAACATTAGTCTTATTGTTTTTATATCAATCAAAACATTCAAAGTCGTCTATTTTTCATCAAAAAAAGTGTCCAAGTACATTTAGAAAAACAAAAAAATCAATCATCAATCATCTGAGTGCATTTCATTCATCGGATAAAATTTTATGTAAAAGTAAGAACCAGTGTTTGATCTAGCAGCAAAAGTAATGCTATCTGTATGGGAGGTCGCATGTTTGAAATTCGAAAGAAACAATTCGTTATGAATATTAAGCGAGGGATAAAAGGATTAACAGAATATCTGATTCTCTCATTTCAGTTTAATAGATTCATTACCAAACATAACAAGTTATATTATGTTTCTTTCATATTGCACTTCCTTAATCGGATGGTCTATATCATTTCTAATTTTTACTCCTATAAACAAGTAATATACTGGAGCAGTTTTCTTAAAAAATAACTCATTTTCCATTCTGATCAATTTCTAATTTATGGAAACAATTTTATGAAAGATTCATTTAAGTTAGCATAAAATACTTGCCCTTCTCTTTCAAATAGACAACCATTTCTCTTAAAATTAAATTAAAAACGAAATAGATAACTGAATAATTTAAAACATATTTGCTATTTAAAATTTAAATAATTAATATTTTGAAATATATGCATCATATTTAACTTAAAATAAAAATATACTTGAGAATTATTCTTAATTATAAAGTCATTTTGGATATGTTTTCTCGTCAGCAGGAACGATGAGCTTCAACCTCCGACGGTCACTTAAAGGTGGACAGCAAATTATACATCTAGCATCACTTGTTTAAATTTTTTTTTTTTTTGAAAACTTGGAAGCGGCTTCCAAGGGATCACTTGTTTAAATTAGTTCATTAATATTGATACCTGAAATAAGCAACAAAATCCCCTTTGTCAGATTGGTTGGATGGTTCACAAATAAAGCTGTTCCAAGGAGACGCACTACCACCTTTAAGCTCAATTTATTGATTGTCAGATTGCCAAGCGAGAGAAAGAATTACAGGAGAGGAAGAAGCAAATGTATTGTATCCCTCTTTAGTTACGTATCATGACCAAATGTAGAGATCTTAGTGTTGTTCTAATCCAGATCTACCAGCGGTTGTTCCTTTGGAGTCATTCAATCGATCATGTTCTGATCCGAGTTCATATCCCTTTTTGGAAATTGAATCTCAATGCCATAGTTAAGAACATCTATACAATTAAATTTTGGAGTTTAATCGATGCATGAGATCCAATATTGTGCTTAAAATAAGTTTTCTTCAGAAATGAGGAAGAAAAGACTTAGCGCGTACTATATCCGGCCTCGTGATGATTCACGTGCTAGAAAAGGGCACAAATCTGATTGGTATGGAACGGTTCTAAGGTTGTTGCTGATGTAAATTAATATGATTAATTGGCCTTGTGATTTTTATAAGCAATTAGTTTTGTGAAGGGTCTGGTGTCAAGTAACATTTGGTTAGGTACTTCAACGTAAACCCTTTTTGTAAGCAAGAGGACTTCATATGATGATATGAGGCATGAGCACTTCTCTCTATAGTTTCCCTCTTTTCTATTGAATTTCTCCTATGTTTCATTCTATGCTAATTTGTTTTCTTGTTGGTTTTCTTTTAGCCAAAAGCAAAATTTGAAGTCTATGTTTACAACAAGCAATTGAGCTGGAACGAATTCTAAGATTTCTCATGACTTCATTTGCAGAGATAGAAGTGAACTGCTAATTATTTGTACTCCAATTCCACATTTTCCAGAAACTTTACAAAAATTTGACACGTAAATATTTGGGGTGGAAATCTCGTACAAACTAGAAAGAATAACCCTGCTAAGTTGTATCTCAGTTGATCAGAGTCGCAAAATTGTACATGAAATAATTTGCATCCCTCCTTTTAGCCTTTACAGAATTACCTAAAACTTGTCAAAAAGGTACTGTTGCTGTGACAGTTCTATGTCTCGGGTCGGTGAGCATAGTAGTGACATTTACAAAACCTGCGCTTCTCAAAGTTTCTTCTAAGTCTAGAAGGTAGTATTCATCCAAGAATGGTTCAGTGCTTTTTAGCAAAGTGAACAGTACCGGTGATAACTCCTGTATCATTACAAATTTAATTATGTCAGACAAGGCTACTTTATGCATATGTGCTCTCACAACCAAGCATTGTTTTTTTCTCTTTCTTTTTTCTTTTATGTTAATGACATCTTAGTTTATATCCATATACGAGCTCAAGAGTATAAACTTGCATAAACTAAATCGAGAAGGGTACATGCAGAAATGACGACAAAGATCAGACACAAATTGTATTTACCTGAAGTACTTTGGATTTTGGCTGCAGTTGGAGTGGGAAACGAAAGAAAAAATAAATATTAGAAAATTTTGGTACATTTGTTGATCTAATATTAAAAAAATCTAATTGAGCTAATGAAATATACCGAGTTGTCAGTTATAGCAATGGTCCCACCAGGATGAAGAACTCGAAATGCTTCTTTCGCTAATCCAGTTATAGCTCTTGCAGGACATTCATGGCACTGCACGTTTTATATATACAACTAAATAATTGATGACAAAAGAAAAGCCATTGTGGAAAAGTCAGACAATACAATTTGTTGGCTTAAAGAAAATTACACCACATTGATCTGTATAAGGCTTATTTTTAGTTGCTTATATTTTTAAGTGAAACTTTTACATTTGTTATACAAGGAGATGAAGATGATACAGCAAACTATTGAAGGGCAATTTCACCTGTAAGCCTGAAAAATGCCAAACTATTATTATGTATACACTTTAATTCGGATTATCCCTTACAACCCCTCAATAAGCAGTAGAAATGTCTTATGTGCAAAGTGGCAGAGACAGCCAATGTTGACATTACTAAGAAGTTAAGAAAAGGGTTACACGCAATATATTCCATGTTACTGAGGGGTTTATAAGATATTTGTCATTTGTCATGATGATACATGATTGTTGATTTTCTTTAGAAGCATACATTTAACTTATTCCAATTTAATATTTCAGACGAAGCTTCCTATAAATGAAGGAGACATGGAGGAAGAAAATCATTGTACCACATAAGCTAGAGAGACAAGGTCAAAAGACTTTGCAGCCAATCCCGTGGCTTCTCCATTTGCGTGGACCCACCTTATTTGCTTCTTTCTTCCCTCTTTCCTTTGTTTGTACTCTGCTACTGCTAGGAAATAAGGCGACAGATCTAGTCCCTATACCAAAAATAAGACCCAATTTATTAAAAGGTAGTGTATTCTAGACATCCTACAAACTCTTTTTTTTATACTTGGAAGAGAAAAATTGTTGTTCAAGCACAGAAAAAGGTTAGCAGAAACTGCTTTAAAAAGAATATCAATACCACTTGAAAAGAACTTATGCATATAGGAACTTGGAATGGGCCGCCTTTATATGAACACTGGAATGAATTCCAGAGGTAGTTTTAATATGAAACTACCAGGGATCAATATGCAAAAGAGATATACCACAACACTTGCAGAAGGAAACTTTTCAGCAAGACATCTGGAGCTAACCCCGACTGAACAACCTATGTCAAGAATGTCTCTGATCTCACATTTATTCCCTGAATATTTTAAGTGGTGATTTTCTATGGCTGACAACCAAGGCCCGCGCACTCTTTGGTTTGCCTCTTCAATTGAAGATGCATCTGGTATTGCTCTTTTTGCAATTGACATTGTTGCAGCCTCTGCCTCTGATGCTGCCTAATAATTAGAATTTGAAGATAAATTCATGCAATACGCATCAAAAGAATAACAAAGGAAAAGGAAATGATAGGAATTCAGTGCCAATGTACCAGTTGGTACATACTAGTATGGGTTACTGGTATGAGAGGGTTTTCTCTCTTCGTAGTGCCACTAAATGTTTCATATTTGTGCCTTCTAACCGTAGGCCATGTTTGGTTGGGGGTAAAGTGGAGGGATAAGAGGATATCTCTAATCACAACTCTACGAGTTATCCCCTTATCCTTCACTTCCAACCAAACAAGGCCATAGAAGATCATTTAAATACAAACGAAACAGAAAAAAGATCTCAGCAGAAATGGAAGACAATAACGGCCTGGAATCTATCTTTCCTACTGGTATGAGCCCAACCAGAGTGAGCATCTATAATTCATGAAAGGACCTTCACAATTATTTTTGTTTATCTGTTTGGCACTTCCAAATGACTGTAATAAACAAGAGAAGAACTTTATGTACCAGCCATGATAAGTTCCCTTCTTCATATGCATGAAATGGGTTCAAATAATCTGCCCAAGAAGTAACAAACAAAAGGAGTTATATGCAAAGTCATAGGTAACTATGTTAATTCAGGAGCAATTCAAGTTGAGTGAGGCTACGGTACTATGCATAGCACGGTTTGGTCCGTGCTACGGCTCAATATTTGAGTTTTCAAAATCCTAACGGTCGATCCGAACCGTTCAACATGATTATAAAATGAATAAGTACTTGCAAACCAAATTTTACATTTTTTCGAATTTTTTTACTATTTTTTTAGATAGGTAGAAAATCACTTGATCTGAAAATTCTGGACCATCCAAAAACAGTGATTTTCTACCTATCTAAAAAAATAGTAAAAAAATTCGAAGAAATGTAAAATTTGGTTTGCAAGTACATTTTCATTTTATAATCATGTTGAACGGTTCGGATCGACCGTTAGGATTTTAAAAACTCAAATATTGAGCCATAGCACGGACCAATCCGTGCTATGCATAGTACCGTAGCCTCACTCATTCAAGTTTATCTTTGGACCATGAAAAAGTTGAAGAACTAACAATCAGGATATATTAAATTGGGGTTGCGCAATTCATCAAACAGTTGGTAGACGTCAGACTCTAGAATCTCCTTAGACATCTCCCTCCATGGTACGTTTGCTTTCTCTGCTGTGCTGTTATAAAAAAATATATATATATGTCAATGCATAATCTAATTTTCTTTGTCAAAAGGTCCTCCAACTTCTAAGTTCCACGATTAGGTCCTCAAAATTTTGTAGCATCTCTCATGGAGCTTTAATTAGCTTGGCATTATCATTTAATATTGCATGCTTCGCAAATAACACAATTAATAATTCATATTTTGAGTGATCTAGAAATAACATTCCACTGTCAAAACCAAAGGTTACATTAAGTTCAGTTTGGAATCTTCTTTGGCTTCATTATAGTGCAATTTGTCATTAGTAAAGAAAACAAAATTTTGACTAATTATTTGCAAATATGACAAAAATTCTCGGGTGTTGGGTGCATATATTAGAAAAGCTATATCTGCTCTTTGTGGATGTTGTTTACAAAGGTAATGTTTGATTGTAGAGTCAGATACTGGGTTGTGGAGTATGAGGCTTACTTCATAATAAGCTATTAACCGAGGTGTCAAATATGATGAATAAGATGAAATTATGACGGAATAAGTTAATTCACCTCTCCGGACGGATTTACAAACTCCACACTAGTAAGGCCCCACTGTTAGAAGCAACATTCATTTCCGGATTTCTCTCTCCTCGTTAGTCGTTAGTCCATAATTTAAGCTATAACTTAATAACAAATTCCAACCAAACAAGTATAACTTAAATCACCTAAACTCGAATAAGATTTAAAAATCCTACTAAATTTTTAGTAGCAACCAAACATGGCTGAAAAAATTATCCTTCAAACAAAATAGATGAACCTGTCTAACACGAAAGAAAGAGAGAGCGCGAGAGAGAGGAGAGACCTAATAATAACCTGTCTGGAGGCAATCTTCATCAAATTGTACAATGGTTTGAAGGAGATGAGAGCTCCAACCATCTTCGACAAAGGTGTCTCTCCAGACCACCTCGGCCGTTGCAGCCTTCCCTCCTCCGCCACCGGGACCGCCGCCTCCGACGCTCGGCAGCGTACGCGGCGGCTTCTAGAAGCCTCTCGGAGCTTCGGGAAAGCTGCGGCTGGTGCCCGCGCGCACAGAGCCATCACGCTAACAGTCACACACTCACACTACGAGCGCGCGTTCTCTCTTTCACTTTTTTGGTGAAATGCCTTGACCAAAGAGTCCACGCTATCCTTTAAGGAGCGCATCCATCCTATTATATATTGCCACGTGTACCTCAATCTGGGTTCGCAATCTATCACTAGACCTTGGTCGGTGGACCGTTATAGACCTGGTCCAAGATTTCATTATAGAACTTCCTGGACAATTCACTTTGGCTGAACGCATTCTGATTGGCGATCATTCTATTTCTCATCTTGTCGTGATTCGGCTTATCTCTAAATTTAGGATAAAGAACGACGAACTAGAAGATCTGAACCGTCTTTTTAGATCGAACGCTTCACGGTCTTCAGATTACACACTACACATATATGACCAAGCTTTTGTAAGGTGCATTTCGACCTTCTGATTTAAACCTGACGGCCAAGATCTACATTCTTAGTGATTCCCATACAACTGGGGAGGAACCGATTGCTTGGTTTGAGACTTTGAGATTCTTGACTTCAGCTCGTAAATTTACTGAAATAAATTAGTTAGGCATTCTCCTCTTTCGTCTTGTACTTGGGTTCCCACTCGTCTTTAAGAAATTACAGTGACAGAGACTCCCGTGTGTTAAATCTCGCCGCAGTGCATTTCAATCTTCCATTTCGAGGGATTCGAAAGATAACGAAAAAGAGAGAAACAATCTTCTGATTCAAGAAAGCTCCCGAACTTTCTCGCATCTATGGACGAGTAAGCTCTCTCTTTCTCGCTCGTTCGATCTATCCACTGATATTTTGATTTCCCAGATCTGGAGTGCTTCATTGAATTTATTTCAGTCAAAATCGCAACAATAAGAGGGGAGGCCGGGAGGGGCTTCAATTCTGGAATTAACAAAACAACCCCCATTTTTTGCTTGTCGGTGTAGTTAATGGTCACTGTTACAAATTATTTATATTTTGCGTATATAGTGCTATTTCATATTGCTCTTTTGTTATCTCTGCTCAATACTAAAAATTTACAATTGATTTCTCACTTGTAGTGATAGTTGTATAAATGTGGTCGTGCAAATATGTCTTTAGCGAATGCAACAAATGCACAATTCCTCAATTTATAATCAAGCGTTAAGGATCAGTTTATTATTTAGGGACAATAGAGGGGTCCCTGTGTAGTTTGCAAGTATCTTATCCCCCTTTTCTAAGGAATGCTCCAGTGATATAACAAATTGCAATTTGGCAGCTAACATTTAAGTAAACCTCACTATCTCTTCTAGATTTGAAGAAGAGCATAAACACTACTCCAACCACACCGGTCCATCACTCAACGGTGATACAACAAGTATACATGTGACAGCTCTCGATGGGGTGGTGAATGTCAACTCTCTTTTTACGGTCGCTGTATTTGTCGGGCTTTCCCTGACAGCACCAGGTGAGCGCAGCCTCGCTGACGACCACACTTCCTGTGATGCGGGGCCTGATGTCATCCGGAACCTCCTTGTCTTTGAGGTAATAGCTCCTTATTTTTATAGATATAGTCTGTCAGATTTGCTGTAATTGTTGACCTGATAATGCATTGCTGAAATTAGGATTCATATTCTTTTAAAACAATAAGGGCATTAGGCTGGAAGCAGGAAATTAGGATTCATGGACTTCTTCTTGCTTCTTATGGCTTGCGCTACTTTATTTAGATTAAATCGTCAGATGATATGGAAGTAATTGACTGGTTCTTATGTGTATAATGCAAAAAAAAAGTTTCTGTATTGCTATTTTAGTGTTGTGGTACCACTGGCACCAAACTTCACTGAAATGTTGGCTTTTGCGCATGTGCGTCTAGAAAAGCACAAAGACATCATTTATACCCTTGTGATTAATACTTGTATACCCAATAGAAAAGTTGGAAATGCCACATGTACCACTATTTTCTCATTTTTCCTTGAGAAAAATTACTAAAGCTACTCCCAACTCTCAGATTGAGGGAATATTGATAGAGGATAGGATTGGTACATTTTGAAGAATTGGTAAAGAAGTATATGCTGGATAGTTTAAATTGCTTCTGAGGCATTTTTTTTTTAAAAATTTCTATGTTTTGCAGAGCATCATGATATATCTCATTGTTGTAGGGTATAAGGACTTGAGATCTTAGATTATGCATGAAATTCACACTTGTTGTTGTTTCAATTCTCTCATCAGGTGGTGAGTTTCAGTTTTTTCCTTTTCTCAAGCCTGGTTGCGCAAGGCCTAAAGTTAGCCATAAACCTAATTAATAGCAAGGACCCACATGATGCCTTGCGGGCCCGCATCAACACAAAAGTATTACGTTTGGGTATGCTGGCATCAGCGGCTGGGTCGGTCATGGGTTGCATCTTTCTCTTACTGTCTATGGTGGATGTGATTCAGATTCGGCTGGGGATGCTCTCCTGTGGCAGCCACGCTGCTATCCGTGCTGTGGCAGGTCTCATTGGTCTTGTTACCACTGCTCTTGCAGTTTATGTTTGCACTGTCTTCTATGCCTTCACACACTAATTCTCCTTTTATGCTCTCTTTTCTCTTTCCTCTCAGTTTGTCTCTATATAGTAATAACCTTGATTTGTAAGCTGCTTTGACTATGGATAGCGTACGTTTGTTAGTGCATTGAAAAAAGTAAGTTGCTTGTTTGATATAAAACATTGTCCATTTTTCTTATACAATTCTTTATGTCAAAAGCACAAACATCGGCACACACGGAGACACATAAAAGTGTATACTTAGGCGGGATGGCTGAGAAATAGAAATAAGAGTTACAGAAGTTCGATTTCTCAGATTCTCAACGGAAATAAGAAAACATTGGGGTTGGGGAGTGGGAATTCTATCTTATCCTGATTTGACAAAACTTTTCCTCATTTATTTGATGAACTTGAGAATAAATATCTATACGGTTTCTAAAATTCTTAAATGCTTTAATCATCAAAGGAGATGACAAACCATTTCCACAATTATCTGACAAACTTGTGCACAATTCTATTCGGTTTCTATATTTTCTGAAATGTTTTGATCATCATATGAGAGGTTCATGCCACTGCGAATATTCCTCTGTTGGTCAGCTATTCTCTTGGAAAGACGATTTTGAAGTGGAATCATTCCCTGGATCGTGTATCCAGGGATTCCTAGAATGGAATTCTCGTCCATTTTTGGTTCAAACCACTTTTTTAGGGAAAGACCAGTAATTAATAGTTTTCCGTATGATTCTTCGCCTTGGTAACGGATTCCTAGTCTCCTTAGAAGGGAGCTAATTGCTCGTCCAGTCCTACATTAGAGTTTTCAAATTAGAAAAAGAAGGTGACAGCCTTGCTAGTGAGGCAGTTGCATGACAAATGCATTAAGCACAAAAAAAAAAAAAAAGTTGACAATAGTAATATGTTGATGGAAAGTAAGTTATCAAGTTCAAAGGGAGATGTGGGGTAGTCATTTACTAACAATGGAGGAAAAATGGCGTGCAACTATTGTTGCATGGATATGGTACGGATATCATATCGGATACGATACGGATACGGCGATATGATAATTTTTAAAAGGATACGGATACGGCAATACGGGTATCGGATACCAATACGATACGGGTATGAGACCATATATGAAGTATCGGAGTAACATGGGTGCAAGTAACAAAGAGAAGTTGACCAACCTCCCAACTATGTTGATTGTTTTATCCTCCTGTTGATATTGGAGTTGTGTTTCTTCCAATGGTAGTATAATTGTGACGGTTGGTAGCATTGCGCCTACACAGTACAAAACAAATGCAGTCACATAAAAAATCCTCTGTAATGAAACCTAATAAAAATTTATACGAAGTATGAAAATAACAGAGATGCGTAATATACCAGCTGCTAATCGGTGCTTCAAGCCTTTCAAAATTGCAAGAAGGTACACCTACAAAATTTCAAATATTGCCATGGAAGAAATTACTGTAATTTGAAATCAACTTGTATAATCGTTAAACTTCCTTCAAGAGATGATCAAATTAAAATACATTCGCATTTTTTAATAAAAGGAAATACCTGAGCAACATGGGTTTGTAAATCACAAACATCAACAATCAAAGGGCTATCTTTGAAAGACACTCTTGGCACCAACCCTATTGCTGCTGCTTCCTACATTACATGAAATTAAATCAAACACTCTTGTCAGTACAAAAAAAGAGTCAAATTAGGTAATGTAATCTTGAATCGACAATATATGAAAAAACAAAAGTTAATATTAGAATCACTCACCTCAAGTAGGTGAAATGAGCGGGGGTCATATTCCCCAAATCCCTCCAATAAGGAGCTAACATTAGGTCCATTTGAAACATCAAATTGAAGCCCTAAACTTTCAATCAACTTATTTCTCAACAACTTATCGCTGGGAAATTTCATGCAACCTAACACTTGAGACAATGCATCCACTTTTGGTTTTACATTTGCTGAGATCGTTTCATGGTATACCATTAATGCGAGTGATGTCCTGCCATTTAAAAAATGATTTGAAAAAGAATGAAGAAAACATAGTTAGACAAGGAAATGGCCCCTTGACACCATGTACCAATCAGTCAGGTGGTAGCATATTACAATATCACGAATTATGAAACTTGAAGAAATAAAATGGGATTTCCTCTTAGTTTAATTTGACAAACCTACCATTTGTTACTGATTTGTGGTTTCCCAGAGTCAAAGTTTATGGTTATATTGCCCAGAGAGCATTCCTTATCATATCTCTGTAGACACAAACCTAGGAATTAACAAAATGAAAAACTCGTTTAAGAATTCCAGTTTTAAATTGACCAAGAATTCATTTTATAAAAAGTCTCAAAATTACTTGGAGCTTTTTACCAGTCAGACATCCACATAGAGTTGAAGTAATAGCAACTTTACTTGCTTTGGCTTCTTCAAAAAGGTCAAATGCCATTTCTGCTTCGTCTTTCCTATAGAATGCAAATTGTAATTACTAAATAACAATTTTGACTAAAAGTTGAACTTTCCAAGTTTTAGAAAACAGAAGGTTAACTGAGAAATGATACTTTTCACATGCAATGATAAGGACACTATATGTGATGTCATTGGGTTGCACTCCAACTTTCTTCATTTCATCAATTATTGCAATTGATTTAAGAATTTGTCCATCTTCACCTGAAATTTTTTATGCAAGATTAATTCAAACCAAAGAATTCCCATAGGACATTGTGCAGATACAAAAAAAATTTGGTGTAGTTGAGCCCAGGCAAAAAATTAAATAGTAAGGTTAAAGACAGGAATAGCAGTGTACATAAGGAGGTAATCAAAGCATTCATCATAGATACAGTTGGTATTATTTTTCTAGACTTAATCTCCTCAAATAGCTGCAAGGCTCTTCCCCAGTCTTTTGCCTAAAATAACAAAGTTTCAATGGTGTTAGACCTTTTTGTAACTTGATTAAAAAAAAAAAAAATCCAAAATCTTGCAATCTTGACTTCTCAACCGATTTAGATGTACTGGTAATAAGGGATTTATACCACTCCTGGACCTAAACAGTACTGGTACACATGGATTAAGATGCCTCTATTGGGTATTCCCGTTGGACTTGCTTCCAAATATAAAGAAATATGAGGATCGGTATCGAATAATGAAAATCCTCAATATCAACCAAAAGAATTAAACAATAAATAGAAAAAATTTCATGTTTAGGCTATATCGACAAGAGTAAACATACATTGCAACAAGCACCCATCAGAGAACTATAAGAGATATTCCCGACTCTTATCCCTTCCACTCTTGCTTGATGCATGATTTCAAATGCCTCTTCTATTTTTCCAGCATGCCCCGCAACATCAATAAGGGTGCTAAGAAACATCTGAAATGGGTGCAAACATATTAAAGAAAAAGAATGCAATTAAGAAAAAAAATATTCAAGTGTAGAAATTCGAAGAAAAAGACAATTACCTCATCTGGTTGAATGCCCTTACTTTTCATGTCATTATATATTTCAAGTGCAAACTGGAGATCTCCATTCAAGCTACAACTCCTGATAGCAATAGTATAGACCTCCACTGTACCCCTTATATTGTACTCATCAAGCATTTTATACACCTCACGGGCCCGATCGACCTTATAAGAATAATCGCAATTTTACATCAAAATATGTGCATGAATGATTCAAGGATTGGAGCCTTCTTTCAAAACAAAAACAAATAATAAGAAAAAATTAAAGAGGATGCTACTATAATAATACCTGCCCGGCCTGGATGCAGGTTTTAATGAGCGCACCGACCGTTACATGGTCAGGTAAGATGGGTTTGGGCTCATTAAGCATTTCTGACAAGACATCAAAAGCACGATCAATGGCCCCAGATTCGCCACATGCTGTTATTAGAGCATTGTAGATCACACGATCTGGCTGCACATTCTACTGCAAACACTATCCTCATTAAGCATAATTAAACAAAAAAAAAATTATGGCCAAAGTACGGTGGAATTTTGAAGGTGAAAATATTTGAATTGGTTTATCTAATATTATTTTTATTTCCAATAAGGAGAGGATACAAGAGTTAACCCCTCAATCCCTGTCAAAAAGTATATGAATAACAAGGGAATAAAGGGGGATAACACCCAAATTTTGGAGACAGAAATATACTACCAAAGAGGTGCAATAAGAATTATCCCCAAGTTAAGGCCATTTTTTTTTTCTTTCTTTTTCAGTTTTCAATAAAAACACAAAAGTAACCTAGAAATTCTATTATCTCAGCCACCTGATTTAGGATTTTGTTATACATGTATAAAAACAATGGAGAGGGATGGAGATCATTTTGATATGTGTTTGCAAAATTTAATGATTACAATCGTGTTTGGTATTACTGGCAAGTAAAACAACAAAACCTTACAATTTGTGATTGCTAATCTCACTAGAGCATTATAGCAACTATGATGATCAATTTGTAGCTTCAATGAAAATGAGGGCATTTTGGTCACTCTCTTGGAACTTTATGCTAGCATTACTTAACTTGATACACAATAGCAACACTTATCTCCAACATCTTACCAAACACCATCCAAAAATTTGGGGATAAATAGATATAGAGTCCAACGGGTTCTGCAGTTTTGGAGATGCTTATCACAATTGTAATAACTGTAGTAGTGACCTTATTTATTAATTATATAACTGTTTGTTATCCTTAATTGGATTGTTCATATTACCAATTATGAATATATATATATATATATATAGAGAGAGAGAGAGAGAGAGGTTGGGCAACCAATTGGTTTTCCGAGTTTCAAAGTTCAAACAATCGATCCAAACCGTTAGATGTGATCTCTATATTAGAATGTGCTTGGAGACCAAATTTTACATTTTTTGGAATTTGTTTACTATTTATAAAGTCAGTTTTAAAATCACTGATTTTAATAAACAATGAAAAAATTGGATCATTGAAAACATCGATTTTAAAACTGACTTAATAAATAGTAAAAAATTCCAAAAATATAAAATTTGATCTCCAAGCACATTTTATTATAGATTGAATGTTGAACGGTTTGGACTTTGAAATATAAAAACCGAAGCGTTTGTTCCACAGCCTAGGAACAAACATTTTGATATTAGCCAACCTCTCTCTCTCTCTCTATATATATATATGTAAAACTAGAGTTATCTTAAGCTCACCGAGTGGTTTTGTGAGCTCAACCTGTTTAATTGTCAGATAGAAGTTAAACAATGAACCCAAACCATTGATCATGATATACTTCATGAGTTATGCATTTATGTCCAAACCAAAATTTGTGCAAGTGTATGAGAAAAATGTAAAGGATACCTTAGATCTCAAAATTCCATAGGCACCAAAAGCTTTTGCTACCTGTCTAGCTTTGGCGCACCCATCAATTAGTGCACCATAAGTATTCACAGTGGGCTCTACACCGGCATTTACCATCTCATGAAATACCTAAAATGAAATGCTCAATATATATCAAGCACTGCATGTCTCTATTATAAGAGGAAAGTCTGATTTTGGCCCTTCAACTATTGCACTTGATTCAATCAGGGCCCTCAACTGATACACATTATTCAATTAAGCCCCTAAAATTTTTCTGTTTAATTAGGCGCCTAAAGTTTTGGTAATGATTCATTAAGATCCTTCAATTAGTCAGTAACTATCAATAATTATTATAAAATCATTTATTAGGACTAGACAACTCTGGAAGCCTCATGTAACTTAAAAAAGACACCAAGTACAATGTTCATTTGATTTTTAATTAATAATAAGGGCCTAACTGAAATTATGTCAAAATTTCAAGGTGTTAATTAAACGCACAAAAAGATCTGTTCAGGGGCTTATTTGAACCAAGTGTAGTAGCTGAGGGCCAAATTTGAACTAATCTTGTTTTGTAATGGCTTTGATCAGGAAAGAAATTGTACCTCAAACATGGCATCGACTTTTCCGCTCTTAGCAAAGACAGATATGAGTGTAGTGTAAAGCTTGCAATCTGGTTGAAGTCCGGCATCCTTTAGCATTAACATAACTTGATAAGCTCCTACAAGGGGAAATATTTCAAAATATGACTTATCAGAAGAAAAGCGAATAGATTAGCTGAAGAAACAAGAGAGGACTGACCATCAAAATCTTCTGAGCTAGCACATACAGACAAAAGCATATTGAAAGTGCTCATTCTGGGGTTTCTTATTAATTTTGCAAACTGAATTGCCACCTCTACAGCTTTTCTAGTCTTGCATGCATTGAAAAAGCTCGCATGATGAACCTGAAATGTTTTGCAATCGATCAGCTTATATGACTGATTAGGCCCTACCCATAAAATTCAACAGTTACCTTGTCCATGTTGAGAAGTCCTTCACGATCGACGCTATTTAACAAATCTACACAATCTCGTAACCTGACAAACAATTCTTATGAATGAAAATTTGCATTTTTTGTATTTATTCCTAGTGATTTTACATATAGTATCTAAACTACACAAAAGTCAAATGGATTGATCATACCTTCCGTCTTTCAAGAGACGGCTGTAGGTATATAAATATGCTGGTCGATCCCTGTTTCCTGATTGGATTTTATTTGTTCGAGGAAATTTGGTAAATTTTCCATTGCTTGTGTTTGGGGAACTATGGCTCCCTTCACTTCTTTTCAATTGGTGTGATCTCTCAGCTTTTTTCTCTTTACTTGGAGGCCCTTCCTTCATGCATACAACAGTAGTTCTCCCATGCTTGTACTCTGTTTTATTTTTTATATTAACCCATAAAACATGCATCAATAAATATTACATAAAAATATAAACTAACATGCAGCATGTCAAATGTAACAAACAATTTCTCTAATAAAGATCTAACCTGATCTACCATGAGATGATCCTTCAGCCTTTGAAACGGCAAACTGAATTGCATTTTTAGAAATTAAACTTTTGGATATGGCCCCCATTTCAAATTCTTCCTTGACACTAGATTTTAAAATTTCTTCACTGGTTTCTCCTTGAATGTCCTTCACTGATAGTGCAACACTAGTGCTGTTGGAGTCTAGTGCAGTCTTAGGGAATTCAAAAGTATCAGCTTCTGTATGAATCTTCTTAACATCATCAATATGGATTTCATGATTTGTAATTGGATCTAGATCTTGCGTGATTGATTCACTATTTTCAATAGTTTTCGAAAGTTCCTCAACCTGAATTGAATAAAGCAGAGAGTTACAACATCACTTCTTATATCATTTTTTTTTTCTATTCGGTGTTAGAAGTACATTTCATAATTAGACTACCAGAAAACAATCCTAAATAGTCTACTGTATTTTTTTAAATTCTATCTATTAGCATTGGTTGAGAGAAATGTTTTCTGTAGCCAAAGTTCTCTATCATAGTATCATGTAAATCTCAAACCATTTGTGAAGCGACACATGCCCCACAAAGAAATTGATATATGGTAAAAAATATTCCGATAAAGCAGGTAATAAAATTCCATTTCTTTTCAGAATTGAAAAAATATATATTTTTGGTAATTTTAATGACGTGAAGAAAAAATAAATTATACATGAAATATGATATAGGTATCTTTAGGTTTGATCCTTTACCACATTGAGGTAAATTATTGGTGAACCCATTAATATGCTTTTTTTTTTCTGGCAATTTTCTTGGTTCATTAATCCATTATCATTTCTAAGGTTGATCCATTACCATGTCTATAGTCCACAACTCCACATAGTCACTCCTTGTGATTCATGACAGCTGACATCAATTTACAAAATTACGAATTCTTGTTCTGCTTTACATCTAGAATAATTGCATTATACAATTAAATAGAATGCACACCTCAACAGAGGAAATATGGCTCCTTTGATCAACGTAGTAGAGATAGACGAACCGGATAGCAGCCACAGCAGTTGTCGCAGCGGCAATGGCAGCAAAGTATCTCTCGACTATTGAATCTTGTAACGAACACCTGGGAATTCGAGTACGGAAACCCGATTTTTTACAATTGTACCGAGATCGCAAGCGTGGAGGTCTGGAGCCACTCAGCAGCTCTCTTCGAGTGAAGGATGGAGAAAAAGAGACGGGAGATGAACTGGAGGCAGGGGTAGGGAAGGAGGATATAAGGCTTTTGGATTTGGGGCAGAAACTCAGTCCCATTGGAGTGTGAGAGAGAGAGAGAGAGAGAGAGAGGAAGAGAGAAGCGGTGGGAATTTCAAAGAAGGGGATAACGAGGTGATGGAGCCAATGCTTCGTTATCTTTTCTTTTCGTCCGGATTTTATGCGCCACTTGAAATATCATGTTTTAATTGCGGGTTTTCTGAAGAAGATTTCTACCCGTTATGATCCGCTGCGTGGATGGATAGTCTGAACTCTGAAGTAGAGAGAGGAGATTGAGCTTTCAGTTGTGGACACTTATTCTCCGACGTGTTATTTGCCCGGGCTACTGAAAATCATCAGAAAAAGAAAAAAGATATTTTTCCCGGGCAAACCTCCGCTCCAGTTTTGTTATACCATAGTAGAAGTCCCTGTTTAGATCGGGCAGTAGGCACTTCTATAAAGAGAAAATGGACAATGGATGGATGTATAAATAATTGGGGAAATGGTGAGGATTGCTTTCGGCACGTTTCAGTTAGTTATGGAAAAGACCAAAAGGACCCATAACTCTAACAGCCCGGTTCTTCCATGGCTGTAAGTCTGTAACCTACATGCTGTTCCATGTAGCTGATGCATTTCTTTTTGAATTGTCATGCTACATTGCTACAATGACTTTGAATTGTAATGTCAACCCCACACCCAATTCGAATTCAGATCCAGTGCAATAGCACACCAATCGAGTAGAATGAGATCTGAGTTGTTCGTTTTAATTCAGCACGAATCTCAAAGTGGATCCCTATTCTAATTAAATAGGTACCGTTGTGGCTTTGGAATATAAATCCAGTGAAATACCGCACTGAGTAGAATGAGATCTGAGTTGTTTGTTTTACACCGGCACGAATCTCAAAACGGACCCTCTATATTCTAAATAAGCACTGATATGAGATATGACTTTGGTCCGGTTGGGACTTGGGAGTATTAGTATTGTACACGGTCCGGTACCCAAGACATATGAATTTTTTATTGTTCAAGGTCCGGTACCGTAGAGGATATAAATTCCATCCAATTCAGGTTCTGAATCTTCCTTGTCCTCACAAAGCTAATAGAGCTGTGCAATTTAACTAAGACGGTCCTGTTATCTGTCACCAAGGCGTTGTCTTTTGAGTTGCTACAGAGAAAAATGCATTCGTGATGTCTGTTACTATTTTCTTTCTTCAGAGGAGTAGAGGGTAGAGGGGTCTCTTTAGTAATACGGATGACCTTATGATTATTTTTTAGAAAGATTTAAAATTCTTAATTTGAAAATAATTCAGATATGATTATCTTCGTTACACATTGAATTCGTATTCATCCAATTAAATTCACTTTCTCAAGCTTAATCTGTCTTCCCACCTCTTTCAGTAATCCTTGAATTGAATGACTGGTATCAAGGGAGAGATATCATCACTTCTTCTACAAAGGAGAACAAGGTAGAGAGAAAGAAAGGATCGAAGAAAGTTAGTTATATATATATATATATATATATATATATATATATAGATAGATAGACTAATGTGCTTTCGGTAGCACTTCGGCCGAAGTGCTACCGATTCAAAATCAAATTTTCAAAGTCCAAATGGCCGATCCGTACTGTTCAAGTTGTTCTCCATATTGAAATCTGCTTGAAGATCAAATTTTACATTTTTTGGAATTTTTTTACTATTTATTAAGCCACTTTGAAAATTGCTGATCCAGTAGTCCATAATTTGAAAGCACTGTTTTTACTAATTAAAAGGGATATTGTCATATTGGTAATAATTTCTGGACACGGAATAATTTATGTTGTATATCACCATGCATGTGTGGACATGACCATTACAAGATTGAGCCATCCTCGTCGGCTATCTGGAGAGGAAGAGATGTGACAAGATCAAATACAAGTGATGACTACAATTTCGAAAATTTGGAAAACTCAAGGGATCAATTTAATTGAGGAAGTGTTTTTTTTCGGACGCTTCTTATATGTAGTGTTTGCTGTTTAGTTACATTTGAGATGTATTTAAACTATTTTAGTGAAGTACTTATATTTGACTGTAAAAGTGTTTATATATGTTGTTAGAAATAAAAACTCTGAAATCTAAATATCATCAGTGCGCAACAGTTTTTGTTGGACTTATTTATTTTATAAATCGAAGCAGATAGAGCTTTTCGAGTTTGCTCTCTGGTTCATCAGAGTTATGCTAGCTGCACGTACCAAGCTGGTATCTTAAAAAAAGGTGAATCTAGTTTAAGGATACATTTTCTGGTTTTTTCATGGAATTTCCTGAAAGTATTTGCTAGACATGTAGATTTTGATAATGCAAAATAAATTATGCAAGTTTTGAGAAGTACTAAATTTTTTCTATTTATTTCGACTTAAATAATTTCCTTTCTGACAGAAGGGATTTATTGTTCGACATTGCTCGGCAATCAAATGATGTTCTCTTTTCTTTTGCCTTCTCCTTTCTTTTGCTAACTCATTTCTTCATTCTCTCTCCGCCATAATAAAAATAGATTTCAATGACATTTGTGGTAAATTAAAAGAATTTTGAAATAGTTCTGAAAGGTTTAACATTGAATGTTCTTATTTTTTATTTTTTATTGTTTATTTTTTTGAGAGAAGTGGGAAACCCCACCGATTTCATTAAAGAAACCATACAGAGTTGAGTTTGGATACCAACAGTACCACATATAAGCAAGAAAACGGTTTACTTGCATAAAGAAAAACAGTTTTTTCAAGGATGCCTGATACAAAAGACCCTGTAGGAAACATCTCTCCACTGCCATGGATTTGCATCAGCTGCTGTTCTCCTACCAAATCCTCTAGCTACTTGCACTTCCATAACCTGTGCTGGATAAGGTCATTAACATCACTAGACAAGATTTAGGATAGTTGAAGATAAGCATCACCACCCCTGGCTTTAATTACACCGGAAGGTAGCTACAAGATTTTTGTTGAAGAATGTTCTTATTGATTTTGAAGCTTCTGATTAGCAAAACATCTCATTTTTTTTCTCCATTCTTCTAAATTGAATATTATCGTTCACCATTATTTTCAATCAAAGCCTGACTAAATGTCAGAATTGGAATTCGATAGGTCCATAATTTACCTATTAATTGAAGCCAGTTCTAGAAACAGAAAGAATGAAAAATCAAATTAAAGAGAAATAAATAAAAATTGGGTTTTCATCTAGATTTCGGATAGAAAATGAATCAAACTAATACGGGCTGAAGACTGTGAAAGGCCCATACAGGCCCAAAAAAGATATATAAAAAATGCATAGTTAATATATTTAGGCCATGGCACAGGAAAAAGTGTTAATTGAATAATTTCTAAATCGAGTATGCATGTTTGTCAAAGGTACCATGACTTTATTGGCAATGCAAAATGTAGAGATTTATTCTCCGAAACCAAATTTCCAAGTTTGAGATATCTGTAAGTGATTTGTAACCGATTGAGATATCTGTATATATTCCAAGTTTGACTTACATATCCTCTAGCACACATGCATGCCATCATCCATGTGATGTATGAAATAAGAACAAAATACATAAGCTTAACATTAAGTTTAACTTGAGTGTACAAATGTGTATATGCAAGTGAAATATGTCAGAGTAATTGGTAGGTGGCTAGATCTGGTTAGCTGAGGTAAGAATAAAAATGGAAGGCCAGAAAAATTTGGAAGATGGATAGTACTATCCATATCCAAATAGAAATAAAAAGAAAGAAAGCTGTCCACTAATAATTGGTCTTACTTATCACCACTTCATCCGTTTCTTATCCATACACACACATAGACTCATAGAGTGTGTAAATTGAGAGAGACAGGAGAGACAGTACAGACACAAGGATAGTAACATGGTTATAACTTGAACTAGTCAATATACATCTAAGAAAATGGACTGGTATATATAGTAAAATTTGTGTACAGAAAATAATTTCTGAAAGCGACAGGGCTTTAGATATTATTGGCATCCATTTTTCTTCTTTGCTTATTTAGTTTCTTGCTTCTCTAGTGTGATCGTACAAGATAGTTATACAGAGAAAGAGAGAGTCAATCATATACAATTTTTAGTAATTAAGATCATAATATATATATACACTTACATTAATTTCTTTCGTATTTATAGATCTCAATAAATAATTCGAGGTAAAGGAGTTGATCAGTTTTTTTTTTTTTTCCTTTTTTTCTTTCCTTTCTCCTCTTCCTTCTTTTACTTGATAATTGATTGCACTGGCACGTAGAGGCTAGACATATCAAGCTACTACTCCGTTCCATTTGTTTAAAATCTCAGTTTGTTCTTGTTTTCTACAACATTTTTAACAATGAATTCCCTCATTCATTGCAGAAAAAAAAAGACGCACAACTAACACAAGCAAATGGAGAATCAACCGCCACAACCACCGATCGGTCAACCGCAACAACCACCAGTACAGCCCTACTCATTGCACCCACACCACTTATTGCAACAGCAGCAGCAACAATTGCAGATGTTCTGGGCCCACCAGCGCAGAGAAGCCGAACTAGCAGGACCTGCGGAGCTCAGGGCCCACCACCAGCTCCCCCTCGCACGAATAAAAAAGATAATGAAAGCCGACGAAGACGTGCGCATGATATCAGCTGAGGCACCAGTACTCTTTGCCAAGTCATGTGAGCTGTTCATTTTGGAGCTCACCATTCGCTCATGGCTACATGCCGAAGAAAACAAGCGCAGAACATTGCAAAGAAACGACGTGGCGGCTGCCATTGCACGTACAGACGTGTTTGATTTCTTGGTCGACATAGTGCCTCGAGAGGAGGTCAAAGAGGAAGCAGGAGGGTTAGGGTTTGTGCCAGGTGGGCCCGGAGCTGTAACTGCTGCCCCGGGAGTTCCGTATTATTACCCCCCTGCAATGGGGACCGCAGCACCTGGGTCGGGAATGACGATTGGACAACCTGCTAGTGCAGCGGTTGTACCAGGATTGTACATGCCACAACAAATGCCGGTGCCAGGATGGCAGCCTGCTTGGCAACAAGGGGCGGCGTCAGAGGAAGGTGGTGGTTATAATGAGGGATATGAAGGTTCTGCACCGCCACCGGCACCTGGCTCATAAATGGAGGAGGTATTAATGTATATCATGGAAATGACATTAGTTGATGTAAGAAGGTGATGAGGTAAAATTATGACAGATATTTGAATGAGAATGAGTGTACGTAAGTACGTACGAGGGATAATATAACTTCAAATTGCTTATGTAATTGAATATATTTTTCATATCTTGTTTTTATTTTCTTTTCGGAAAACGCTAACTACTACTACGTACTGTTTACAACCCTATTGTTGCGACCTTTTGCAACTTCAGCTACACAATTTATTTGGAGGTTATGATCAAGCCATATATATCAATCTAAAAAAGTACATATTGTAAAATTAATTCACAAAAGAAATGTTCTGATCATTTATTGTATCTGTTTTTAAGAGAGGGAGAGAGAAATAGAAAGAGATCTAGCATGAGGAGAGAAGACTAGTTACGAATTATAGAAGAATTTTTTTTTTGAAGGACAGTTGGCAAGTTGCCGGCTGTCAATATATTAATAATAAAAAGTTATTTACATTCTCCCTCTGGAGGGTATTCCCTATACAGAAACTCAAACTCAACTTGTAAATAAAACACTAATTAGTACAGTGAATGATCTAGAGTAGTCGTCAGTACCCATTCTCGCTCTCACCCATCTCCTACTAACAGTTGGCAATCCACAGTAATGTTTGTTCATTTGCTTCATTGATTATTGTTTGCACCATCCTGTGGTCATGCGAGAAAATCCTCCTATTTCTCTCCTTCCACAACGACCATACTCCTGCCGCCCATGCCACATCCCATCTCATTTTCATTTGACCCAATAGTGTTTTCCGACTTATCCACCAAGCGCCCGCAGCGGTTCGCATACCTCCCGGGGCCGGTACGTTTACCGATGCTAGCAGACCCCTCCAAAAAACTCGAGCCATTGGACAGTTCCAAAAGAGATGGCCCCTCGATTCTGTAGTAGGTGCTACACACATCACACATTCCGTATTGACCAAACAGCCTCTCCTTGTGAGATTTTGTCGAGTGAGTAATTTGTTGTGTACCAGTAACCAACAGAATATTCTCACCTTTATCGGTATTTTGAGTTTCCACAATGCATTGTGGTATCTGCAACCAATTCCCTTCCGGTGGAGAATTCTATATGCCGAAGCCGTGGAAAACTCCCCCTCTGCCGTCCATCTCCACCTTAGCATGTTTGTTTGTTGATCTACCTCGACGGAGCAAGTAACCAAATTTGCCAACTCCGAAATGTGTTTAAGGAAATAGGATCCCTGAGAGCCTATATCTGAGTGGTGCGCGATGCCATGGAGTTGAAAAAGGGTCTGCGCCCAGAGCCCATTTGGATTGCGGAGCAACTTCCATAGCCATTTGACTAGAAGAGCTGCATTTTGGTCTTGTATGTCTATGATGCCTAGCCCCCCTTCTTCTTTTAGCGCACATGTTTTTTCCCAATTGACCAAGCAGTTAATGGGTTTGCACTCCGCATTACCTTTCCAAAGAAAATTCCTCCTTAGCCGGTCAATATGTTTGATAACCCATTTCGGTATCCTGAATGCTTGCGCATAATGTAGCGGCAGAGCGGACATGACAGATTTGATGAGTACCAGGCGGCCTCCAAAAGAGAGGAGATTGGATTTCCATGTCGCTAACCTATCATGAATCGCTTCGATTATGGGCTGAAATTGTGCCTTGTTAGGTTTGCTGGTAGTCAGCGGGAGGCCCAAGTATTTCATCGGTAACTGTGAGGGAGGGCTGGAGAGGATTCTCTGTATCACCTCGGTGGCATACGTCGGCACTGAGATTGGCACGAAATTACTCTGTCCTGTTAATTTTGAGTCCAGACAGCGCCTCATATGTCTCCAGGATTTGTGGCAGGACCCGAAGTGTGGTGGGGTGTGCCTCTGTGAATATGAGTGTCGTCAGCATATTGTATAACCCCAGTCGGTATATGGATCGGCCTGTGCATCAGTGGGGTTGCATTGGTGATGAATCTACTTAGAGCATCTGCTACCAGAATGAATAGAAGAGGCGATAGCGGATCTCCTTGCCTTAGTCCCCTCTCGTGCTTAAAATACGTTGTGCCCTCCCCATTTACTTTAATAGATGAGTATGATGTTTTTAGGATAGCCAGCACCGTTGCTAACCACCTTGGCGGGAAACCTCTCTCAATCAGCAGGTTTGTGAGAAAACACCAGTCTACTCGATCAAAAGCTTTTTCGAAGTCTACTTTGTAAAGAACCGAGGGGGTTTTGTTCTGATGCGAGGCACATAGGAGTTCCCGAGCGACCAAGAAAGATTCAATTAAGGATCTTCCTTTAATGAATGCTGTTTGGTTATTAGCAACCAATAATTGTAGCTGGGGCTGTAGCCTATTTGCTAGGACCTTGGTAACGAGCCGTATGATCGTGTTTATTACACTGATGGGTCGGAATTCAGTTAGTCTGTTTGCCCCAATTTTCTTGGGTACGAGAGTGATGGCCGCTCTATTTAGACCCGAGATGTCTACTCTCCCCTCCTGCACATGTTTTATTAGGAGAGTGATATCCGCTCCCACTATGTCCCAGAATCTCTGATAGAATTCTGCTGGTATTCCATCCGGTCCACTTGCTTTATTTTTTGGCATCTGGGCCAGTGCTGTTCGGATCTCCTGTCCTGAGATGGCCTCATCCAAGTGCAATAGCTCATGTTCAAACCTAGGTCCCACCTTACTCGTCAGATCGAATGATGGTTGACTAGGTTGTCTCGTCCCTAGGCCCTGTCTGAAGTGTTCCAGTATGTAGCTCTGTACGTGTAGTTGCTCTACCTCTGTATCATCATCCCGCAGTAATGAGATAATAGCATTTTGGTTCTTCCTTCCGTTAGCCACTGCATGGAAATAGGCCGTGTTTTTGTCCCCCAGGGCTAACCATCTACACCTGGATCGCTGTTTCCATTTTTGCTCCTTTTCAGTAGCCAGCCGATATATGTGCTCTTTGAGCGTGATCCTGAGCTGTAATTCTATCCCGTTTAGCTGTCTGTGCTCCTGCACTTTGTCTAGCTGCCTGACCACCCACTTGGACCGGGTCAGCATAGTTTCCGCTGAGCTGAATTTACTACTTGCCCACTCTGTCAGTGCTTTTTGAACCGCAGAAATTTTGTTCCGAAACTGTTTTACAAGATTCCCCCCAGCCTGTGGTGAGGTCCAGGTCCTCTGCACTATCTCTCGCGTCTCCTGATGGTCGAGCCAAAATAGCTCAAATTTGAACTGTCTTTTCACAGGATTGTGGTGCGGTTTGATGGTCAGCATGAGCGGGACATGGTCGGACACCGGTTGCGGTAGGTCTGTGAGCATATATGCCATGCCCGTAGAGTTCCAGTGACCCGAGATTAATGCCCTGTCTAGCCTGGATAAAGTTGGGCTGGGCCTTCCATTCGTCCATGTGAATTGCCTTCCTTGTAGGGGAACATCTATAAGACATTCATCTGCAATAAAGTTATTAAATTGTAACATAGTGCCCGCATTTCTACCGCACCCTGTTGTTTCTTCCAGCGAGCGCAGCATATTGAAGTCTCCTACAATGATCCATGGGTAGTCATTGAGGAGCCTCAGTTGCCTTAGCTCCTGTAGGAACTGTATTTTATCTCTGTTTGCTTGTGGCGCGTATGCTCCTGTGAGAAAAAAATGCAAGTTGCCAATTTTAAGGACCACGCTCACTGTCCATTTTTTCACATATTGTGCAATTTGCGAGTATGTAGTGCTCCACGCGAGCACCACACCTCCCTTAGCACCCTCCGCATCCAGTGCTACAAACTCACGAAATCTCGAGGGGCACACTTGCCTTACTCGAAATATCGTATGCTCACTCCATTTTGTCTCTTGAAAACACAATAAATTACATTTAGAGTTTATGACTGTGTCTTTCACAATTGCACATTTATCCAAATCCCCCAAGCCCCGAACATTCCAATTCAAAAGGTTAATAGTAGATTTAATCATCATAGCTAATGTTGGTCCGTTACACATTGGTCTGTCTCAAAAACCACGACTACAGTGCTAAAAACAAAAAGAGGCTCCCACTGCTCGCTATAGGACCACTTCGTACTAAACCCCTAATCAGAGAGATTAATGCTCTCATCATCGGAGAGCTTATCCTCTGAGTTGTATTCTATGGCATCAAGGGCAGACTCATTGTATTTGTACCCCCCTACATCAGGTTCTGCCCTACCCGGTTTTGCTATACCCGGTTCTACCCTACCCAGTTGTGCTATATCCTCCTCCAAATTGTTCCTTATTCCACAGTATTTTGCTACCTTGGTCTTCATTCCCTCCTCTAGCGGCTTGGTCTTTAGGGTCTCCTCGGCCAATGCCTTGAGAAGTGCCTCCTCCTCCGCTGCCTTTGTAGTATTATCCATCAGTTTGCGACCTTTCAGATGCTTTTTGTTTTTTTTTCTGCTGCGCATATGAAGGCCCGCCACCCCTGTCCAATATGCGCTTGCTGCGGCGGAGGCTTGCCTCCTCTCTTGTCTCTTCCTCCAGCCCCACCTCCACCAGGTTCGGAGATTGTGCTTCTGGCCGGCCTTGTATTTTTTCTGCTGCCGCATCATGTTTTCGAGGTCGTGCTATCAGTTTGCCATCTGTTCCCCTAAATCCAAACTCTATCTCTAGCATGTAAGTATCTATGTCAATGGGATCCGATACCGGCTCTCTCGGGTCCGCATCCATACCCGGATATTCGTCATCGCTTATATAATGCCCCCCCTGCAGTTCGAGCCCTGCCATGGGGTCTGGCTCCTCCTCAAATACTTCTTCAAATTCCTCCCCCTGCAGGCCCCGTTGTTCTTCATTTCGGTCCAAGACCGAGTCAACTGGGCCTGGTTTTTTGTGTTCCGACGCGCTAAAGGGAACAGGCTGGGCCTCCTGGTTATTCTCCGCCCCATGGAGGTTGTTGGGCTGGTCCAAGCCTTGTTGTTGTTGGCCCGGGTTTAATTCAGCTGAGCCCAAGTTGGTAGGCACAATAGATTTGCTAGCCTCATTAGAGTATGTTTGTGGGACCCATTCCCCTGATCCCTCCATGATAAGGGCGTTGTCTGTCTTATCAAAGTTAGTTAGAGCTGGTAGGGTTGAATTTTGAGGCACGTTACCCATCACCTCAGTGACAGAATTTTCAAAATTCCTGAGTGGCGCGTGTTGTACTAGTACTGTAGCGTCATTAATGCTGTTACCGTTGCCTTCTTGCTCTCCAATTGGCTTACTACCGGACCCCTCCAGTAATATTCCTTTGCCCTTTGATGGTGGTGAGATGGGCTCCCTGACCGTTCCCCGCCCGTTAAGGGGCAGCGGTGGTGGTGGTTGGTCATTTTCCTTGCGTTTAGCATCATAGTTGGGGTAGCGTCTGAGCATGGCATCAATCTTATCTTTTTCGGGTCCGGCCACCATGTGTTCCCATACGCTGAACAATGCATCAAAGTCTACCAAGAAGGATTGTTCTTCGGTTAGCCTTAGCGGTTGTTTGCTCGCAGCTGCCGCTTCTTCAAAGAATTTATCTGATGGGGTCGGGTCTAGTGGGGGGGTGAGTTGCAGTGGCTCTTCTATCCAGCCCTCTACCTGTAGTTGCATATCCCGGGCTATCCCTCGTATCCACATGGTAATGTTCCTAGGTACTAAGGATAGTGTCGGGACAGCAACTACCATGGCCATGTTCTCCAAGGATGTAACGTTTGTGAGGGTTGCGTGCTCTAACACAATGCCAAAGGAGCTAGCTGCTGCTAGGAGGTGTTCGATGGTCCAAGTTAATGGTGCAAGGTTTTTAAGCACAAGCCATACCTTATATTTCAGCTCCATGACATACCCGTTGACTGCGGGATTCCATGGTACATAATGTATCCCAGGGATTGCAGCTGCCTCGCATGTGACATGAGAAAGGTATGCCTGTCCACTCCTGGCTGCAGGAGCAACAAGTACTGCGAACCTTTCATGTGAGTTAACGGAAAAGGGTAGGCCGTGTTACAAGCAGCCATGAGGACCTCTTGTATGTCCTTAAGTTCATGGGTTATGTGTAGCCGTGCATCGACTACTATCGCTCTGTTCATATCCACCCGGTCTTTTTGCATTTGGTTTGACTCCGGCATGAAAACCGTAGCTGAGTTCGGGCGATCATGGGGCATACTCTCTTCGCCTAGGTTGCCTCTTGGTTTGAGGGGGTCAAAAACCGGTTTGGGCGGCAGCGCACACGATCGTGCCTCATGGCCACTTCCCCAACAGGTTGCACACACCCGATCTTTTTTGGTGCACTCCCTTTGGTCATGTCCTATGACCAAGCAGTTGTAGCAGCGGCCTTTCCACAAGTGGTGGTTTGGGTCAGGTGGTGTCGGGAGTGACTGCGGAGTTACATCAGCCTGTGCCCCCCACTCAGTAGTGACTGGACCGTTGACAGTCCATGGGTTTTGGTCGGTGAACAGTTGCCAGGGGTGGTGTCTTTGTGTTATATGCACCGGCAGCGTGTTGGAACGCTTGAGGATGTGTGCATAGGTGCTAGCCGGAGACGTAAGAGAGGTGTGTGCATGGGGTGAAGTAAAACGAGGGTGGTGTGTAGTGGTTACTTTGGAGGATTTTTTCCCCCCAGTAGTGACTACATGGAGGGCCTTCTTCTCTGCCATGGTTGTTGGCGGACTAGGGGGTGGGGTTTTCTTTCCTGACATGGTTTTACTGTTTGCCTTAGATGCGGCTGTGGTGGTGGGGTTTACCTTGGTGCTTGTTTTTATAGTGGGCGAAGAGAAGGGTTTTGACTTGCAAAGCATGTTGAGGCGATGGGCGGCGGTTGCAGACGGAATGATAGCAGGTAATGGGAATAAAGCACTGATCCCTGCTCTAGAGGTGTACCTTAGTTCTAGCTGAGTTGTGGAGAACTTACCTGCTCCATGTCCACTCGTTGAAAAGTTGTGGTATTTGGCCGTTGAGCTGTGATGGGTGTCTTTTCTGCCCCATTCTCTGCCTCTAGCTGGTACCCTTCTTCGTCCTTGCCTGCTGCCATGGTTGGTGAAGTACTGCTTAGACTTGTGGCCGGTTTGATAGGTCATCCATCCATCCCCCAGGGTGATGAGTTTTCGCCTCATCGCTTTTATTTAGATTTTTACCGTGAATTTATAGAAGAATTAATGAGAAGAAACGAAGAGAGGAAAAAATCCAGAACATATTTAGTTGGAATGAATTGGGCCGAGTTCTAAGTTAATTGGGTTATACCTGGAATCCAGTAATTAGACTGTCTAGAGTTTGGGTGATTTTATGTTGATGCTGTTATTCCAAGAGACTAGATCCAAACTGCAAAGATAGGATCAACATGTGTCATCAGTTGTATTGTATTATATTGTAGTTAAGATAACAACAAGGACTGATCAAAATGCATTTTAGAAAATCGAATGATGTAACATTAATACTATATATGTTTCATGTTGAACAGAATCAAATGTCAGGTGCCTCTGTTTTTTTGGACTTGCTAGTAAATTTAAAATTGAGGTCGTTCGTTTCCCTATACCAAAATAATTTGATTGACGATATTACTTTATAGTTAATAATATAATTAGTTCCTGTGCGGATTTATATTTTCTTCGAATGTACCTAGCTTCTTTGAATAAAATATGTCCATGTTTACTTGTCAGCGTTTGGATGAAAAGACGGGTTAGTGAGAATAGCTATTAACTCAAGCTATTCCAAATTGCTAACTCAACAAAATGTTATAATAACAGAATAGCCGCTAATCCAAAAAAGAGAGCGCTTCGTGTGCATATCCAAACACGGAATAGGAATTCGGTTAGCACTAAGTCAAGCCCATCCAAACAATTTAAATATGGAATCAGAGTAGGTCCGATGGGCATCGGACCTACCTTGGTTCAATGGGTGTGATGACCATTCGATCTGCATCAAGATTCGTGTGCTCTTATCAAAGCCGTGCAAGTATGTATCAATTTCCGTGCGCATAGATCTTGATGCTAATCGTACGGTCCTAAAGCTAATTGAATCTAAATGTAGGTCCAATGCCCATCGGACCTACTCCTATCTCTTTAAATATTTATATTCTTTTATGTCTCTGTGTTTCAATTTTTATCTAATATCAAATATTATTTAAATTTATATATTAAAATAAAATTATTAGATGTGATCTATATTTTTGTTTCAACTTGCACATAAAAAAATATCACGTTTTTATTTTATTTTTGTGTGAATCAATAAGTTTAAAAATTAATGTCTAGAACACGTCAGTGTATTTTTACAAGTTTTTAATACTAATATAAATAAAGTCAAAATATTATAATTTTACACGTATAGAAAAAAATAAATAATCACATCTAATAATTTTATTTTAATATTTAAATTTGAAAATTTAATTTATTAAGTTTTCAAAATAAAGATATAATAGTGCATTAAAAATTGAGACGAGGTAACCTTTCTGTGTGTATTGTTTTTACTTTTTAGTCCTGAAATTGGTTGCAATTAGGGCTGCACAAAAAATTCGTAGTTCGTAATTCGATTCGAGTTTGATTCGAAAAAGTTCGGAAAAAAATCGATTCGAAATTGAGTTCGTTCGAAATTATTTCAAACCAAACTTAGTTCGAAATTAATTCAAACCAAACTCAAACTCGACCTAGTTCGTTCGAAATAGGTTCGTAAACCAAATTTAGTTCGAAATTAACTCAAACGTGAACCGTTAATTTCTGCTGATAACTTATGTTCACTGATGAAAATATAAGCCGTCCAGTCCATAATTGCTTTGAATTCTGACTTCTGAAACAGAAAGTCCGGTCCAATTACAAGCTCAAATAAAAAAATTCACATGTTTATACCAGAAATTTTGTTTTTTATGGTAGGATTCTGAATTTTTCGGATAATCCAGTCTCAACTCTCTCATTTTTTTCTTTGTTTTGATAAAGTTATTATTAATTTGATAAATTTGTTCAATTAATTTCAGCTTTAAGAAACTATTAAATAATAATAAATAATAAATAAAATAAATATTGTACCTTTATCATTTTTTTGACAGCAATACATTTTTTGGCATTTTTTGCATTTATTTTCGGACCGTTCGTTTTACCGCGGAAATTCAACGGTCGATCTACAACAAAATCATTCCAAATCTGATCTAGAATGATCAAGGTACAATATTGAACGTAACCAACATAAAAGTTCGGAAGTTTTTTTTATGTATGAACGTTGATCCAACACGAAATGTTTATGGCCATACGATGCTTCAATTTTCGATCAACTAGATGGATGGGTAAATGAAAACAAAATTTTATCAAACTTTCATGGAAGATGATAAATGCAATACTCTTTGATTTCAACGGCCCCGATTGGTCAACGGACGACATGTTTACGTGCGCCTTCATTAACTTAGAAAGCAAGAGTATATGTTTCATGAGACATAAACTCTTACCTTGTGAGTTAATGAAGGCGCACAAAAATATATCGTCTGTGGTTCGATCGGGACCGTTGAAATAAATTGCACTGCATTTATCATCTTCCATGAAAGTTTGATAAATTTTTGTTTTGATTTACCCATCCATCTAGTTGATTGAAAATTGAAGCATCGTATGGCCATAAACATTTCGTGTTGGATCAAAGCTCATACATAATAAAACTTCCGAACTTTTATGTTGGTTACGTTCAATATTACACCTTGATCATTCTAGATCAGATTTGAAATAATTTTGTTGCAGATCGACCGTTGAATTCCCGCGGTAAAACGAACGGTCCGAAAATAAATGCAAAAAAAATGTATTGCTGTCAAAAAAAATGAAAAAAATACTGTCAAAAAAATAATTAAGGTACAATATTTCTTTTATGTCTAAAAAATACAAAAATGCTGTTATTGATCAGCTATTCATTTAAAAAAAAAATTATATGTCTTGCTGTAAAAAAAAATTTAAAAAATTTAAAAATACTTATTTATTTGATACAAAAATAAAAAAAAATAAAAATAAACATGCAAAAAGTAAAAAAAATGTAAAAAGTTTGAAAATATATATTTTTTATTTTTTTCCAAATTATTTGCTGCCTAATTTTATTTTGTATCACTGCAATGCACTTTTAGACTCACTCAATAAAATATTAAATAAAATATTAACTAAGCGAGTGACCCCACAAATTCTGCAATCCGATCACCTCAATAATTTCACACCCTTAGATCTATCCTCTTACCAACGTCTAGATCTCTTCCATGTCATCAATCCGCTCCCTTTCCATTCAACCAATTAACCCGCTATTTTTTCCGCCACTGCCTCCAATTTTTTCCCTCTTCCCGCTAATTTACGCCAAAATCGCTCGCCCAAATTCCTCTCCCGCTAAGTACCAAAATAATCTCCCTCACGTCTTCTCTCTCTCTCTGGTGGCCTCTCACAACAAAGACTCATCTCTCACCCAAATTCCCTTGTTGCGTACATTCAAACTGAGTGTGGTATTTGGTTATAATTAATTTTGGAGTGCTTGAGTTTTTATTTAAATTGTACTTCTATTGATATTTGAGTTTTATTTAAATTGTATTTTGAATACTTTGGAGTGCTTGAGTTTTTATTTAAATTATACTTATATTGATATTTGGATTTTATTTAAATTGTACTTTGAATACTTGAGTTTTTATTGAAGTGCTGTAATTTCGCACTATGGCCCAGTCAGAAGTCATAAATCGTAAGTCGTAACAAAGTTCGTAAAGGTTCGAAATTGAGTTCGTAAAAAATTCGGTTCGAAATTGGGTTCGTTCGAAATTGAGTTCGTTCGAAATTAATTCAAACCAAACCTAGTTCGAAATTAATTCAAACCAAACTCAAACTGGAGATAAGTTCGATTTGGTTCGGTTCATTTGCAGCCCTAGTTGCAATGGATTAGCCCATCAATAACTGGCCCATTTCTCTTTTTATATAACGCATATAACGTATATTAAAGCAAAGGAAATGAAATTGAAGAGAAATAAAATGATGTGGCAGGCTCTCATCCTTAGAAGATGTGGCCACAAATTTTGCTATCAAGCAACTCCCCGCCAATAATTTATCTTCAAGTAAATAAAGAAAGAACAGAGAAAAAAACTTTAGCTCTGAATCGCCATGGCAATGGCGCCACACTCTCTTCCAGCTCTCCGCTCCTCATTTCTCGCCTATTCTGCACACCCAAAAAACACAAATTTGACCCCTTCTTTCAAATATTTCAATACGAGAAGAGCTAGGCAAGGGAATTGCACTCGCATAGCCGCTGAGCTTGACCAGAACACGGTACAATCAATCAAATGGGAATATTTGTGGGCTTTTACAAATTGGAAAAAAAAAGTGTGTAATTTCATGTAATTCAGGGGTCCTGTTGCAAAATGCACTGTCAGATTTCAATAAACGTGCCTATAGGCTTTTCTGGGGGAATTGTCAGTTTTTTATGAAGGGTTTGGATAACAATTAGGAGCTGAAGCCTGGTATCTGATACTTCGTTAATGTTGAACTTAAAAGACAATATCAGAAATCTGGTACCAGGTACCAGAGCTTAATGTTTTGAGTTAGCCTAAGGTGGGTGGTGTCAGTGATGTTTCTTTTTTTCTTTTTTTCCAACTCCTCGAATTGAGAAGCAAATCTTCACCTGTAAAATCTGCATTAGTATTTCAGTAAGGGTTTGAATAGGCTTTTCTGTTACTTCGATGGGTATGGTTGTTCTGTTAAATAAATCTATAAACATGTACTAACTTTGAAAGAGAAATACAAATCAGAAAATCTCATAATTATAATCTTTTCGTTTATATTCGATCATTTTCTATTGTCTTGGCATAGGCTGTGGGAATTGCAGTTGGGATTGCCAGTGTTGCTGTCGGTATTGGAATCCCCATCTTTTATGAAACTCAGATCGATAGTGCAGTAAGTTAATTTTGTTTTACTTTTAACCTTTGTTTGAGTTTGTTCTCTAAACAATTTCAAATCAATGTTGGGCACTATTTATACAATACCCCCCCCCCCCCCCCCCCCCCCCCCCCTTCAATTTTGTGTAGGCTAAGAGGGATAATACACAGGCTTGCTTCCCATGCAGCGGCACTGGAGCTCGTTAGTCTCATTTTTCTCTTTTGAAAAAAATTTCTCTTCTTAGATAATATAAATTTATTATTGTAACAATCAAGTTCCGATGAACAGGTAAAACCATAATAATCCACAAAAGTTATAATATACATGCACATCTCCGATCTTGCACTACACCAGTAAAGTACCAGTAAATGTCATTCATTCTTTTAATACTTGTGTAAACATTTTGAAGGTCACTTAGCAAAAGTCATTATGTAAACATTGGAGATGTGGTTTAAAGTTTCTATTGATATTTTGCAGAGGCGTGTAGGTTTTGCACGGGAAAGGGAACTGTAACTGTAGTTCTTGGTGGAGGTGAAAATGAGGTGTCTCAATGTGTAAATTGTGATGGTGCCGGTTCTCTGACTTGTACCACCTGTCAAGGGAGCGGCATACAACCCCGCTACCTTGATCGCAGGTAAAATAACTTACCATTTGCACACAACTAACCCCCTGGAAAGTATAATATTTGCACTGGTATGCATGTAGCTGGTTTCAATTATGTACCAGTATAGTTGTTGGACTGTGATTGTAGGCTTGTAGCACTGGATACTGGTATTATTAGGTCTGGTACTGCTACAATTGGTATTAGTACTGAACTGCTTTAGGCTTTTTGATGTTACTAGTTCATTTATTTTGTTACATTTGTCTTTTTTTTTTGTTGAATTTGTCTTATTTTCCTTGAAATAGGGAGTTCAAGGATGATGATTGAGCCATTCAAGCTCTCTTGGCAGAGAAGATAGCAGAGAATATATGTCAGAGGCACAATGCAAAGCGCAGTACAATTCTTTGTAATATATTTTAGTTTGATTTTTTATATGTATGAAAAAACCATATGTAATAGTAACTACAGTAGATATCTTTTAACTCTTTCTTTTGTTTGCAATCTCTCTCTCTCTCTTTTTTTTAAAAAAAAAACCTTGGCAGCGGCTGCAATCTCCCTCTCTTTTAAAAAAAAAAAAAAACTTGACAGTGGAATCTCTCTCTCCCTCTCTCCCTCTCTCTCTCTCTCTCTTTTAAATAATCAAATATTTATTTGGAAATCTGTTATATCTTCAACACATGCATGTCTCAGCTGTTGACAGGTAGAGCAGCTTCCTAACATCCTTACAACTACAAGGCCTCTTAACCAACCGGATAATTTAGAATAAAATACAAATAACTGCCAACATCATTTATGCCAGAATTCTAGCTTTTGAAATGCGTCTCAATTATTCTTGACGGCCACGGATCAAATTAAACAGTAACAGAAGTATGGATGCGGAGAAAAAACATTATCAAATTTATAAAAAAAATTCATATATTCTACATTGAAGCCTGAGCAAAGCTAGGGTGTGATGTGCTCACCAAAAGAGTTTGGTGAGCACAACTCCAAAAGTATATTGGATCGGCTTCATAAGTGATACATGTATATGCAAAATTTTGAAAGTTTCGAATTCATTTGTTACAAAGTCAAGCGGTTAAAAAAATGAACATTTTATAAGTTATTTTATAAGTTGTTTTGTATATTCATTTTTCATCATTTCTTTGACCGCTTGACCTTGTAACAAATAAATTCAAAATTTTCCAAATTTTGCATGTACATGCATTACTCATGAAGTACATGAATTTCAACAGTTTTGATTCGCCATTTGAAGCCGATCCGATATACTTTTGGAGTTGTGCTCACCAAACCTTCTTGGTGAGCACATCACACCCTAGCTTTGCTCGTCGTCGGGGGCAATTTTGCTCCTAGTTCTGCATACGGATTTATGTGGGAAGCATGTAAATCATGTACAAAATTAAGTGTAAATTCTGTATACATTTCAAACAAATATAAATTCTGTAAAGATTTAAATTTATGCATGAGAACATAAAGAGAACTAGTGTGGTGACATTGGTAGACAGAGTAAAGAATCTATATATGGAGGCATCATATATCTCAAAACTAAAAATCTAAACAATGATCTAAACTCGTCCATAAATAAATTCGCCCCGAATTCCTCAGCCAACAAATTTCACTAAACCTATGTGATTTTCTAATAGTAAATATCCAACTACAGTTGTGTATAAACGCCTAAAGCCAATTCGTCTGAAAGCAGTGACATGTGGTTACAAAAATTATGGTTGCGTGTTGTAGCATTTAAGAATGTGACAAAGATAAAATGAAAGTGGCGACCACGTGAGGGAGAAAAGACAACAAGGATGTGCTTCAAAAAGAGTAGAAGTTTCTTCTAAGTATTGGACGGTGGAATCCACTATTTTATGACTTCATATTAATTTAAAAAAAATATGTATTCGAGATAATACAGGGTCAGTATTATTTGTGCTTTGAAAGTCATGCAATGTTAAAAGAATAGTCCAGATTCACTAATTGTAAAAGATTCTCTTTTACAGTACTTGGGAGGATACAGATTCTAAAAAAGGAAGGTAGAGGATCAGAGGAGAGGGGAGAGAACTAGACCAGATCTGGTCGGATTTTATTTATTTGCTTTAGAATATTAATTTTTTTTAGGAAAGAAAGGAAGATAAAAGAAACTTTGTATATATAGATTATTCAAATCAGAATGTAGAAGAGATTAACATTTTACATTGTCCCCTCTCTTTCGAGACGACAATTGAACTCTAAAATTGATTAATTACTTTCATATATATATATATATATCAATTCCAAGGATATGATGAAAATATAATCATTTTTCTAACATTTCTAAACATATCTGACTAATTATATTCTTAATATCTCTCACCTATTTTTTAATTATTCTAAATTAGCTGCCCACTCTCATCTCCCATTAATCTAATTACCTTTAAACTTCTAACTATATTGCAATCATTAATCTAGAAATACTTGTGTAGAACTTTCGGAATAAAACTTGTTCAAAAGGCCCTTTGTCACGACCCCTCTGCCAGGCCGGGAATCGCGACAAGAGAGGCACCCTTACATCCATCCTTCGTCCCGTCAACCTACATTGCAAACAAAAACACAGAGAAATAATACGGGATAAGCTACAAAGCTCAGTAACCGGTTATTTAACGACGCGTTTCTCTATAATTGGCTTAATTAAACAACCATTCAAACAGACTGGATTAATCTACACAAATTCACATCAAATTATGCCTACATATTTAACAATGATAGCACCTGGGTCTAGGTTATCAGTAAAACAAGTCACACAGTATTCACAAATTTGGAATGTCTGCCACAGACGATTCCCAGATTCTCAGTTACACTATCTCATCATTTCACAATCAAATTCGAACCTCAGACCCGCTATCCCGTTAAAATATGTCCTCATAATCCAATACCCAATTCAAAATTCAATTCAACCAAACAAAACGAAAACACAGATTATAGAGAAGTCCAGTTACCTGATAGAGATCAATTCAAAATCCAAATCGAACTGCAACGACTATTTAAAATCAACACGACGTAGTCAGAATTCCAATCGGATATATAATCAAATGATAATCTATACCGAAATATCTTTTTTTTCATTTCCTCAAATTTCTTTCTTTTTTTCTCTTCATTTATTTGGTTTCTGTTTGTTTATTTTTCTATAATATAATCGGAGAGATTAAATATTTTCATGAATTAGAAATGTCGGTTAGGGAGGGCAATGCATGCAAACCACGTGCCAAAAAAAATGCTACGTTGATCCCTTAGTTTTTTTAAGTTTGTCATTTTACAATTTAAACCTTCAAAGTTATAAAATTATATATATTGATCCAAATAATTTCAAAAATAATATAAAAATTACCAGTTGTTACAAATTATCTCCCCCTTCAAAAGGATTTTGTCCTCAAAATTCAAACGGTTGATATTCAAATCAAATGGGACATAATAGATGATAATCAAATTGAATTTATCAGATATAAATATTTCAACATGAATCTAATTAACTTTCTTATCATTAAATTCTATTGCGTTTTAATTCAATAATTATATAGAAATAAATCAGACAGATAAATTGAATCATAATCAAATGATGTCACAAATAAAAAACTTTAGAAAACATAATAATCAATCATATTTCAGATGGATCAAACAGTCAGAACTTCAAGAATGAAGCTTTCAAATTGGAACTAACATATATAAGTCAGATACTTGTCAAAATAATTTCAAATAAATTATAATCAATTCAAGCATAACACATATATCAATTGAAACAAGGACCCAAACACAGTCCTAAGAACGAATGCTCTGATACCAAAATTGTCACGACCCCACCACCGGGCCGGGGATCGCGACAAGAGAGGCACCCGGACATTCATCCATCGTCCCGTCAACCTACATCGCAACAGAAAGAAATAGAAACAATACGGGGTCAGCTACAAAGCCGAGTAACCAGTTATTTAACGACGCAGCTTCTTTATAATTGGCTTAGTAACAGTAAACAACCATTTCAATAGGATTGGATTAATCCACACAATTAAATATCAAATTACGTATGCATATTTAACCGACAATATCAATTGGGTCTAGGTTTTCAATAACAACAGTTTCATTCTAGTTGGAATCCCTGAAACAGGTGATTCCCAGTATTACAGTCCATTAAAAACAATTTCAGTTTCCAGACCCCATATTCAAGTGAAATATACTATTATAATCCGATTACCCAAATCGTACCCAATCAATCATACAAATCGAAAACACAGATTATAGAGAAGTCTGATTACCTGATTGCGATCAATTCAAAAATTCAAATCGAACTACAGCAACTATTCAAAATCAATGCGACCTAGTCAGAATTTCAATCGAAGAAACAATCAAATTATAATCAATATCTCAAATTTTTCATCAAAATATTTCTCTTCATCTTCTTACTTTTTTCATTTCTGTTATTCTCGTCTCTTCTCAGTACATTTTCTATTTTCGTTTTATGAATCGGTAACAGAGAGAAACCCATTCAAATTCGCATCCTCTGAGATATCTCAAACTTTGCGTGACTTTATGGAAAATCACAACCATTCAAATAAGTTCTACACGAATCTCGAAGCACAAATAATACTGGCCCCCGCGCTATCCCCAAATAGACACCCGACACGTCGGTCACGCAAAAGTTGAGATATCTCAGAGGATACGGACTCATTTTGAATGAGGTCAAAGGAAAAGGTCATATAGGGGGGGTCTATGCATGGGAGCCATGTGGCTCCAATGACACGTTGGTCATTTCTTTTCTTCTTTTTTTAAGTTTGCCATTTTACATAATAAACCTTAAAATTTATAAATATCAAATTTAAATCCAAAACAAAGTTAAAAAAAATATATAAAAATTTACAGGGTGTTACACCCTTTCAGTAAAAGATTATCATTGTTGGCATTTTCCTAAAATCAACTATGTGTGAGGAAACTAAGCAATAAGATGAACCGCTCTGTACAATTATATCACTCTTTGCACAACTAAAATTATGGACAATTTTTTTAATTCAGTTAAATTTCTTTTTTGTTCTTTTTTTTTTAAATTAGTGACTACCATGCATGACATAACATGCTAACAATCATAATCATATAGATATGTTCAATCATCAAGATATGATATAACATGTCAACCATCTTTCATCATTGTGTAAAGCATCCATGCTAACTAATGCCTCAACTGATACTGACCTATTATTCTAATACAGATGTGCTCAATCAATCATAAGAAATGGAAAAAAAGTACTTTAAAAAGAAAATCAATAGGTGGAGAGAGAAGAAGCTATTGATCTGCACAAACAATACATGAATTGGTGGCTTAACATCATCTCCTCTTAACCACTAAGTAACCTAACTCCGACTACGACCTCGTTTCATATTTTTTCCTTCACATCTCCTCAATCAAGCAATCGTTTAATATATGGACTTGAACGACTGATGATAAAAAAATATAGATCAGTTTTCTCTACCCATCATGTTAATTTATACTTTCTAAGTTCATAATTTAAAAATGAGTAGGATTAAAATGCACTATTAGTTTTGTGCTCCACATTCTTATCTTTGTTTCTAAAGTCTGAACAGTCAATCCGAACCGCTTACCATTATTTTCGTATTAAAATGTACTTGAAGACCAAATTTTATATTTTTTTAAATTTTTTTACTATATTTTTAGATAGGTACAAAATCACTATTTTCATAAGATTATGGACCATCCAAAACAGTGATTTTGTACCTATCTAAAAAAATAAAAAAATTCCAAAAAATATAAAATTTGGTCTCCAATCACATTTTAATATGAAGATCATTTGAGCAGTTCGGATCGATTGTTTGAACTTTTAAAATAGAAAAAAAAAATACATAGAGCATGATTGGAGCACAAAACTAATGGTGCATTTTAACCCTACTCTTTAAAAATTCAAATTTTGAATATTAATTTTGATATACTGAAGCAAATCAGGATTAGGACTAGAAAATTTAGATAGAAAGAGCTAGATAAATAAGTATTGTGTTATTTCATTTTATGAAGAAGATTAATAGTATAACTTTATTTAATAATTAAAAAATGTAAAAGGTAAACCTCTACAATGTGTGTACATGATTTTTTTCTTCTGAAAATTTGATAGCGGAGGCTAAGGTGGTTTCCATGAATTTTGATACGTCAAAGATGTGAATTATGTAAAAAAAAAAAAAACTTTATGCAAATTAGTGTGAAGCCTTTACAAATTGACATATTATATGAAAAATAAATTTTATATAAATTGACAAATCAAATTAAGTGTTAATCATCCATATAAATTTAATTTATATAGGTTTCACATTTTTTACCATAATTCGTACATTCGCATTGTACAGGATAAACACTTGTAACACAAAAATTTGAGAAATGCATCAATATTTGTATGCGCACGTCGAAATGTATTTCGGCTAGGAATATAGTATTTTTTATATTAATTCGTTAACAACTATTAGACGGCCTTTAATATTCAATTGCTTCTTTTGTGGGGCCCATCAATGTATAGTGCACATGCACTGTCCTTTAGTTTTTTTATTGGGCTTTATTTTATTTTATTTTTATTTTGTTGAACAAAAATCCTTTTCAAGCATAAATGGTCGACCGACATTTTTATTATCATCAAAGTTAATTACAAATTAATAAATATATCCAACAAATTTATAAAACTATCCATACCGGCCATTTTAGCCGATTTTAATTGTTTACGGTACCAGCCAGAAAATAACCGGTACTATTTTTTTTTTAGAGACAAATAACAAAAATCTAACACTGAAAATTTGAATTTTTTTAAATATTTGTTAGATTACTTTTTTTTATATATAATTAGCATATTTATATTAAAATACACTAAATAACTTGAAATTATGTTAAATTACGCTGAATTACACAATTAGGCTAAATTAGAATAATTATGTTAAATTATGCTAAAATGTGGTAAATTACGCTAAATTATATATGAATAGGGATGATATCTTCACTGCTGACAATGATAGGAGTCTAGTGATAATTTCCTTTGTGCGCATAGTTGTCATACTGGCAGACTTCATCGTGGAAGGCACTGAATCACATCAGACCAGAAACTGAATCAATCGGGTCAGGACAGTCACCACTCAGAAGTCTCAATAGAGGCACTGAATCAAACCGGACCAAGAACTGAATCAAACAGACCGGAACAATCACCACTCAGAGGTCCCAATAAAAAGCCACCAATGTGGGAAGCATAAAAGGGAGGGAGAAGAGGAGGAGAAGAAAGAGAGCACATAAACAAACTCCAGTACAAACAACATATAAAGTAACTATATGTACGACTTGTTCCACCCACTCTTCCATTGCCAAAGAAGAGAAAGCAAACCGCTTGTCTTGGAGAATAAAAAAACCCCAAAAGGACGATGAGAAAAGTAATGACCAGATTCACGAAGCAGAAGAACCAAGAAACAGTGGTCAGATCCGCTAGATAGAAGCACCGACTCGAGCGACGACGGAACAATGAGCGGTGGTTAGATCCACTAGACAAAAGCACCGAAAGTAGTGGCCAGATCCACCAGACAGAAACACTAGCTCAGATAGAGAAAATGAATAGGAATGAGAGATATGTATGGGGTGGGGTGCTCAGAATCGCCTTTGAGCACCCCACCCCATACATTTCAAACAGTTAATTTGGACTGTTCAGCATGATTTTCGTATGAAAATATACTTGTATACTAAATTTTATATTCTTTTAACAGATAAAAAATCACTTGATTTGAAAATTTTGAACCATCCAATAGCAGCGATTTTCTACTTATTTAAAAAAAAGTAGAAAGTTTCTAAAAAAAATATAAAATTTAGTCTACAAATACATTTTGATATAAAAATTATGTTTAATTGTTCGGATTAACTGTTTGAACTTAAATTAGAATTATGAATTCATAGCACAAATCGATCAATAATATGCATATTATCATAGCCTCACTCAATTAGATAATATTATTTTTTACTTTTTGTTTTTTGTTTTTTGTTTTTTGCTTAACTGCACCGCGTACGTAGGATCAACTTTTATAATTTTAATAGCATTAAGTCATTAACCATGAGCAAGCATGACCCTTTTCTGTGAAGTAATTGTTAATTATTAATATTTTAACTCTCTGATCTCAAGACCTGCTATGAAAATTTCAAATGTATTACAAAAAAAAAAAAAAAAATCAACGCGCTTTTATGAAAGAATCAACCCGAATTGTTTTTTAATCGCTTGCCGTGACTATTGGATGGATATCAGTGTATATTTTCTTAATTAATATTGTTGCTTTCAATATATTTCTCAGACAGGGATGATTATTTAAAATGAAAAGGAAGCTCCGGGTACGCACTCAAACTACTAAAAATAATTCCACTAAAACCCATTTGTAGAATCAGTCTTTGATCTAGTGACCAAAAATAATACTCTTCGTGTGGGAATTGTAGGTTCAAAATCCGGATGGGAGGTTCTTTAATTATGGACAATTAAAGAAAACTGGTAAGTTAGACCTCCACATTTTGAATTAAAGAATAAAAAACATTTGCGATAAAAATTGATTGGAAGTTCAAAATTAGTTTTTTTTCTCAAAAATTTTTATTTTTATTTTGTATTTAGAAAAAACCAAATAAATCTTACTAAAAATTGAAGCATATTGTTAGTTTTTTTGAGAAGCATCTCCACCGTACTAATGGTTCGGTAGGAGATGGGAGGTAGTTTTTCCACCGTACTATTGATACAGTGGAACTAATTTTTAAATAGAGAAATAGTACATTGGAAAATCACTCTCTAAGAGCCTGTTCGGTTGTCACTTTGCTCGTGAAAAAAAAAAATTCACTTAGAGTGAATTTTTTTTCCACGTGCACAGTGTTTCAGCCATTCAAATTGAATCCGAACCCAAATCCATTTTCGTTCCCACCTGACAGCTGAAGAGACTCTAATTTCTCACCGTATCATTGAAAGAAATAGAGAGAAATGGCAAAAATCGCTCTCGTATTTTCCACCGTACCTTTTGTACATCGAAGATATTTCTCGGAAAAATCAAACTTCTGTTTTTATTTTCCGTAAGAGGAGCGATAAGGTTGATTCTGAATAAAAAAGAATCCTAAATTATATAGCCGTACAAGGATGTGACAATGATTGTGTATCACGTTTGTGCAAATGTCAATTATCCACGTACAAATTAGAATTAATTAGCGCTGAGGTGAGATTCCATCAATGATCAATCATGGTAACTCTAAATATAAAAGGATTTTGTATCTTGATCTTCTGCGGCGGATGCAAAGTGCCTCTCCGTCTGACGAGTCACTCAGACTCGCAAAGAACAAAAGTTTTCACTTTTTCTAGGTGGCTAGTTTAATTTGAATTCGTATCATTCAGGGCGGAGTCAGAATTCAAATATAAAAGGCTAAATGATATCATTAATTTTACTTTCTATTAATGTTTTTTTTTTCTATGTATTATTTTTTTGATTTGGAACGAATTTTTTCTTCTTTTTCACTGCGCACACACGGAAAGCCCAATTGCCTAAATAGAAATGAATATGCTTTTGATTTTTAAAATATACATTCAAACTCTTTAACTTTGTTATATTATTATGGGAGGTACTTGTACATGTAAAAGAAACAAATTAGTATGGTTTTTATATACTGTAACATTCGGTAAATTTTTATATTACTTTTGAAATTTATTTCAGATTTAAATATCATATTTATAAAATTTAAGGTGCATTGTGTAAACAACCTTTAAAATATATAAAATAAAAAGACCAACGTGGCACACTTGCCACGTGGCCATGCATGCTGCCCCCACCGTATTAACCCTCTAATTAAAAGCCTCTTCCTCCTAATTCAACTCAGAAGAGAAAACAAAAGAAAACCGAAAAAAGAAAGAAACGAAAAAGAATGAAAAAGAATAAAATGAGAGAAAATGAAAAGAAATAGTTTGATAAAATATTTTGATATTGATTGATATTTAATTTCACGTTTGATTGGAATTCTGACTACGTCGCGTTGATTCAGAACTGTTGATTGCAATATGATTTGGATTTCTGGATTGATCGCTATCAGGTTACTGGACTTCTCTATAATCTGTGTTTTCGATTTGTGTGGTTCAATTGGATGTTTGAATTGGGTGTTGGATTATGAGGGCATATTTAACGGGATAACGGGTCTGAGGTTCAAATTTAAATTGTGAAATGATGAGACTGTGTGTTTTGAGAATGTGGAAATTGTCTGTGGCAGACATTTCAAATGTGTGAGTACTGTGTGACTTGTTTCACTGATAACCTAGACCCAGGTATTATCATCGATAAATATGTAAGCATAATTTGATGTGAATTTGTATGGATTAATCTAATATGTTTGAAATGGTTGTTTAATTAAGTCAATTATAGATAAGCGCGTCGTTAAATAACTGGTTGCTGAGCTTTGTAGCTGACTCTGTATTGTTTCTGTTTGTTTTTGTTTGTGACGGGACGATGGATGGATGTCTGGATGCCTCTCTTCTTGTTGCGATCCCGGCCCGGCGGCGGGGTCATGACATATACTTAGTAATAAAAAAATTTAAATTTTGAGGAGGCTTAGCACCTCCAGCCATAACTATGATCCGCCCTTCGTATCATCCCAGGAACCTTAGGTGCAAGTGTTAAATTCGGACCATTCTTTTAACTTGACACAAATTTCAAAGCATACCTTTACAGTCTCAACAAGCACCAGGTTGAATTTGATCTGACTGGAATTAATTTGAGTCATCTATTCTTTTAAATTGCACCTCAAATACCTGGGAGGACACTGACTCGTTTAATTTATGGTTATGAGTTATGACACACTGCATGATGATACTAACATTAGTTAGAATAGAAGAACACAAGGAAAATATATTATTAGTGCATGATGCAAAATCATCCCAGGTACCGTAGTACAAGTGTTAAATTCGGACCATTCTTTTAACTTGACACAAATTTCAAAGCATACCTTTACAGTCTCAACAAGCACCAGGTTGAATTTGATCTGACTGGAATTAATTTGAGTCATCTATTCTTTTAAATTGCACCTCAAATACCTGGGAGGACACTGACTCGTTTAATTTATGGTTATGAGTTATGACACACTGCATGATGATACTAACATTAGTTAGAATAGAAGAACACAAGGAAAATATATTATTAGTGCATGATGCAAAATCATCCTCTATTAAAATTAGATGGTAAGTGACGCTGTGACGATGACTGTTGAGAAAAGTGAGGTGGTTGCTAAACATCCGTCCTCCTTCCTTCAACTCTGTAACCAAACATGGCTTCCACTTAATTTTTTAAAGACGAGCAGTACGGTTTGCACTTTTTAACTTTACGATTTTTCACGAAACTTGTCGTGACCTTTTTGGAAATTTCTATGGTATACTATGTTCCAAAATTATCAGTGGCCAGTGGGTATAGCATAGCTGGTCGAATCTTTCACACGAGACGCCTTCTTGTATTATTAGCTAGTAATTTAAATAGGGATTGACCAGGTTATATTGATAATTAATTTTATTTAACATTTGTCATAAAAATAAAAATAATTATTCATATTTTAAAGTAAAATTATAAGTATATTTGTTAATTAATATAGATGCGATTTGAAAATTTTGTTTCAGTTCATCAATTTTTTATTGTTGAACAAAAAATATTCAAATTGCATCAAATTTACATATGATATATCTAAATTATAAAAAGTGTATCCCTTGCTGTAAAATTGGACAGTCTGCAACGGTCGGCTAGGTCGACTAGAGACAAGAGATCACATCATATGGGGGTATATTTACTCAGAGAAAATTTTGGTGGAGACTACTGACACACTTCAACATGAGTGAGGCTACGGTACTATGCATAGCACGGATTGGTCCATGCTACGTATTTGAGTTTTCAAAATTCTAACAGTCGATCCGAACCGTTCCACATGATTATAAAATGAATATGTACTTGCAAAATCAAATGTTACATTTTTTCAAATTTTTTTACTATTTTTTTAGATAGGTAGAAAATCACTTGATCTGAAAATTCTGGACCATCCAAAAACAGTGATTTTCTTCCTATCTAAAAAAATAGTAAAAAAATCGAAAAAATGTAAAATTTGGTTTGCAAATACATATTCATTTTATAATCATGTTGAACGGTTCGAATCGACCGTTAGGATTTTGAAAACTCAAATATTGAGCCGTAGCACGGACCAATCCGTTCTATGCATAGTACCGTAGCCTCACTCCTTCAACATTCCAATGCTTGCACCAAGCAATATTCAGGAAATTTGGCTCAAACACAGGGCAAACATGTTCACGCTGCAGAGAGCGCAATAGGATACAGTATGAGCAGTATGCACTTGAGTCATCTGGTATGAGAGAAATAGAAGAATTTTCTCTAACAAATTCAAACCGGTCCACATCCTTATTAATGATACGCTCGGAGAAATACACAAATGGCAGAGATATGCATAGGCAGCATGCCCGGCCCTGGTGTAGGGCACCTAGGGCAACCGCTCCAAGCCCCAAGATCCAAGGGGCTCCAAAAAAGAAAATTAAGTTTGTATATATTAAAAATAAATAAAATATTAGGACTCAAATTATATATATCTATATAGAGCCCAAATTTTTCTATAAATAGGTATGATTTATCGGTATATCAATAAAAATAAGACCAGCTAATACGCTTCTATAAGTACTTCAACACCATATGCTTATAAGTCATTTTTGTGTTTAAAAGTCCAAATAGTTGATCCAAACTGTTCAACATGATATCCATATTGCTTGAAAACCAAATTTTACATTTTTTTTTTGAATTTTTTTTACTATTTTTTAAAGAAGGTTGAAAATCATTATTTTTTATGGTCCAAATTTTTTGAATCAATGGATTTTTTACTTATCTTAAAAAATAGTAAATGAATTCTAAAAAATGTAAAATTTGGTCTCCAAGCACATTTTAATATGGATATCATGTTGAATGGTTCGGATCGACTGTTTGGACTTTGAAAATGCAAAAATGACTTATAAGCATATGGTGTTGAAGTACTTATAAAAGCGTATTAGCCGGTCTCATGAAAAATTTGTATATATAAAGGGCCCAAACTTTTCTCCCGCCCCGGACGTCAAAATCTTTAGGACCGGACCTGATAGGCAGAGCTGAGCAGAGAGCTAGATGGGAAATGTATTTGTAAATATAGATGACAATTGACTAATTGGAGGTTAATTAGGGCTTTGTAAATACTTTTTATATATATTTTTACAAAATCGTTAGTGGCTTAGGCCTAATCCACCAACCTTAAAAATAATTGAATAGTCTGGACTAAATAATTATATTAAACTTTCTGAATTGCATAAGGAGAACAATTTACCATCACAGTAATTTTACTAGACGGTGACTCCTACTAACGACATTTTTATTAACATCCAAAATTAATTATAAAATATTAAATATACCCAGCTTAGCCGGATATTTTTAAAAATGCCCAAACTGGCCAAAAAAATAGCCGGTTGGGATTTAAATTAGGACCAGCCATTATTTTGACGATCAGGAGGTTTTTTTTTCTTGAAATATTTGTTAGATTACTTCTTTGATGGATAATTAGCATAATTATACTAAAATACACTAAATTACTTGAAATTATGTTAAATTACGTTAAATTACGTTAAATTACGCTAAGAGAGATGATATCTTCGCTGAGAAGGCAAAAAACGGCGACGAAACTTCAAACGGCCATAAAACGGAGCTCGAGTATCCAATTTCAGCAAATGATTGCTTTTCAGAAAGCTTGTGAAAATATGCATGCGTTGGTAACTACTTTGCTGTTTTTCGAAATTCAGAATTGCCAAAAAAAAAGGGAAGAGCCTCAAAACTTGAGTTGAAATTTCCGATTAAGATTTTCATTTCTATTTTTCGATCTAAGTAGCTCAATAAATTGGTTATATAATAAACTTGTAGAATATCAATTTTTACTATTTTTGGAATTTTTTTTACTATTTTTTATGATTTATGAAAGATGGCACTAAATCGGTCTAATTTAGCGTAGTTTAGCGTATTTCAGTATAATTAGCGTAATTAGCGTAATTTAGAGTATTTCATTATAATTAGCGTAATTTAGCATATTTCAATATAATTAGCATAATTAGCGTAATTTAGCGTAATTTAGCGTAATTTAACATAATTTCAAATAATTTAGCGTATTTTAGTATAATTATGCTAATTATACATTAAAAGAAGTAATCTAACAAATATTTAAAAAAAAAAACCCTCTTGACCGGCCAAAAAATGGCCGGTTTGGGCCTTTTTAAAAATTTCCAGTTAAGCTAGATATAATTAATAATTTGTATTTAATTTTGAATATTAATTAAAATGTCGGCTAGCTTGTAATCTTTAGCTGCAATGGGAAAAACATACATTAAATACGAATCTCTAGCTAGACACCAAAGGGAACGAAATGGCAGCGCAGCTATTGGCGCAAAATGAGGAATTCAAAAGCTCCTATTGCCAAATTCAGAGGTGGCTGCCCATTATGAACTGCGGGTCAATTCATGATGTTCTAGTGAAAATATTAAATGCACAAGTTTGTACCCCATGGTTAAAGACTCTGATCTTCTGTGTCAATTTCAGCGTGGGAATTTGATAGCACTAACTTGGTCTCTTAATTTGAAACAAAAATTGGCTTCTTTTAACTCACCGAAAATGGCTTCATATATTTGTTACTACAAAGTAGAACAATAATTTGTTTTGTGGATATTTATTAAGAGTCAGGTTCAAATGCCTCATATATTTGTTACTATTTTGTAGAAGATTCTAAACCGTTCAAAATAATATTTTGTCTTTATCTAAAAATAGTATATTTTTTTCAAAAAAAAAAATAATTTAGTCTCCAAGCACATTTTAAGATGATATTATGTTGAACGGTTTAGATCGATTATTTGGACTTTGAAAACAGAAATAAAGATGTGAGATATGAAAGACATGAGATAATTTCTTTTACACTTTCTATTCTGTTTTTTAAGGAATGTAATGTAATTTTAATTTAGAAATATTTTTTGTAAAGAAATCACTTTCTAACTATTTCTATTGGCTCTCATTCCGGTCGCTCTTAACTATTTTTTAGTAATAATTGCTAGTGTCGCCACTAAAATTAACTAAAAGTTAATTACATGAATACAAAGGTTTACAATTAAAACTAATTTAAATTTTTAGGAGTTTGATGCTTGATAGATGTTTCTAATTTCTTCTTAATTTTATAGTGTAGATGAGAGACCCTATATAACCACATAACACAAGTCTAGTGACACAGAAAATCCTATGAATTTATGAATCATTCGTTTCTAATTTCGGAGTAATTTGGGCAGATAAAAATGGTAATTTTGGTCGCAGGGACGTCCTCACGTCCGCATAAAAAGCAAACAGCGCATTTGAGTTCGCAGACAAGATCCAATATCCGTACACAATATGAACCCCACACACCAATAAAACAACAATCCATGATCTGACCGTCATTTCAGAAATTCATTAAATCACGACCGTAAGTTATGAATACTCATCCTTATCCGTGCTTTTCTTTAGTCCGCATCGTCTTCATTAATTCAAAAGAACATCTTTTGAGTTAACGCATCTTGACCGTCTGATTTTAAACGGAGCCAATCCGGCTACAATCTATAATTCAGGGGACCTTTAATATTAGTGTAGATCTAGTACACACGAATCTTAAAGTAAATCAGACGGTCTAGATACATTAACTCAAAAGATTCTTTTTTGAGTTAATGCAGAGGATGCGAATTCGCTTTTCTTTGCGTAGATTACTGTTTCTTCTGTACACGTGTCGAGTATTGGATGAGACATAACGGTTGTCACGAGTGCGACCGCCCGTAAAACCCACACATATACCTTGTGAGGAAATAATTGGAGTTTTTTTTTTTTTGAAATACTGGCAGCAGCTGCCAATAGTGTAATTGGAGCTTTTCACTGGTATCCTTTGAGAAACTCAAATTGGATATAACATATAAGTTATTTTGAATATATGCAATATATTCTTGCAGGACTGAATTAGAAAATTGAGATGAGGGTTGAAAATTTTAATATAGTGTAATTTTATTTTATAAGAGGATAAACAATATTGATGTATATAAAAATTACAAAATTTAATTGATAAAATTACGAAGTTTTAATTTGTTAAAGAAAATTTACTCCTGTTCTCTCCGCTAAGATCAGCTCACGTACTCTTGCACAAAGCAAATGTGCAAAATTCATTGCTTTAGCTATCAGGATAAACATATCTTAATTTATTGAAGCTGATTATTGTATTTTTGAAACAATGTACCATATTAGTTTGTTTTCATTCTAATAATATAAATAATATAATTGTTTAAACACAATCAATCATTTGAAATTTTTAATAATCATGTTTAGTATAATTGACTAGGTCATTACTTTTTTTGTAGATACTTGCAAGTTCCAAACTTAATACATATCGATTGTATAATGTGTGCGCTCTTGATTGTTAGATTTTGTACATATTTATTTAATTCTCATAAGGTCGATCACTCGATTGTTATTCATTGATGAATTTTAAGGGACAATGTTTCTTATGTTATAACTTATAACCCTTTCTTTTTGAAAAATAGAAAACTGCACCAAGTGGTTGTCAATTTCCAGAAATGAGTCTAGCTAAATCGGTCACCTGACGTTACTAGAGTTAATAAGTTTGCGTGTTATTTGTTGTTTCTATCTTTATTTTATTTACTTTTGTTTTGTGAATTTGTTTTTGCATCATGCCTTATTTATTATTTTTTCCTATTTTGGGTTACAAATCAAGCAAAAAATAAATAAATTTTGATCAAGGCAACCATTCATCCCGTTTAAGTTGTCTTCAACAACAGTGACAAATGTAAAATGTCTTGAAACTTAACTCTCTTTAATAAGTATAGATCGTCAAAATTATCTCGAGCACTAAGTTTGTATATCAAAATACCTACGTAATTCTCGATTGCATTGTAATGGCTTGCGAGAGAAGTTGAATGGTATATTGGTTAAGAAACAATGATAACGAGAAAAACTGTATTTCTTTTTTTGAGTAAAGGTTGGAGGTCAAGCCACCCAACTATTTAATAACTCTATTTATTACAACAAAGGATTTCCCTCATTCGGGTTTCGAACCCATGACCTCTCATATAGAGACCATGTGCCTTTGCCACTAGACCAAAGGCTAGTTCTTGAGAAAAACTGTATTTCATTTTAATAACATTCTATTTTCTCCTTCAGAGGAAAGCGAAATCTTTTATTTTTTTATAACGCGTAACTATATTAATAATATGGACAACAAATTTTGAATGCTGAATAAATCATGTCCTTAATTTTTTATCAGAAGAACCAGTTTTGGACTTGTAATGATATGTCTCCTCTCTCTCAAAAAAAAAATACAACTTCGATTTCTCCTAAACGGCATCTAAAAATAAATGAATAAATTAAATAAATACCAAGATTTATTAGTCCTTATTTACAAAAAAACTTTTAAACGTAAAAAATATCTAATTCCTCACTAATAAAATACTTTTTGGTAATTCAATGGTTCTGATTAGTCACAATATATAAATTAGATCATTCAATTAAAATACTCCTCTTTAGACATAATGGCGAATTCTAATTCAAATTCAAATTTCTTGAGGAGGTTTCAGCACATAATATGCGAAAAAACAAAGTCACATAAAGTATTAGCATTTTTATATAATTCTAGAAACATATAATTTTGTGTACATTCTCTTGATATTTTAACAAAATTGTGCAAATCAAATAATTTAACATAATGCTGCATTCTGCATTGTCTACTTGGTCTTTCATAAAAAAATATTCAAGATTAGTTTATTAGTTAAACTTGTTAAATCATTTCATGAACTGTCAAATAATTGTTGGGTTACATCAAAATTTGACGATATTATATAAAAATAATATTGGACACATTAAATAATTAAAGTTTTGGTTTGAACACTATTTTGAAAAATACATGTATGGTAGAAGATTAGGCCGAAAAATAAAACTGTAATAGATAAATTTAGTGGGTTTATCTTTGAGATTGTTTGTAATGAAAATATGTTTAGTAACATTTTGTTTTCATTGTAATATCTTGAAAAAAACTGTGGATAATTTTTAAAACAGAAAAAAATATCCACATTAAAGTTTATCTTTTACAGCAGCTGTAAGTTGAACTTAAATAACCTATAAAGAGACGTCAGAATTAAATAAACAGCGAATAACGAGGGGTAGAGTGCAAAAGTCCCATTTGTGTTCTGACAAAAAGAGAAAAAAGTTCAAACACAGGGAAGACAGGTTCCGTTGTTTGGAGAGAGAAAGGAGAGCAAGAAGAGGCTCACCTCTCCTCACCTAGTCTTTCTCTCTCTAGTTACCGGACTGCTTCTCCAGTACTCTCCCTCTCTCTCTCTTTAAAAACACCTACGAAATAAAAAAAAGGAAAAATAAAGGAGCTGACCTTGATTTCGTACTCTCAAAGGCATCCGATCAGGCGATTTTATCTCTGTTCAATCCATACCTTTCTTCCCCATTGTTCGTCTCAGAAAAAGGTATCGCGATCTAGTTTCTTTCACAGTACCTCGCCACTTTTTGTTCGAATATTTTTGAGTTTGCATGTTTGGGATTTCTAGGGAGGCATTGATAAGTTAGATAGAATCATCTTGTTTCGGTGAGGTCACTCGATCTGCTAATTTTCTCTTTAGAACTTGGTGATTCCATGTTCTATGGTTTATATTGTGCTAATTTATCTAGAAATTTTATTTTCTGTTGTTTTCTTTTCACACATTTTGACATTGTCTCTATAGAAAAAGAATCCCTTCCTTGTTTAGTATTTTCACGCATTTTTTGTTTACTTTGGTCTATATCGGGCTATTTATTGTATTGATCTGTTAATTATAGGTCGATGATTATCAATTCTGATTCCTAGTTCAAAATTTGCTCGTTTTTTTATATTAACTCTATCTAACGCCAATGCTTTTGTTTAAATAGCTGTGCCTCCTCATTTCGACTCCTTTTTGGTTAAATTATCCAAATTCTCTTGACATTCGAAAATATATCCGACATCAGATTCTAAAATTGTTGACTTCGGATCTTCTCCATTTGTAAACTTAAACCGGAGTTGTCCCATACCTTGTAAGCGATAGTAATGCTGAAGTGTTAGTATCCTTTTGGATGATGCGATCTCCTGTTTATCTGAAATGGAGAATAATTTATCACTGTCCCTCTTCTCTCAATTAAAAAGTTGATATAGTCCGAGATAAGATTTTTGCCAAATTGGTCAACAACGAGAAATTTTGTGAAATTTAAATACCTTTTTAAAAAATTATTAGTATTACACGAGTTTTTTCACTGTAAAAATTAGTGAAATGTATTAAATTTCGGATTATGATTTCTGCGATTCCATCAAATATCTTGATCAGAGTCCAGGATGATGGGAGGTTTTTTGTACATTTCAACTTTTATTTATACATTAAAAGTATTACATGAGTATTACAGATTCCATTAAAAGTATTACATGAGTTTTTTTTTCAATTTATATACCCACCGAAGTATTATACATTAAAAGTATCTTGATCAGATTCCATTAAAAGTATTACACGAGTTTTTTTCAATTTTTATTTATACATTTCAACTTGCAAACAATCCATGTACAATTTGCACTAAAAAAATTTGTTTTGTGATTCACATGTAGATATTGCTCAGAGTCCAGGATGATGGGAGGTTTTTTGTCAAGAATACTTCTGTAAGAATACTCACTATTACTAAATAAATTGATCTAAAGGGTTTCGATTCTGCAAATAGCATGCACATCCTATTTACAAACAACACTTAGATGTTGTTTATGAATAGCAATAATTGTTATGATAACTGCTCGCTGTATTTGCAAAATACACCTAGACTGAACAAATAAGCATTTTTTTTTTTTATAATTTTAGAGATACAACTCCTTTCATTTTATTCTTGTTTAAGGTTGGCATTTGGATATGCATACCCAGCATATGAATGCTATAAGACAGTGGAACTGAACAAGCCAGAAATTGAGCAGCTTCTCTTTTGGTGCCAATACTGGTATGCTTTCTGTCAATCTATTTTTACCAGTACAATACAATAATGAGCTGTTATGCTTAGGATTTATTGGTTATTTTGATTGGAGTTTATGACAGAATGCTTCTTGTTAGAATGGCAACTATATAAGGAAATCAGAAAAGATCAGATGAAGGGGCTTTTATGGAAAGTTCTATTTAGTTTCATAACATTGTTTTGGTTCTTTTCAGGATCTTAGTTGCTCTTCTTACTGTTCTGGAGAGGTTTGGTGACGCATTGATTTCATGGTAAATCTAATTAGCCTGTATTAATGTGTTTTTAGTTTTTTAGTTGTGCTTTAACTTTCTATAGTATTTACTAATGTCGCAACTTTTGTTGGTTCAGGCTACCTTTGTACAGTGAAGCCAAGTTGGCTTTCTTCATATACTTGTGGTATCCTAAAACAAAGGTTAATGCCTAACTTTTAAAACATATTTGATTCATTTCTTTGTCTTTTGAAGATTGCACTGCGCTCTCTACAGTATTAACTATCACCAAACTTTTCTTATTTGCAATAAGCCCTCAATTTGGGTTGTATCCAAATGATTTATATGTGCCAGAACAAAAAATAAAATGAAGAAAAAACCCAAGAAATAAAAGAAAAAAGAAAATTCAAGCAAACCATCACTATTGTCCACTAGAAATCACACAGGTAGCTTCACAATTAATGAGTATGAACCTGAATCCAGGAAGATTAATTCATATTTTTATTTAACATGTTAGGGAAATACTCTAAATATACCACAAAATGTCAATATCTAACACAATACATGTTGGGTATTTGTTGTAGATATCTAACACAATACATGTAGGTTACAAAATCCTTTTTTTTTTTCTCTCTATAAGAAGTTTTTCTTGCATATAAGTTAATAAATCTTCTTTCAGGGGACTACATATATATACGAGGGGTTCTTTAAGCCATACCTAGCGAAGCATGAAAGTGAAATAGACCGCAACCTACTCGAATTGCGAGTGAGAGCCGTTGATGTAGTTGCTATGTATTGGCAGAAAACCGCTACTTTCAGCCAGAGCACCTTCTTTGATGTTCTTCAGTATGTTGCCAGCCAGTCCAACCGGCCCCGCCGTGCTGCTGCTCAGGTATCCAAATTTGTTCTTTTAATCCTGATTAGTACTATAATTTACGGAGGTAGGTTGAAGAGTTCATTGCAAACTTCTACCAATAGTTTTCATCTTAGTATGATAGAAAGATATTGACAGTTTTCCCTTATTTTGCTGCAAGCTTTGTTTTTCAAATCTAAATCATTGAGGTTTTTTCAGGTTGAATTCATAAACAAATTTCAGACCAACTTGGTAATCTTTTGGTGACTTGACTTTATAAGCATTACACTTGGGTGGTACATGCAAATAACCTGGTGTTTTATGCAAATATTAAAAAGTTGTTTTATTTGAAATAAAATGCTGGGTATGATGTGCTACAAAATCATTAATTGAATTGGCATTTGTTTTATGGAACAACAATTCAGTTATGGAACTTCGGACTGGTGTCCACAGCAAGCCCCATTGCCTTGATTATACAGCTCTTGGTATATAAAATATATTCTGATAATGTCCCATCTATTTATTCCTACAAAGTCCCATTCCAAATCGCTCCATCTCTATGAGTTCATGAAGTTGTACTTCTAAAATCTAACAAACTTCAGTACAGGAAACAGATAACACATTGATGTGCTTTTTAATTGTAACAAATGCGCTCTGTCACAGTACCAGACCTCATCAGCATGGTAATTAAACTTTATTTAACCACAAATTATAATTTTGAAAAATTTAGAAGTCGTCACCCGCAACAGTGCCACAACAGCAGCAGCAGAAAAAGCCAACACAGATCCGACGACCTGTGCCAGATCGTCAAACATCATCGACATCTACCAATCCACCTCCGGAAACTGCTCCAGCCCCTCGATTGCACCGGGTTTTATCTGGACGGTCCGGTCCGGTCCTTCTGGCTTCTACTGCCAGCAACTCAATTGAATCTACTCCTAAGTCTGTAGGCACTGAACCGGGGTTGGGTTTGGCAGACCCGGAACCGTCAGCTCCCCCAGCAATAATTGAAGAAGAAGAAGAGGAGGAGGAGGTGGAAATGGCAGAAGAAGTGTTGGAGGAAGGAGAATTGGAGGCAGATGAGTTGCCTGCTGAAACAGAAGAAACTCCAATGGATGAGGCTATACGTGTGACCCGTGCCAGGCTACGCAAACGGGCTACCTCTGCTGTGGGTCCTACAGCTGCTCCTGCTTAATGACAGTTAGTCCTTCTTTTAGAATTTTCATTTCAGGCCTTGTTTTGGATTTTGTTAAGTGTTTCAAAGAGAATCTGATCTTTTGTCAGAAGCTTCATCCAGGACCTGTTTTTGGACCTGAAATGGGACTTCTGTTAACAGTAGGTGGTTCTTTTTGGAGTATTGTTAAAAGCGAGGTCTGGCATAAAACCTACTTTTTTTTTTTTTTCCTCATTTGCTCTTGGTATCTGCTGTTTCCGTGACGTTGTGTTTTTCCTGCTTCTTTACCTCTCCCTTTTTTCTTTGTTGTGGAGGTTAGCATGGAATTTATTGTTTTCTTTGAAGTATTAGCTGGTGATTGATTTGAATTGGGGACTGCTGAAGCTGATTTTAGTGAATGTAAATAATTTGAAAATGGACGTGTACATATGTTTGGGTTTGTAGACAAATTTTGTAGTGTTACTCTTTTTTATTTTCTGCTTCATTCATGCTTTTTTTTTTAGTAAAGTTGGAGGTTAAGCCACCTAACTATTTAATACTCTTGTTATTACAACAAAAAATTTCTCTCATCTGAGTTTTAAATCTATAACCTCTCACATAGAAACCATGTGTCTTTGCCACTAGACCAAATGCTAGTTCTCGCTTCATTCATGCTTGGTCTTGGCGAAATGTATTCATTACAATTTTACTTTCATTTTAAAATGCTGCATAATTTGACCTAAAGAAGTAAAGAACCACCGCAATTTTTATATATAAGACAATCAATAAAAAAATATTAAAAATAAGAAATGGCTCAGGAGAATTTGAAAAATGAGAAGGTAGTATGGCGTCCCTGCGAGACGCCATGGCATACTTGAGACCATCGGAAAAAAAATGAAAAAAAAAAATTCGGAACGGGACGCTATGGCTCAATACAACCTGGGAAAAAAGAAATTTTTTTTTTTTAAGTAGGCCACCATGGCCCAAGCCAACCCAGAAACGAAATTTAATTTTTTTTTTATGCTATGTTCAATGAGCAGTCCAATAATTTTGATCAGATTCAAAATTAAATTTATTGAAAACAGCTACATGAATTTTTGTGTTATTTGTATCAAAATAAAGGTATGAAAGTTTAGTTTCCATATAATATAATTTCTCTATACAAAAATATTACAGATGTGTACAGTTTTAGCGATTAATTCACAGAGGTCAAAAATCATAAAAGCTGAAATTTTAGTGAGCAGTCCAATAATTTTGACCAGATTCAAAATTAAATTTAGAGAAAATGGCTAAATGAATTTTTGTGTTCTTTATATCAAAATAAAGGTATGAAAGTCTAGTTTCCAGATAATATAATTTATCTGTACAAAAATATTACAGATGCGTACAGTTTTAACGATTAATTAACAGAGGTCAGAAATCAGAAAAGCTAAAATTTTAGTGAGCAGTCCAATAATTTTGACCAGATTCAAAATTAAATTTAGAGAAAATGGCTACATGAATTTTTGTGTTCTTTATATCAAAATAAAGGTATGAAAGTCTAGTTTCCAGATAATATAATTTCTCTATACAAAAATATTACAGATGTGTACAGTTTTAGCGATTAATTGACAGATGTCAGAAATCAGAAAAGCTGAAATTTTAGTGAGCAGTCCAATAATTTTGACCAGATTCAAAATTAAATTTAGAGAAACTGGCTACATAGATTTTTGTGTTCCTTATATCAAAATAAAGGTATGAAAGTCTAGTTTCCATATAATATAATTTCTCTATACAAAAATACTACAAATGTGTACAGTTTTAGCGATTAATTGACAGAGGTCAGAAATCAGAAAAACTGAAATTTTAGTGAGCAGTCCAATAAGTTTGACCTCTGTCAATTAATCATTAAAACTATACCAATCTGTAATATTTTTGTATAGAGAAATTATATTATCTGGAAACTACACTTTCTTACCTTTATTTTGATATAAATAACACAAAAATCCATGTAGCCATTTTCACTAAATTTAATTTTGAATCTGGTCAAAATTATTGGACTGCTCACTGGAATTTCAGCTTTTCTGATTTCTGACCTCTGTCAATTAATCGCTAAAACTGTACCAATCTGTAATATTTTTGTATAGAGAAATTATATTATGTGGAAACTAGACTTTCATACCTTTATTTTGATATAAAGAACACAAAAATTCATGTAGCTATTTTCTCTAAATTTAATTTTGAATATGGTCAAAATTATTGGACTGCTCACTGAACATAACATAAATAAAATTGAATTTCGTTTCTGGGTTGGCCTGGGCCATGGCAGCCCACTTTAATTTTTTTTTTCCCAGGTTGTATTGAGCCATGGCGTCCTGTTCCGAATTTTTTTGTTTTGTTTTTTTTTTTCCGATGGTCTTAAGTATGCCATGGAGTCCCGCCTTCTTATTTTTAAAATTCTCCTGATTCATTTCTTATTTTTATATTTTTTTATTGATTTTCTTATATATAAAAATTGCGGAAAGAAAGAACCATCTTCAGGAAGTTACAAATTTACCTTTTACAATTACAAAATTATGATTTGGGGGCCAATATTTTTACTAGCAGCATAAGTACGAAAGTACACTTCCATTAGATTGAGGGGGTTGCAGAGTACATATCGCATCTTTAGTTATTAATAATTTATGGCATGACAACTTTTTTTTTTTTGAGGAAAATGGCATGACAACTGTCTCGCGTGACCAGAAAATCATGGGTATAGCACTATAGCTACTCTAAATACATGCCCGGACAAAATCAGGATCCTTCTAGGTCAAATTCATTTGCCACTCATAGTTTAAATAAGGTATACCTGCTAAGCGTGCTTTTTTACAAGGCTATTATAATAATCTTCAGAACTATAAACTATTGCCGTGCTATAAGTGCGTACCATGCGTTTATTAACCATGTATATTTTTACATCATATTATTTCTTGACTTGATAACAACATCTTCGGTGGGTATGTTCCTTTCATTTTGGTCGGCTCTACAATGTTACTTTATTGCTTGGTTGCCTAATCATTTTTGTCAAACTAGAATAAATGGGAAATTTATATGTAAACAGAATCTTTTTGTGTATTATTATGTACCTGCCAGTTTTTCAATCCTGGGAACTGTCAAGTTTCTAGCGCTTTCAGGTTGAATAAAGAAAAAAACGAGAGCAACTAATTCCCACTAATCATTCAAATACTCTTAAGTGTTGGGTAATCAGGCGGGATTGTCAAAATTAAAAACACGACAGTGCGATAGAAATATAGAATCACGAGATCTTGAAAAAGACACAGAGAGACAGGCACCGACCTTTGATGGGGATGATGCAAGCCAATCCGGGATTAGATGGAAACCTTGTGAAAAGGAGCCTTTGGATTATTGCGAGAATTTATGTGGCCTATCTTTGCATACCAATCTGTAGCGTCGCTTAGATTGATTGGTTATAAATTGAGGCCGACTGGCCGACTTTTCGTGCTTATCTAATTTTGACTTGCTAGTTTTGTCGAGTACAACAGAACAAACAACGTGTAAATCACATACACATATGATACCATTTTTCAAATGATCGTGTTTACGTGCAGTATATACATTCATTTAAAATTTTAATAATACATTTATGTATGAGTCAGTCTATGGTACTAGCATGATTTGGTCTATGATACAGATTAATATTTTTATTTTCAAAATTTTAATAGTCGATTTGAATCGTTTAACATAATTTTCATATGAATATATACTTGTATAATTTTATATTTTTTAGAACTTTTACTATTTTTAAAGATAGAAAATCATTGTTTTTTTATGGTTCAGAAGTTTCAAATTAAGTGATTTTCTACTAATTTTAAAAAATTGTAAATTTTTGTAAAAAAATATAAAATTCGGTTTGTTAGTACATATTCATATGAAGATCATGTTGAACGGTTCATATTGACTGCTAAAATTTTAAAAATAAAAATATTAATACGTTTTACAGACCAACTCATAATATGCATAGTACCATAGACTCACTATTTATGTATACAGATACTTTCAGAATTATTCTAATGGTGTTAATTCCTAGATAAGATTGAACCATTTTGAACAGCAATGTATCCGAAGAAAAAAGGCCATGGTGTATGACCACAACTCTTATATTAAAGTAACAATTGCATGAGCTGTAGACTCTGCTGCTTTTCTTAGAGAAAAACAGCATCATGCTTTTCCGATCTCAACCATTCAAATTCGTTGAGATTTGTACATGAAAAAGTTTCTTTATCGAGATACGTGAATGGAAAATTTTAAATAGTTGAGATCTGAAAAGCAGAATGCTGCTTTTCTCTAAGAAAAGCAGGATGCTGTTTTTCTCTAAGTAAAGCAGCAGAGTCGGATCCGCCGACATTTTTAAAAATACCCTAAGTTAATTAAAAATTATTAAAAATACCCACGGTCCCAAATTTTTATTAAAAATACCCAAACCGGCCAATTATTGGCCGGTCCCGATTAAAATTCGATTAATGGCGGGACCGGCCAATAATTGGCCGGTTCCGTGATTTTTTTTTTTTTTTTTAGAGAGAAAAATAGCTAAAATGCTGAAATGAAATCTAACACAAAAAAAATCGAATTGTTTTTTTAAATATTTGTTAGATTACTTTTTTTGATAGCATATTTATACTAAAATACGCTAAATTACTTGAAATTATGTTAATTTATGCTGATTGACACTATATTACTTTAAATTATGTTAACTTTTTTTAAGAGACAAATAGCTAAAATGCTGAAATAAAACACTAAAAAATCAAATTTATTTTTAAATATTTGCTAGATTACATTTTTTATATATAATTACCATATTATACTAAAACACGCTAAATTACTTGATTTATGCTGAATTACAGTCAATTACAATAATTATGTAGAATTATGCTAGAATACAGTAAAGTACGCTAAATTACGTATGAATAAGGATGATATCTTTACTGAGAAGGGGAAAAACGACGACGAAACTTCAAACGGCCATAAAACGGCGCTCGAGTGTCCGATTTCAGCAAATGACCACTTTTCGGAAAGCTTGCGAAAATGCGCATGCATCTGAACTAGCTTTGCTAGATTTCCAAATTCAGAATCACCAAAAAACAAACGGAAGAGCCTCAAAACTTCAGTTGAAGTTTCCGATTAAGATTTTCATTTCTATTCTCCAATCTACGTAGCTCAGTAAATTAGTTATATAATGAACTTGTAGAATACCAATTTTTATTATTTTTATTATTTTTTGTACTATTTTTTATGATTTATGAAAGATGGCACAAAATCGGTCCTATTCATACGTAATTTAGCGTAATTTACCGTATTTTAGCATAATTCTACATAATTATTGTAATTTCAGCATTTTAGTAAATTTACCGTATTTTAGCATAATTATTGTAATTTACCGTATTTTAGCACAAAATCGGCCCTATTCGTAGCGTATTTTCTAACAAATATTTAAAAAAACAATTCGATTTTTTTGTGTTAGATTTCATTTCAGCATTTTAGCTATTTTTCTCTCTAAAAAAAAAAAAAAATCACGGAACTGGCCAATTATTGGCCGGTCCCTCCATTAATCGAATTTTAATCGGGACCGGCCAATAATTGACCGGTTTTGGTATTTTTAATAAAAATTTGGGACCGTGGGTATTTTTAATAATTTTTAATTAGCTTAGGGTATTTTTAAAAATGTCGGCGGATCCGCATCGATATGGAAATATCGAAAAGCCACCTGTGAAAAAAAAAAGAAACAACCAGAACCGTCCACACACGTGTCACTCTCTCACACTTGCGGGTGGCCCGGTAGCAGACTAACAGGTGTATCCGTCTATTTTTTTCTTCTCCTCTCCTCTTCTAAGCATACAGCAAAAGTAAAGCTCTATTATAAAAGAGGTGCCTTCGCCTTAGAGAGCGCAAGAGAGATAAAAGAGCAACCGAAAGAAGAAAAGAAAAGGCGAAAGATCACGAGGAACCCGCTCTTGGTTCTCACTTTTTTTCACTAAGATAGAGATAGAGATAGAGAGAGGAACCTAAAAGATATAAAAGGAGGAGGCAGAGAGATAAAATGGAGGGTTTGCTTGGGATAAACAACAACAACAGCAGGAGCAGCAAAGAGGTGACTGTGGTGGATGGGAGAGAAATAGAGGAGTTGGTGGAGAACAAGGAAGCATTCAATAGTTTTGTTGAGCACAAATTCAGAGAGCTTGACTTGGATTGCGACGGCAAGCTGTCAGTTGGGGAATTGCAACCTGCTGTTGTTGATATTGGAGCCGCTCTTGGACTGCCGGCTCACAGTTCGTCACCTCAGTCTGATCATATCTACTCAGAGGTATTTGCACATTTTTTTTTGGATCTAGATGATAACAGTTTGCTAGTATGGTTATGGTACATGGAAATTTGGGAGTTAAATTGTTTTTTGTTTTGGGCCAAAGTTAAATCTAGTAAATTTTGTGTGTACGACTAATTAATCTTTTTTTTTCTAAAATATATATTTTATGTAAATATGTAATGCAGTGTTCTCAATTTATGTTTTCCAGGGTCTGATCTTCTTTTTGGATTAAGAGGGTCATGACCTTTTAAGGTTGTTGGTTCAATACCTGTAAATAACTAACTGTTGAGGTTCAAATTATTAAAGTGGCCTTTTTTCCTTATTAAGTAAAATTTTTTTTTTTTGCATTTTTTTTGTGTGGTAGGGTGCTTTTTCAATTTTTCTCAAGGAACTGGTTTAAACTTTAAATTCACCCTTGTTCTCTTCATCAATTTAGATTTTGAAGACTTTTGATTAATGCTATACTAGGGGAATAAAATGAGGAAAAAGAGAATATCTCTTATCTTAAAGTTACTGAATATGTTGGCCAATTAAGGCATGCCTTAATTACTATTGTAAGGCATCTTCAAACCTTTGTTGTCCAAGCACCACATTTTTTTGATATATTTTAATTGTATAGAACGTGCTTGTTTGATCTATTACTGATCTTTTGCAATAGTTAATACATTTGCTCATGAAGTTCTTATTGATAAGTTAATTTGATGTCTACGCGACAAGACAAAAAATTGGCATCAAGTTTCGAAACAAATCACTTCTTTCTGCTTTTTGGAAGAATTTGTGAGCACAACATTCTTCCGATCAGACTAAATTCCATTTGGAGTGAAATTACAGAGAATTTTCTAAAGACATTGAGTGAAAGCTAACCATATATGATTAAAATTTAATCACTGCTTTTAATTATTTACTGTGCCTACCCCAACTTGCTTGGGACTAAAGGCTTGGTTGTTATGTTATGTTTTAATTAGTTACTATGAGCTTATTAGGTAGGAGAGTAATTATTAAGTGAAAGTAAATAATTTTTGTCTACACAGTTGTACTTGAAAGTGAATGAAATGAGAAGACAAAGATTATAGCTCTTATTTTGTGTACCAGTACGGGAATTAAACTCTTATCCCTTTATTTTTGCCAAACATATATTTGAGGGATAACTTTATTCTTAAGAAGGAAATAACACTTTTCTGAGAAGTCTCATATCCTCAGCAGTTTTCTCTGTGTAAAGAAATGGTTAACAATAAACATTTTTTGCTCTGACGTGGTGAAAAATTTGAATGTCCATAGTATTTTTTTTTGTTCTTTGTGTATGCTGGGGACATCTGAAGTTATTTACTAGTCTAAACGTAAATACTCAAACACACATTGTCTACATTTTTTTGGTCTATTTGAGGAATATACACTTTACTCTTTTTTGACAATGTTGGTAGAAGCTACCAAACCAAAACAAAAAAAAAAAAAAATTACATCCATTGCCTCTCCTTACAGCCTTTCGTATCTACCTCAATTTTCCCTTGCAAAATTTCATCCACCAAATTCCCTCCTCATGAATTCGATCAACTAAATTCATTGAAGGCAACACCTTGTCTCTAAATATCTTCTCATTCCTTTGCTTCCACACAAACCACATGGTTATACACTTTACTCGATAGCATCCTCCTACTGTGCATTAGGTTCTATTTGGTAGAGTAATAACTAAGAAAGGTGTTTGTGATAAATCTTATCTTTCGTTATCTATTCACTTTATTCTAGTTACAAAAATGACTCACAAGTGAGGAATAAGATTTACTAGTTTGGTACGGAAACGGGTAGCGTAACCAGTATATCGAACTTGTAGGTATTAAATGAGTTCACGCACGGCAAGCAAGAGAAGGTGAGCAAAACAGAGTTCCGGGAGGTGCTATCAGACATCTTGTTAGGCATGGCTGCCGGGCTGAAGCGGGACCCCATTGTCATATTAAGGATTGATGGTGAGGATTTGCAAGAGTTTGTCGAGAGGCCTGGGTTTGAGGCAGAAGCAGTAGCTATCTTTTCACAGTTGGAATCAGAAAAGGCGCCTCTTCGCAAGTGCTTGATGGAGGGTGTTAAGCAACTGACAGTTTCGCATGGGATGCCTCCTTCCTCTGATCCATGGGTAATGATTTATTCCCTATAATTTTGTTTGCAAATGATTATTTTAGAGTGTTCTTGTTTTATGTTTTTGTTTAGTTGGTTTAATCTTGATGAGGAAAGACTGAAAGAGTATTTGATAAGTCACCAACGACCCACAGATAGACATGGAAATTAAGTCATAGATTTGTTTCTTTCTGCATACAACTCAGGACTTGAGACTCAGGCCATTTTTTTTTCATAATAAATTATTATTGATAAGCGAACTACAGTTACAGTTTTTGCGAACAATTATTATTTTATTGGTAAGCAACATCCACTCTATAAGTGAAGTAGAACAACATAGTGTGAATAAAATTCACAAAATCCCTAGTTCTCTTTTGCGACTGTTCTTTTTTTGTGGTCACTAATTGTAGCATCTTTGGAAGGTAATTGTATTTTTGAAGTCATCAATACTGAAAGCAACATTGCTTATACCAGCCACAGAGTAACTACCTGAGATATTTCGACATAGACATTTATGGTTAGTCAACTAACGGGGTAATAAATTGGTGCATTGATGTGACTATTTCAAAAGGGAAATATTAATGATTATTTATCTGCACATTACCTGTATCTGATTCTTTCTCTTGAAAGACAATAACATGTGGTGGATGAATGATGATGTTACCTTAGCATGACATTTCATCCATCAACATAAATTGTGATAGTTACATACGGTCTAAATTTTATAATTTAATATTTTAATAGGAGCATATAAATTATCGTTTGGGAATGCAACCTTTACCTCCGTGATGCAATTATTTTGTTTAAAAAAGGTTCTGACAAGCACTGCTATACAAAGAGTTTCTTGCAAAATAAAAAATAAATAAGTGATAAGATTATTGACAATGCTTTGACAATTTTGACGGTATCTTTAAATTTCAGGTAAAAATTAGAAGTTTCTGTGTATGTTGAACATATAGATTGAAAATTTGTGCAATTTAAGTATCATTAGATATTTTATTAAAATGTTATTAATTACTGATCAGTGATCAGTGAAAACTTCTAAGCAGTCAACGAGTAATGAAATATACAGTAAATGTTATGAGGTGTAGGGCATGTAATTTCAATCACAACGATTATATCTAAATGTTGAAGTTTATATTTGTAATTTGTTTAACAATAAATATAACAAAACAAAAGAACTGCTGTTGAACTTATACCAGATATATATACTAATAAAATCATCAGAGTGTTGTCAACAATTAGAACTTATTCTAACAATTATCAGTAAGCTTTTATTTAATGAATTACTTGGTTTTCATGTATTTTTATATTGATTATGATTTACCAATTTGATTTAATTTTCAATGTAGGTGGTTAGTAATATAATTGAGCCTGCAATACAAGAACTATTTTCGAATCAACCAGACATACCAACTACCCAAGATGCATTCTTGGAAAATTTCAAAAAACTGTTGGTTATTATTACCCGACGTCTGCAAGAGAATCCAGTGATTGTCGCACACACTGAGAACAACTTTGATGGAAGTGGTGTTAAAAGGCTTCTTTCGAACAAATTTGAACTTGAGAAGGTTCTATTTCCATCTGCAAATATATCAAACAAAGATTACTTAGTTCTTCTTTTAAGAGAATTTTAAGTTAATGAAATATTTTATAATCGTAGTTGCTCGACTCTGCATGGGAGGAGGTTCCAAAATCTAAAGCCAACATGGCTTCCAAGGAATACCTTCGGGTTGCATTTGATAAAATAGCTGTATCAGCTGATATACCTCCTTATGGTGCTATTGATGAGGTATGTAATTAACTTGTCTCCCTCCTTTCTTACATTTTTGTTGTTAGTGTTGTTTTAAACTGTTAAACAACAAACTTCTTTTACTCTCAAAATAATTTCAGATGGATGAAGCGATGAATGAAGCATTCAAATTGGTACGCATAGATGACGGTAAAGCTGTAGATGAAGCAGAGTTTAAGAAATTGTTGAAAGAAATGCTGGCTAGTGTTATGCTACAGCTGCAAGGAAATGCGATATTTGTTTCTTCTAATTCTGTTGTGCACGAGCCGCTTACTTCTGCTTCGACTCTGTTAAATGTGCCATCATCCCCTGTTCCAACAATGGAATGAAATTCCACCATTTGAGTAAACATGCTTTAAAATAGTATATGGTATCAGCTAGTCTTATTCTTTTTGCTGGCAACTAAGACAATAACATGCATTGTTTCTCTCTGGATTTTAAGAAGGAGATGCAAGAAAATGCACTATGTAAGAATGTAACTGTGTAATACTTAGTATAATAGCAGTAAAAAGTTAATTATAAGGAAATGCTGTTTTGATTGATCAGAATTTTTAATACGGTTCATTCAGAAACATTAGCACTAACTAATTAAAATTATAAAAGTCAAGTGCAGAAACTGCATATAGTTAGCACAAACTTCGGTATTACTAAATATTTACAAACACATGGCATACATCTTCCCAAATTCTCATATTCACGACATTTAATACAACCAGTTAACCCAAAATTAAGTATGTCCCTTAAGCTCAAAACCTCTGGAAGATTAGCCACAGTAATAGAACATGGTGGATTTGCAGAATTCAATGCCACAGACCACCTTGTTGGTATAGTAGCTAGTAATATCATAAGTATATTTCACTTTGTGCTGGCGAAGGAGCTAAGCTTGGATAAATCAGGAACCCAAAATGACAACTCTGATGAACCCGTCAGAAACATAGAGGAACCAGGGACCCACTTTATCATTGGTGGCTCTGTATCTGTACTGCCCCAACATGCAACCTAAATAAAAATAGTAGTTCATTATTATTAGTGAAAAAAGAATTCAAGTCCTGCCACCACATCTGACATATGTTTCAACTATTTTGATACCACTAAGTAGACATTCTTTCCACAAATAAAATTTTTACAGGGTAGGTGCATCAAATAATATAGATGATAATATTGAACGAATATAGATAAAAAAAATTGTAGTCATACCTTGCCATTTTTAACATTCCACGCAAAAACACTGCCATCACCTGAGCCTGATATCAAGAAGTGAACCAAGTTCAGTTATAACCAGTGAATTTTTTTGCAATTAATTGGTAACAAAAGCAAATCACACATAAAGGAGGGCTAATAATGTAATAAATGCAAAAATGTTAACCTGATACAACATAAGCTCCATCAGGACTGAAGGATGCCTCCAGTGTACCACCATCACTCAAGACAGGCTTTACTTTGAAAGTATTCACCTAGGGAAGTAAAAGGTAAATAAAAAGTAATTATTTGGTGCATTTAAATAAAATTCACGGGGAAAGACATTATGGAGAAGTTGAAATATTTACAGGGGTTCCATTAAAGGAATCAAGGATATAAACGTGCCCTTCTGTGGTGGTTAAGAGCATCTGTCTCCCACCGTTACTGAATTTCAATACATTTGCTTCTGACTCTTCCTCTCCCACATAAAATACTTCGAACGGCCCCTAATTTAACAGAAATTTCATTATTGTTGTAGGATTCTCTATTATTGGAAATACAATACTGGATAAGATTACGGGCAAATTAAAAGTTTCCCTTTTTTGTCAATATATAAACGGATTGCAGTACTCGAAAGTTTGATATAACAAATTAGTCTTTTAGGTAAAAAACAATTATACAAACATGATATAACGAAAACATTATAGTGCAAAAAACCCATTGGTAATATTGACCTTGTCTACATAAATCTCTACTCCAACATATATCTATGAAATAAAATCCGACAACTGCTATAGTAGGTGAGTGGCTAAGCTACAAACGTTTGCACCAAGGGTTTGGTGCAAACGATTTGTTTTCGGATTTTCGAAGTCCAAACGGTCGATCCGAACCGTTCAAGTTGTTCTCCATATTGAAATGTGCTTGGAGACCAAATTTTACATTTTTTGGAATTTTTTCACTATTTATTAAGCCACTTTGAAAGTTGCTGATCACACGGTCCAGAATTTTATTGCACTGTTTTTACTGTTCACCCGAATCAGCAACTTTCAAAGTGGCTTAATAAATAGCAAAAAAATTCCAAAAAATGTGAAATTTGGTCTCCAAGCACATTTTAATATGGATTAAATATCTAACGGTTTGGATCGACCGTTTGGACTTTGCAAATAGGAGAACCAAAACGTTTGCACCAAGGGCTTGGTGCAAACGTTTTGAGCTTAGCCAGTCTCGCTATAATAGTCCCACATTATTGCTAAAAGAAATCTGCTCCAGACAAATCCTATATATGTCGCATAAAAATGCTCGATGTAAGAGCAAGCCCTTCTCAGCAATAGGCTTTCAGATCCTCAGAGTAGCTATTTTTACATGGAAACATTGTATTTAGAATTTTAGATGTATTCCTATCAGGGACTTGTGTCAGCCAAGAGTTAAATGTTAACCTAATAGACACGTCAGCTGTGTGTCTCATACGTATCGTATGAGTATCCATGTTGATATGCATCTGATATAGAAACAATAACCTATTAGCGGTAGCAGCATAACATATCATCAGTTCCCATTTTGCTCCATAGGAGTTCCAAAAGTTCCATTTGGTTCCTGAGTTTTCTGATGGGAGCTAGTCATCTCTGTAACCGTTTTAACTCAAAAATGGATGGAAATCTCAGCGAATGTTCAAATGGTATGATTTTTTGGGTCAAATGTTTTAGAAAGAAAATTACTCATTTTTCACATCAACTATTAAGATTAGGATTTTTTTATTGTGATCTCTAAACTGCAAACTGATGGTAGAATCAATGTGGCACAAGTCAATAGGGACAAAAACATGACGGACCTTCTCATAAAAGCGGGAGTCGAATAACCGAATAGCGCCTCCAAAAGCCAAACCAAAGACCATCCCTTGCTCGTCAAATGAAACAGCCGGTCTCCCTTGAACACGTAAAAGACCCTACAAATATACAAATTTTTTAAATAATAGTTGTGCTTGATTTTATTATTCATCTTGAAGTTATAATTTAGTACCTGAGCTTTATCAGCCCTTGCATCCCACAATAAGACAGTTTGATCAAGAGATCCTGAAATGAAGGTATCTTTTCCTGGACACAGTGATAGACATACCACCCTATGCAAAAGAACACATAAATATTAGTTATTTCAGGGGCTTCTTTGGACAAGCACACAGAAACTTGTAATTTTTTTTCTTTACAGTACCTGTCATGATGGCCTTTGAAGTATCTCAAGTATTTGTTATCTTGCAACGAAAGAAGGCGCAAGGATTCTAATATAAACACCCAAATCAGTCATTGATTCAAAACAAAATAAAGAGATGATAAAAAAGGAAATTCTGTTACAATATTACCATCCCAGCCATTTTTGGAGGAGTATAACACGATGGCAGGGTTGTCAGTGAAACATACAAGATCAACACCATACTTCTTGCTATTAATTGTCTTCAAGCATCTGTCATGAATTTCATTTTTTTTTTTCAAAAAGATACACACATTTTACCAAAACAAATGACACCCAACATTTTTCATGCCATCAACAATTGTAACTTATTAAGGTTACATGTAAATAATACCAAACAAGGTAAGTAAAACTAACTCAATTGCCCCCAAAAACTTGGCATGGACCATCATTTTGGGATAAATTCTCAAACTTAATATTACTAAATATTAATAACTGTTTTATGGTCGAACACACAATTTTGTCTTATATAAAGCATCAACTCTAAAATTGTTCTAAACTGAACGGTTATACTTGCAAAATCCTTTACTAGCAGAAGTTTAAAACATTGGTAACCATTTGCACATACAATCATGTAGATGTACCATCTGCACCAAAACCCGCAATAAAATCCAAACGAAACTTAATATAAGAAACTTACACGGCATTTTGAATATCATACAGCCGGATTGATTCATCATCACTAGCAGTGACCAGATAATTGGTTGCTCTGCTATGGAAATCCATTGAGCTTATTCTACCATTCTGACAGTACCAATATGTTAGCATATCAGGAGAAACCAAAACATCAGATGAAGATAATTAAGATTCAACATCAAAGCCTCAATAAGCTCCAAAAGTAAATACATGGTCCTATCAGTTATCAAACTCAAAAGAAACCAGAAGGCGTATTTTTCCAGTTTTCCTAATACTAGATTGTACTGAAGAACAACACTGGTACAACTAAACCTGGCACCTAAGGTTCTATAGTTCAGCTCGTTGACTTCAGATCATGCTGTTATCCACGGAGCACATTCAGTTATATAAAGACAAAGCATTCGGGAATAACAATGGTCACCAGAAACAAACCAAAGTTGAATAATTTCATGAGTGTTTTAAAACAAAAACAATCAAAGATGACAGATTTATTTTCACTTACAAGAAATACACTTGAACTACCACTGGACTGGTATACGAAAACAAAAGCATGATGGTAAGAGGGTAACAATAACTCACATAATCTCTGAAAGCCAAGCCGACCTCCATGGCCTTAAATACCTCGTCGCTCAACTCCATCGATACTCTCTCCTTACTCTCCTCCCCTCTTTCCGCCATTTATTTTTAAGGGGGCCAAAGAAAATGAGAAACAATTTGGGATTGAAAGGAGCAATTGTGAAAACCCTTTCTCGGTCTTGCTTTGATACTCTTCTAGAGAAGGTTAACTTTTCGATCGGGGTCGGAAGAGGGAGCTAAGAGGTTGTTAAATTAGGAAGAGTTTCTGGGTTTGAGCAGAAATAAGAGAGCCGGAAAGGAATTTTTTTTAAAAACCATAATTAGAAAAAACAAAATTAGTATTAGCCGGTTTTTACAAAAACTATAAGAACTGAATTGGCAATTCGGGTCCGACTTTTTTTTTTTTCTGGACCCGAAATGCCAATTCGGGTTTCCCTTTTTCACAGTTTTTCCGCAGCGCAGAAACGGTGTAGCTTTTGGTGTAATGTCTTGGACCCGAATTGGGATTTCGGGTCCCATTACATTTTTTTTTTTTTTTAGAGACAAATAACTAAAATGATGAAATATAATACTAAAAAATCGAATTTTTTTCCCTTTGTCAAATTACTTTTTTGATAGCATATTTATACTAAAATACTATAAATTACTTGAAATTATATTAATTTATGTTGATTTACACTAAATTACTTGAAATTACTTGAAATTATGTAGAATTATGCTAAAATACGGTAAATTACGCTAAATTACGTATGAATAGGGACGATTTTGTGTCATCTTTCATAAATCATAAAAAATAGTAAAAAAATTCCAAAAATAATAAAAATTGGTATTCTACAAGTTCATTATATAACTAATTTACTGAGCTACGTAGATTGGAGAATAGAAATGAAAATCTTAATTGGAAACTTCAACTGAAGTTTTGAGGCCCTTCTCTTTGTTTTTTGGCGATTCTGAATTTGGAAATCTGGCATTGCCTGGCATTGCCAGTTTGGACGCATGCGTATTTTCACGAGCTTTCCGAAAAGTGGTCATTTGCTGAAATCGGACACTCGAGCGCCGTTTTACAGCCGTTTGAAGTTTCGTCGTCGTTTTTTCGTCTTCTCAGTGAAGATATCATCCCTATTCATACGTAATTTAGCGTAATTTACCGTATTTTAGCATAATTCTACATAATTTGAAGTAATTCAAGTAATTTAGTGTAAATCAACATAAATTAATATAATTTCAAGTAATTTATAGTATTTTAGTATAAATATGCTATCAAAAAAGTAATTTGACAAAGGGAAAAAAAATTCGATTTTTTAGTATTATATTTCATCATTTTAGTTATTTGTCTCTAAAAAAATAAAAAAAATAATGGGACCCGAAATTCCAATTCGGGTCCAAGGCATTACACCAAAAGCTACACCGTTTTTGCGCTGCGGAAAAACTGAGAAAAGGGGGAACCCGAATTGGCATTTCGGGTCCAGGGAAAAAAAAAGTCAGACCCGAATTGCCAATTCGGTTCTTATAATTTTTGTAAAAACCCGGCTAATCATGTTGGTTTGCTAATTTTGTTTTTTCTAATTATGGTTTTTAAAAAAAATTCGCCGGAAAGGGTTTTGCGCTTTCTGGCATAGTGGCATGTGATTTTATGTCCTATTCCTTGGAAGGTGATAGTACGTGGCTGTTATTTTGTAGCCTTATGTACGAAAAGAAAGAGGAAAGCTGTTTCTCCATGTTCATATTGGAGGAGGTAATGGCAAATGTTGGAGACTTCGGATCCTTCAGTCCAGTTACATGGGCCAAGATTAAATTAGAAAAGCCCAGTTGTTTCAAAGATTGTGAAAGGGTGACATCCGACCAATAATATATAATGGGCCTATGATTTTTTAAAGCCCATAACCATTGTCTATTATAAGTTAGTTTTTTTTTGATAGAGGGTCTCGGAGCCTAGTTCAAGGGTAAAATGAAATCCGGATTACACTTGTTGCCTTGTTGGAAGCAGACGAAACATAAATTGATTTCTTAAGAGGCACCTATTGCAATTTGAATATAGGAATAGAATTTCCGGTACCAAAATTTTTTAGCTCCGGAAATTGACATAAACTTTTTCTTAATATTAATATTTTCAAAATTCAAATAATAAGGTCGTCTATTAAATTTTTTTTTGACGAGCCTATAAATTTGAATTCGTTACGCATGATACCATGAGTCCATAATAAATAGATAAAATTAAATAGCGCATGCTACTTCGCCAGCTAAGACAATTTTTTTGTTGTTGCGGAAAACAAAAATAAAAATTCAGGACTCATTGGGACCCACTGCTTACGTGGATAATTGGAGCGGCCTCTGTCTTCTTGTAAACAACTTTAAAGAGATCAGTAAATAATGGAAACAAAAGATTTGGGGAATCTTAGCACTAAGGTGTTTTCGCTGGTTGATGATTGAATGCAAACGACATCAAGTTGCTGTTTTTCTTCTTTAAATTTGAGAAAGCAATACAAAAGTTTCTTAACAAATTTTAATTAATTGTTTTTGTACACGGTACACCAACTGAAATGAGCAAAGACCTCACATGGAATGCCAGAGAGTACGCCTACTACAAATTGTCAAATTCTAATGTTGTACACCACATTAACAGTAACTAACTCCATTAACTAAAAAACACACAGGTAATTGAAAAAGAAAAAAAGAAGAAGAAATAAACGAAGAAGTTATTTGCATGGACATGTTCCTCTGTAGACTACCATCACACTCCCTATTCTTGTCTCTTGGTTCATGGTGAACTTGGGCTATGCAACAATTTCCCTCTCGCCCTCAGCCGATCGTTTGAAGAACTCTATACAATCCTTCACCGCCTCGTTCCGGTACGAATCGGGCAACTGGGTATATCCGCCTCCATGCATCTCTGTACCAATCGACACTGCTTTCTCGTGGCGCACCTGCACAGTTTTTGTGGCAACAGACAACATGACAAGCCGGAGGAGTGCCTCGCGGGCCCGTTCAAGCAGCGATGTCGGTGCAGCCGGTGTTGCAGTGGCCTGACGTAGGCCCCGAAATCTTGGCATGCACGTGATCGGTCCCTCCTCTAATTCCCTTCTCCCCTCACTCTTTGCTGTATTCATTTTCTCTTTTCCTTGGTTTTTTTCTGTTGCTTTTTATGATGAGAACAGAAACTTCAAATTGCAGTTGCCCAAAATCGGTATAGGCCTTTATATAGCTCCCAAGGTGTAATATTTTATTGATGATTTGGTTGATTAATTATCCTTGGCTTTTACTGCTTGTATAATGGCTTGGCTAATTGGCTAATTGGCTACGCTTGACATCATGTGGTACTTATTATATACACTTACACCGTTATCAAGAGTCGACTGGGTAGCCACTAGCCACTGCCAAGCCTTTCAAAAAAAAGAAAAAGAAAAGAAAAAGAGTGGACTATAGATATATAATTTTTTTTAAAGGACTGGACAGTAGATATTTTAATAATATTTTTTTTGGGTTTATATAATTAATGTTGATAATAACTAATAAGTTAATACAAATAATTGTTTGCACAATGATCATTAAAAATATATCAATACTAGATGTGGTAAGTTAATTATGCTAAATGTAGATTATATATATCACATATATATTTTTAATTATGATATTTTTTAGAACGAAATTGGTATCAGAAAAAGTTAGTTTCTTCTAATTCCTTTTAAAAATCATATTGCGAATTTTGATTTTTTTTTAATAATTTTGACCAATATATAAGTTCAAATTTGACTAAGCCATAGCTTATGCGTAAGCCATATGTATAAGCCATTGAGCCGTTAATTATTCCAGAAATACTGCATAGAGAACATGCCAGAATCAATTTCTTTTTTCCAAATAAAGAATTATATTTTGTTTTCCCTACACATGGGTTACATGTGTAGAGAGAGAGGGAGAGAGAGGGAGAGAGAGAGAGAAAGATGCACATAGAACGAAGCTCATGCCTAGTCCATGAATTTTATTCAATTCAACCGACCAAAGAAATCTCATATCCTGTCCTTTCTGAAGTTACTAACCCCAGTCACACATTTCCAAGTTGCATTCATCTAATTTAAACCTAATCCTATCAGAATTTTTCTATTTTGTGAGTTTTGACATGAGCTCTCACATTAGAAATCACAAAATTATGATGCATGCATTTTTGTCTTTCGGTGCTGGTCCTTGATCGCTACATTTAATTTTTCTTCTTTTAACTTCTCCATCGTAAATACATCGTGTGCATGTACTGACATTCTGACAAGCATATAAAACAAGCCGGGGTTTCGGTTTATCCAACAATTTAACTAATTAATTATCTAGGAATGTTTTGTCCGGGCATGCGTCCAACCAAACCTATCACATTCCACCGCAGGGGTGGCGGCGATTGAATTTAATGCTGTGATAAATTAATTAAAGAGCTGCCGTTGGTTCTTTCTCATCCAAGTAAATTCGCTTTAATTGTTTTTTTTTTCCTCTGTCTATCAAAGGAGGAATTATTTTACAGAGAACAAGGAGGAATTTTTAACTTTATTCGTGTCTGTCTCTCTCTCTTTATATTTTTCATTTTAGAAAAAAGTGGAATTTTATACTTAAACAGTGGCAAAGATAATCTAATACACAGTTTACGCCTTATTAAGAAACCAATCAAAGGCATGTAGTATGTATGTGATATCAATGATATACAGAGTTTTATGTATAATAATTTCATTAGAACTTGGTACGATTCACTAGGCAGAGGCCTCGCGTTGCTTCAGTAATTTCTTTTGAAACGTGGAGAATAGCACACAGAAAGTTTATATATAAAAGTTACATATGAAATTAGAGTTTTGATAAGTATAGGGTAAATTTTGCTAGAGGTTATTAAACTTTTTTTTTGTCACGAATTGATCATTCAAGTTTGATTTGTGACTTTATAGCTACTGAACTTTTAATTTATTCTAATCAAGTTACCCTATAACTTTTTCATTCAAAATATTAACGGAATATTCTCACTACGTCAAAAATATAACGAAATATTCTCATTCCATCCAATATTTTAACGGAATATGCTCATTTCATCTAACGGAAAAGTTATATTTCATTAATATTTTGGATGAAAAAATTATATGGTGACTTGATTGGGCAAATTAAAAATTCAGTGACTATGGAGAGACAAATCAAACTTGAGTGATCAATTCGTGACAAATGACAAAGTTGAGTGACCTTTAGCAAAATTTATTCATAAATATATTACAACAACTTTGTAGAAAGGCATTGTAGTTATATTCAGATTTCAGACATAACAAAAACTGTACAGTGGAGAGCATTTAGTACTGACCTATTATCTATGTTTGGAAGAGGAATAACTGTTTTATGAAAGCATGTTATTTCTTTTTCACAAATCTTTCAAACACAATATTTTATCTATACAAAATGAGGAGTAGAACTAGGGTGCTCCTAAGCTCACCAAGCCCTTCCGTGAGCGCCACTCTAAAACCTATCGAATTGACTTCAAACGACATTTTCAAACCGTTAGATGTTCAATCTATATTAAAATGTGCTTGGAGACCAAATTTTACATTTTTTGGAACTTTTTAACTATTTATTAAGCCGGTTTGAAAACCGCTGTTTTCCAATGGTGCAGAATTTTAATAAAAACAGCGGTTTTCAAACCGGCTTAATAAATAGTAAAAAAATTTCAAAAAATGTAAAATTTGGTCTCCAAGCACATTTTAATATAGATTGAACATCTAACGGTTTGAAAATGTCGTTTGAAGTCAATTTGATAGGTTTTAGAGTCTAGCTCACGGAGGGCTTGGTGAGCTTAGGAACACCCTAGTTCTACTCCAAAATGAGAGCAAGTGTTTTTTTGTTGGGCGTATATCAACACAAAATATGATTTATAACTAACAAAATATGTAAATGTTTTTGTACATGTGCGATTCCATAAGTTTGATCTGAAAGAAACGAAAGAATATGGAAAAAAAAAACTTGCAACACAAATGCCTAATTATAAAAAAAATTGAGGAAGTCTAAATAATTAGAAAAATTATATAAAAACAATCAAGGTGACATTTTAGCATTTACAAAAAAATATTCAAATCAAAGAAGAAGAATGAAAACATACACGAGTAAGGCTATGGTATCATGCATAACGCATATTGATCCGCGCTATGGACTTAAATCTTTGGTTTGAAAGTTTTAACGGTCGATCTGAACCGTTCAATATGGTCTCTATATGGATATGTACTTGTAAACTAAATTTTATATATTTTTTAATTTTTTTACTATTTTTTTAAATGGGTAGAAAATCACTTGATTTGAAAATTCTAGACCATTCAAAAACAGTGCTTTTCTACCCATCTAAAAATATAGTAAAAAAATTCTAAAAATGTAAATTTTGACTTACAAGGAGACTATGTTAAACTGTTTGGATCAACTATTAGGATTTTAAAAATAAAAATATTTATCCGTAGTACGGACCAATCCACGCTATGCATAGTACCATAACCTCACTCAACATACACTTTATACATAACATAATCTTGTCGGAAGGTAATCTGCCATCCTATATATATATATATATATATATATGTTGACTGCTTGTAGGCCTTTTTGTGCTTGCACAATTCTGGAAGTTCAAACGGAACCATATAATAAATAATTAAAGTATAATTGCAACAGCTGAGGTTAATTAAGGCATGTGAATCATCATAGCTTCCAAGACACTCCATAATCACATACTTTCTCACTGTGTGTTAGATACAATACATCTTTGACTACGGTAGTTAGCATTTCTGTTAGGAGTTTGTTAGATGTAATAATGAACTTGTTAGACTATCTTAAAAGCCCTCTAAGTACATGTAACAGTAAGAGGACATAATACAATATGCTCTCTCCTTTACATTCTTTCACTGTGACTTCTATGGTTGAAGCCAAGTTACATGGTATTAAAAATCTTGCCACTCATATGAATGGATATTACTGCAATCAGGGGAACAAAAGGAAAGGGAAATGCAGGCAGTAACGTGTAGTGTTCGTTAATGGAATATGAAGGCTAGACCTTCACAACATTTTTTTTCTAAAAAAAAAAAAAACCAATCTTGCCACTCAATTTTATTGATACCCTTACCTTGGAAAAAACTTGGAGCAGTTTTGGAAAACCTTTCTCAGGATTCTGTTACTACTTTTTAGAAAAAGCTAAGGGGATTCTGGCAAATTTGTAATAGATAAACGACCCACTATGTATAATGGGCCTACAAGTTTTTTAAAGGCCGATTTATACAGCCGTCTACTATAATGAGTTATTTTGTGTTGCTTTTAAGGTTTGGATCGAGATCAGAAATATGCGAACACTTGGCTCATAGTTTTCCTATCCTGATGTTTATATTAAAATATGCAAACTTGCTTGTCTGTTCAATCAAAAGGCAAGTTAACAAAAATAATCAACCTGGATGCTTGTCAGCTTTCTTACAAGCCATGCTAATAGAAACACATTCTGTACTATTTGAAAAAAAAAATGAATCTTAAGGATGATAAATATATAACAAACATCAAACATTTCACACGCCTCATATCAACACAGCCACTTGCAAATACAAATCCCACTGGCACTAGTTCTGGAAAATAACTGCAGTATAGGAAGAGACGTCCCTCGCATTTCTTCACCTGACAAACTTCCCTTCGATGCGACTTGCATCTCTCTTTTCGTCTTGTACAATAATATTCAGTATTTCAGCAAATAGTGGATCAGAAAAAGTAACATGCCTTTTCTTTCGGTCGATAGAATTCCCTTCTCTAGTCTTCGGCATTGTTGGATTAACATTGACACGTGATTTTTCTTTCAATTCCTTGAGCCTTCTCTTGGTACTTTTGAGTTCTTCCTCGAGTGCGAGTATTTTCTTAGCCACCTGAACGCCTTTTTCTTGTTCTCTCTTGATTTCTTGCCTTTTTTCTTCCAATTGAATTGATATAGAATCCAAACATGACGAGCGACACCGCTGGTTTTCTCTTGTAGTTTGGATCTAGTTAACAGAAGCCAGAGAGAACAGAAATTGAAATTCCCTTCTATTTCCTTAACAGAATTTATAATGATGCATGAAACACAACATTAGTTATTGAAGGGTTCAAATAACTTTGTCAATTTATGCCCTTCTAACAAATAACTGTGATGATCATGAGAAATTAATTGTACATTCACCTTCAATTAATTAAGGACCATTTGGTTACCACCAAACAAAGCTCATAAATCATTGGCTGTCATGTCATCTGAGCAAAATAAAATAATTAAAGAAAAATGGAGCTGTACCTTACTAAGCTGGCTTGCGATGACCTGAGAGGCCATGATCCGTTCTCCAAATAATGCCACTGCCTCCTTCACAGATCGAAAAGGCGCTGACGTGTCGATTGTCACTCTATCCGCCATCACGACACTTTTCTTTTCACCATGATCCATAATTTGGTATGTATCTGTTTGCAACTTAAATATATGATGCACATAGAGGCTGCCATTTAATTGTACTTAGTAGTTGAGAGCATATCAGAGAGTGCAATACAAAGAAAGATAACAGGGGGCCAGGACGTTGGCTTTATTGCTTTGCTTCTACTTCACTTTCAAGTTCTTATTAAGAGGAAATTATATTGGGGAAAACAAATAGCATATACTGTAGGTACATGTTTTTCTTTTGTTTTTCGTTTTTTTTTTTTATTAAAAGGTTCCACTGCATTCCATCATTTTTTATATGTTATTATTAAGAATTGAACATACGTCTCTACTGTAGTTACATGTTACACTTGCTACATAACTAATGATATTCATGTTTGTACTAATCAGTCCAAAATGCCCATAAAATCATCCGTCCATCCATTTCATGCCTGCTCCAATCTGCACGATCGTAATTAAAGTATGGAAAATATTTAAATCACTAGTACAAAAAACCCCTACAGTGACTCTCAAACACCGACGGTTTTAATATGTAACAGTCAGTGTAGAGACTGTATGGCAAAATGATAAATACGAAGAACTTCAACACTGACGATTCACTTGTAAACAACCGTCGGTGAACCAACACTGATAGTTTTATTATGAGAATCGTCAGTGTTGCTTGTAACCTACACCGACGGTTCTATTAAAGAACAGTTAGTGTTGACGAGTTCACTAACATTGACTGTTTTATTAAGGGAAGCATCAGTGTTGCCTTAACCTACACCGACGGCTCCTTTAATATAATAGTGAGTGTTGATAGTTTAATCTACACTGACTGTTTTTTCAATTGAACAGTTGGTGTTGCTCTCCGTTGGGTTTTATAAAAAAACCTAGATTAATTTACATCGGATTAATAGAATAATCAGTGTTGAGCTCTTCATTGACGGTAATTGCTTAATAACCGTCGGTGTTAGTTTATTATTGACACAATTAATTAATAATTGTAACCAATAATTTACCTGGTATAAAAAACACACCATAACAAAGACACAGGTATAAGCATATATTCTAAATTGAATTTTTTCATTCTCCATCCGAAACAATTAATTAATAATAGTAACTAATAATTTGCTTTGTAATAATTTTTTCATCCTATCATTAACAAAATATTGGACATTAACCAATAATTTCTTATTAGATAAAATTCAACCTAAATAAACTAATTTTGGATGTCCAAATTAATTTGCCAAAATGTTCACTTCTCTCTTTAATTTTTATATTCAATACTAAAATGGAGAAGACACGGATATCCCATTAATTGGTTGCTAGAAAATCAAATTCAATGCATATTAAAAAAAATGGTTTTGCATACCTAAAATTTCTTAATAAATAAATACAAAAATTTACATGAGGATTACAATGAAAAAAAGAATAAAAAGTAGATGTTATATAAATATTTATGCATGAAAGAAATAATATTAAAAAAAAGTGAACTAATAAAAATCGATCTAACTGACTGTTCATAAAAGATTCAGAGAGTGAACCATCAGTGTTAAATACAAGACCGACGGTTCAAATATTTTGTCGTCAATATTGATTATTTCATCGTTTTCTTAAATCTAACCCCCCGCTCAAAAAATTTCATTCCCCCCATCAGTTTGCGTCTTTTCTTTGCGTAAAATTATTCTAATATTGTAATTTATCATTGAAACACTTTGACCAGATCAGAGCAGATCGGAGCAAGCATGAAATGGATGGAACCTATGGGCAGGATTTTCCTGCCAGGTGGGCACGAGATTTGGTTACCTTATATCATAGCATTGTATCTTTTGAATAAAAGCATACAATTTTCATATTTTTTTTTTATCCAATATTTACACCTAGTCATGGATACATATTGATCTTCAGGTGTTAATAGTACCCAAGTGCATCCATTGTGTCCCCAATTTGATGGAAAGGTGGATGGTGGGAGTGTTAAAACTCAAATTAATTCACGTAGCTAGGCTACCTAATACAATTAATGGAAATGATTGTTCACGATACAAGTCAGTCAGGTGCAAACGACTAAATATTGTTAATTGACCTTCATTCTTTCTCACAATTCTACATTAACGTACTATGAACTTCCTTAGGATTTATTCTCAATAATTCAAAACTCTACCTCTATCCTTTTTTCATTAGATTAACTCTTTAATATAGTCTTAAAATTAGGTATATGTTAGTTGATATTCTGATCAAGGTATGACATATCATGGTCCTAAAGCAACTACCCCGAAGCCATGATTTTGCATATCTTAATATTACATATATATATTACGATTTAATCAAAAGCCAAATTTTTAACAATGATCCCGATTAGTTGTTTCTCCAAATTTTGGGAGTCAAGTCGGGTCTTGTGTCAAACGCATTATCTGGGTACATCTTTAAATGCCCAAAGCATTATTCTAACTAGTTATTGGTGCTTAGATATGGACCAATGGGCCAGGAGCAGTTTACGATGGAGACTGTTCATCTAGAAACTAGCTTGGGCCAGCCAGCCAGATGATGTAATTGTTACTGGACATTTACAGTTATTTAACAATGGAGAGATTATATAATTGTTCTAAAAGAAGAGTAGAACTAGGGTGTTCCTAAGCTCACCAAGCCTCTCGTGAGCTCAACTCTAAAACCTATCGAATTGACTTCAAATAACATTTTCAAACCATTAGATGTTCAATCTATATTAAAATGTGCTTGGAGACCAAATTTTACATTTTTTGAAATTTTTTTACTATTTATTAAGCAGGTTTGAAAACCGCTGTTTTCCAATGATGCAGAATTTTAATAAAAACAACGGTTTTCAAACCGGCTTAATAAATAGTAAAAAAAATTCTAAAAAATGTAAAATTTTGGTCTCCAAACACATTTTAATATAGATTGAACATCTAACAGTTTAAAAATATCATTTAAAGTCAATTTAATAGATTTTAGAGTTAAGTTCACAATAGGTTTGGTGAGCTTAGGAACACCCTGGTTCTACTCCTAAAAGAATATATATTCGATCTTTAAATTTCATCATTTGGACGGTTCCATCAAATCGTCGGTGCTCTGTACACCCGGTCTTTGCGTAGTAAAAAGTACTCGTTCCCGGTCTTCTTTTCTCTGGATTGTATCTTGCAGTTTGACCCAAATCTTTACGACTATTACTTTTCTACACAAGTGAGCGAGGAGAAACGAAGAGGGGATCGATCAATTCGAAGCCATCAATAATGGTAATACCAAATTGCTTTAGTTTTGAGCATATTAATATTGTTTCTCTCAATTCTTATGTGAAAACCAGCTGAGAAATACTGATGGTTGATATCTGTTTCCTGTTCTTATTTCTCAGATCCGATTTATACTGCTTCAAAATCGCCAAGGGAAGACTCGTCTTGCTAAATATTACGTCCCATTGGAAGATTCAGAGAAGCACAAGGTCGAATACGAGGTGCGCAATATTCTTTCCTCTCTATTCTTTGCTCAGCTCGTTTGCCATCCTTTTTAGTGCAATTTCGCAATCTTGCAAGTGTGTTAAAATTTGGTTTTTCTGGGCTTAGGTGCATAGGCTCGTGGTGAACAGGGATCCCAAATTCACCAATTTTGTGGAGGTAAATTACTATGATTTATCATTTATTAGATCTAATGCTGCTCTTTCTTGTTAACTAATTTACTCACTAATCATAATTCTGTCCAGAATCAATTAAACTAATTTTAATAAGCATCAATTGATGATAGCAGATGATCCACTTTATATTCCTAGATAAAATAAAAGATACTGTGCTGCTTACATTTTAGCAGGAATTACTTTTCTCAATTTTTACCTACATAAGAAATTTATGCATCCTCCCTAGTGTATCTGTTAACATCATATTCTCTCTAAATGAGGCAGTATTTGCCTGTAAATAATGTCAAATCAGACCCACCCCTTTAAAATGTGAACATGTACCCCCATTTGTCTCAGAAAACTTCATTATGCCCTTTATAAATGGAAAGATTTTCCTCAACACTCCCTTCTCTTGGGTATAAGAGTGTTCCTGAAGAAATTAGTAAGGTATGGATGATTGGCATGATGAAAATGATTCTGTTTTTTAGAAACTATTGGTGCTTTCAAAGATTTATGATCATCAAATTTTTTTTTATAATTCTTGCAGTTTAGGACCCATAAAGTAATATACAGGAGATATGCAGGGCTATTTTTCTCAATGTGTGTTGATATAACTGACAATGAATTGGCATACCTCGAGTGCATCCATCTCTTTGTTGAGATTTTAGACCATTTCTTTAGCAATGTTTGCGAGCTTGATCTAGTCTTCAATTTTCACAAGGTGAGCAACTTCTTTCTCTTTTTTACTTATCTTTGTGGTCCAAAAATATGAAAACCAACTATTCTCATCATAAGAAACCTCTAATATTTTGGTGTTACAAAATGTGGTCTGAACCATATGTTCCATTCAAACTCTGTGGTTTTCCTTGGACAAAGTTGCCCTGTTTAAGCCAATGTAATATTGTGTGAAGCCTTGTAATCGAACTTGACAGCCACTGTCAAGACTTCAAAAAAAAATATTGTGCTAAGCAAAGATGGTCCAGCTTTTTGTCCTTAAATTGGAAAAATAGCTCTACATTGTTATCATTTTCCTTTTGCTCTTTCTATCCCAACTGATTGGTCCTAAACTCCTAATTAATGTGTTCTGTATTGCTTGAAGGTGTATCTGATATTGGACGAGTTTATCCTTGCTGGTGAACTACAAGAGACGAGTAAGAGGGTAAGAACATGAAAAAGATCTTAATAATTTTTCTTGTAACATACTTTATGCTGTTGTGCTAAAATAAATTTCATATTACATCCGAATATCTTATTCTTGTTTCAGGCAATCATAGAAAGAATGGGAGAATTGGAGAAGCAAGAATGAAAGCTTGTTCTTTTGTGATCTTTGTTCAATTTTTTTTTTTAGTGATTCTAGCATATATTTTCGTGCTCATCCCTGAGGGTTGCTATTGTAATTTTCACACTCTGGTTTAAGGTTTTAACTTTCTTTAGTTGTAAAATATTTGAAACTTTTTCCTTTTTTAAGAATCAATTATTCGAGTTCCCAATGTTCAACTCGTTTGAGTTCAATTCATCATGTTGGAGATACAAAATACATGTACACACGTTTCTCTGTTAGACCTCCTGAAGTTGTGTAACTGATAAAGGTATCAATAATATTGTTCATACAAGGCACATTTTGTATGTTTACTGAAAGTATGTAGAAACAGAAAATGTAAACAAACAAAATTCATCTTCTAAAGCACAATAGGTGGCAACTGATTGATTGCACCATCCAAAGTTCTCTGTCATGAGAAATAAGGCAATTATATGTAAGGATGATGTTTCTACTATCAAAACATAGGCAAACATAAAATTTCTGATATAGAAAATAATCTTGTTAAATGGACCAAATTAAGAACCCTAAAATTAACTTCAATGAAGCTGCACTTCCAAACTAGAAGAGCAAGAAGATTGTCAATCTCAGGTGCTAACAAATGCATCTCTGATCCTACAACCAAAAACTTCCCCATTTGGGAGTTGCTAAAAATAGCAATAGTAAAACCTCCTCTGTCAATTTGGTCAATTAGAAACCCTCTGTTTCTTTTTTGGATTTGGTTTTGAAAGAGCAAGAAAATCATCACTGCTATCTTCTGAGTCACTGCCTGCCTTGCGTTTTTTGCTCTTAGCTGAATTATCTTTTGTATTTTTTGTACTGCTAAGAGACCGCTTAACAGAGGCATTTGCAGCTGGCAATTTTCTTTCTGAAAGTGGTTTGGCTGGAGATGATATCCCTTTTAGTTTTTTCTTCTGAAAGACCTCTTTTGCCTCATCCTCTGGCAGTAGACCCCACTCCATCATCCTTCATTGAAAAAGTACAACAAAACAAAGTAAATAACAAAAAGGGTACAAAAAAGCTCAAGAATCTTTATCTATATTTTTTTTATGAGAGAAGGATTAAGGGTACAAAAAAACTAACATTAAATGTATAGCAAGTTTATACATGCCTTGATTCCTAATTATGTGGAATGTAGCAATGCAAATTGATATACCAGATGAATCTGGTACATTACTGGATGGTGAGAGGGCTAGCGGCTGAGAAAGAGGCTTACTGAAGGGTTCGCTTAAAAATGCACAAATGTAAAAGTAATCCTCTAAATAATATGCCAAGTGTAATTCATTTCTTCTGATTTTTTTTTGCTTCAAGTCCGGTTAATATCAAAAGATGTGCTTCTGGGTAATAAAACCAAGACATCAGGGCCATTGCGAGAGGACTGGCGCCTAAGAAAGAGGCTTATTCAAGGGTTGGCTTAAAATGTAAAAGTAACCCTCTGAATAATATGCCAAGTGCAATTCACTTCTAATTTTTTTTTCCTTTAAGTTCGGTTAATAGCAAATAATGTGCTTCTGGGTAATAAAACCAAGACATCAGAGCCATTGTGGGTTAGCTATGCTAATTGTGCTGAGAAGTTAAAAAAGATAAACACTGGTTAGATCAGTGAAGTTAAAAAAATTGTTATGTATTTTGTTGAGACTATCTGCAACTCCTAATGAAACAGGTAGTATAAAAAATGCTGCTTTTCTCAACAAAAAAGATCTATAGCAAGGAAAGCAAAAAAAAAAAACAAGGACTAACCAAAAAAGATCTATAGCAAAAAAAAATAAGGACTAACCAAATTGCAGCCATCTCACTGTCAGGAACTTGGTGATATAGCGACTCATAAAATATCCGCAATGCATCCCTCTACAATTATACCTTTTGTTAGAACAAACAAATATAACAATAGCAAAAACTCGAGTTTTCAAGGATATCATATTTTACAGCATAAACAAATGAAAACCCGAAAGTTTTATTAATATCCAAAAAAAATATTAAATTTCAAAATCTACACCCTGTTTGACAAGATTTCAAAAACTGTCCAGACCGTAGATTTATTTCCAGGTTTTAGGCCGAATTACCGCAATTTTATTTCCCAGTTTTGGAATTCCAGAATCGGGAAGTAAATTTCCGGTTTTGGTTTTGGAATTCCAAAACCGACAATTAAATTTCCAATTTTAAGTTTTTTTTAATTAAACAGAAAATGTTATAATTTATTTATTTTTTGTATTGAAATATTTTAAAATATTTTATATATTTCTTTGAAAATAGATGTTATACTATATAATTTGATTTATTAGAAAGACTGCGACAAATAACCCGGATCAACATTTTTCAGGTCGGTTTTTTTGTGGATGTAAGAAAAATTAAAATATTTCTGTGTTATTTAAGAAAATAAAAATCTTTTGAATCTGAGTTATTGATACCGGTTCAAAAATCACTTCTAGGTAAATACAGAAAATACTGTGATCCTTCTATTTAAAAAAAAAAAAAAAATTCTGACACATCAAAACCGAAAATTTATGTTTAATTAAAAAGTTTCTAACACATCCAAGAAATTTCTGACACATCAAAAAATTCCTGTTTAATTAAAAAAAATTAAAACCAGAAATTTATTTCCGATTCTGTAAAATAGTGCGGTTTTGGGATGATGCCTAAAACCGGGAAATAAATCTGCAATTTGGACAATTTTCGAAATCTTGTCAAACAGGGTGTAGATTATGAAATTTAATATTTTTTTTGGATATTAATAAAATTTTGGAATGAAAACAAATATGAAGAACATACTTCCTCAGGAGGATCATGCTTTTGACCAGGTAGGTCATAAACCTTCTTCACCCTTTCTCTTTTAACTTTATCAGAACTAGACTTCTTGTTCTGTTTCTCCTTTCCTTTGTTGTTCTCCTTCTTATTCTCTCCCTTTTTCTTCTCCAAACCCTCCTTCAATTGTGATACTAAAAGTTTTAAATCATCTTGTCTCATAATTGAGTTCTTATTAGTACTGGTACAACAACATGTGTTGTTCATGTCTGGAACAGCATGAACCTGGCCGGTACAATATAGTGTGTTGGTCATTTCTAGTACCACATGAACACATTATCAGAAGGAGCTTGCCAGAAAGGACAGAAACCTAGGTTAGTAACTCACAATATACTAAGTGGTATGAACTGGATATGGACCAAAGTAGCAGACCTGGTAGAAACCACGCTTACAAAAATTGACCGGTAAGACAGTAATGCTACCTTATCCTTGAAATCACTTCTTTAACTAAGAGGCTTAGGTGTGTTCCATCATAGAATTGAGGCTTTAGAAAAGCAATGACCATAAGAAACACAATTACAACCTTAGGACCACACCATGAAAAAGCATGGAAAACAACACCCATTTGGTGAAATTGGTGGTTACCAATAACATGTAAAATCAGGGACAACCCACTTCAATGAATGTTGCATGCGAGGAGGCAAAGAAAAGGTGATTTTTGCACAAAATTCCTTTTTTTTTTTGGTGGCCAATAACCTTACAGTTATGCCTTGAAACTACTGCAGCATTTGACAATTTACAAAAGTGGAACTTGTGCCAGTCAAAAAACCGTTTTGACATACTGTACCACTAATATTATATTTAGGTTATTTTAAGAGCTGGGTGCAAATGAGGTCGATTCAATATACTTTTTTCTTTTTTCAATTAATAGATTAACAACTTCAATAGATTAAAATCTTCTTTTGAACCTTCTCATAGATGAGAACTTTTACAAAATTGCATACAATGGCAATTGTATATAGATAATGTATTCAAGAGAAGCTAAACAAGCCAGACTGGAATCACTGGATCTAGATGGGGGATCAATGCCAAAAGGTGTCCATGCCAAATTGGTGCAAATAAAGTTAAATAGCGATAATATTTTTAAATTTTAGAATAACAAAACTATATGATTGAATATTTATAAAATAACGTGCATTACGTGCACACAAAAATTGCACCATTTCAACTTGGTTTCTGTATGCATCAAGAGCTATCCAAATCAATGGATCAAATTTGTCAATCTTATCTCTCTTTTGATAACTATCAAATAATGTTGAAATCCAACAATTTCTTATAGAATCTAATTGAGATGGTGTGAAACACAACCAATGGTTCGAATTTGTCAAGTGAATCACAATTTCGCACCATTCTTCACTGACTCCTACTGAGACAATGGTTCTGCATCCACTGATTTGGCACCAAAAGCCAGGTGGTGCGTAAAAAGTGTCAAACACCATCCGGCTTTTAAAATACAAGGTTTGGAGAATCAACATACCTATACCCAAAAATTTAGCCAGAGAACAAGGCCTTACTACTCTTATCTGCACTCATTTTCGTCACATTATCGTACCAACACACACACACACACACACACACAAAAAGACAACAGAACAGAAATTTCAAAATGAAGGTATGCTGAAGTAAACAGACTAGTACATGTTAGTAAGTTGTATAACATGTACTTTCTGATACATAATATAAACTATCTATCTAAATAATGTCTTGATGCAATATGATCTTGAACTCCCCAAAAGTAAAATATAAATTGAAAGGGGGGTGGGGGTGGAATTACCTTCGAATCTTCCTCTTTCTTCACCTGAGAAGGCATAGCATTGCCCTTCCCCCCTACTTTCTTGCTTTCCTAAAAGCCCACAGAAATAAAAATTTAATTAAAGAAAAAAAGAACATGAATAAATTAACCATATGATTTGGCTCCAAGCAACAAGAATAAAAAATAGTAACAGAGTCGCTACGCCACAAAAAAAAAAAAACCACTAACGGCGGATTTCTTCTTAGCTCTAGAAACCGCAAGAGGCACTTCATCGTCGTCGCTATCTTCTACCTTCTTCTTGCCTTTGTTAATGGCGGATATAGGAACATTATCGTCACTATCTCCATCCGATCCTTCTTTATTCACTTTCCCCACCGCCTTCTCCGCTCTATCCGCCATTAGAGTAGCGAGAATGTTAGGCCCTTACGGTTTGGGTTTTTGCTTCTGGGGTTTATAGAGACGAAGCGGTCGATTCAAATGGACGGCCAGATCTTGACCGTACCCGAATCTACGGATTTGCCATGAAATTCATGATCCCGTCTTGATTAGATCCAAGAAAATCCAGTGCGTCTCTCAGGCAGTGTTATCACTTATCAGAACCGGATCGGTCGGTGCAATAATAGACGGACGATCCGGATTAATTTCAGTCTGACCAAATTCAATTCGGTGTTTATGAAAAATGAAAAACTATAGGAGATCCGTTTTGAGTTCGTGCCAGATTAAAAGAACGGCCCGGATCTATTTTATTGCACTTGATGTACTGCCTGGATTAGATAACGGAATTCTACTCAATACTGTTGGTTCCACAGGATGGTTTATTGGGTTTCATTAACCCGTACTGAGCCCATCCATTAGCTTGAGGCCTTGGGCTATAGCAAAGCGGTCTTTTATTTTATTTTTTCTCCGTACTGAGGATTTGCTCCATATCTTTTCCTCCTCTCTAATTAAATGCTATTTGCATGCTACAAATTCTCAAATTTTGAAAAGCAACGTGCGATAGCTTAAAAAAGAAGTTTATTTATAAAACCTTACATACCAATCAGTGAGAGAAAGTTTACACTCACATAATAACATCTTAATTATTCTTATACATCACAGAGTAAGAAAATTAAACGAGTCCCTGCGTCGGTGCTCAGCAAATTATACATCAAATTTCATCTGAGTTACAAAAATTGAGTTATAAAACTGTGGCAAACATGTTAAACGCACCGGCCAAGGCCACCGGGACAGAGAGAAATGGATTACCGAAAACAAGAGCTAGTGCCAATGCCAAGAAGACCGCCGCCATCATCCCGACCAACCACCACCGCCACTGCCGCCACTGACACCATCAACTATTAAAAAATAATAATATCTATTTCATAATAAAATTAAAAAATTAATAATAATTTCTTTAAAAATTACTATATAAGATAAATTAAATATTATTTTCAAACTATAGAACCTATGTAATAACCTATGTAATAGAAGATGTTGTTGTCTAAGACGAAATCGAAGTTCACCTTGGTAACATGGAAAATAAAATAAATAAAACTATAAAAAATAATCTCATCAAATCTTCATAAATTGTTGCTAAATTTATTAGCACCCTGCAATAATTTAATAATATGCTGCTTTTGCTTCCGCTTATTTCTTCTGGCGACTCATGAGGTTGTCAATCGAACAATAATAAAGGTCGTAATCATCACAAGAAAATGTTTTCACCAAACGATATATAAAAATCCAAAAAATTAGAAATACCATCTTGACAAAAAAAAAAACAAGAAAAAGAAATAAGTAAAAGAGGCTGGCTTGCTAGTTTTTCGTGTCCAATTAGCAAGAGGAAGAAAAAAAAAACTTTTTCTTGTTTAGTTTCGCCAATGGCAAAGCTACTTTGTTTTTTCGAGAAAAAGAAAAGGATTGATAAAGAAAATAAAAAATAGAGGATTTACAAACGGAATAATATTGTACTCTCAACTCTTCTTTATCTTTACTTGCAACTTGTCAAGTACTAAGTATATAACTTTGCAAAAAAAAAAAAAAATACTAAGTATATTTACAACCAAAAACTTTTCCCATTTGGGAGTTGCTAAAAATAGCAATAGTAAAAATCTCCTATGTCAATTTGTTCAATTAGAAACCCTCTATTTCACTTTTGGATTTAGTTGCGAAGGAGCATTGAAATCATCACTGCCTTCCTTAGTTTTTTTGCTCCCAGCTGAATTATCTTCTGGCTTTTTTGTACTGCTAGTATCAAGAGACCGCTTAACAGAAGCCTTTGCAGCAGGCGATTTTCTTGCTACACGTGGTTTGGCTGGAGATTTCCCTTTTTGTTTTTTCTTCTCAAAGACCTCCCTTGCCTCATCTTTTGGCAGTAGACCCCTCTCCATCATCCTTCATTGAACAAGTACAACAAAACAAAGTAAATAACAAGGAGCGCAAATGGAGTAGTAAAATTAATCTCCAGCAAGCTTTATTTATAATGTTTTTTTTTATGAGGGAAGTATCAAGGGTACAAAAAAAACTAAACTAAATTAATGTATACAAAGCAAGTTTGTACTGGTCTTGATTCCTAACATGTGGATGACGTTGCAATGCAAATTGATATACCAGATGATCTGGTAGAGTACTGGAAGATGAGAGGAAAGGCGGCTGAGAAAAAGGCTTATCGAAGGGTTGGCTTAAAAATGCAAAAAGTAACCCTCCAAATAAAATGCCAAGTGCAATTCACTTCTTCTTATTGTTTCTTTTGCTTTAAGTAAGGTTAATAGCAAAGGATGTGCTTCTGGGTAATAAAACCAAGGCATCAGGCCATTGTGGGTATGCTATGTTAATTGTGCTAAGGAAAGTTAAAAAAGATAAACACTGGTTAGATCAGTGAAATTAAAAATTTTGTCATGTATTTTGTTGAGACTATTTGTACCTCTCCTATAGGGTGAATGGTGGGGGCAGGGGGATATTGTGTTCTAGACTTCTAGTTTGTTTCGCATTATGAAACAGGTAACGCTGCTTTTCTCAACAAAAAAATATCTATAGCAAGGAAAAGGAAAAATAATAAGGACTAACCAATTTTTAGCCATCTCACTATCAGGTCTTTGGATATGTAGCGACTCATAAAATATCCGCAATGGATCCCTCTACAATTATACCTTTTTGTTAGAATGCAAATTTAACCATTGCAAAAACTCGAGTTTCCAAGCATATCATATTTTACAGCATAAACAAATGAAAACAAATATGAAGAACATACTTCCTCAGGAGGATCATGCTTTTGACCAGGTAGGTCATAAACCTTCTTCACCTTTTTTTCTCTTTTGACTGTATTCTTTTTCTCCTTTCCTTTGTTGTTGCCCCCTTCTTCTCCAAATCCCCCTTTAATGTGACACAAAAAAGTTATAAATCATCTTGTCTGATAATTGAGTTATTATTAGTACTGGTACAACAACATCTGTTGTTCATGTCTGGTACTGCATGAACCTGACTGGTAAAATACTAATACTAGGTATCGTTCACTTCCGGTAATGCAAGAACCTGGCTGGTACAATATATAGTGTGTTGGTCATTTCATTTCTAGTACCACATGAGCACATTACCAGGAGGAGCTTACCAGAAAGGCCAGAAACCTAGGTTAGTAACTCACAATATACCAAGTAGTATGAACTGGATATGGACCAAAGTAGCATACCTGTATGGCATAAACCACGCTTACAAGAACTGACCGGTAAGACAGTATTGCTACCTTATCCTTGAAATCACTTATTTTTTTAAGAGGCTTAGGTGTGTTCTATCGTAGAATTGAGGTTATAGAAAAAAGTGACCATAAGAATCCAAATTACAACCTTAGGAAGACATGGATAATAAAAAGTAAAAACCATGGAAAACAACACCCAAGGCGCTTCAAAGGGCATTCAATGGGTAGGAGTGGAAGCCCCGAAACCTTTTGGTACTTAAGATGGTGAAATTGGTGTTTGCTAAAATAACTCGTAAATTCAAGAACTACCCAATTCAATGAATGTTGCATGCAAGAATGCAAAGAAAAAGTGACTTTTCGCACAAAATTCCTTTCTTTTGATGGAATCCGCAGAATCTAATTGAGATGATGTGAAACATAACCAATGAATCGAATTTTTCAAGCGAATCACAAATCAAAATGTTCGCACTGTTCTTCATTGAATCCTTCTGAAATCTGAACCAATGGTTCCGCATCCAATGATTTGCACCAAAAACCAAGTGGTGCGTGAAAAGTGTTAAACACCATCTGGCTTTTAAAATACAAGGTTTGAACTTTGAAGAACCAACATACTTATACCCATAAATTTAGCCAGAGAACAACAAAACAGAAATTATCTGCACTCATTTTTGTCACATTATCGTACCCACAAAAAAAAGAGACAACAACAGAACAGAAATTTCAAAATGAAGTTATGCTGGATTAAACAGACCAGTACATGTTATCTGCACTCTTTATAGAAACTATCTACCAAGATAATGTCTTGATGCAAGATAATCTTGAACTCCCCAAAAGTAAAATCTAAAGGGATTACCTGAGAGCACTTCCTCGGCGTTGCTATCTTCTACCTTCTTCTTGCCTCTGTCAATAGCGGAGATGGGGACATTATCACTATCTTCTACCTTCTTCTTGCCTCTGTCAATGGCCGAGATAGGGACATTATCGTCACCATCTCCGCCCGATCTTTCTTTAGTCACTTTCTCCATCACCTTCTCCTCTCTATCCGCTATTAGAGTGTCAATGGCAGAGATAGAAACATTATCATCACCATCTCCACCCGATCCTTCTTTAGTCACTTTCTCCACCGCCTTCTCCTTTCTATCCGCCATTAGAGTGTCAATGGCGGAGATAGGGACATTATCATCACCAGCTCCACCTGATCCTTCTTTAGTCACTTTCTCCACTGCCTTCTCCTCTCTATCCGCTATTAGAGTGTCAATGGCGGAGATAGGGACATTATCGTCACCATCTCCACCCGATTCTTCTTTAGTCACTTTCTCCACTGCCTTCTCCTCTCTATCCGCCATTAGAGTGGCGAGAAGTTAAAATTTGATTAGAGAGGACCGCCTTTCGGTTTGGGTTTTGCTTATGGGGTTTATATAGAGACGAAGCGGTCGATTTAAAAGGACGGTCAGATCTTGACCGTACCCGATTCTACTGATTTGCCAAAAAATTCAAGATCCAGTCTTTAGTAGATCCAAGAAAATCCAACGGCAGTTATCAGAGAATACATAATATCTAAGGTAACAAAATATTTATGTTTAGATCCGGATCGTTTGATCAGAATCCGCACTAATATTAATCATTTCATCTCGACCGGATTGGCCCAGATTCTGATCAGACGGTCAAGATCTATACAGAAATATTCTGTTACCTGAGAGGATTTGGACTCGTTATCAGACTGGATTAGATAAAAGGCATTCTACCCGATACTGTTCGAGATTGTTTACATCACAAGTTCGATTCCAGAGGATGGTTTATTGGAATTGATTAATTAACCCGTACCATCCATTAGCTTGGGCTATAGCAAAGAGGTGGGAGGTCTTGCAACCAGCTCGATCTCAGAAGCAGGAGAAATCGATTTCAAACGATTCCGTCCCCAAATCAGCTTCCCTGCATTGCAGGTCTCTGTTTTTTTTCTCTTCTCTTTTTCCCCTCCGTACCGAGGATTTGCTCCATATCTTTTTCTCCAGTCCTCTCTAATCAAATGCTATTTACATGCTACAAATTCTCAAATTTTGAAGACGCAACGTGCCACAGCTTAAAAAAAAAGTTTATTTACAAAACCTTACATACCGAAAAATTACAATCACATAACATCTTAATTATTCTTATACATCACAAATCAACAAAATTACACGAGTTCCAGTATCAGTGCTCAGCAAATTATACATAAAATTTCAGTAAAACTGTGGCTAACAAGTTAACCGCACCGGCCAAGGCCACCGAGACTGAGAGAACTGGGTTACAGAAAACCAATGCCAGTGCCAATTCCAAGAAGGCCGCCGCCATCATCACCGTTAAACCGCCACCGCTGCCACCGACACCATCAACCACTTGACTTGTGGACTGTACAAAATTGATGGCCTAGTCCCTATGATGAAACGGTCCCAAAACACACGCCAAGCAACATACAACAACACGAGGAACAACGCGATGAGAATCAAGTAAAGGCTGAACTCGGAGCGGCTTTGATTTGACTCTTCCTTGTAGAAACCGAATAGTGCCGACATGCAGAGAAAGAAGATTATGATGACAGTTATGGCGAGAAGCGGCGTCGGAGGGGGAAAGTTTGAGGAGGCAGTCCAGTAGTTTCTTTGGGGCTCCCTCCATTGGATTGGTGCATCTTGGGGATAATTAGCGTAGCAGTCTCCATACATGGACATTGTGTTAGAATTGCAGTCTCTGCTGAGTGCTGACAAATAGTCAAATAGATTACTTGAGAGATGCGTAGGTGAACTATTTGGTATATATATATAACATGTGAAAGGAGAGAGGTTGCAAACTTGCAATTGGGAAATATATATACAGTGGTATTTAACTATCATATCCAACTTTGTATCTGGATCTTGCTAGAATTTTGTTAAGAACTAAACCAGTTTGTCCGTGCTGAGAGCGCCTATAGTTTTTCTTTTAAGTGTAGGGATATATTTATAATAGATTATTTATGTGACAACTATAATAATAAACGTTAAGAATATTTATCAAATTTTAAAAATAATATCTACTATGACAATAAATATATATAAACTACTCTAATAAATATGAGAAGGGTTCAAATGATCACTTCATTTTTTGTACCTTCATCGTGCCTCCACTTTTTAGTTTTCTAATAATAAAAATAAAACCTTTAGATATTATCTATATTATTTTCTCTATATGTACATACAAAATTATTACTTTTTTATTTTGATTTTATATGAATCAATAAGTTAAAAATATCAACATTCAGAATTTATCCACACATCAGTGTATTTTTGTAAGCTCTTGATGCTAATTAAAATAAAATCGAAATGTCGTAATCTCTTATGTGTGCATGGAGAAAATGATATAGATCATATCTAACCGTTTTAATTTGATATTTAGATTTTAAATTTTAAGTTATTGTAGTTTTGAAAAGAAAGACATAATGAAGACACAAAAAATGAAGGCATTTGAATCCTCCTCATCCTTAATAATACAATTAGTTACAATTACTATCTTGATAGTTAAGTTATTATTTAGTACTCAATTTTAAGTATAAAATTATCAGAATATTCTGAGTAACTTTTTGTAAATTTTAATAGACCGTGCATCAACATTGATTCAACTCGAAAAATGAATTAATTACTAACCAACTTTTGTTAAAACTAAATTATTAATTTCAAAATTATTTAATGAATGGCTAATTGTTTTCTTGTTATAACTAATTTTATAAATATCTTTCCTATAAAAGGTCATGGTTTCGAAATATGAATGGGAGATCCCCTTAAATATTAAATAGTTAAATAGCTTGATAACTTTAGTAGATATGGTTATGTCTACTTGATGAGACATAAATCTGAATCATTTGCAAAGTTCAAAGAATTTAAGAATGAAACAGAGAATCAACTCGACAAGAAGATTAAAGCCTTACGATCAGATCGTGGAGGTGAGTACTTGAGTTATGAGTTTGGCGATTATTTGAAGGAGTGTGGAATAGTTTCACAACTTACTCCTCCAGGAACACCACAATGGAATGGTGTTTCTGAGAGAAGAAATCGAACCTTGTTGGACATGGTTAGATCAATGATGAGCCAAGCTAGTCTACCACTCTCATTTTTGGGGTACGCACTTGAAACCGCCACATACACAGAGCTGCTTGAGATGCTCGAGGTTGATACAATGTTTATTTTATTCATTTTCAACTTTAAAAAAATTATTGAAACAATTTAGATATAACAATAATTTTTATTTGTAAATTTGCAGGTTGAAAAGCAATTAATGTATTAAATGTTTATCTATGAGTTAAATTTATGTTTTTAATGTATTAGATGTTTTTATTAAATGCTTTTATTGTATTGGTAAAAACATTGTTTATTTTAGTTTTATTAACTGTGTTTTTGTTGTATTCATGAGAACATACGTAATTTCTATTTTTTAATTAATGGTTTTTTAGATTTATTGTTATTATTATCTGATAAAACAAAAATACACATTGCTTGTCTATATTTTTATGAAAATGACACAAATAATAAACTCACATCTATTATTTTTGAAAATAAACTATAACAAAATAAACACATAAACTAAAACAAAATTAAATCTATTCTGTTTTCTTTAAAAAAAAAAAAATAGGACCGCAACGACACATGGCGGCCCCAAGATTGGAGCTGCAACGACAAATGGTGGCCTAAGAGTAGGGCCGACATTTGTCGTTGTGGCCCGGATAAATATCGAATTCTTGAGATTTTATGGTTTTTTTGTTTTTTTTAAACGAGAGTATTAATAAAAATTTCGGCTTCATGCTATTCATCTCAAACCGTATTAGTCTGAGTTCTAATCGGACAGTCCGGATCTGAACTCAAAATTTGAATTACTGTAGGTGCCAAATTTTTTATTAATATAAATTAAAAAATAGGATAAAATCCAAAAATCTCGTCGTCCGACATTGTAGTTTATAACGTCTGAAAAATCGAGTTATCCGAAATAACGTCCGAAAATCGATTTTCCGAAATAACGTCTGAATTTTTTTTCCTTTGTATTATGTATTAAATTAATGGAAAATTTATTCATACTTGGAAAAGGTAAGTTCACAAAAACCATATAAGAGGAAAGAAGAAATTTCAGCCTCTATTTTATAGAAGGAGATCACATTCTCTCATTCGAAACAAAAATTTCAGGCTTCTATTTCGAGAAGGATGACATGAACACTGGATTGAATGGAAATGTTAAGAATTTGAAAAGGATGTTGAAGGAAAAATATTAGACGATTTCTGGATTGCATGGAGAAGTCACGAATTTGAAGAACATGTTGAAGAAAAAAAGAGAAGGCACGAATTTAAAAAAGTTGATAAAGGAAAAAGATCAGATGATTTCTGGGCTACGTGCTGATGTGGCAAAAAAAAAAAAAACCAAAATTGAAGGATTAGAAGACGTAACGGCGCGTACTGGGCAGCTTGTTAGGGGGTGGCAAAAAAGATCGTAGCTCGTGGTTCGATCGGGTCTCGCACCTGACTCGCTCGCTAACAGTTTGCTCGTTACTGGATAGCAGGGGTGTCAATGGGTACGATACGGGTAGGGTGGAACCATTTTCATACCCATACCCTACCCATACCCGTTAAGAATTTGTCTTACCCTACCCTACCCATACCCGTTATGATTAACGGGTAACGAAACGGTAGTGGGCGAATAACGAAAATACTAATATAATGGTTTTACTATTTTTACAAATAAATCATCTAAATTTATCATGTCATACATACGCCATCACAATTACTAATATAAAAATGAAAATACAAATATGCAATCAATTCTAACTAATAGTTTTTTATAAAGCAAAAATAAAATAAAAATCACAAATATCTCTTCTAACAAATTCAATTTCAATTTGTTAACTAAATAACAAAACATTCAGCAATATGAAAAATATGGAAATAAATAAATTGAATATAATATTGATATATCTATATATAATTTATTTCATATAATTACCCGTTACCCAATGGGTACGAAATAATCTTTATCCGTACCCATACCCGTTTATTTAATGAAAAAAAATCTTTACCCATACCCATACCCATTAAGCTAACGAAAAAAAAACCTTACCCATACCCGTCTTATCGAATACGATACGGGTAGGGTAAATGGGTAAACGGGTGTCATTGACACCCCTACTGGATAGAGCTATTAACGAGCCAGCTTGTCACTAGCTCGGTCCAGAATTAACGAGTTCAAGCTGGGGCCTAGCTTGCTCACCAGCTCGCGAGCTAGCTCGGCTAGGCATCAATTTGTGAATTTGTATGAATTTGTGTGTATTTTATACTGTATAGCTCGGTCCAGCTCGGTTCAGCTCGATCCAAAAAGTTTGTAAAATTTATTTTCTTCTTAAAATAAGATCCAGCCAGACCCAGCGAGCTAGCTCGGGCTGGCTTGTCACGATTTCAAGCTGAGGTTTTAGCTCGAATGTCCTAGGTCCAGCTCGCTCGGCTGTAGCTCGGTCCAGAATTAACAAACTGAGCTAGGACCTAGCTCGGACCGAGCCAGCTCGTTGCCACCCCTACAGCTTGTAGAAAAATAAATAAATTGAAGGATATATTTTGGTTTTGGATAGCTTGTGAATAAGATTTGGCACAATGCAGATAAGGTTGCAAGCATGTTCTTGCACCTTCGGTGCTCTTTTTATTGTTACAAAACTTTAGTGCTTTCTGTATTGGCACTGATACCTATTAGCACCTTAGAAGTATTGGAAAAAAAAAAAAAAGAAACCTATTGCTTTCATGCTACAAATTAATGGGCCGGTATAAACAAAAAAATCTGACGAAAACAACTAAGGACCAAAATTTGTTATTTTGGCTATAGTTTACCAGTACCATAAAAAATGCATTTGTACAAACTATAATTCATTTAGCTGGTGTTAAATTATTTGATCTGATCAAACTTCAAGATACAGTAAAGGCTCAAAAAATTTTACGTGGAATAATTGAATTTGTTCGTGTAAAATGCTTAACGAGTAAAATGCTGTGATTTGTTCGTTTCTTGCTATGATAATATATATTCACCTTTAGAATTAATAACATACAACTGGAGGTATCCAATACAGTTGAGACTGTAGGTCAACAAGTCAGAGATCAAGAGCCAAATGCAGATTAGTTAGTTAGCGATTCTGTTAGCAAAATTAGTTAGGTAGTTAGAATGAAAGTAGAAAGGCTAAGCACTGTAATCATAGCTATATATAGTATATATAGAGTATATTGTACATGTATCAAATATACAGGAAGCAATAAAAAGAATGCTTCTTCTCAAATTACATATTCTCAATCGTCTGTTTTGGTATCAGAGCCTGATTCATATACAAAACAAAAACAACAATGAATTCTGACAGCTCCTCTTCCACCCAATCTACTATCTCTGCCCCTCTCATGTCTCACGATTCTTCTATCACTCAAATCACTATCCCGGTTTCGATCAAGCTTGATCGTACCAATTTCCTTACCTGGAAGTCACAGATTGAGCCAATTGTTGACGGACATGGCTTGGCGGATCATCCTAATGCAGCAATTTCACCTCCAGATCGTCACATTGTGGTCGAAAATCAGTTAATTGGAATATGCTCTGTACTACCTTGTGTAGTTTGTAATTGTATGCTTGAATCCAGTGCAACAGTGTGCTGTCTTGTTTAATTAATGTATATCTAAATTATTGTTATTAAATAATTTTAAGAAGAGGAGGGTTCAAAACTTCAAATGCCTTCATTTTTTTTGCCTCCACCATGCCTCCATTTTTAAAACGTTAATAACTCAAATTTAAATCATAAATATCAAAATAAAACCGTTAGATGTGATCTATATTATTTTCTCTATGTGCTCATAAAAAATTATCACATTTTGGTTTTCTTTTATGTGAATCAATAAGTTAAAAATTCAACTTATAGAAATTATCCACACTAGTACGTTTTTATAAGCTCTTGATAATAACCAAAATAAAGTTGAAATATCATAATTTTTTACACATGCATAGATAAAATTATATATATATCATATCTAACGGTTTTATTTTGACTTTTAAGTTTTAAATTTTGAGTTATTAAAGTTTTTAAAAATGAAAACATGACGGAGACACACAAAATAGAGGCATTTTAACCCTCATCTTTTAAGAATCTCTTGTTACTGCATGAAGGTTTTTCCCGAACGGAAAATCATTTTCACCTTGACATTCTTTCAATTTTCGTTTATTAAAACCGTTTTTTTTTTTTTTTTAAGATGAACACTGTTATTGTGAAATAATTGGTAGTCAATATTCTAGAAGATGATGTTTGACCGAGGTAACTTGTATCATTTTGTTGGAGAAGTTTGTCATACAGGTTAAAATATGATTTTACTTGTTTTATTATATAGTACTGGTAAATTGGAATACATGCTCTATTCAACGTCCATTATACCGATTTTGTTTTCACCAATCTTCTTCTAATATATTACTGAGTGTATGAATAACAGAATAAGAGATAGAGAGAGATTGGAGGGGGGAGAGCAGGGCGTAAGTGAGGGGCAAGAAAAGATGAGAAAAAAAGGAAAATATTAGGAACACATTAATACATTATGATAAATAAAGAATAAAACTGTTAATGTAATTTTTAATTACTACTAATCAGTATTTTTAGTTGATTTAATTAAAAAAACGAATATATTTAAAATATAGTTATATTTAGATGGAAAAATAATTAATTTATAAGTTTTGATGGAAAAATATCTAATTAAATAAGTTATGCTAGACATATATCTAAATTTCTTAATAATAAAAATAATAAAAAGGAACTCATTCAACGAAATGCGAACTCTACCGAATTTTAATAGGAAAGTTGTCCATAGTACTTGTCTACCTCAACAATTATTATTAGGACAAAGACTCGTAGCTATTCGCAGTCTGAATCCGTTTTTGATCCGCCTGCCCGTTATTGCCACGGATCCGAATCCTCCCAGGTAACTGACTCAAGACAATTGAAAGGGACGGCCCAGATTTACTCTCAGCTGGTGCCCATTCGGGATAGCGCAGGGGCAGTATTAATTGTGCTTTGAGATTCATGCCAAGTTAAAAGGACAATCCTAGACCATCCATTTCAATTGTACTCAGTCAGGTAACCTGAGGTGATGTGAATTCTTTTGGCACTCCGCCCACAACTCACTAAAACTGCAGATCTCCATTTCTAATCAATGGAGACAAAATGATTTGCTTCCCAACGACTTGCACGAACGTTAGAAGAAACACCAACCCCATAAAAATTAACCACAGTCATCGTGGCCCACCGTCATAGAAACAATTTTAACTTCGTTTCGTGCACCAAGAGCTTTAAGATTCTTCATTCTCCGACAAAATTGACGCTCCCAAATTCAAACTCCAGTTCAGAAGCTTTTCTTCATCTTCACTTCCAGTCTCTATATCTCAATTCTTACCCCGCCACTCCCGAGCGCTCGCAAAATGGCCGACGAAGAGGGGCAACTGATCCTTTCTCCTCAGTCATCTGATAGGAAACAGTTGTCGAAGGCGTTGCATCTACTCCACCTGGCGTTCCGATCGGAGCATTCAACGAATGAGGGTTTACTCGCTGAGCGGGAATACCTCCTTCAGTTGATCGAGCTCCGCAACGAGCAGTGGACCCGACATGTTAGTTTGCTTGAGTCGCGTATTGAGCAAGTTAGTTTTCTTTCCTTTGGATTTTATTTTTCTAATTTGTTAAAATAAGTTGAAATTTGGAGATCTAGAGGTAGGTTATCGGTTTAATTATTGCATGTTATTGTAGGTTCAAGTGTTATTTTGGAGGAATTATTGCATTAAGAAAAACCTCCTCAAAACCCTAATTTTAGATTGATAAAGGGACTGTTGTCTTGGTAGATTTTTTGGAACTTAGCCTTTGTCAATTTAATAATCCTCATTATCCCAGCAGTAATACTAATTTCCGTATTTTGAAGAATCTCATGGTCATAAATTTGGAAGTTTTGTTCCCTCCCAATTCTGATTAATAGTTCTTTCATCTGCATTCACTTATATCCTTGTATTTGACGAAATTTCTTCCTTAACCTTTTAAAGGAATCATACTTGTTAAAATTAATAGTTTAGGACTTCTGATATCACCTTTTAATATTGTAGGAATGGTACTATGCAATGTTTTATACAATATTGCTTCTTAAACAACCTTTAGGAACTCTCTAATTTATATTTATACTTGAAAAAGGGAAAATCTAGACAGAATCAAAATTACTGGTTTATTGCCAATTTTCTAGACTCTATGTAGACTTGTAGAGGTAGCAAGTGGGCTGGTTGATTTTTTTTTTAATCAAACACACGCATTTTAGGATTCTTTTGAGGTCGGATCTCAAGCCGCTTGGGTTGGCTCTGAAATTTTGGTCACAATTATTTGGGTTATTTGGTCTATTATGGTTGTCATCATTTCATGCATGCTTTCAGGTTTTGAACACTTAAAAGTTTTAGGTGAGATCAGATTTGAATTATGGTCTACATTGCTTTCGATTATATAAATTCAGGTTGGGTCATTGACTAAAAACATCAGGTAATATTTAACGTTTGAGCTGGTTTATAGGCCAGGTATGATTTTGCTGGTTTTAGCTCTCAGGCATGGCCCATACCTAAATTACTTGTTTGTCATCCTATTGGATCACTTCCTATATAACTTCAATTTATATATGCTTGCTTTTCTTGTTGATGTAACAGATAAAAGCTCGGGAGATGAAAGTGCAGAACTACAATGCCGCAAAGCTTGATTTTTTGGTAGATGCCAAAGAAAGGAAAGCTATATCTTACAAGGAGTATGCTGGTATGTATCTCCCTGTTTTTTTATTTTTATTTTTAGCTCATTGGTTATTTTCTTTTAGTGGGCTATAGTTTCTCAAATTTCTTCTAACTTCTATTACAATGACAAATTGAAGTTTAGCTGGTGGCCATTAAACTTGGTACTGAAAATTTCTCTTTTTAACTTGCTAATGTTGGTAGCATGTACTATGTGTATACTGAAGTATTTGGAAATTACTGATGGTTTTTGGATTATCAGTGGTTGAGGAAACTTGTTGTCATATCAGTTCAAATTATCTTTGGTGAAATTCCAGGTTTTGATGAAGTTTATTTGTTGGTTCATTTAGGTTGTGCTATTTTTTAGTTGAGATCATTTCATGTTATGCTAAGTCATTTTCCAGTTTGTCTAGTTTCAGGTTCGAACATTTTGGGTCGGGTCTTTATGTTTTGGTTGGGTCATGTGCATGGTTCGTGTCAATTGGATCAGTAAGTAAGGTCATTCTGGGATTATATTCTACAAAATTGTTTTAGACTTGCAATTTTCTGTCATTGGTTCAGTTTGTAAGTTACGCTGCTTGGGTTTAATTAGGTGGGTCAGGTTCTGTTTGTGGATCAGTTGGGTTTCAGCTTGCTCAGGTATGTGTGTAATCAGTTTCTTGCTCGGGATTGTAAGTCCTGATCCGTTTCCTTCAGCTCTTAATGCAGTTTGATTGGGTTCTTGTTGGGATTGCGTCAGATTAGTGTCATTTGTGTCTGGTAGTGGCCCTTGGGTTGGATCAGATTTTTGCGAGTGTTATGATAAAGGTTTACTAGTATTACATTTTATTTGTATGGTGCAGAATTAGCCGAAACTGATTTGGAGGATGCTCATACTCTCATAGCAGCCCTTCGTGCTGAGATCAAGGATCTAAAGGTAATTCTTTTTAATTTTGTATTAAGTTAATGGACAAATTATTCATGCTAACCTGGAAAGGTAAGTCGACTAGAACCATAATTCAGATATGATTGAGAGACACTAGTGAGTGGAAATCATAGTCAATAATAACCAAAGTAAACATCAGTAAGTACTTGTGCTACCATGTATGGATTTGATACATACTTATGCTTTAAACCATTTTTCTCAAGATATTACCCTTTGAAATGTCATTTTACCTTATGCTAAGTACTATTATTTGTTCAACATAAAATACAGAGCAAGCTGAGCAACGGAGAAACGTTACGGCCAATTGGCGCATGCGACAGCACTGAACTCAAAGACCTAAAATTGGAGATTAGAAAACTGAAGCATGCATACAAAACCCTAAAATCAGAAAAAGAAGCCCAACTCTCAGAAAAGGAAAGCCGAATTGATGCCCTTGTTTGTGAAAAAGACTTTGTCTGGAATCAATTAAAGGTTATGGAATCTGAGTATGTTGCCACCCTTAAATCAAAGAACAGTGAACTGGGTAAGTCCAATGAGGCAATCAGGATGCTTAACAAGAATCTAGAAGAAATGGAGGCATCCATTTTGGAGAAGGATAGCACCATCTCTAAGATGAAAGAAGAAATGTCAGCCTCCATTTCTGAGAAGGACAGCACAATCTCTCAGCTGAATCAAAATTATCAGGCCTCTATTTCCATGAAGGATGACATGATCTCTCGATTGAATGAAGAAGTCGAGAATTTGAAGAAGATGTCAAAGGAAAAGGATCAGATGATTGTTGGGCTACATGCTAATGTGGCAAAGTTTGCTGCTCGTGTGGGCCCCTCTATATGTAAGCCAGTGGATAGTGGAACAAGTAGGACTCTAAGGACTGGTACGAAAAGAGCACGTGAAACAGTATCGTGGGCTCAGCCATCAGCAAGCCAGAGTGTCAGTGTAAGTGGTAGTTCTGTTTAAAGTAAGGATGATTTTTCATGAAACATGCTGACATTAATGATTTAGAAGTTCAAGCTGACTGAACATGATTATCCTAACTATTGTATATGAGATTCATATTATTCATTATTTATTTATATTTTCTTCAGGGGCATCATCAACATTCAAATAGGTCACAGGGAAGTGCTTCTGTTTCTACTGCAGAAACTCCAAGGTTATTTTCATCAAATTTCAAGGTCCCGAAATTGAAGAATACGACAATCACCTCTGGAACTAAAAATGCTCATCCAAAATAATTAGTGATGATGTATTATTCCGTTGATAACATTGACACTTAGGCTGTGATCCACAAAGGAAGAGGGGAAGGAAGGGGAAGGAAGGGAAGGGAGAGGGCAGAGTAGACGGTTGTTATTTATTTGTTATGTGATTTCCTAATGGTACTAAATGTACTTGTCAATTGGATTGTTTGAATACTTTTGTAATTTTTATGCTTTTTCTGTGCATAGCCTTGCTAGTTGCTTCTATTTGATGTGTTGGCGTGTTGCCTTGCAAAAATTCATATAGGGCCTTTAACCTCTAGTAGGTTGTATTTGGATGAGATTGTTTACTGAAAGAAAAAAGTTCAATTGGAAAATCATATCATATGCTGAAATAATATTAATAGATGCATTTAATCTCCAATTGATTTATGGAAGAAACATGCAATTGTGTGTCCTTTTATAGTTCTTTTTCTCTAATAAGCTTGTTTTGTTCTTCATGACACATAGGGGGTGCTTTCTGAAAAGCTAGAACACTGCTCTTTTGTGCTTTCTTGTTAAGGTTCAAGGTGAGATTCTAAGTAGAACATTGCTCTTTGTGCTTTTTTTTTATGTATATATTTCATGGTCCTTTTCTAAAGTCTAAACAAGGTGAGATTCTAAGTAGTACTAAGTAGTACTCGCACTGTTATTTTAGGAAAATTCATATATCATATGTAGTTCACTGTATAGGTATAAATACTTGTCCTGTTTGAGCTATATACTTCACAGTATTAAAATTTGTAAAACAAAATTACAGTTTTGGAACAGATGCAGTCCCCACATGCCATTTGAGTAGTCCCCTAATGCGGGTACAACATGAGAATTTTTCAAAAAAAAGTGTGGGTACAGTTATTTTAGGAAAATTCATATATCATATGTAGTTCATTATATAGGTATAAATACTTTTCCTGTTTGAGCTATATACTTCACAGTATTACTATTAAATTTGTAAAACAAAATTACAGTTTTGGAATAGTTACGGTCCCCACAAGCAGTTATGACAGTTTAGGTGTGGGTACTGTAGCGTGGGTACTCATATCAGCTTCCTTCCGTTTATTGAACATGTTAGACTATCAGCAAAAAAACTACCCACTGAAAAGAGGAAATCATTGCATCTAACAAGAAAATACTTATAATCGAATGCATATTTTACAACTTCGTTTTAGTAAAACGAAATTAAGGCTACCCGCTACCCAAACACAGTAATTTACTGTTTTCAGTGTCCTTGTCCGAGAACAAATTTTAACGCTTGTTTAATTCCTTTTGAAACTAAGCATGGACTTAACAATTTGTATGGTTGAGTGCCAGCATTCCCTAATCTGTTTGTATAGAAACGGAGGTTTAAAATGAAATTTCCATGGAGAAGGTTCCTTTCTTCTTGTTGCAATGATACTTTAACAAACTCTCTTTTCGCTTTTATCTTTATCCTACTTTGGAACCCCCTACAGAGGCGCACCTGCAGTGTGAAAAGGAGTGTTTGCTTCTTTGTGCAACATGTTGTGTGGCCATTCGTGCGACAGTGTAAAGAGATAATTGTGTCCAATTTGCTGCAAAAATCGCTTCAATAGGAACTGGAAATCCTACTTCAAGCTGATAATCAACTCCTTTTCATTTTTCTCTTCTTCCTCTTCTACATTAGCAAAAATTTTAAATTAAAATATTAGAAATTCATGCGATACTTTTTATACTAGACTGTTGCCTTTTTTTTTTTTAGCGATTCCTTGCGTAGTGATCAATGTATCATTTGCAAAAATGAATTAATAAAGAAATTCTTAGAAAGAAAATGTATATCCCGGTACAAAAGTAATTGTTAATACATATATCAAGATTTGATCAGTTAATTTAAAATTTAATTGATAATATTCATTACAAAGTTGTTATAATTCTATCATTAATTAGATACTTTAAATTGTTTGATACAAGCCTAAACGACTTATAAATTAGGCCGAATTTTGATAGACTTCTTATTTGATAACAACAAATACATCTATTATTATGATTTTGATAGTTTGAAAAGTACTTCAAAAGTACCAAATAAATGTACTATAAAATTAGGTGATGCTATTACTATAGCAATGAATAAAATTTTAGTAGTGCAGTATGTGCAGCATCAGTCGACTAATGTTAATGTATAATCCGAGAAATATTTATTCAGTAAATATTGGAAATTTTATACCTGCATATATATATATATCCATCGGATTGATTAAACTATTTTTTATCTACTCGATTACATTTATGTTATCCGAATGACTAGAACTAGGGTGTGATGTGCTCACCAAACTCTTTGGTGAGCACAACTCTACATAAACTATCGGATTCACTTCAAACGAGATTAATCCAACCGTTGAAACCGATGTACTTTATGAGTGATGGGCGTACATGCAAAATTTGAATTTTTTGAATTCATTTAGTCTCAAGTCAAGTGGTCAAAATTGAGAATTTTTTGAATGCATTAAAACAACTTCATTTTGGATCATTCATTTTTCATCAATTTTGACCACTTGACTTGAGACTAAATGAATTCAAAAAATTCAAAATTTTGCATGTACATGCATCACTCGTAGAGTACATCGGTTTCAACAGTTGGATTAATCTCGTTTGAAGTGAATCCGATAGTTTTTGTAGAGTTGTGCTCACCAAAAAGTTTGGTGAGCACATCACACCCTAGTTCTACTCTATTCGAATTATATGTACAGATAGAACATTCCACACAGAAATAAGTTCAGAAAAAATGCAGAAAACAATTCAATATTAAATATTCTTTATTTAGAGCAAATAATTATAACAATAATATATAATTATGCCTACATACATCTTAAAAAAGTAACAATAACATATATTACAGATAAGTCCGAGAAAGAAAACGATCTTAATTATAAAAAGAGATCATAGCCTCCACATATTTTGGAAAGTAGAGTGGAAGAATGCCATGATCAAAATCAAAACCACCAAAGCTGCTACACCCCATGGCGACGAGCCTCCTTCGTTTAATTGATCAGAGTTCATCAGATGGTGGCGGTTGTTGCGATAGAACCCAACAAGGCCATGAAAGCTCTCGATCGAAGATAACCATCGGATCAACAGGATGAGTAACAGTGGCACTACCAGAAGAACCAAACTAATTTTCTCTTCGGCTGCCTCTATGAAATCTCCAAAAGTAAAAAAGCAAGAGATGGCAAGGAAGAAAAGTACCATTGCTAGGATTAGTATGACAGGATAAGGGAGAGGAGAGAGTGTGAAGGAGTCTAAGATGGAGGTTTGGTGCCTTCTAACATTGTACGCCATGGTAGAGAGGAAGAGTGTGTGTGTGTGTGAGAGAGAGAACCAGAGAGAGAGAGAGAGAGAGAGAGAGCGCCACAGAGGTATGTATAGAAAAGATTTGGAGTTGTTGGGCTAGAAATATTTTTAAACATTTAAAAGCTCACTACGTAATAATAAAAGGGTTAAAATTCAATTTTACATCTCTATTTTTGTTTTCAAAATCCGAACAGTCAATTTGAAACTGCTCAATATGATATTCTTATTAAAATGAGTTTGGAGACCAAATTTTATATTTTTGGAACTTCTTTACTATTTTTTTTAGTAGAACTAAGGTGTTCTTAAGCTCACGAAGTTCCTTTGTGAGCTTAACTCAAAAACCTATTGGATTGACTTTCAACGACGCATCTAAACCGTTGAAACCGATCTACTTCATATCAGTGATGTGTTTATATGTCAAAAATTTTAAATTTTTAAACTAATTTAGTATGAAGTCAAGCGGTCAAAAAAAGATGATTTATAAGTTAATTTTAATGAGTACATTTTTCATCATTTTTTGAACGCTTGACTTTGTACTAAACTAGTTCGAAAAATTATAAATTTGACATGTAAATGCATCACTCGTGAAGTAGATCGGTTTCAATGATTTGGATGTGTTATTTGAAGCTAATTCAATATATTTTTGAGTTAAACTCACAAAGAGGCTTGGTGAGCTTAAGAACACCTTAGTTCTACTTTTTCTTTTTTAATAGTTACACAATCATCAGTTTTTAGATGATTTTGGACCATCAAAAACTGTGATTTTGTACCTATTTAAAAAAATGTAAAATTTGATTTTCAAACATATTTTAATATAGAGATCATGTTAAGCGGTCGGATCGACTATTTGAACTTTGAAAACAGAAATAAGAATATGGAGCATGATTGTAGCACATAACGAAGGATGCATTTAAACCCTACTATGTAATAATACTTTTATATCTCCATTTCATTATTAAGCATGTTGATGTTCTTATCCGCTAACGGTTACGATTGAAAAACAAAATTTCAAATTTAATGCGAGCCCTTCCTTCAAATATTGTCTTCTTTTGATTAAATACATATATTTTTTGTATAAAAATTTAAATTTAGTTAAAAATATACAGCACATGTTCTCTCTATCTGCAATCTACAAAGAGAACTCGTATCCTCCCGGGTACCCTAACATGTAGAATGGGTAGATATCTGAACCGTCCATCTAATCTAGCGGCTATGATTTGCTATATTATTAAAAAACGCTGCCCGAGGCTATTATACAAGCTGACTGACCGCTGACCAACTCTCTCCGTCTCTCTTTTTCAATCAAGAGAATTTTTCACCGTAAGAAGCTCGTCGCTCTCCTCTCAATACTTTCTTCTCCGACCAGCTCAACTCGGCCTCGCACCGATTTCCTTTACTTCTCTTCCTGCCCCCTCCTCTCAGCTCGCTCTCGCTTTCCTTGTGTGATTTCTCGCTTCATATTGAGACTCGCTCTTCGACCAGACTCACAGCCGCCCCGCCTCCACACATACACGCAACCTCGTACTCGCCCAGCTCGACTTGGATCTGTAAGTATTTTAAATCTTTATTTCCATTCTATTAGTGCTACAAAATAGGAGAGTTTGGGGCTTACTTAGTAGCTGCTATTTTTACTGGTACTCTGATGTTCCAAATTAATTATAAAGAAGTTAGTCTCCTAAACACAATGTTTTTTTGGAAAATCAAGGCTTAATTAGTTGCTTGGTAAGAACCGTCAGGTACCTAACTGTACCAGTTGGTAATTGAGCTACTGCATTTTTGTTTTAGTAATTGAATAGTATTGAAAATGTTACTTCTATATTCTCTGAGATTATTGAATATTCTTATCAATTTCAGCTTGCTTTGATAAGATTCATCTAGGGGCATTGTTGTCCATTTCCTTCAAAAAATCATATCTGAATATCCCTTTTGAATTTCTTTCTAAAATTTGCACAACATTTAAAGAATAATTAGATGCATTTTTACTGATTTTTGTGGAATTTTTGAGGTAAAAATTTTGGAGAAATAAGCAAACTACTTATGAAGTTTTATTGGCAATGGACAAATCTTCAACAGAATCTATGGAAGCCTTCGCTGGTGCACATGGGACTGAGCAATGAACTAATCTCGGCGGCAGACTTATTCTCCAATACTGCAAACAAGTGAAATTATACCAACACATCAATGCACTCTTATTATAGTAATTAAGCCCACAGAACAGAAGGCTTGATTAATTGATCAAACAAACACATTAATTATTTAGTTTCGTTATTTAGTCTCATACATTACCATCTCATATCCTCAAAAAGTAATTACTCCTCGAACGCTTGTAACAAAACAGAAGATAGAGTAACACTGCACGTGCAGTGACAAGTGCAATTCTAGCTCTAGTAATTATCCCACACTTTCCTAGACCATCTAGAGTGGGGTCAGGGCCTTCAAAGTGCTCGAAGTCGGCTAAGGTTCATTGGTTGCTGCTTCCTAAGGAACCCCCGAAAGGGCTGCCGTCCGATGGGTACACGAAAGTGACCACTCCATTCCTCTATAAGAAGGTACTAAACCTTTTTTTGCTTGTTTCAGACAGATTGAACAACAAAAGAAATTAATTCCCAATTTGACGCTTTTGTCCCCCCCAGTAAGAACTTGAGAGCTCTTCTAAGCGGGTGGGGAAAGTTCTAGTAAAATGCAGTAGAATAGGGTGGTCAACTATTTGAAAGAAAAAAAAACTCTGACCATTTTCATAGTAAGATGTAAACATTTATGCACCGTAGACTTAATCCTTTCAGTTCAGAGGGATAAAGCAACTCTAGAATGTATTCTAAGTTGTATTAGAATATAAAGAAATTATGCAACTTTACATTAGACCAGAAAAAAAAAAAGCACAAGTCTAGTATATGAAGCCTTTGCATTAGACCAGAACAAAACACCAACTTTGCATTAACCTTTAACCAATTAAAATTGTGCAATAACAACGTATATCTCTCTCCAACATATATCAAAAAGAGAGTATTAAAATATAGCTTTCTGCCTCGACCTAACAATATATGCTGAGTTAGGTTTCCATTAACAAACCAGAGGCACCTATTTGTCAATAAACTCTGAATGAGCACCCAAATTTGGCAATTACCATATATGTACTGTCATTGGAATATACCAGCAACTGTTCTCAGCTCTTTAGTGTGTTATTTTTAGTAATGTTATATTTTAAGTACCAAAAATCCAAATGAACAGTGAACCTTAGAAGTCATGGTTATAAAGACTGGGGCGGCGATTTCAAATATCTGAAGAAGTTCTCCTTCGAAGGGATTGCCATTGGAAACACCTTGAAACCTGTTCTCTTCAGATTATAAATCATCATAAATGCCGCCACAACCTGACAAAATGGGGCATTGTGGAGAGGTTATTATTTGTAGATTAGATATAATGCGCATGTGCTTCCATAAATTTATATGTAATAAAGAAGTTGTTCCTTTGATTCAAGGCATAAGATAAATGAAAATATCCCCACCATGCAATAAATCAAAGAGAAAAGAGGGTAGTTTGGGTTTACATTTTCATTCAAAGAAATTTAACATAATAAGGATTTTCAATGATTAAAGAAGACCAGAGCTGCTGAGGCATGCATTACAATTTTAGTTTTGTAGGGACTCACACATGAAATTTCACATGAAAACTGCTGTGCTTTATAAATAAAACAGACCGAGGAGAATTAAAATTAACATACTAAAAGGAACAAGACCAATGAGAACCAATGGTCACACGTCTACAAAAAATAAAATATCACATATACCCCTACAAACATAACAAAATAGACCTTACACAAACTTCCACCCTCGCCCCTTCAAAAGATTCCCAAACAACCCTGAATTCGCATCCCCTGAGATACCTCAAACATTTAGTTAATCTGTGGAAAATCTGGACCTTAAACAAACTTCCACCCTTGCCCTTCAAAAGATTTCCAAACAACCCTGAATTCGCATCTCCTGAGATATCTCAATCTGAAGCGAGAAATCACACAAGGAAAGCGAGAGAAAGCTAAGAGGAGGGGGCAGGAAGAGAAGTAAAGAAAATCGGTGGGAGGCCGAGTTGAGCTGGCCGGAGGAGAAAGTATTGAGAGGAGAGCGACGAGCTTCTTACGGTGAAAAATTCTCTTGATTGAAAAAGAGAGACGGAGAGAGTTGGTCAGCGGTCGGTCAGCTTGTATAATAGCCTCGGGCAGCGTTTTTTAATAATATAGCAAATCATAACCCTTGGATTAGATGAACGGTTCAGATATCTACCCATTCTACGTGTTAGGGTACCCGGGAGGATACGAGTTCCTACAAAGAGCCACCGCCTCTCCGAGTGCGTATCCTCTGAGATATCTCATATTTTGTGTGACTGACGTGTCTAGTGTCTATTCGGGGATAGCGCATAGGGGCCAGTATTATTTGAGCTTTGAGATTCGTGCAGAACGTATTTGAACAGTTGAGATTTTCCTAAAAGTCACTCAAAGTACAAGATATCTCAGAGGATGGGAATTCCGTCTCTCCTTGCCGCTTCTTTTCCTCTTTTCCTCTATGTCGCCGCAGGAAATACAAAATCAAAACCGACTCCCTCTCTCTCTGTGAGAGATTGCGAGAGAAAGGAAGAGAGAGAGATTGTGATATATTTCTCCGTTTGTTTCCTTTCTCCTTCTTTAATCGAGCGCTACTACTCACGCATGACCCTAGAGCGCCACCATGCCAGTTGGACACGGTTTGAGGTCACGCGCGAGGGATTCCTTCTCTCTCCCGTTTAGGAAGAAGGGGTACATTGCTCTCACCACCTACCTCTGCACATACAAGATCGACGATCGACATTAACAAGAGCTGGTCATGTCTCTTCTACAATATTTCTTGCTTCACGGTAAGTTGATTAACGGTTCTAGGTTTTCAAATCTCTTCCTTATCCTCACACAATAGGTTTTCAAAACTTGATTATTATTGTTTTTTTTTAAAAAGGAAGATTCTTCTGCATTTCTATTGTTGTGGACGATAAAGTAATTTCCCTGATAAAAGAAAGAGCAGTCACTATGGTACCATACCACTTCTAAATTTATTAATTCGAAGGAAATAATGGAAAATTTTGCTTGATACTTGCAACTTACATACCCACATTTTTGTATGCTTGTGTATTCTGATCCTAGAGATCACGAGTTCTCCAATTGCTCAAACACCCCAAATACACTCACAAATAAATGGAAAATGATTGTGAGACAATACCAGCAGTTGATGCCAGTAGGCAGGGCACTTTTTATCTTTTATGCAATAAAACACTGAAGAATCTAAGAAGGTTTCGGGTTTGATTTCAGTGTTCATACTTTTTATATTTTTTAGGAACATGCCTAAAAGCTTCTCACTGGACCAATTAGATGAAGTGTGGGTCTTGGCCTATGCAAGTTGGTACCGCACAGTATGTGTTGTACATGTTGGGTAATAGGGTACCAAGGTGAAGATTTTAGAGAGAAGATAAGTAGGTGTTCCATATTTTAGTGTTATTGATTAGTCGTGGTAGCTTCCTGATAATGTCTACAAATATATGAACTTATTCAGTTCTCTCTTTTTAATTTTTTTTTCCTTTTTTTGTTGGAAAATTTGATTGATGAATATGTTTGTATTTCTGGTAGCAAACTCTCATATAAGTGACATTTTCCTTTAGAATAGTATAATAAAACATCAGAGATGTGTTTGTGTGTGTTGCTTTAACATATGCTGTCCTAAATTGTGATATATTGTCTCAAAGGGTATATTAATGGTGATTTCCATGCAGGAGAAGGAGATTAAAGAAAAGTTGAACGATATGGTGAAGGTTATTCTGTCAAAGAGAGATGATGCTGCTCTAACTATTGAAGAGCATGCTAATATGGTCTCAAACATTAAAGAATGAAGTTAACTTCTCTCATCTATTTCCGTAGCTAGGGTTTCAAATAAGGGGCTTGGCTGGCTCCATCCTTGTTGGTAAATGCTAAATTCGGGTAACCCTAAATTTTCTCCTTTTTGGATTCTTTCGAAATTGAACTGTCAATAGCTTAGTAAGGCATGTTGATGGTTGTTTCTGTGTTGCGTTGCTGGATTGTTAGAATTTTGTGTTATGGGAACAGAGAGATAAGGATGTACAGGCAGAGAAAGAGAGAAGCAAGGCTACTAGCCCTGGTTAGCTTTAGCACAGCTGGATTGTTATTTCCTTACCAGTTAGTTGTAGCAAGGCTTCTCCTTGAGATGAGTTACATAAAGGTTTATTCTTTCTTATAATATCTCAAATTGTTTTACTGACAATATTCAACCAAAAGGCAACAACATAAATCAATGGATTTGATTTTTTTTTTTAAGTAAACAGTTACACGGATTATCGGCCACAGAAGATATGAACTTCTCTGGATTAAAGGGACCTGAGAGTGATTAGCAAAGTAGCAAGTGGGAATCATGTGTTTGCTTATCTGGCCAGGCAAGGTCATTAAGGTAAACATAATTACATACTTCCGTTTATGCTTAATTTGTATTCAAAATTTATAGCTAGCCCAAATTGATTTTCTCCTTAACTATTCTTTTCAAGTATATTTAGGTCGATAAGGCAAACATGGTGAATAATACAGAATATTATGATATTTTAGGTGTTAGTATAGATGCATCAGGTGTAGAAATAAAGAAGGCATATTACCCACAAGCTGCCCGCAATTCCAGGTTTGTTTCCTTTTTAGTGCTTTAAGTAACAGTTTTGTCTATTTACCGTACCAGTAAGACCTAATCCCAGTGCTTACCTTAACCACATAATGTTTAATATTTTCTCTAACATAAGATATTATGCCTCAGTGATGCCCAAAGTGTGAAGGACCTGAGCTTGTTGCCAGAATTTCTAAATGCGGATTTTGATATCACGCCAGAGAAGATGAGATGCTGTATGCGTTTTGTACAGTGGGACCGATTGGCTTCCTTGTACTTACCAGGATGATCTGGTGCAGCGTGTGAGTCATGGTGGTGCTTATTATCTTATTTTTTTGTTTGTGTTTTGTCCCTGGCTCTTAGCAACTTTTATCAATATGAGTGTTGTTGCCTCAATTTTCATTTAGCTCAAATTTAAACCTCAAGTAACCTAAATTGTCTCAAACAAGCTAAAATGTATGGAAAGAGAGCAATTTGTGGGTGTAAAGATCAAACCTGATTGAAACAACACTGGTTAAGATTTGAAATATTGCCTCATGATACATGGAATTCTGGTGCTATATCAGCAATTATTCAATGCTTTTACAAAAGCCAACTCGACATTCCTTTTAGCCGAAAATTTAAAATGTAATTTTTTTTCTAGATTGCTAAATTGTGAGGATCCATTAGTAAATCGAGAGCCATGGACTAGAAAGGAAGAAACAAAGGCTTCTATTAATTTTACAAAACAGAGGGGTCTACAACTGGATCACCATGAGGTCTTCGTTCTAGAGAGATAGGGAATTAAGCAGCAAGCCCAAACACAATCAGGGATATAAATGAGGAACAAAGTCTGCTGGTAAGAATCGGGAACATGGCGACATCACATGAGGATTCCCCAACTTACTGGTAAATGAGATGGGTTGTCAGAGAATTAAAAGTTGCAAATAGATCCCTCACCTTTTCACTCAATAAACCTGTGCGTACGAACCAATAGTCATTTTAGGTCCGCTCATGTAACTCTCGATAAATTTGTTTTTCTTAATTATATTTCTTGATCAAATTTCAATTTTCAAGATCCGATTTCTAACATATTGCACGCGCCCTTTATGGAAAGAGGCAAAAAGGAGACATTTGGTGATTTTGCAATGTATGAGAACCAAGGAAGGTTATCCTATGTACACAATTTCAGCTAAGTATTTTTTTTTCTCGATCAGTCTTAGATTCAGGGAGTTTTCAAGGATTCATGTCAGGTTAAAACGAATGGCGCAGATTCCTCATTCTACACGGCAGCATACTCCGCTAGATCTGAACTTCGAGAACTCCTTGAGCCACTCAAGAATGAATTTATATCATCTGCACTTGAGTTACTGCAGAACGAATCCGGACCGTTAAATTCGTATTGACACAAATATTAAAAGACTCCGTGCATCACATGTGTGGGTCGAATTGACCCGAATTTTGATCAGACAGCTGAGATTCTAATCCCAAAATGTGCATTGATGCAGTGTTCCTAAATTTTTTTCCAAATTGTACGTGATAGACTTGTACTTTTATAGAGAACATAGTAGTCTTGATGGGCACCGAAACTGTCTGATGCGCTCTAAAATTCATATGCATAAATTTTAAAATGAAACACGCACAAATTTAGAGTGCATCGAATAGCTTCGGTATTCATATCAAATCCAAAAATACATCCGATATCTATCGAACCTGCATTTTTCTCACTTTAATAATAAATTTAGCAGAGCCGTAGATGCACCAAAGCACCATGACAAAAAAAATACATGTTTTTGAAAAAAAAAAGATCTAGTTCTTATTTCATTAATCATTTTGAAGTTATAACTAAATAAAAAAAAAACAATTCTTCTCAAAATATTTGAGCATAAAGAAAATTAAAAAGAAATAAAGAAAAGCAAATTGCACAAAAATAAGAAGAAAACTGAAAAATAAAAATTGCTAACTAACTATTCTAAGCTGATCAATTCTTCTTAAGCACCCGTTAATGAACTATACCTCCATTGTGCTTCCACTTGTTCAACAAGTTGCATCAGATTGCAGTTCTCTTCACTAAAAGTTTTGTTGCAACGTTCTATCCATATAACAAACTGTGTAATTAGCAAAATGGACCTTTCTTTCTTGATAAACTTGAATTCCTTTAAGCTTGCTATGGTGTTTTTGCTATTCATCCATGAGATGAAACAATGGAAATTGTACATATAACAAACTGTGTAATTAGCAAACTGTGTTTTTGCTATGGTAATTAGCAAAATGGACCTTTCTTTCTTGATAAACTTGAATTCCTTTATGCTTGCTATGGTGTTTTTGCTATTCATTCATCAGATGAAACAATGGAAATTGTACATATATATAACAAACTGTGTAATTAGCAAACTATGTTTTTGATATGGTAATTAGCAAAATGGACCTTTTCTTTCTTGATAAACTTGAATTCCTTTAAGCTTGCTATGGTGTTTTTGCTATTCATCCATCAGATGAAACAATGGAAATTGTACATATAACAAATTGTGTAATTAGCAAACTGTATCTATCCATATAACAAACTGTGTTTTTGCTATGGTGTTTCTTGATAAACTGTGTAATTAGCAAATTGTACATCTCATCCATCAGATGAAACAATGGAGATTATCGGGCTTCTGATAAAGGTACAAAATTTTGCTATTCTAACATCTGCATTTGGGACTACGAAATTAAATCCTCTTTTTTGTAGTTCTGTAAATTACTACTGCATCGTTACTTGTAAGATATACCCAACATTGATTATGTTTATCACTTAACACCAACATGTATCTTCAGGTGTAAAATAGCACTCAAAAGTTTTCTTTTGCTTAGTTTCTGGAATTTGGGGTTATTGTTCTGGGTCTGAAAATTTTGGGCCGAACGAGTTTCCTGATAGACCCCCCTTCTTGAAGTCATGATCACCTGATGACATTATAATATATCTATATTTTATGATTATTTCAAACTTTTTCCTACTTTTTCTGACTTTTCCGGTTTTGTGATTTTTTATATTTTCCCACAATCTTATGAGCTGGAGTTATGGACCATGATATTTAAAATTAGGGACCGACTAACAATACCCGGGTTGCTATCCCCCATTCATCCCCCGGATAAGGTTGTTAATTATTGTTTACCGGTAATTAAGAGGGGACCACGATTTCTGCACTAAAAGACATCCAAAAACACTTGATTAACGGGGACCACTAATTAAAAACGCGTTTTCCTCCAAAAAAAATGTGTTTTCAACTGGGGGGACCGCTAATTATCTGTTATTTAGCATTTAACTGCCGGTGGGGACCGATAACCAACTTGGAATGTTCGGCAACAGAAAAGGAAAAGAAAAACATACTACTTTTTCATATTCATTACTATTAAAAGAAGTATTCATAGTTGCATTCTAGAGTATTCATATATAATGCATGAAGTATTCATATCTAAGATATCAAGTATTTAAAAAAAAACTGGACACATTACTTATCAATCTTTTACACGTTTTTAGAGGTGGTTTTTTTTTCTCCGTTCACTCTAACCAATATTTTTGACAATCTGTGAGGAATTTTGCAAATCTAAAACCACGAACGTCTTCTACGCAATTTTCTCTTTCAAATGAGATCCATGATGACATACTTTCGAGTTGTCCGTTGCACAAGTATTCATACCTTGTCATTCAAGTATTCATACCTCATCAAGTAAGTATTCATACCTCATCAGTATTTCACAAATAAAAAACTGGACACATCATTCACTCATTTTTACCGATTGAAATTTCATTACCACTCAATCATTTTTTACTTGATATCTTAGGTATGAATACTTGTTCGACGAGGTATGAATACTTGCTCGACGTGGTATGAATACTTGCATGACGAGATATAAATAATTTTACGAGTTATGAATACTTGCACGACGGATAACTCAAAAGTACTTCATCATGGATCTCATTTGAAAGATAAAATTGCGTAGAAAAACGTATGTTATTTTAGATTCGCAAAATTCTTCATAGATTGTCAGAAATATTGATTAGAGTGAACGGAGAAAAAAAAAAACCACCTCTAAAAACGTGTAAAAGATGGGTAAGTAATGTGTCCAGTTTTTTTTTTAATACTTGATATCTTAGATATGAATACTTAATTTATTATATATGAATACTTTATGTATTAGATATGAATACTTGTGCGCGTCAGTTGTAAATTTTTTTAAATATAAGCGGTCCCCCTAGTTAATTAGTGGTCCTCACGTAATTAATGATTGATACACGTTTTCTTTTGTCTTTTTGTGCTTGAAGTTGTGGTCCCCCTAGGGACCGACTAACAATACCCGGGTTGCTATCCCCCATTCATCCCCCGGATAAGGTTGTTAATTATTGTTTACCGGTAATTAAGAGGGGACCACGATTTCTGCACTAAAAGACATCCAAAAACACTTGATTAACGGGGACCACTAATTAAAAACGCGTTTTCCTCCAAAAAAAATGTGTTTTCAACTGGGGGGACCGCTAATTATCTGTTATTTAGCATTTAACTGCCGGTGGGGACCGATAACCAACTTGGAATGTTCGGCAACAGAAAAGGAAAAGAAAAACATACTACTTTTTCATATTCATTACTATTAAAAGAAGTATTCATAGTTGCATTCTAGAGTATTCATATATAATGCATGAAGTATTCATATCTAAGATATCAAGTATTTAAAAAAAAACTGGACACATTACTTATCAATCTTTTACACGTTTTTAGAGGTGGTTTTTTTTTCTCCGTTCACTCTAACCAATATTTTTGACAATCTGTGAGGAATTTTGCAAATCTAAAACCACGAACGTCTTCTACGCAATTTTCTCTTTCAAATGAGATCCATGATGACATACTTTCGAGTTGTCCGTTGCACAAGTATTCATACCTTGTCATTCAAGTATTCATACCTCATCAAGTAAGTATTCATACCTCATCAGTATTTCACAAATAAAAAACTGGACACATCATTCACTCATTTTTACCGATTGAAATTTCATTACCACTCAATCATTTTTTACTTGATATCTTAGGTATGAATACTTGTTCGACGAGGTATGAATACTTGCTCGACGTGGTATGAATACTTGCATGACGAGATATAAATAATTTTACGAGTTATGAATACTTGCACGACGGATAACTCAAAAGTACTTCATCATGGATCTCATTTGAAAGATAAAATTGCGTAGAAAAACGTATGTTATTTTAGATTCGCAAAATTCTTCATAGATTGTCAGAAATATTGATTAGAGTGAACGGAGAAAAAAAAAAAACCACCTCTAAAAACGTGTAAAAGATGGGTAAGTAATGTGTCCAGTTTTTTTTTTAATACTTGATATCTTAGATATGAATACTTAATTTATTATATATGAATACTTTATGTATTAGATATGAATACTTGTGCGCGTCAGTTGTAAATTTTTTTAAATATAAGCGGTCCCCCTAGTTAATTAGTGGTCCTCACGTAATTAATGATTGATACACGTTTTCTTTTGTCTTTTTGTGCTTGAAGTTGTGGTCCCCCTAGGGACCGACTAACAATACCCGGGTTGCTATCCCCCATTCATCCCCCGGATAAGGTTGTTAATTATTGTTTACCGGTAATTAAGAGGGGACCACGATTTCTGCACTAAAAGACATCCAAAAACACTTGATTAACGGGGACCACTAATTAAAAACGCGTTTTCCTCCAAAAAAAATGTGTTTTCAACTGGGGGGACCGCTAATTATCTGTTATTTAGCATTTAACTGCCGGTGGGGACCGATAACCAACTTGGAATGTTCGGCAACAGAAAAGGAAAAGAAAAACATACTACTTTTTCATATTCATTACTATTAAAAGAAGTATTCATAGTTGCATTCTAGAGTATTCATATATAATGCATGAAGTATTCATATCTAAGATATCAAGTATTTAAAAAAAAACTGGACACATTACTTATCAATCTTTTACACGTTTTTAGAGGTGGTTTTTTTTTTCTCCGTTCACTCTAACCAATATTTTTGACAATCTGTGAGGAATTTTGCAAATCTAAAACCACGAACGTCTTCTACGCAATTTTCTCTTTCAAATGAGATCCATGATGACATACTTTCGAGTTGTCCGTTGCACAAGTATTCATACCTTGTCATTCAAGTATTCATACCTCATCAAGTAAGTATTCATACCTCATCAGTATTTCACAAATAAAAAACTGGACACATCATTCACTCATTTTTACCGATTGAAATTTCATTACCACTCAATCATTTTTTACTTGATATCTTAGGTATGAATACTTGTTCGACGAGGTATGAATACTTGCTCGACGTGGTATGAATACTTGCATGACGAGATATAAATAATTTTACGAGTTATGAATACTTGCACGACGGATAACTCAAAAGTACTTCATCATGGATCTCATTTGAAAGATAAAATTGCGTAGAAAAACGTATGTTATTTTAGATTCGCAAAATTCTTCATAGATTGTCAGAAATATTGATTAGAGTGAACGGAGAAAAAAAAAAACCACCTCTAAAAACGTGTAAAAGATGGGTAAGTAATGTGTCCAGTTTTTTTTTTAATACTTGATATCTTAGATATGAATACTTAATTTATTATATATGAATACTTTATGTATTAGATATGAATACTTGTGCGCGTCAGTTGTAAATTTTTTTAAATATAAGCGGTCCCCCTAGTTAATTAGTGGTCCTCACGTAATTAATGATTGATACACGTTTTCTTTTGTCTTTTTGTGCTTGAAGTTGTGGTCCCCCTAGGGACCGACTAACAATACCCGGGTTGCTATCCCCCATTCATCCCCCGGATAAGGTTGTTAATTATTGTTTACCGGTAATTAAGAGGGGACCACGATTTCTGCACTAAAAGACATCCAAAAACACTTGATTAACGGGGACCACTAATTAAAAACGCGTTTTCCTCCAAAAAAAATGTGTTTTCAACTGGGGGGACCGCTAATTATCTGTTATTTAGCATTTAACTGCCGGTGGGGACCGATAACCAACTTGGAATGTTCGGCAACAGAAAAGGAAAAGAAAAACATACTACTTTTTCATATTCATTACTATTAAAAGAAGTATTCATAGTTGCATTCTAGAGTATTCATATATAATGCATGAAGTATTCATATCTAAGATATCAAGTATTTAAAAAAAAACTGGACACATTACTTATCAATCTTTTACACGTTTTTAGAGGTGGTTTTTTTTTCTCCGTTCACTCTAACCAATATTTTTGACAATCTGTGAGGAATTTTGCAAATCTAAAACCACGAACGTCTTCTACGCAATTTTCTCTTTCAAATGAGATCCATGATGACATACTTTCGAGTTGTCCGTTGCACAAGTATTCATACCTTGTCATTCAAGTATTCATACCTCATCAAGTAAGTATTCATACCTCATCAGTATTTCACAAATAAAAAACTGGACACATCATTCACTCATTTTTACCGATTGAAATTTCATTACCACTCAATCATTTTTTACTTGATATCTTAGGTATGAATACTTGTTCGACGAGGTATGAATACTTGCTCGACGTGGTATGAATACTTGCATGACGAGATATAAATAATTTTACGAGTTATGAATACTTGCACGACGGATAACTCAAAAGTACTTCATCATGGATCTCATTTGAAAGATAAAATTGCGTAGAAAAACGTATGTTATTTTAGATTCGCAAAATTCTTCATAGATTGTCAGAAATATTGATTAGAGTGAACGGAGAAAAAAAAAAACCACCTCTAAAAACGTGTAAAAGATGGGTAAGTAATGTGTCCAGTTTTTTTTTTAATACTTGATATCTTAGATATGAATACTTAATTTATTATATATGAATACTTTATGTATTAGATATGAATACTTGTGCGCGTCAGTTGTAAATTTTTTTAAATATAAGCGGTCCCCCTAGTTAATTAGTGGTCCTCACGTAATTAATGATTGATACACGTTTTCTTTTGTCTTTTTGTGCTTGAAGTTGTGGTCCCCTAGATAATTAATGATTGGGGGATAAATGGGGGATAGGAACCGGGGGAAAAAAAATCTTTATCCTTAAAATTAACGATCCAAATCAAGCACAATTCACTACAAAAACACAGATCCTTAGCTTGGGGTTCCGGATTCCAAATTCTCACACATTAAATATGTCAACTACAAACTAATATAATAAAAAAAAAGTTAAGAAAGTATATTTTTCTGAATATTCTGAGAACCCTTCATATTTCTTACACATCAAATGGACCACAAGTACAGTACAATCGCAATATAACATGCTTGTTGGGAATTTATGAAAATGGAAAGCTTGCTGGTGTTTTTGGATTGTCGGTTTGTGCTCCGGCCATTACTCATGATAATCGACTGTTCTTCCAACAAATAAGGAAGATTTCATGTATATCCCTCAGAAATCACCAAATCACATATTGCCCCTTCAAATTCATAAATGTCATATTTATTCTTGTAAAATTTTGAAACATCATTTTAAATTTATAAAGTAACTATTTGTCTTTTATTAAAAAAATATAAAATATGTAGCATGAGTAAAAGACTTAATTAGTTAGTTTGTGGGAGTAAACAGTCTGTTTCTCCACTTCTCACACATAAATAGTAACATTTAGAATATACATATGTAAGTGTGTTACAAGTAGAAAAATGAATCATTTATCCTCACATCAGACTAATTAGAAGACCGAATATTTTTTACACATATTACATACCTTTCATTTTTTCTAAGAAAGGATAAAATGAGAACTTCATAAATTCAAAATGAGTTTAAATAGAAAAATACTAAGATGAGTATGTGAATTTTTTAAATTTAAAAGAGCAAATATGATATTATGAATTTTAGAAAGAAAAAGATATAATTTTGAAAATTTTGAGGGATATAAATGAAATTCCCACGACCAATAATATATTGATAGCCACTTTATATGTACTGTGAAATAGAAAGACACTAAAATAGTCACTTTATATGTACTGTGAAATAGAAAGACACTAAAAAGACACTAACCCCATCTGTGAGCCGCTTCCATGTGCTTGGTGAAGTGGACCGACACCAGGATCCGTTTTGCATGTGTGAGCCGTGACTTTAAAGTTTAAACCAAGGACCAGCATGCGATCTATGCACAAGTGTTATAAAAAACGGACGATTTAATAGACTCTCTAGTAAGTGGCGATAGGCAAATCATTACCAATAGATTTGGTGGAGGTGTGTGTTTGCAGATTTTATAATTAATGGACTGATTATTCTCAATTGTTTCCGTTTATTATCGATTATTTTTGTTTATTACTGTTTAATTGGCCGTTCATTTTGTTCAGTCGTTTTATTTTTTGGTGATTACAAGACACGTATGCCTTTTAGTTGTTTATTTATTAGATTATGATCCGTTATAATTGGACCGATTATCCGTCAAATCAGCCAATTTATTCGATTAATTGGTTACATATTTTGTCTTTCTTACCTGGACTTATTCTAAATGATAATTTCATGAAACTTAATTTAAAACTAAGTTAAAATAAATTTATTTGATAAATTTGATGAGTTAAATTAATCAGTTCTAATAAATTATGAATATATACATAACTTTAATAAAAAACATAAAATTGTCCGTAAAATTCTTATTAATCCGTCACATACTGATTAATTATTTGACGATACTATGTCCGTCCGACAATCGCATACTGCTATTTACAACACTGCTATGTGGACACTGTTTGTACTCCCAAGAGGCTTGGAGGCCTTTGAGTTTTGGACTTAAAAATTGTGGGATTATTGATGAGATATTTATACAAGTGACTTTTTGCAGGGCGAGTGTTTTTTAAATGTGCATAAATTTATTTATTTCGAAAATTATACACAATAAAATTATGCATAAACTTTTGGTAAAATGAATTTACAATGTGTTAATATGTGTCAGTTTATTTTATTTTTTTATCAATTTATGCTATATTTATTTTTATAAAATCAGCAAAACTAACAAAAGTAATGTATTTTAGATGCACAAAAATCTATAATTGCTAAAACAAACATATGCAACCAATATTATTCATAAACTTCTTGTAAAATACATCTATCATGCGTTTTTGGGTGTTTGTTCATGTTTTTAAGTAAATTTGGTCACATTTATGATCGTCAAATAATTAAAACTGACAGATTAGCTCTTATTTTATGTCTATTTCAACATGCATTATAATTAATGTAATAATATTTTTTTATTAATTTATAATGACACAAACATTAATGCTAGTATCAAATCAGTTGATATGTGATGCAATGAATTTCTACGTTATTTATATTGTATGACGAATGCATTCGCCTTAATTTTCGACGGAGAAAAATGAAGCCATGGTAGATTAAAATGTTATTTTTTTTAATGGAGGTCAAACATATCAGTAATGATTGATATAGGACAAACTAAAAAGAATTGTGGACCAAAATAATATTTTTTTTAAAAAAAATTTAACGATAAAATAATTAAGCGACTTATTATTTAAATAACAATAGATTTGTGAGGATTGGTTGATTTGGTTCTGACTTCTGACAACAAAAAATAAAGGTTAATTGTACAAAGCCCACATGCCCGAGGGGTCCAACCACGAGGAACCACGATGTTTGGTAATTGAAAGATTTTATTACACAATATGTTAATATTTAGAAGCTTCATATTCGTTTGCTAGTACTTTTATTAGACGGTGTCAGTCTGAATACAGTCTCTGTGCTCCAAAGTCCAAATAAACTATTGGTTGATACCAGTGTTCTAAATAGCGCGCTATAGCGTTTTTGGACCCCAAACGCTACACTATGACATCAAAATGCGCTATTTGCGCTACGGCCGCTACAGCGCTATAGCGGTCCGCTATTTGCGCTATACAATATGAGTTTTTTTTTTTTTTTAGCAATTTATATGAGTTTTAAATAAAGGTAAAAAAAATCTCAAACCGAAATTGAATTTGTTGCTACTTGCTATAGATAAATCAATTTGAAATTGGGAATAGAAATTGAAATTTGAATAGAAAAAAAGTCCAAACCAAAATTAATATTTGAATAGAAAAAAAAATAGATTATGTCATGAATCATGATGCTTAAGATATTTTTAATAGGAAAAATCGATATTTTATGATATTACTATGGATATTTTGAACCGCAATTTGGACTTTGTACGGGTTCAATATGAATATTATAATTTCTTAATTACTTTGGTGTTATTTATTGTTCTATGAGACTTTAGATAATGTTGATATTTAGTACAAATATTGAATATACGAAATGTAAAAAAAAAAACGTTATTTGGAATAGCTTCCGCTATAGCGACGCTATTCGCTATAGCTTCCGCTATAGCGACGCTATTCGCTATAGCTTTTTTTTTAGCCTTCCCGTTACGACGCTATAAACGCTATTTAGAACCTTGGTTGATACCATGTGAGGATAAACACAGATAAATGCGTTATTGGGTTTTAAGTTTAAGATATTAGGTTATTTTTTTAAACTTGGTTTCGCAAAAAAAAAAACTATATTTTAAAATAATAATTTTCAAAGAGTGAGTCTATGGTACTATGCATAGCACGGATTGGTCTGTAATACGGATTAATATTTTTATTTCAAAATTCTAACGGTCGATTCAAACTGTTCGACATAATTTCCATATAAATATGTACTAGCAGATCGAATTTTATATATATATTTTAAATTACTATTTTTTAAGATGGGTAGAAAATCACTTTCAGAACAAGTAATTTTCTATCCATCTTAAAAAATCTAAAAAAAAATCTAAAAAATCTAAAATTCGGTTTGCAAGTACATATTCATATGGGGATCATGTTAAACGGTTCGGATGGACCGTTATAATTTTGAAAATGAAAAAATTGATTTGTATTACGGACTAGTCCGTGCTATGCAGTTCCATAGACTCACTCATTTTAAAATATGACAATTTCGTTTGAATAAATCATATATTTTATTAAATTTTAAGACAAATAAGTGAAAAATATATTTGTGGATAATAAAAAACTAACACGCAAAAAATTCTATTTAGGTAAACATTAGGTAAACATTAAGTAGATCAAATACATTTTTTTAAATGAGGAGAAGCATGCAAGAACACGTCCGATCATACTAAATAAATATATAATTTTACGGTTAAAAATTTGAATGATGTGATATAGTTAAAAAAATTTAAGACACTCAATTTCTTACATATTTATAATTTATATAATTTTAAAATTAATTAATTTTTTTTTAATTATTGGTAGAGGCTCATTTATTGTCAATTTCTCTCTCCTAAAAGAGGTGCTCATGCTTCTTTTCCCGCGCTTGCCCCCAATGGTGAGATCTTCTATGACGCATCGATGCTAGGCTCGTGGTGTTAGCTATTTGGCTAACTCGGCTGTCTTGTGAATTTTTTTTTTTTTTTTTTGAGAACAATTTGAAGATTATATCAAACTATTTAATATTTACAAAGAATTGTCTCTTTTGAATTTTGAACTTGCAATCTCCCACACTAAGAGAATTGCCCTTATGAAAATTTTGATATATCGTTTATTAGTTGTGAACTTTTTATTTATACTTTTAGTAATATATATTGATCGGCGTAGTTTTTTTTTTAATTTTATGTAAAATATAATAACAATAATATATTCTGAAAAAAAATAATTCAACTTCCTTAAATATTTAATAATGTATTCAAACATAAAAAAATAAAATATTAATACGAGAACTAGTTTTTAATCTAATAACAAAGACAATGCTCTCTGTGTGAAAGAGCACAGTTTAAAATTTAAATAGAAGAATCTTCTATAGATGTTAAATAGTTGAGAGAAGATTGATAGATCCCAAAACACATCTATAAAAGAGAGAGACATTGTGAAAGAAAAAATATGTATACAAATAATCCGAGCTAGTTTGGAAATAGATAGTGAGAGATGGTCAGATTGAAACAATAAAATCGGACCGAGCAATGAATGTATCAGATTCTGTTTCATCTCTCTGGAAACTGGAACCCCTCGAGTAACGCATCAAAATTTATTATGCATTAATCTCCTCTTCCTTTGCCTTTCTTCCATTAAAATATTATTAGAGAAACCCTCGACCTCGAGTAACTCACTCTCCCATTCTCTCTTCGTTTTATATTCTTTGGATATATCACAAATTAGGGCTTCGCAATTCATCTGTCGGCAGCTAATTTTGAAAAAGAGCAATAAATTTTTGGACTTGGACGCATGCACGAATCCCACGTCTCTGCCACTATCTCTTTTCTTATTAGCTTGTTGCAATCCACATGGTTTTGTTTCTTCGCCTTGGCTAATTTTATACTACCTCTACCTCTACTTGTACAGTTCTAGTACACTTTTGTTGTTCCTCTGCTGAAGGTTCGTTGGATGGGGTTTTTGGCGAAGAAAGGCGGCATCTTGGCTCCTTCTGATTCTTCAATCAAGGTACTTTGATTTCGAGCTTTGTTATGGTATTGATTTAGCCATTGATTATTCGAAGAAAAGGGTGTTGTTTTGTTGACAAATAGGTAAAACTTAGAGCTATGAATATAAAGATCCTCTAGCGTATTAATTATTTGTCAATAATTAGGCTAAAACCCTAAATAGTTTGTTAAATACTACTCCTAAAATACAAGTTGGGATTTCTTGAAATAGCGAAAACAAATATTGCCTCTAATTAACATATACAAATTAGGATGTTATTTTTCTAAAATGATACTATTTCTGCATAGGATGTTATTTATAAACTGCCAGCTATTAACTTTGGGTGGTGCTATTTTGGAATATTATATCAGTACTTTTTTTTTCTTTTTCTTTTCATTTGTTCTCCCTTTTTCTTTTTCCTGTTGCTCTTTGGTATAGCTGATTGCCTGTTTCAAATTAGACAATTGGATTATTCCAAAGGTAGGTTCCTCTTTTGGTAAGGTATTAATATAAAACATGCATCTCCTTTTCCACTTTAACTCCTTAGCTGTAACCTTATGTATACTTATTCTAACTAAAATTTTATTGATTAAAACAGAGAGCTTTCTGAACATTCTCCAAGTCTAATGGAAACAACTGTACCAAGGGCAGCAAAGAGCTCTCTCAATGCCATTTTTCGCATATCGGATCTCTGCAAGGTGATCTCAGTTGGGGCCCCACCAGTTTCTTTGAAACCAAAACCCAATAAACCAAAAGATCCGGCTTTCTCTGAAGAAGAAGCTATCCTTTTGAAATTACTTGATTCTATTTCCTCTCTTAAATTAGCCTATGTTCAACTCCAACAAGCACATATCCCATATGACCCAGAAAAGATAAAAAATTCAGATAAACTCATTACTTCCCAGCTTGAATCTTTGTCTAAATTGGAGAATTTGTACAATGAGAAACTAATCGACAAGCCCAAGAGTCAAACTTCAGTTAGCTTGAAAATAAAAGAGCACGAGAAATTATTGGTTGTTCTGCAAAGTATAGTTCATGATAAAGATTCAGAAATCGAAAGGTTGAGATTGGAGATTCACAAATTGGCGAGAGAAAATTCAGAATTAAATGAGAATATCCAAAAGAATCCTTCTTGCAGGAGGAGATTGAATGTAGTCAACAGGGAACTAACACCGAATTTATTTGCGGAGGCCATTTGTTTTGCATCGAGATCATTGCATGATTTTACAAAGCCATTGATTAGCCTGATGCGGGTTTCGGGTTGGGACCTTGATTCGGCCATGAGGTGCATGTACACAGAGACTGTATTTCACGAGAGGTCACACAAGAAATTTGCCTTTGACTCGTATCTCTCTAGAGTAATGCTGTCAGGTGTTCACGAGAAATTCATTTCAATGGATCATTTTGACTGTGTCATGGGGATTTTAGACCCCTTTGAGGTGCTCATAACCGACCCAAACTCTGATTTCAGCATTTTTTGCCGGGAGAAGTATTTAGATGCAATCCCGAAGGAAATGGAGGATTCCTTTTTCGGTAACTTGGATCACAGGGCCTTTCTAATGAGTGGGGGTCATCCGAGGACCCCGTTTTACGAGGCATTTGTAAAAATGGCGAAGTGGGTTTGGGCACTGAAGGTGATGTCACTCACTTTCATACCAAAAGCTGAGATTTTTTACGTGAGAGAGATGGATTGGTTCAAGAATGATTTTATGGAGAGTGTGGTCGACGAGTTGACGCCGAAGAGAGGTCAAACATCGAAAGTTGGGTTTACTGTCATGCCAGGGTTTAAGATAGGCGAAAATGTCATCAGGTGTAGGGTTTATTTGTCAAAGAGCTAAGAAAAGTTGGGGTTTTACTTAATATTAGGTGTTAGATTTAACTATATTATAGCAGGTTGAACTAACATTATGTATGTATCTCTGTTTTGTTCTTGGATGGATCCAAATGTAGCGTTTAGTGTTTACACATCTATAGAAACTCAACTCGTTGTAAATTTGCAACTCTCTCTATGCCTTTTTATTGAAAGCAGTTCTCAACCAATTGTTAGATTCATTTTTCTATAATTTTGTCGTCTGTTTTGAGAGCCCGTATCCTATGAGATAACTGAAGATTTCAGTTTATCATATTTAATTCGGTGTCTATTTGGAATGCACAGAACATAATTGTTATTGCTTTAAGATTCATGCTGAAAGGATTTTAACGGTCCAGGTCAACTCAAAATTTGAGATATCTCAGGGCCCTGTTTTGATCTAAACTAACTCCTCCAATTCAACCAGAAAAAAAAAAAAAACATTTATAGCAACTTCTTTGATCTTTGGATACGAAATGGAAGGAATAACAGATGATTCAATGTGGAGTAGTATCTATCTGGCAAAGAGCTTGGAGAAGAAATTGGTCGATTTGGATTTCTCTACGCATGCCACGTGGACATATCGGCCCAATTTGTCGACTTGACGTGGCTCGCCTCGGGTGTCTTTCTTGCACACCTTGCATGTCTTGTCGACCCAACCTTCCTCTACGTATTCCCCATCCACTGTATATATGGATTGAAATCATAGATTAAGACACTGACTCAAACAAGTTTAACACAAACAAGACAAGGAAAGATGAAGAGATGAGGTGGAGAATATAGTACGTCTTAATGTGAATTTATACATTATTGGTCAAATTTTGATAATTTTTGCAATATTAATGGGGATTTTTTGTAAAAATATTTTCTAGCACTAAACTGGTGCCCAAGTAGTTGGGTCAAAAACTTGTATCTGACAAAGGCATGTTACTATGTTAGCAATTCTTTGGTCTCTGCTGTGTAATCAAGGCACTTGAATTTTATTGTGTTTTACAGATACCATGAAAAAAATTTAAACATTAAAATGAGAAGAAGAAGTTACCATCAACATATGACTTGAAGAAATCCTTGTAAGTGCCACCTATTTTCCTCCGAAGTGCTCCATACTGCAAAACCAATAATAAAAAATAAATAAACAAATGAGAATCTGAGCTCCTCTTATTAAAACAAAGTAAAACAAAATGTGCAAACACAAATTCAAGATGTTCATCATGAAAGTAATATTGTGGTCAATAATGCACGGGCAGTGGCAGAGTCGGACTTTCAAATTATGGGAGTCAATCATAAACAATTTTTCTACGGAGACTGAATGCCGATTTTATAATACCATAATTTTTTACTCTAAATTATATAGAAAATCATACATATATACAAAAAAATTTGACAAAAAAAAACTGGAGGTGAATTGACCCCCATTCCTTCTTCTTGTCTATGTGCACGGGCCCCTTTAGTTTTCATGCCAAAACATGTCTGATGATCCATCCAGATATAAACTCAAAATTAGAGTTCCTTTGGGTGATATGAATTCATATGAAGATTACCTGATCTTTTGTCATCCTTCCTCCATCTTTTGTATTCTCTCTTGCCTCATATAAAAGCTCAGCATCCTTCTCTGATCTTATCTGAGAGAAATCCAATGCATCTGTCAGAGTTGTGAAGAGTGATTGCTTGGTCTCTCCTTTGGCCGAGCTGTCTTCGCCTTCTTTGCTTGCGTATACTTTAATCGAATTCGGTTTAAAGCATGAACTTGTATGTTTGCTTCCAAAACTTGGGGGAAGGTAATTCTGTGAAGAGGACAATGAAAGAACTCTCATTTCCATTCTTACTGAGAAAATGGTTCTGAAAAAGGGGTTAATTATGCCTCCCCTTATATACCCGTTGTTAAAATTGAAAACAATTTGGAGTTAATAAAATTGTGGAGGTATCAGTCTGTGCCACGTGGTCAAGGATGATTTGTGGTGCTTGGAATGTGACGTGGCTTAAGGGGAGCCGATTGAACCAATAGGAAACGAATGGCAGATGAAATATCTTTTCTGGGTTTTCTCTGGCCCAGAAAATTTGGGTAATTATTTTAACATAGCAGTTTAGCCCTCATACAGCGCATAGCTTATAGAATCAAAACTGCACTATATATGGTTCGTCCACTGCATGAAGCTAAAATTGCTCCATTAAAATCTTTCCCCGAAATGTTGGCAGTTCTCATGACAGGATCCAGTTACTGGTATTATGGGCTTTGGGCCCAATTAGTAATTATGGCTTATGAAATTAAAAAGTTGGTCGTTCCAGAAAAGAAATATTTATATGGATAGTATTTTTTTCGTTTATTGCTCCTGAGTTTACCGCCTAAAAATAAAAAAGAAACAAGCTTAAAATCGGTGGTCAGTTAGGTTGTTTGAAAGTACAACATCCATGAAATTGCTCCTTGAATGAGTTGTAATTGTATGAATCGTCAATCTGGCAATTTAATTAGTTGTCGTTGATCGAGCCGTAATCAAGGAATATGCTTTCCTTATGTTTTTGTCGTTGAAATCTTGGTTTTCATATAATTGGATTGATTTACTGTACTGATCATCTTCACGACAGTAAACTCAAAACCAATTTTTTTATAATAATAAATCTTTAAACTGTAATTATAATCTAGAAAATTAAATTATAAATATATCTTTCTAGGAAATATGAGATTGCCAGTTATGTCATTCTGTGTATGGCTCTTTTTACCTGTAGGTCTGATGTCCATTGAATCTATTTTGGATTCGATGGACTCTGAATCCGACTAATTCGCTTCACAATCCGTACTCTCTAATACGAATATTTAAGCGGGCATACACGGATATTAAAGCGGAACGCATGAATCTTGAAGCACGTCGGATAGGCGCGGAGCCCATCAAACTCACGTCGAATTTACTCCGCTCTACTTTTTTTCCTAACTCCATTTGGAAAAAAGATGAGGAAACGGAGTTGGAACTGGCGAGCCCAAGAAATTTGGATTGTATAAGTTAACTCAATTGTGAGTTTGGATCAGTCATTCAGTCTGCAAGAATATTATAAAGATTTTTAAATTCTAACCTTTGACAAATTTTTTCTGAATTCTAATCGGACGGTCTAGATCCAAACTTAAAGTTTTAGTTACCTTAAAGGATCCGGACCCGATCCCAAGCTCCTACCAAGACCCATCAGCACCGACAAGGGTGCTCAATATATACTTGTGGGTAGGGGTGCAAATGGATCGGATACGGATCAGATAGTGGTAAAATCATATCCGTATCCACTTTTAATTTATGGATACAGATACGGATACGGATTGGATATTAGACAGATACGTACGGATACAGATCGGATATCGGATATCCGTAGATATATACATAAATATTTCATAATATGTAGTAAACTGTATGGTATATATCTACTATTAAGATACAGATAATTAAAATTCAAAATCATATCCGTATCTGTATCCGCATAAATATTCGAATATCGGATATTCATATTTAATTTTCGGATATGAATGCGGATACGGTCGGATAATATCGGACAATTAGTTTTATGCTTTATTTGTTGGAATTTTGTTCATGTTTGTTTTATGCTTAATTTTTGATGACTCGTGTATGCTCAATTTGTGACATCGATTAGTCGTTTTTTTGTCTGCATTTCGTTAACGATTCAAACAAAACTTAATTCAATTGATTAGCAACAGCAGCAGCAGCAGGAGAAGGAGCAGCAGCTGCTAATTAATTATAAAAAAATAATTATATAAAAATTAATTGACATATTATAATATTTCTAAGAAAAAGAACAAGCTAAAATTAGATTCCACATCAACTCAAAATTTGTTAAAATTATTTCAAACAACGACCTAAATAAAATTAATTCAACATTACATCATGGTACCATTAAAACATTTCTGACTTGACTTCCTCAACATTACACCATAATAGAATAGGGTGGGGAAAAAATTTCAGGATAGAACATAATTATATAATTATTTTAAACACAAGCATATTTTTGAAAAAAATAACATATTTTGGAATTTTTTTTTTAATCAAGAACAGGCAAGTGCCTTTTCCTAGAACCTACTGGCTCCGCCTGTACCGTTTTGCTTCATGAAAATGGTTCTTCACTACATATGGTCTAAGAATTTGCAAATTTCTTCCCTTGGAAAAGGCTATAATACCAGTCCAAGCCCCAAAATTATGAAATAAAATGTTGGTTATATATAGAAGTAGTTTCTCCATTTAATGTACATTTTGGAGAAGTGAATTAAAGCATAAATCAGCGCACGAGGCCATGCATAGAAAATAACTTAGTCAAATGAGTTCACGTGAAGCATCTACAAGGATTTAGTGTTGTTGAATATATAATCTGGCTTGTCTGTTTCACATTTTGTCTCTTTTGTCAGAAACAGAGTGCTTCCTTATCTGTCTCTCTTTATCTCTTGGCAACAGTTTTATATGGTGATTAGACGACCACACCTAATTTTGTCAATTTAAGAGGGTTGTTTTCTCAGTTGTAATTGTTGGAAAAATATTAAATAACCAACTATTTAAATCTGAATTTTAATCAATAAAATATGTAAAAACTATATTTAAAATTTAATCAAGAATATAAATTAAAACTTTGTTACCCGGAGTTGCGAAATGCGGACCTAAGGCAACTTCCCGTCCTAAGCGCAGGAATAATCGGTTAAGACTGCCCCAAGTTACGCCGGTATTCCTCTGCCTGCGGGCGCAACCGTGGTAGAGGTTGATGTAACTTCTTTCAACAATGATAGCAGAATAATATGTTTTCTATGTAGAAAATATTTGTTTGTGGGAGAATAGAAATTGAATTTATGAAATATGGAGCTAAGAGAAAGAGCAAGAGAATAGAAAATTGTTGGATACTGTTCTCTAAATGGCATGTGCTATTTATAGGCAAATAATATAGATATCAATCAATTTGTGCATTCATGACTATTAAAATTGATATTCATTATTTTACCGTTTCTATTAAATAAATGGTAATCACATGCCCTACAGAAACTCAAACGGAAATTGTATTTCATTGCTTGCGCAAGCTGGTGCAAGTTATTGTCAATTAATTCAATTGATTATATGAGTAAATGACAAGATTTAGAAATTGCATCAAAGGCACGGACAGCTTGCTATCTTCTATATTTATATGATTTGATTTTCTGTGGCGGTGTACAATGAGTTTTTGTGTAAGAATTAGATCAAGGAAATTTAGCTCCATAACTCATAAAGTTAAAAAAAGAAAACGTTAATATTAACATAAATATTTATTTAAATAAATTTTGTGTTTTCAAAATATATTTCTAACAGTAATAGGGTAGGAAAATATTGTTTTAGTTCTTTTATTGTATTTCTTGGTACCTAGAGTGGGAAAAATGGCACGGCAGAGCTGGCTTCGTCACGGAACGGCACGGCACACATGTCAGTTACATGCCGTGACTCACGTGTCCCATGCCGTGACCATTCGCGTGCTGTGTCTATCATTTGGAACTTTGGCACGGCACGGCACGTGAAAGATTTAGTCACGGCACGTCACGACATGTAGTCACGCGAGTCACGTGTAATTTGGACCATTAAATATTGATTTAATGGTGAATCTTGAATAAACTAACCTAAATTATGATTAAATGGTCATGCGAGTCACGCGAGTCACGTAAGGTCACAGCACGTTTAGGCACGGCGTGACTCACATGACGTAACCATTCGCGTGCCGTGACCACCCCTTGACATTTAGCACGGCACGGCATGTGAAAAATTAACTTGGTCACGGCTCGGCACTAGATCAAAGTCACGGCGTGTTAGTCACGTCACGGCACGGCATGTTTTTTCCACTCTATTGGTACCTAATCTGTGGTGGTTTTTTGAATGTATATATCAAATAATAATGACTAAACAACAACATTGTATTGTTTTGTTTAAGATAAATCCCTCTAATCACATGTACGTACATTATTGTAAAAATGAGACATACATGGCAGATTACACCTAATGGTAACTAAAAGTAACCACTATAAACATTTTCAGTTTTGTCAAATATCCAGTAAGATACTGGTAAATTGAACTCTCACCACAATTAAAATCGTTGTACCAGGTGAACATGTTTTCCATGTATCCAGTTTTTGTACTGTTATAAGAACTCACAATGAATACTTGATTAGAAGAAGCTAATAATGCCTAGTTGGCTATTAATTTAAGATTCTTACAGGTTGCATTTTACTGTCTTATATTAAGCAGCGACAGACCAGTTATATACCTTCTCATTTTATCTTTTATTGATCATGCGCTGCGTAATGTGAAAATAGCTCTGTCAATACATGTATCCGAAATAAGATTACCATAGTAAGGTCTTGGTTTGCAACTAATTAATTATTGCGCCAAGTCAAGAAAGGCGGTTTGAACTAATCAAGTAGGTGAAGATGCAACTTAAATATGCACCCGACAGGATATTAAAAACGAGTTCTGCATTTGTACCTAATCTCAATATTCGTCTTTTTTATATAAATTTTGCGTTCCTTAATTGAAACATAATTGCACTTAATCACCGTAACGTAAGGCAATAACTTGGTTGTTTGTTTGCATGTACGCCCTTGAAAATTTTGTAAGAATTCGTTGGTGACCACTTTTAGATATTTGACCAAATTAACCCTCTGTCTCTTTGCACTTGCATTCAATGTACTATAACTACTTGTAACTTCTGCACCACCATCGGTTACGCCATTTATTCTAGAGGGAGGGAGGGAGGGAGATTTGAATTTCTTTGTAATTTGTAGTGAGAAGCAAATTTAAACTTCTGTTCCGTTGGTGAAATTAAGCTTTTTGTTGTGAGTTACAGCTTGAATTTGTTCCTTAGTGTAATTATCATTAAAGCTTCCATTTTAAAGCCCTCTCACTATATATATTATATATAATAGCTACCCTACCCCAATATAAATCCAACTTAATTCCTTTCCCTTAAAGAGAGAGAGAGAGAGAGAGATAGAAATGGGCAAGTACAAATTCAGGTTCTCTGACATGGTACCAAATGCATGGTTTTACAAGCTGAGAGATATGGGTAGTCACAATAGAAGAAGAAACCAGAAATATTGGGGTACCAGCACTTCACAATTAGCAAAGAAATCCTTCACATCTCAATCTTCATCACCCAAAATATCCCTCGTTGCAAATAGGGCTTCATACTACTACTCGACTGCTGTGCTCGAGGCAAGATTGAGCCTAAATTCTCCAGTTCACCTGACAAGGAGACAAGATGTCAATCTTCCCGTGGACCCACCAAGGAAATCCAAAAGAAGGCACCGCAAGGTATTGTTTAAATGCCACAGCCCAAAGCTGGTCTCTACGTCTGCCTCAATCAGGTGCAATTGCTCTGATGGTAGAGATAAGCACGAAATACACGCGACAAAAAATTATGAAACGCGTATATTTGATAGTGAAAAGCCAACCAGGTTCACAGATTTCAATTCCGATATTACATATAGGAAAAATTCAATTTCTAAGAGATTGGAGAAGAACAAAAACTCGAGCGATGTGATAGAGCTTGCACTGTCTCCGATTCGAACAAGATCAGATCAGGCATTCAATTTCAAGGTCAATGATGATTCCTTTTATACAGAAAATAAGAGGCCTGATTTGAAGACAAAACGAGCATCTCTGGCAGTATACCGAATTCGCAAGCGGCTGGTGACGACAAAAAATGCAACCAAAGAAAAAAGGTTGAACAGAGACAGGAAAGAGAGTCTTGCTGTGATGAAGTATTCTTCTGACCCGCAAAGAGATTTCATGGAGTCAATGATAGAGATGATAATTGCTAACAATATGAGATCATCAAATGATCTGGAAGACCTCCTTGCATGTTACCTTTCTCTCAATTCTGTTGATTATCACAGTGTTATTGTGAAAGTATTCAAACAAGTTTGGTTAGTTCTTAATAGATTGAGAATCATAGAATAAAAATCAAGGTTTGATGTGTTGTAAGCGTTTATGGAAAATAACAAATCCTTCTTTTTTTGTCTAGTTTTCATATTTTCTCATAAAGGAAACAGCATGTGCGTTAAATGTTCATAAATGTGTGTGTATACAAGCCGAGGCCGGACTTTTGTTCTCTGCATTTTGCTGAGTGCATATCTTTTGTTTACTGGTATGCATATTTCATCGACGCCATATATATCATGCCTTATTTTTGGTTCAGAGCATTTTTAGCCATCTGATGATGTTAAATCGCAACTTAATTCGACTCCACTCGTTTACAACTTAATCCCATAATACGTACGTAGTTGGTGTTCTCAAATTTGCATATTTAAAATAATGTGTGACTGAGAAATAAATAATTGCCAGTTCTGTCTCAGTGTCTGATAGCGATGGGTCATGACATTTTCTGTAGGCTCCTTTATACAACTGATTACAAAATATTAATATTCTCTGTTTAAACTATTACTATATAAATCAATAATCCTTGCTACATTGTTGGCACTTGAATAGTTGGTAAAATTTCTGTCCCATATATAACTTAGTTTATGTGATGTGCATGTGAACATAACCTTCGGATGTTCAACTTTGAACATTATTTATTGATATTAAGTGCTTGCATGGACATTTAATTCCATGTCGGGTTTTTGCAACTCGACAGATATATATATATATATATAGTAATATTCCATATCAACTATAAAAAGTTTGAAATTTTTTATTTTGAAATAGTTTTTTGCAACTTGAGTTTTTAGATTTTTATCCTTTGAGTAGAACTAGAGTGTGATGTGTTCACCAAACTCTTTAGTAAGTATAACTTCATAATTTATCGGATTCACTTCAAACGAGATGAATCCAAACAGTTGAAACTGATGTACTTCACAAGTGATGCACGTACATGCAAAATTTTGAATTTTTTGAATTCATTTAGTCTAAAGTCAAGCGGTCAAAATTGATGAAAAATGAATGCATTAAAATAACTTCTAAAACTTCATTTTGGATCATTCATTTTTCATTAATTTTGACCACTTGACTTTGTACTAAATAAATTTGAAACATTCAAAATTTTGCATATACGCACAGCACTCGTGAAGTACATCAGTTTCAACGGTTTGGATTCATCTCGTTTGAAGTGAATCCGATAAATTATGGAGTTATGCTCACCAAAGAGTTTGGTGAGCATATCACACCCTAGTTCTACTCTTATCCTTTTGTTTCTTTGCCAACTCAAGAAAAGAAACGAACCATTGTTTTTTGAGTCGGCCCATTTGGAAATGAATGAGATCGAGCACGGATTTTATAATTCAAACGAGCCAATTTTGAAGGGCTGATCTTCAACTTTTAATTTGGAAAAATGTTTTAGAGCATATATTTTATTGGAATATTATATAATCGATATATCGAATATGAAATACTAATATAATTTAGTGTACTAGATATAACGGAAAGCTAATTTCAGAAATTTCTATGTCCATTGAAAATAAATTATAACTTGAACATTTTAACATACACCCTTATGAATTCACAATCATATGAAAAGCCATACAATCAAACTCTCTTCTCAAGCACAAGCCCTATGTACACTCAATCCTCCTTACATCAATACTTCTCAATCAAAAATTCAAAATCAAAAGAATCACGAGCACTCCTTTTCAAAGGCTCAATCGTTCTAAAGTAAAAACAAATCAAACCATACTCCTGCATCCCTTCTCTTTTGTCTATGTCAAAATATCCATATATCTACACTTAATCAATCAAATCAAAATTTTCAAAACAAAACTCCTATACGAAAAGCCCATTCCCAAATCATCTATTCGACATTGTATACTGTGTTACTCTGTTTCCTTTTTAATTTTGTTTATCACTATGCCTTCTATTTTTCTGAGATAGAGACTAAGCAAACTTGTAACCAATCCAAAACCAAAGGAACTTAAAGAAATATATAGCACCAGCTAAAATCAAAACCTGATGCTTTATAGAGATTGTATTTTGTTGCAGAGTTTTATCTCTGAAACTTGTACCAGTTTTGTCAATTGGATCTTCAGTCATGTAAAAGAACTCCATAGAATAGAACGAGTTTGGATCTTCACTCAGCTCATATAGCACCTCTGCTACTGCGCTATTATACTCTCCACTGGACCAATCCTGAATGAAGTAAAGAGAATAAGTAAATTGGAGTTAATCGAGCAACAATATAGTATGTATTTAATAAGATACAGTATAAGCACAGAGCTGATTTTTCAGAGCTTAACTGGTAGGAACCGTCTGAACCAGCACTTCCCAATTCATACCATAGCAGTGCCAATATATGACAGTTATATTAGAGGCTCTTACACTATTAATACTGCTAAAAGGAATGGTACAAACAGGTAGATACTTATACTGTGCTAGAGAAGTACAAAATCAAATTCCAGTAGTAATTGTTACTTCAATTACCTGGAGTTGTTTTCCAACAGTAACAAGTGCAGATCCAGCAGGTGTCTTACAAAAGTTTGACCCATCTCGGGTGCAGAGACGAAACTCTTGGTCGTGGGGAGCGACATGGAGACAAATAGCATATGACATAGGCTGCTCAGCATCTCCGAGCTCATCCCATGTAAGGTATGACTGGTTCACATTGAATTTCGTTATACATAGCACAGAGGGAGGTTTATTTAAAATCAATGCAGAACAAGAAATCCTCGCCTTCTTCGCATTGCTACAGAGAACTTGAGTAACCATGGCTGCTATCTTCTCCATTTCACTTGCAATGCTCTCCATTTTCTCTCTGTAGAGATTTATTCAACAAACACATAATAATATATTAATATGTATATAACTTGAACAACTTTGTACATGACCGGTAAAAGCAATTGGTACCTAAACATCTGATAAGATTGCGGATCTGGAAAGGCTGATAAAAGAACCCCGTCCATCTCAGGGCTTACCGGATGATACCAATAGAACTCCTCTTCAACCACATCTCTTCTACGAAACCACTTGGCGAGGATATCCCTCTTCATCTCCTCTGACACGCAGAACACCTTCCTCGCTACCTCAATCGTGGATCTCACCTCTTGCAAAGACATCGACATGGACGTGGATCCGACCCGAAAGGCGCCTGAGTCTCTAACAGCAGCCACGACCCTTCCTGCGGCCACAATGTCTCCTTCTCGGAGCGAGCTGAAGCTGATCTCATCAGAAATCGGAGAGGGATCACGAGGAGAGGAGAAGTGGGATCGTGGGAGCGTCAGATCGGGTACCCTAAGCGAAACCTCCAAGAAATCGGTGAGGATCCGATCATCAATTGCGGCAGAGCGGTTACCCTTACCCGTCCGGATTGGCGTCGGCGGCGGCGCACGGAATCGCGACCGCCGGTGTCGCGGAGTCGTCGCTGGCATCTCTCGTAACGGTCTTCGATCCGCTCCTGACTCCTCTCCGATTTAAATGGGACGGAGAGTGAAGTGGAAGGAGGCCGTTGGAAATATTATGCGGCATAAATTTTGTGATGTTTGAAACCAGCCAACCAAGTATTTTTGGGCTGTTATTGGCTGTGATCGAAGCCCATTTTTATGCTTCCTCAATAATACTTTTTATCTAATGGGCTGGGCTAACTAGCATAGTTGGGCCGTCATTGGAGAAAATTCATGAATACAAGTGCTGGATTTTATTTTTATAATTCGGAATAACATTTTTATAATGTTGTTATAAACTGCTAGGGGGTTTCTAGAGTTTGAGAAGAGAAAGAGAGCAAGAGATAAAGAGATAACTCAAATTGATTTCATTAGACTTAATCTCTCTTACAAAGAGGCATTGCATAAGTTACATACTAAAGATACAAAGTTCAACGGATCCGAATAGCAATTTAGGTCAACACATAACAATCTCCACTTTGAACCAAATTGCATCTAAAACAAACTAAAAATATCAAGGTTCTAAATAGCATTTATAGCGTCGTAGCGGGAAGGCTAAAAAAAAAGCTATAGCGAATAGCGTCGCTATAGCGGAAGCTATTCCAAATAGCGCTTTTTTTTTTTTTACATTTCGTATATTCAATATTTGTACTAAATATCAACATTATCTAAGGTCTCATAGAACAATAAATAACACCAAAGTAATTAAGAAATTATAATATTCATATTGAACCCGTACAAAGTCCAAATTATGGTTCAAAATATCCATAGTAATATCATAAACTATCGATTTTTCCTATTAAAAATATCTTAAGTATCATGATTCATGACATAATCTATTTTTTTTTCTATTCAAATTTTAATTCCGGTTTGGACTTTTTTTCTATTCAAATTTCAATTTCTATTCCCAATTTCAAATTGATTTATTTGTAGCAAGTAGCAACAAATTCAATTTCGGTTTGAGATTTTTTTTATCTTTATTTAAAACCCATATAAATTGCTTAAAAAAAAAAACCCATATTGTATAGCACAAATAGCGCTGTAGCGGCCGCTATAGCGGCCGTAGCGCAAATAGCGCATTTTGATGTCGTAGCGTAGCGTTTGGGGTCCAAAAACGCTATAGCGCGCTATTTAGAACACTGAAAAATATAAAGCAAATGCACAAAGCAAACATAATCTAAACAAAGGTAAACATAAAAAACCATTACATAAGCTACATATTAGAAACACAAAGTTCAATGGGTCCAAATAGCAATTTGAGTCAAAACATAACATAAACTTATTTTTATAATTCAGAATAACATTTTCATAATGCTGTTATAAACTTATTTCAAAAAACAAGAAAATATTTTTTTCAGTCATTTGTTTGGAAATTGAGCAACTTTATATTTGATCCTTTTTTCTAAAAAATGTTAAAATAACTTGTATTTCCTTTTAAATTTAAATAAAATGTTTTTTGGGGTCATATTTTTACTTTCCTCTTTCATTTACCTGATGTTACTTTATTTTTCCTTGAAACCGTAATTACATTCCTTCATAATTATTGGAAGAGAAAAAAAAACAAGGAAATTAATCTCTTGCACCTCTTATTTATGTTAGGTCCATTTTTTTTTTCAATTTACACCCCTAGTTGGAACTTGGAAGCATATCAATAATCAAATGAAAATGAGATGATAAATCTTCAAATTTTCCAAACCAAATACAATACAAACATCTCAAACATAGAGCATTACAGAAAGACAATGCAAATTTAAGCCCCACAAAAGTTACCTCATCGATTTGATGATAACTGGGGGCTACGTACCAAAGCAAATAAATACATACTACCATGGCTCAAAAGTTTGTCCGCCATGGCAATTTACCTACAAAGACTCCGTACCAAGCAAAGTCTTCTAAGCCTATCCTTTCCTTCCTTACATGAATTGCCATCTCAATTATAAATACGAGATGGGCATTAGCGGGTGCTCTTTAACAAAGCAACCTCAGCATAGCCTTCAATCTTGATATCTCTTCCCACTGTAAATATTTACTAAAAATATACTAAAACATTTAATTGGAAATTGGACTAAAAATTGTCCAATTGGTGACACAGTCTAAAATTGGCCTCCTGTGAAGGTCTGGCCGAACTGCCACCCGGCTGGTACGGCATTGTTGCTTGTGACGGTGTTGCCATCGCTGGCGGTGACCTGGAAAGAGAGGCTCTGGCCGTCAAGGTACGAGTTGCTCTGCCAGTTTTGGCCCCAGTTCCTAGACATTGCTTGCCAGGAAGTGCTCGACCCCTTGATCGAAGCAGCCTTTACGTCACCGGCACCGGCCACGTTGGTGATCAGAACCAGGTTGAAGTAAGAGTGCCCATTGATGGTGAACCTCATCCCGCCTTTCTTCACACAAGTCACTCTGCATTTAAGTGCAATTTGACAAAATTAGTAGTTGAATGTCAACAAAAATAAGCAAAATTTTCAATTACATCCTTTCTGGGCTTGTGGGCGCTGGGCCCACTTAACTAACACATGATATCTGATATCCAAGTACTGCGTAATGACCCGTGAACTGAACTGACATACACCGCATCTCAAGTGGGCCTTAGAATCAATTTATATTTATTTTTTATAAACAAAATTCCAGGTTAATTGTTAAGTCCTATTCCAGAAATGGACGAAATTAGCTCCTTTATGGAACTCCAGTAAATATATTCTGCAGAGAAATACTTTTGTTCTATCCAGTTTAAAAAGAAATATTATAATTTAATTTCCTCTCTTTAATAGCATCAACTTATTTTTATTTGAAAACTAAAGGTGAGCAAAAACGTTTATTAAATATTTTTCATGTATCTAATGAGGAATTAAATATGGTCCTACCTTCTGAAGGCCACCGGCACAATACCAGCCCGGTACTGAGCGATCTGCAAGAAAGCCGGTTCGGCCATGTCAAAATGCGGGCGGGGAGGGTTGCACCAGCCACCATTGTCACTTGGCAAATCGTAGTTTGGCGGGCAGAAGTTGGTTGCAGTCACCATGATGGAGCCGGGAAGGCACCATTGCTGGTCATTGTCGCACTTGATCTCGTAGCAAGAGCCGCAACTGGCACCGTCATTAAAGAGCGCTGTGCTGAGCGCTGCCGTGTTTGTGCCGTATCCTTGGCTGTACATGTTCCCATAGCCACATGCCCCACCTACACATACACCACAAAATATATGTTGCTCAGTTCAGTTTTTTTCAAAGTCCCTTTTCAAAATTAAGCATATTGAATGTATATACCCATTGTGCCAGATGCATCACTGCCACCATAGAATGTGGCGTGTGCGCTTTCCCAGTTGCCGTAGTCACCCAAGGCCTGTTTGGCCAGGATGCAAAGTGCATTTAGTAAGAAGAAAGTTGAGAGTGAGAATTTGGGGATTGCCATTTGGAGAGGAATATGATATTGTAGAGGTTGAGATGGTTGCTTGGTGGTGAAGAGGAAAAGGAGAAAGTGGATGGGTATTTATACAAGGGCTTGGGGGTTAAATGAATAATTAATGCTAGGGAAAGGGGCAAGTTGGCGGTTCTCACGTCCAGACCGGCCATGGCCATGTAGAGAGAACAGAGAGAGCAGTTGATACTTCAAATCAGAGCTGCACATGCAAATGTTCGGTTGGGAGTACCGACCACCATGCCCCATTTTCAGGGCCCCACCACTATCTACTTTAATCATCTCCATTTTTCACAACTGCTGACATCCAGTTTTCTATATTTCATAAATCATTATTCAATTACAACAGGTAATTCATTCTTACAAGCAAATATATACGCGAAAGAAATGTATAACCTTCAAAATTGACTTCACTCCGAAAGCATTTAATATAAAATAAATTTGGCAACATGTGAGGTCTAGATAAAACGAATTGTTCATCTTATTAGTTCAAATGTTTGGTTCTATGACAAATTTAGAAATAGTAAAAGTTGGATTGTTCTACACGAATAGGACTTCGTTTGGAAACCGTAGAAATAACATAATATCATACTATTTTAATAAAAAAATTGTTGCTAAAGCTAAACGCATAATAGAATTTTTAAAATGTTTGGAATAGCATTAGAGTAGGCTAATTCGCTAGTATGGCAAATAGGTTGAATAGTGAATTAACGATGTACGGAATAACAATTATAATTATTATTTTATATTACATTATAATATTCAATTATTCTAATTGGTGGTGTTTGGTTGAGCTTAAAGATTTGGAGGCCTAAGTTGGTTATTCTAACTTAGACCCGGCTTAAGTAATTCATATTTGATTGAGACCTAAAATTAAATTATGTTTTAATTCATTTCGGTCCTGTTCGGCGCTAAGAAGGGAATGGGCGTGGGCGCAGAAATTGAACTAAATTTTACTGTGCTCGTGGGTAAAAAAAAATTCACTCTGAGTGAATTTTTTTTTCCCACGGCAACAGTATTCATCCGAACACACCCTTCTTGTTTGATTAGAGTTTATGGCTTAATTTATGTTTTATTATGTTGCTTTTGTATATAATACGATGATCATTTAATTTAAGAGGTAGAACTAACTCTTGTTATGTTTCTAGAAGTAAAAAATTTATATAAATAACTGTAAACTAAAAAAAAAGAATTAAAATTCGATTTCTACATGTTCTCTATCCTAGTTAATATTATACATTAGCGATAGAAATTAAAAAAAAGGAAGTTTTTATAAATTTAAGATGGAACATTATTTTACAAAAAAATTATAAATTAAATATATTTTTATAATATTTTATATACATAAACATACTATACAGATCTATTTAATGAGCTAAATTCTTTTAATTAGGTAATGTGAGATAATTTAGTAATTTCTCATTAAATCTGTTGAATCAAACTTAGATTAAGCCACAGGTATGGACTAAATGTTAAACCACCTCGATAGGTGGCTTAACTTTTTATGTTTTACGCCAGCTTAAAGATCGGCTTATACCATCTTAGTCCAACTCTATTAAATTATGTGGCGGCTTAATTGAGCTATAAATCCATTATTCTATGGTTTATACCTCAACCAAACATGACCATTGATATTATTATATGAGATGGACTATTATTGTTCAAGAGCAGTATTATTTTAATATTATATCATATTATTGTAATTATTTATAATAATCATTATTTATCTTGAATTATTCTATAAATATCAGTAATATTATTATTATTATCATTATTTTAATATTTTTAGTAGTATTATATTTAAATTAATATTAATATTTTTGTTTCATCAATATAGTGATTATCGTCATTATTATTATATTTTAATAATTAGAAATTATTATTACTACTATTATTCTTTATATTATTTTATACAAATTAACTTTTCACTATTCCAACTAAAATTTCAACAAGAACATTTAACTATTCCGATCCTTGGAGTTTGTACCATTGAGAATAAAATTACTTCATTGGTTCATACAACTATCTTATTATTCTTTACAAACGACTACTATCTCATATTAAAACCATCATAATACATAATAATTTTTAGCCTATAAGATCAAACCATATTGTTACAAAATTATATAGCAAAAATATTAGAGATAAATCAATCTCCAAACGGGCGAAAAAGCATGCATGATTAATCCAAAAAAAAATTTAGTTACCACCACAATTAATCAAAATTAAACAACCACCACTCATATTTCCAAATTTCAATTCTTACTACCCACACACCCTAGGATGCTCACCAAATTTTTTGGTACGCCAACTGGAGATGCACACTTGATTATTTTATTTTTTTTATTTTTTGGTGCGCACCCTCAGGAAGCGCACCAATTTTTTTTTTGGTTATGTTATGTTATGTTCTATGTATAATTTGTAGTCTAAAACGTTGATCAGATTGTGCGTATAATTTATAGCAATTTGCGCACCAACTTACTTAATACAAAACGTTGCTCATATTGTGCGTATAATTTGTTGTAGTAATTTTTAGTTCAAATTTAGTACAAAATTTTATTTGTTAAACTTGTGCCTTTTATTTTCTATAATTTCATCGTCAAATTTGATGTGTACATATAATTCTAAACACCACAGAACAAAATAGAATAGAACAAAAAAAAATTAGTCCAAAAATTTCAAACATAACATAACAAATAAAAAAAATTGGTGCATTTTCTGAGGGTGGGCACCAAAAAATAAAAAAACAAAAAAAAAAATAATTTGGTGCGCATCCCCAGTTGGCGCACCAAAAAGTTTGATACGCATCTTCAGAGGGAAATTTTATCTATAGAAATTATTAAATACAGATGTACAGAAACAGAAAGAGTGCCTCGTTTCCAACAAATATAGAAAGATCTGACTCAACGAGTCCGATCTAAATTTATGGATCGGTCTCAATGGTCCAGATCCATCAATAACCTGATTTTATGTGGCATGCATAGACATTGATCGGATATTAATTGGTATTGATTATTAATTGCTGTGCTCCAGTCGAAATGCAGTTAGAGTGTTAGACGGTGCGTTGAAATATCAAAAACCAATATGATATTTTAACCTTAATTCGAAATTTTGAATTGTCAATTTTTTTTAATTTGCAGAAATGTAGAAATCCTATGGTCCCCTTTAAACAAGCGTTTTTATAGAAAAATATTATTACAATTAAATGAGATGGATATAATTTCAATTCGCATAATTAAATTGACGACCTAGTGCCTATTAGTCGATTGCTTCCTCTTTTAAATAAAGATAATATTATGTTAACAATAATTTATTTGATAATCCTGATAATTTATTTTGAAATATGGATGCCACAGAAAATCAGGTTATTAATGGATCTGGACCATTGAGACAGATCCATAAACTTGAATCGGACTCATTGAGTCAGATCTTTCTATATTTGTTGAAAACAAGACACTCTTTTTGTTTCCGTACATCTCTATTTAATAATTTTTAGATAAAAAAATTTCTCTTCAGAGTGCGTGGGTAGAAAAATTTAAAATACTAAGTTTTGAGCGGTGGTTGTTCAATTTCAAATTACTGAGGTGGTAACTAAAAATTTCGTATAATTAATTAATGAAGTCGTTTGCTGAGAGCGGCGCGTGCAGTAGTTCTCTTTGTGACAGTGTCTCTCTAAGCAAAGGAGGGAGCTCTCTTTCTGTCTCTCTCTTCTCTCTCTAGGCCATAGGGGGACATGTGCTTCTTCAATTCTTACTAGCCTTTCTCAACTGTCTCGCGTTGTGTCACGCGAGTATCGGTTTCTCTGTTGCAATTTTGATGTCGAACGGATCACAAAAGATTGTATTAAAGATGGTATTATCTTCGCTACGGAACAAGCATAAAATTTGAAGACAATATCGAAGATAATATCTTCAAAATATTTAGATACTTTTTTATTATTATGGTTACTTTCTAAAGGTACAAATAGAGATTAGATCTCTATTTCTTTGTTAGTAATAGTAATATTGTAAATTTGCAATGTTATTTAAGGAATGAAAAATCATGTTATAGAAGATAATATTTTTTTGAGATTTAGATTTATTGAATGTAGACATAGTCCTAGACAATATAAGGACCCTTTATTATCTTATAATGCACAACCATTGTATCATCCTGTATCTTTTATCGGGTCTTATGTCTATCCTTTCAAATATCTGAGCCGTCGTTATCAAATTCTTTAGAAAAATATGTTACAAGTTATGTTGGCCTAGTAATTAGTACAAAATTATAGCAATAAAGGAGAATCAGTTATTGGCAAAGCAATGTTCTTCGTGTAATTTTTTAAAATTACAGATACAAAATTCGAATAAATTTCTTTTATAAATATTAAATAATTAGATAGTAAAGAAAATTATAGCAACCTAGTAACAAGGAGTCGGTAACATGATTGCAACAGAAGATCCAGATTACATGTGGCGTTCTAAATAGATGCACGTATAGGGGTTGCTCCATTGTACCGTTCTAAATCAATGCAACTGTTTTTCAACTCAATTTATTATTTCCATCTAAGGACTGTTTTTCAACATTTAGAAATTAAATATTGCTTGTTGAACATAAAATAGGGGTCAACTTAATTTTCTTCTCAATTTTTGTTTAAAATCTTTTTCAAGTCAAAACTCACAAGTTTTGTATAGTATACGCCTCTCCGTTCACGTGCAGAAATCAGCTAATTCTTCAAATTATTTGCCCAAGAGAATAAATTTATTGAAGAACATGATTATGATTATATGGTAGTTGAATGTGTGAAATCATCTGATTACTTGGGATGCGTGCAATAATTTTTTTGACAATATAGTAAGAAATTATGTTGTCCAAAATCAATGTTAAGGATATAAAATACTAAATCGCAAACCAATCACAAATGATGACAAATCTCACATCTTAAAATCACCCGAAATTTTTTAGTTATCACAGCATAAAATCAATATCAAATGATTACCACCCGACTCAAGTTTTTTCCAATCATACCACCCATGCGGACCTAGTTCGCACACCAAAATAGGTTGGTACGCGGACTGGGTTGGCACATCAACTGGTGCGCAGACTGGGTTATAGCACCAACTGTTCCGAAATTTTTACTGCTCTTTAGTGCGTTTCACCTTGTTTGAGCACTAACCAAGTCTGCGCACCAACTCATTTTGGTGCGCAAACTGGGTCCGCATGGGTGGTAGGATTGGAAAAAGCTTGGACCGGGTGGTAATCATTTAATTTCTATTTTTTAATGTGATAACTATAAAAATTTCGGTAAAATCACAAGCTTATCTATAAATTTAATATTCTTTTTGGCAAAAATCTATAAAATATTAACGAATATTAAGGTAATTAATATATATTCTTAGGGAAGGATTCGAAAAGTTTTATTATGTGTACAGACTCGCATGAATCATGATCGGATAGGCTAATTAGGTTTCGACAAAAACATGTCACGTTATAGAGCGACATCTAACTGTTTTTCGGCTGTTTTGCTTATCTCGTGATATAACAAATCTAATTAATAAAGTCTCAAAAGTCATGTCTTTCAAAGTAAAATTTATAAATGAAATGCAAGCAATAATAAAATTGACTTGTGGTAATTTTACAGAAAGATTCAATTTATTGCCCAATGATTATGAAAAATAGAATTATATTCAATTTATTGCCCAACGACATTGAATTTTACAGTTTCTTAATTTGTTTGAGATGCATGTAGGTTTAGTTGTTATGTCCAAAGATCAAAGTAAGTCAAAGATACATATCATGACAGGTTGACGTCACACGTTGTACAAGATAATTAGATACATGATCTACTCGAGCTATAATGAATGATTTGATGCATGATGATCTGATGGATGATTCACACGATCTATTTGGGAGTAGATCTAAGGTTGTGAGCGTGTGAGTCTAGTTGCTGCATAGCTGGAAGTCTAATTCAAAATTCAAATTAACCAGGGCGGTCAATACTAGAAATTAGACACAAGCAAAATAGGCTAATTCTTTATTCTGTAGATCTTAAAATTTGCATAGAGCCGTTGGCAAACATTTTGAATCCCATTATAAATAGTGAATCATCTGTTTAAGGAAGACAGAGAATACGTACCCTCACAAATACAACCTTTGAAATTCTTTAACAGATTTAGTCTAGTTCATTGTTGTTTGTACCTAAACTTCAATTATCTCTATAAAATGGATTAATAATTAGGCTTTCTCCATGCTTTCATTTAAAAATATATATATGTTAAGAGGAAATAAATAAATAATATCAATGGAGTTCGAGATTTTTGTAATCTCATTTAATATGCTTTAGAATCCCAAACTTTACAGGTAAAAAGCATAAACATTATTGTAAGAACTGTCAGAAAGCATAAGATCACAAGCAAAGAAAAATAAATTATGTTATTCACAGATCCAGTAACATAATATGTTTTGTGTCCAGAGAAAATATTAGATCCAGTAACATAATATCTTAATTAAAATGTAATTGATAGTTTAATATATCAGTCCCACCTAATTCTCCGACGTTAGGAACAGCCCTACGTGCGTTTGTTTAGAAAGAGCATGTTTTACAATACAAAATATTCTGAATTTTAGCTGTTCAGATGAATGGTGGTGCTCCCCATTACTTGATCCTAAGGATCAATGGTGGTGCTCTCCATTGCTTGAAACTTCAAAATTTTGGCTGTTCGGATCAAAATAGTATGCAAGTACATATTCATGTTTTACATGCATTTCTTAAAACATGCACGTTGAACGGTTCGGATTTTCAAAGTTTAATAAAATCAGCGATTTTCAAACCATTTTAATAAATAGTAAAAAAGTTCCAAAAAATGTAAAATTTGGTCTTCAAGCACATTTTAATATAGATGAAATATCTAACAGTTTGGATCGACTGTTTGAACTTTGAAAATTAGAAAACCGAAACGTTTGTTCCGGAGACTAGGAACAAACGTTTGTATCTTAGCCAACCTCATATATTATATATATACACACACACACACATGATTATGTTAAAAGCATGATTATACAACCAATCACCTGTTATCAGAGCGAAGCAAGATTAATCATCTCTGCGCCGACAAGACGCTACTTGGTTCTACTTCCACATGTAGGTTTCGAACTAGTTGCAGTACATGATGAAATTAATTAAAAAATTTGGTATCGTATAAGTGCAAGTTATAGAACGCACACCAGCAAGATGCTGCGGTGCACATGGAAATCCGGAGTTAGCGGCCAATTTTCTCCAATCTCTTTTTGGACTTATGCTAATTTCCATTTAAAACACTGTTTTCATCGAAAGTAGAAGTAGAAGAAGAAAAATACTCTGTTTTCTCTGTCTTTTCCCCTGTTTCCAAACAGAGTTACTTGATTACTTTTTGAACAATTAATATTGACACGTCATTTGATTCCAGAACAGACAAACTACGCATAATAGTGAATACGCGGTGTATTATGCATCAAGTATATGCATGATAATGAATGTTAACAAGAATACTGTTAAGTATATTATAGAATGGCGTGTACGTGTTGAACATAAAGAAAACAAATGTGTCACACTCGACCTCATATAAATGTAATTCTAATTTTGACCTTGATTAATTGTTAATCGCACAATTGGTAGTATGTGTATTATGAATCAATTGGGGCTATGGATCAATATCTCTATTTTCAAAATTCAAACATTAATCTGAACCATTAAACATAATCATCTCCATGTGAAAATATACTTAGAGATCAAATTTTACATTTTTTAGATTTTTTTTTACTGTCTTTTAAAATAGATAAAAAATTGCTAATTTAAGATGGTCTAAATTTTTAAATTAAGTGATTTTCTACTTATTTAAAAATAGTAATAAAATTTAAAAAAATATATAAATTTTGATATGCAAGTATTATATGGAGATTATGTTGAGCATTCAGATCAATTATTTAAACTTTAACAACAAAGACATAAGTCCATAATACGAACCGCTTATGCATATTATCATAGCCTCGTGCTTTCATTTATGTTAGACAGGGAGAGCACATATGCATATGAGATTCTTACACCCATAATATGTAAGGATTTTAATTGATTAGATAACATACCGACAAAGCAATAGTGTGTTAATTGTGATACCCATGTGGGAAGCACAACGAAATGGATTTTGTAATCTGCTAATGATGGAGCCATCTTTGGCCCCTGATCCCCTCAAATTTTGATTGAATGGATCCTACAAATTAAAGAAGGGAACATCTTTCCTACCACAATTAAAGAGCTCTATCTCATCTCTATGTATTAGAGGCTAACTAGAGTTTATAGTACTACTTAAATCATTGCTTTTGACTGAACAGAAGGAATAATGCAAATTAGTGGCTTCATAACATACATGCATTCTGAGCAATAATAAAACCAATTGTTTGATTTGTGTTGGTGTTAAAAAAAGATGAGGGACACAGGAACCGAGGGGAAGGCGATATTGGGGCGATTCCAGCGAGCAAGAGTGGAATTGAAAGTTCCAACCACCAATGGAGACCTTAATGGTGAATGGCACCAGGTAATCTCGAAAAGAAGCAGAAAATTAAGAGACAAGACCTCTCACCAAGCACCTAAGAGCTTCTCTACACAAGTACACCCAGAACTTAATAGAGCCATCAGAGAACGTAGGTGCTTCAGATGCCTGGCAATAGGACACCAGAGGGCACAATGTAGAGATCCACCAACATGCTTCAAGTGCCATAAAGCCGGCCATTACTCCAGCAGCTGCAAACCGCCTATAAAACCACCAAAGCCAACATCCAACAAACCAAAGGAACACAAACAGAGAAACACATACCAAACATTTGCTGATATAGTAAGAGGGAAACCACAGAAACCACAGAAACCACAGAAACCACAGATGGAACTCATAGAGGAGTTCTGGAACGTGAGGCCTGAGGAGGAAGACGTTTACCTATCCTCGATGCACGTGTTGAGGCCATCCACTGAGTACTTGCTCAGTTCAGCATATGTTACCATTCAAAGGGGACAGCAGAGTGCAGAACTGCCATGGCAAATCAGGCAGACCATGGTGTGCGCTCATGGAGGCAACATTGATCAATACCAGGTCTACAAACTGGACGACATGGAGTACCTGCTGGTGTGTATCAACGAACAAACTCTGTCAGCGGTCATCCGGCAAGCGCCGTATGACATTCTACCGGCAAGGGTAAGGATAAACCTCACCAAATGGACCCGCACGTCGGGCATGTCTTTTACACCAAATGCGTACGAGGCCTGGATCAAGCTTATCGGGCTGCCGTACCATCTGTGGAATGACGAGGAAATCCGCAAGGTCGTAGCAAGAGTAGGCAATATGAGGTACACAATGCCTTATGGCCCTCATTCGGGTCAGTTCGAACATATCACAATCCACATGGACACCAAACACCCGAGCAATATCCCAAAATTTTTACGTGTAAGAATCGGGGATTTTTCGAAGAGGGTAAGGGTTCAGCTACTTGGATGGCGGGTGGGACATGATGGCTACTTCCCGCCACCGGTACCACCAAATCAAACCCGGCCCTCTAAGATCAGGTATACCCCCTACGAAGAAGCGCACCGACGCAGGCCATCCCCACGTACCGACATCTCAGAAGAGTCGGGCAACAGTAATGGCTCAGTAGGCGGCTCGCAGTGGGCAACCGGCGTTAATGGAAAATTGACAGCCGACGTCAATAATGGTAAAAAAAAGAAGGGCTTCACAATCAAAAAAATAATAGTAAACAAAATCAGGGTAAACAAACCCATTTGGAAAGCCAAAACCAGAGCAACGGCAAAGCCAAAACGAGGCAACAGAGTAGTGGTTAAGCACTGGATTGAAGTTGTGAAGAAGAAAACACCCATAGTCTCTCCAGCAATGGTGGCAAGAACAGCAACACCAAAGGTAACAAATTTGGTCTTCACATTCAATCCCAAAGAAAGGGAGGTAGTACTGGTCCGTTGGGGAAACAGTGTAATTTCAAAAATCAAATACCAACCGTACAAAGAATTATCAAATGCCAGACCAGTACTAGGTTCCTATCCTGGAGCCTATGCGAACTGGAACACTGTTTTGCAGGGAATGAAAATCAGTTTGCTACAGGGAACAGTCATGCGCATTAAATGCGCCTCAATGGCACAGCTGTGCACAGATCAGCATTCAAATGCGGACCAGGTGAGTTGTGGGCTCCAGCAAGGCCGAATAGGGCCATTTCACAGGCCTAAAGAATCTGGAGAACAATTCGGGCCTCAAGTGCGCCAGGATTTCGGGCCTGTGGAATTCGGGCCTCAAGGGCTCCAGCAACTAGAGCCCCAGGATTTCGGGCCTCAGCATTTCGGGCCTCAGGATTTCGGGCCTCAGGATTTCGGGCCTCAGGAATCCGGTCTCCAGGTTTTCGGGCCTCAGGATTTCGGGCCTCAGGAATCCGGTCTCCAGGTTTTCGGGCTCCAGAATTTCGGGCCCCAGGATCACCATGGTTATGACTTTGGGTTTCAGGATTTTGGGCCCCAGGAGCATCATAAAATGCAGTTTCAAAACCAAACCAAGTATGCAGAGGAGCTCCAGCCACGTACACCTTTGGGTTTTAAGCATCAGCCGAAACTTCTGGAGGTTGGGACTCTCACACCCAAACCTAAACCACTCCAACAAATGCCCCAAATCGGATATACAGATGAGCCCCAAGCCGACGCAGGGAATGAAGAAGAACACTTCGGGCAGCCACCTGGGTTTGAGAACGGACCAACGGCGAGTCCTAATGCGAATCCAATAAGGCGCAGCCCGAGGTTGTCAGAGAAAAACAAGGGCCCCTACATCACCGCTGTGGATAAGGCCCGCCGTCTCAAGGACAATCAAGAGATAATCACACCGACCAAAACAAATCAAGGAAAGAAACACTACAACAAGCCGGTTTTCACTTACCTACAGACCCTGAACCCGCTATCTGACACACAAGCAGAATTGGTGGTCACAACAGCTGGGATTGAAATAGATGCGAAGATGGAAGCCAAGCTGCGCGAGTTAGTCACCTCTGAGCCGACAGCTCAGATTCAGGGTAACGCCTGAAGGAAGAGTACTTTGCAAAAAAGTGCAAGCTGAGTCACATTTTGCCCCATGATTACAGCATTTTTGTGCCAGGAAGGGAGTAGTGCCCAAGCCATCACTATGCCGATAAGTATTTATTTTCTGTTACCAAGGGTAGTTCAAAATGTAAGGTTAGTAAGTAATTACAGTTGCAGCAAGAGGTCCTTTGCTGGCTGGACTCAGTGCCAGACTAGTCGAAAGGAAAGATGTGATCTTGTAATGCAATTAGTAGACTATGTGGACTTGCGAAAGGCAAGATGTAAGGCTACTAAAATTATAATAGTGGAATTATGCTTTTCCCTTTACATTATGTGTTCATTGTTGAGTTTTCTTTACTGTCCTCTGTTGTGCTATATCTCGGCACATCAAACAAGAACATCAATGACACAGAACAACTCAAGAGTTCAAATATTTTTAAATGAATTACAAACCCGCTTATAAATTCATCTCTTGGAATGTTCGAGGGGTTAATGAAAGGGAAAAGCGGCTAGCAATAAGACAAACAGTGACTTTCGAAAATCCGGACATCGTATGCCTGCAAGAAACTAAAATAGCAGACATGACTAATCGAATGGCAAAGGAATTATGCGGAAACAAATTAAATAAATTTGCAACTCGAGATGCTGAAGGCACTCGGGGTGGCATTCTCATAGCATGGTCCTCGAGGAAATTCTCACTCATAAGCACTAATGTAAGAACATATACCCTCTCTTTACTTTTCAAAAACTGTGAAGACTCCTCCACCTTCCTCTTCACAGGAGTGTACGGACCATCGGTGAGAACAAATAGACAATGTTTTTTTGAGGAGCTCAAAGACCTCAAGCCAGGTAACAACATTCCTTGGGTTTTAAATGGCGATTTCAACGTAACCATGAGACAAGAAGAAAGGAATAATCCAAATTCAGATTGGAGGGGAACACTAACATTTGCAAGATTAGTGTCACAATTGGATCTCCTAAACATAACACTACAAGGAAGGAGGTTTACATGGTCAAGTGAAAGGGCAGACCCGTCAATGGCACAGCTGGACAGATTCTTAATTTCGGAAGAATGGAACAACAAATTCCCTAACTCTCAACAACAAGCACTACCCAACACCTCTTCGGATCACTGCCCTATTTTATACATCGCACAAACTCAATTCCAAAAAACAAACCTATTTCGGTTTGAGAATTGCTGGCTGAAATTTAGAGAACTAGATGAAGTAGTTGCAAGACAGTGGGAACAAGAGGGAGAGGCTAACACACCACCACAGCTACAATATAAATTACAAGCACTACAAAGAGAGATCAAAAGGTGGGCAGCAGATAGGGTGGGCTCAATTAAGACTCAAATCAAGGTATGTAGAGAGTTCATTGGTTGGCTGGACAAGGTTAAAGAAACGAGAAGTACCACCCTTTTAGAAAAATTCATAGCTTGCCAAATCAAGAAAAGATACACAGACCTCTCAGTCCTAGAAGAAGACATATGGAGACAACGAGCAAAGACGAGGTGGGAATTACAAGGGGATAAAAATACGAGATATTTCCACTCGGTAGCTTCAAGTTCTAAGAGGAATAACACAATAATGCAAATTGAATGGAACGGGCAACAATTTTCCGACCAAAAAGCAAAGGCTGATGCTTTTTTCCAATTTTACAAAGAGCTCATGGGTAAGTCATCAGCACCCACTCCGAACATTTGCTGGGATAATCTCTATGGTCAAGAACAACACCAGTTGCAAAGTTTACAAGACCCAATCACAATCCAGGAGGTCCAACAGGTCATTCAAGCCTGGCCAAGGAACAAAAGCCCGGGCCCCGACGGGTTTACGGGTGAGTTCTATATCAAATATCAGAGTATATTAATTAGGGATATTCATGCGGTCCTATCATACATCACGGAGGCAGGAGTATCATTACAACCGCTCAACACTTCACATATCATTCTCATACCTAAAAAAGAAACATCCTTGCATCCACAAGATTATAGACCAATTAGTTTAATACACGGGATACAAAGGATTTTTTCTAAAATTCTTGCAAACCGGGTTCAGCAATACATCCCCCAATTGGTAAGTGAAGAACAAACAGGTTTTATCAAAAACAGACAAATTGCAGAGGGATTCATTTATGCTCAACATGCACTACATAATTCTCAAAGGAATAAGATTCCACTAGCAATTTTCAAGGCAGACATGCATAAAGCATTTGATACGATAAGTTGGGAATACCTAATCAAGGTTTTAAGGAATCTTAATTTCCCCACAAATTGGTTGCTTTGGATTGAACATTCTGTATTGAAGGGCACTTCACAGATTCTCATCAATGGACTTTTAGGGAAGAAAATCACATTGAAACGGGGAGTTCGGCAGGGAGACCCTTTATCACCCTTTCTATTTATAATAGCCATAGACTTTATAAATAGATGGGTCTCAAAGTTAAAGGCAACAGGGGCAATCAGATTACCATACCCTGGCATGTCTCCATGTCTGCTATACGCAGATGACACCTTATTCTTCCTAAAACCAGAAATACGTCAAGTGCAAGTTCTAAAGATAGTCCTAATTGCTTTCCAAAGCATTTCGGGGCTGGCAGTTAACATGGACAAATCTGAAATGGTCACAACAATCACATCCCAAGAAGAGGGGCAGGAACTAGCACTTGCAATGGGGTGCAAGGCGGGTCAGTTCCCAATGAAATATTTGGGCTTGCCCCTGTCCAACAAGAGCTTAACCAAAACTGATTACTTACCCCTCATTCAAAGGTTCAGCAACCGACTAGAGGGGTGGGCAGCAGCAAACCTGTCAATTGCAGGCAGATTGGTGCTGCTCAATGCAGTGCTCTCAGCACTTCCAACCTACTACATGTCATGTTTTAAACTACCGTGTTGGGTTATAAAGGAGATAGATAGAATCAGAAGGCACTTCCTTTGGCACGGGGTCACGCAAGAAAAAAAGAAATTCAACATTGCCAATTGGGAATTGGTATGTAAACCAAAGAAACTAGGTGGTTTGGGAGTCATGGATTTAACAACCTTCAACAACGCCATGCTAGCCAAGTGGTATTGGCAATGGACCAACCCGAAAAAAAGGATATGGAAAACATTATTCCAGCAGACAAACAACAGCCTCTGGCCGGTTCCAAAATCCTATTTTTTCGATATAACTTTAAAAGATGTGTATAGTTTCATGGATGCTTCAATATTGAGGATAATAGGTAGAGGAGTTTCAATCTTATTTTGGGGGCACAATTGGGGACTGGGATTATTAAAGCATGAATTTCATATACTGTACACCTATGCAAGAGACCAGCACCAATCATTAGCACAGATGTCTAACACAAGGAACATAAGGGAAGAGTTCAGAGGAGTGCTATCCGAAGAGGCAAAAGAACAACTCGCCTTACTAATCCACAAACTACTGCAGCAACCAATTCATCTCAACAATAATTTAGATGAAGCAAGATGGAAGTGGACTTTCTCAGCGCAATTTACTGTGAGTTCATATTACCATGCCTTTATGCATGCCCCAACCATCAAATCTGTAGTGTACAAAATCTGGAAAATCAAAGCTCCACCTAGAATGAAAGTATTCTCATGGTTAGCAATGCTAAACAAGGTATTAACAATAGATAACTTAATGAGACGAGGGTGGACCATGGTTAATCGGTGCATCATGTGTAAAAGTCAACTAGAATCAGTAAAACACCTTCTTGAAGATTGTACAGTTACAAAGGAAATATATCAACAATTGGAATTAACCACGGGGATGAAGCTGCCTACAAGGGAAGTAAGGAAGGCCCTTACTGGCAACCAATTCAGCGAGCAGGAAAAATCACTGCTACTAATAGCACATTTTGTTGTTTGGAGAGAAAGGTGCTCAAGGATTTTCACCGACAAATCAATCGAAACTATACTCCTCGTGCAGCAAATAAGTGACCAATGGATGCTCGCTATGAAGGCAGGAAGCCAAATATTAACATAGGTGGCAATAGAAGAAAAAATCAGTATACCGGCAACCAACAGTATACCGGTGTACAATGTACCTTTCCCTTTGTTTTCCGATTTTTTTTACTTTTTTAGAACTCTACTTTTCTCACTTTCATAGGCTCAGCTGTCCTGAGCCAATTGTATTTTATTTCAAAACTGAGATACAACTCTCTTGTAACTCTATTATTCTAATCAAATGAGGGCTAGACCCTTGTTTTTTTCTCAAAAAAAATAACATACATGCATTAACCAACCGGTTGGGGTTTAGTTTAGTCTACGGGCAATTTGGAAAAAACCGACTATGAATAAAATTTGTGTAGAGTAAATTCAACAAAATCCAATTCCAAAAAACATACATTTGTCTTCTAATGCAAATTTCAAAGCATTATGTTCTTTTAATTATGAGAGGTGCTGGTGTTATATTTTTATAGAGTTGTGCATTTTGCTCATTTTTAATGATGCGGGTGCAGGAGCGCATGTTTCAGGATTAATGGCTGCGAACGTATACAATTTTCTTTATAGTCGGCATTTTTTTTATTGCTTTAATTTCGACAATGACTTCAATTAGGGCACCCAAATTATATAATCATCACTCGCACTAACTATTCTTGGTAATAACTAAATACATAGAAAGTTAGTGGATGTGAAAAAGTTAGAAAATGAAGGGTAGATATGCCATGAGGTAGGTCCCCACATGATGTAATCACAGAGTGACTCGCAGGGGCGGATTCAGAATTTTTGTCAGGAGGGACAAAAAAAATATCGAATTGGGTTTAAATTAATTAACCAATTAGGTACTCAATAAAAAACAATGCTTTAACTTATACTTTCAATGTTTTGACTTGTAATTTTTTATGCTTTGATTTATAATTCTAATTACCAATCAAAATTCAACAAATTTATTTCAATTTTAATCATGAATTTAACCTGAATTACAAATCAAACGTCCAGAGAGGAGGCAAAAAAAATTTCAAAAGAGGATAAAGTCGGTTGGAACCTCACTTGAGTCCATCTCTGCACATGATAACCATAAAAGTAACCGGATACAACACTTGAGTCCGTCTCTGCACATGATGACCATAAAAGTAACCATATACAACACTGAACCCGCCACATATATAGCTAACACAAATAAATCATAAAACCCGCCTCACGGTCATGTCGTCCAAAATGTCGGCCGGCTTCACGAGGCTAGAAAAAGCACTTGGAAAGTATATACAGACATTGGAGATAGGAGAGAGATCCCGAGATTTTTATTTTTACCCCAAAAAAAATATATTTTAATATAATTATCCAAATTTTTGAAAAATTTAAATTTATACCCAAACCGTAAGAAAAATTTACGGTTTGAATTCGGAATTCAAACCGTAAAATTTTCTTACGGTTTGAACTCTTTTTTTTTTTTTTTTTTTTTTTTAAAGAGAAAAATAGCTAAAATGCTGAAATGAAATATAACACAAAAAAATCGAATTGTTTTTTAAAATATTTGTTAGAAAATACGCTACGAACAGAGCTGATTTTGTGCTAAAATACGGTAAATTACAATAATTATGCTAAAATACGGTAAATTTACTAAAATGCTGAAATTACAATAATTATGTAGAATTATGCTAAAATACGGTAAATTACGCTAAATTACGTATGAATTGGGCCGATTTTCTGGCATCTTTCATAAATTTACTAAAAGGAGCGTAACTTTTGATCCGTCCGTCGGATCGGGCTGAAATTTTGACAGGAACTCCACAACCCAAAACCCGATCCGAAACCGATCTTGGATCTGTTTCGCCCATTTGCGGGCTCAGATTCGCGATCCGAGTCTTCCTTCATGGACTTTTGAACATTTCTTTATAATTTTAGAGTTTTTAGGGTCTTTGATGTATCTTTTATATATATTTTCTGTTTTAGGGTTTGTATTTAAACAGACGTCATGTCTTTTGACATAATTATTGTAATTTAACATATTTTAGCACAAAATCGGCTTTGTTCGTAGCGTATTTTCTAACAAATATTTTAAAAAACAATTCGATTTTTTTGTGTTATATTTCATTTCAGCATTTTAGCTATTTTTCTCTTTAAAAAAAAAAAAAAAAAAAAAAGAGTTCAAACCGTAAGAAAAATTTACGGTTTGAATTCTTAATTCAAACCGTAAGAAAAATTTACGGTTTGAATTAAGAATTCAAACCGTAAGAAAATTTTACGGTTTGAATTCCGAATTCAAACCGTAAATTTTTCTTACGGTTTGGGTATAAATTTAAATTTTTCAAAAATTTGAATAATTATATTAAAATATTTTTTTTTTGGGGTAAAAATAAAAATCTCGGGAGAGATCTTATCTACTTTTCTTTTTCAATACAAAGGAGAAAAAGAATCAAAATTCTTCTAAGACACAATCATATCTGAAGGTCTTTTGGGCTGGGTGGGGTGTGTGTGTGTGTGTGTGTGTGTGTGTGTGGGGGGGGGGGGGGGGGCGTTTGAATTTTTATACGCCCCCTCTTATTTTCAAAATGGATCCATCTGGATCCAGATACTATGTTCAATAACATACTCATAATTGAAATTTGGATACAAGTAGATAAATACTCAAATTTTCATTTTTAAAGTTCAAACAGTCGATCTGAACGGTGAAATACTTAAATATGATTTTCAAATAAAAATATACTTATAAATCAAATTTATATTTTCTAGAACTTTTTATTATTTTTTAGATAAGTAGAAAATCATTTGATTTGAAAATTCTGAATCATCCAAAATAGTAATTAATGATATTTTCGAAATCCTACATACTAATTAATTTAAGAGCATCTACATTCCAGCAACTCAAATGAATTTCTAAATAACTGTTAACCACTTTTTAGAAATTAAGGTCTCTAAAGTTTCTAACTCTCACATTCCTGAAATTAATTTTAGAGTTTCTATTAAGCCACGTCAACAACAAATTAAAAAAGAGAATTAATTTGAGCCAATTATTTGGCCAACATGGAGTTTATAAACAGTTTCTTAATAAGAAACTTTACTGCATAGTTTCTAAATAAGAAACTCTCCCACATCCCTAAAACTGAATTAGAAACTGCCACGTCAAATTAGAAACTCTAATAATACCAGGGATGTAGATGCTCTTAACTAGTTTCGATTCAGATCCAAGTCAAAACCAATTTTCACCGATAATAAGAGTTTGGTGCAAAGGGAAAAACCATGCATGTATATGTTGTCATTATGTTGTAATTTGTATCCTGGCAATTAAGTACTTAGATTGTAATGGACAGTGTTTCGACTGTCCAATTTAATTAGGGGTCTAGACACTAACACAAATTAATATGGGCACAAGGAGCTAATTAATATTATCAGTTTTAATAATACAAAAGTTTGTCTCTTTCTTAGTTACCGTATATTGAAGTTTAGGCAATTTTATAATCTATACTTGATTTACTTGGATCGTATATAAAGATATTTGTGAAAAAAAAAAATCACCCCCAATAAATCTCATCTATTTCCACTAAAAATCAAGACGATGGATCAATTGCTTCTATTTTTTATGTCTCTATCGTGTATTTATTTTTAAAACTACAATAATTTAAATTTTAAAATTTAAATATCAAAATAAAACAGTTAGATATGATCCATATTATTTTCTCTATGCACATGTAAAAGATTATGACATTTTGATTTGATTTTGATTAGTATCAAAAACTTACAAAAATACACCAACGTGGATAAATTATTAAGATTGATTCATATATAACCAAAATAAAAAGTAATAATTTTTTATGTTCACGTAGAAAAAATAATATACATCACATCTAACTGTTTTATTTTAATATATAAATTTTAAAAATTTCTTATTAAACAATTAAAAAATAAAAGCATGTTAGAAGCACATAAAATAAAGACATTTGAATCCTTTCCAAAATTCAAAGCATCGAAGGGACCCAAATCCAAATATTGTTGGATAGGAAATGGAGATGATCCGATGGATATTAGATCAAATCATCTGGTCAGAGCTATTCAATCCGCATCAAATTTACATAGATAACTTTTAAGATTGTTGCTAATCAAGTACATACGAATTTTGATGCATTTTTAAATAGTTCCGACAGAGTATTGGACCGAATTCATCAGACCACGTCAGTTTTATTGGATATTGATCAATCCTCCGTCGCATTGGAAACTGAATTGTATTTTCAATTGAATTTAAACCGTTCAACTTGAATCCGACGGCTCAAAGATAAGAACACGTAGCAACGCATTACAGCAGTAATGGAGCGGATGTAAAATTGGAACGAAGAAACAAGATTGCGGTATCAGCAAAGTGATTGTGTAGTAAGGTCAAAATATTTTATTTTTAGAAATAAAAAAAAATCAAATTATTAGAAAAAATAGATAAATTATTTTTTCGATTAAATAGATGAGACCGATCTATTGATTAGATCTCATCGGGATATCTACTGGGAGCGAATCTATGATTCAATCCAAACAGTTTTCAGAATTGCGATGTGCCTTGAACACAAAAATATGAAAAGTACTAGAATCAAACTATTGATTCAATCATAATAAAAGTTATGAATTTTGTGTATAAATTAATTTACATTTGAATTAGAAACTAACAAAACAACACCAATAGATAAGTTCCATTAATTTTTCACATTGTATGCTCGTCGGTGTGAAATCAATGGGACATAACACTCCCATTGACATATTTAAAAAAAAACCATTTATTTGGTGCCATCCATTTACTATAGAGGAAAAATCATTCATCCTATTTTTCGAAGATTTGATTTTTAGTTTTTTTGAAATATGAATTGAAAGTCAAGCCACTATGTATTAATACATAAAATTTCTCCACTTTGTTGGTTTTAAACCAATAATCTCCTACTGAAAATCATGTGCCTTTTACATCATATCAAAGATAAGTTTTGATTTTTAGTTTTTTTTTTTTTTAAATTAGAAAAATGCATGAAACTGTCCTTTCGAAAGAGAAAGGAGAGATAGTTCAGTTAGTTAAAAAGAAAGTTTTAAAATTGTTAGTTAATCAAAGATCGAGAATTTGATTTCCTTCACAGCTTATGTGAATGTTTAAAAAAAAAAGAGACAAGTTCAAAAGAAACGAGGTAAAGGAATCATGCAATGTGTTACATCAATCTTTACATGTTGTGGTAGAAAATCATATACTTTTGTTAATTTCTTCCGCCTTTTTCTGACTTTTACTTGATATTTTAAACAGAGATAATGTATGCAGTGGTTTGACCATCCTATGAATGCGGTCTAGACTTGTAGTTCATGTACATGTTTTCATGTTTTATATGAAACCGAAACTAAATTAATTATTTATTTTATAAAAAAGAATAGTAGGCACTGGCCTACTATTTTGTTCTTATTTGTTTTTAACCCAAACGGACTTTGATCAGATTCGCCGCCGTAATCCAAATTGATTTGTCTTAAAATCATAGTCAAGGCACTTTTATTTTTATATTTAACACACTGTGCCATTGCCATTTGCCAATAGTCAAGGTATCTTTTACATGCCATATGGTAATCGACAAATATTAATTACAACACAGCATTTATATTTTTATATGCGGACGGCAAGTAGTGATATCAACCAAATTCATTCATTCGATCGCTACTGACACGGTGATGTTTCCAATGCCCTTAGCGATATCTCTTGGGTCATAAAAGATTGGAATTCAGACTTTCTTGAGAGACCAGTCCGAGATCAATATGAAAAGGTCCGAGGTCTATTAAAGACGGGCCCAAAAGACCTCAAAGTCTCACAAATACAGGCTTGACCTGAAATCGGCTTGCACCGCCTTCGTGCGAGATAACTGCCGACGCGAATAGTATAACTACTCGATCTCCCATAACCACACGGGATAGCAGTTATGAGATAGCCTATATAAGGCAAGAAGACCCATTAAACAGGAGTCAAATTTTTGCTAAGAGAGATATCGCATAGATCAGAGTCCGAATATCTCCAAAACCATCCCGAGTTCCAAACTCATTCTCAACTCGGCCTGCCATCCCGAGACAGGACGAGCCCAACCCGGAAACTACCAATGTAATTAATTTTTTTACTGCTTAATCTTGTAATAAATGAATTCGAAACTTCCAAAAAAATTCATATACATATATTACTCATGAAGTAAATGGATTTTAACAGTTTGAATTCGTTGTTTGAAGACAAACCGATAGACTCTCTTGGTGAGCACATCACACCCTAGCTTTGCTCTTTATGAACATAATATGGTTAATTTTTTTCTTGTGAGCAAGATCATGTTTTTATACATTCATGTATACAAAAATATAATTATTTTTGGAACACAATATAATGAGGTGCATACGCTTTGGTTACTCTTGTAAGAGCGCAGAAGATCCGAACAGCCTAATATGAATATGAATATGAAAGCAAAAGCCCCACACAATCTGAGACTGGATCCTTGACCAAAATATGGTTTTGCTGTTGCTGTCACTGCAAAAAACTAAGACTACCCATGTGGAGGTGGGCCAGGCCCATGGCAATTTCTCAAAACAGTTAACAATGCCGGGGCCCAACAGCAACTAATGTACTATTGCTAATTTGCTATTGGTTGGTCTGTGGTACCCACTCAAGAGGAGAGAGGATTGTTTCCTTTCCTTTTCTCATTTATTCCTCCCTTCTTCATTTTCTCTTCTTCATGTGCGCCTCTTTGTCTCTAAACAACCCTATCATTTTCTCCTACCTTCTTAACTTTTCTTTATTGTTTATATGTTTCATTTTGTAGTAAGGTTATGGTGCTATACTGCTATGCATAACGTGTATTGGTCAGCACTATGAATCAATATTTTCATTGTCAAAGTCTAAATAGTAGATATGAATCGCAACATGATCTCTATAGGAAAATGTAATTGTAAATCAAATTTCACACTTTTTTTTAATTTACTATAAATCACTTGATATAAAAGATTCTAAAGCATTCAAAACTATTAATTTCCTATTTATTTAAAAATAGTAAATGTTTTTAAAAAATATATAAAATTTAGTCTGCAAATATATTTCATATGAAGATCATATTGAACGGTTCATACCGACTGTTTGAATTTTAAAAACAAAGATATTGATTCATAATGTGGACGTACCAATCAGCAAGATGAATAATATATCATAGCCTCACTCCTCAGTTTTAATTTGTTTTTTTTGTATGTTCGTGTATAGAAGTGAAGTTTCTCCTCCAAACTCGCATGATAAAATTTGATAATTTATTGTAATATATCTCAAATAAGTTAACAATTTTAAAAATTAAAAAGATAATCATATGATCAACAAAATTGACACACAATTGAGAGTGAGGCTATGGTACTATGTATAGTGCGAATTAGTCCGTACTATGGATCGATATGTTTGATTTTTAATTCCAGGCAGGCGATATGAACAGTTCAACATAATCATCATATTAAAATGTATATGTTAGTCAAATTTTATATTTTTTATAATTTTTGTACTATTATTTTAGAAAGGTAAAAGATCAAGTTATCTACATATTCTAAGCCATCTAAAAGTAGTAATTTTTCTAAATATCTAAAAAATAGTAAAACAAAATTCTAAACAAAAAATATAAGATTTAGTCTAAAGTATATTTTCATACGGAGATTATATTAAATGTTTCACATGAGTCATTTGAATTTTAAATAAATATTTATATTGATTGAGTTAAATGTTTCACATGAGCCATAGAATATGTTAAATGTTTCACATGTTTCACATAGGCTCACTCCACAATTTATGTACCTACCATTATTTAATAATTGAGGAAAATTATTATTAAATGATCTGTGGCGGATTAAAAGTAGCTTATATTATTATATAACCAATAAATATTAAAATAAATGTATCAGAATTTTCTGAAGTTACATATAAAGAGATCGTTCATTGATGCAATAAAATTAGTGTATCGACCTTCGTTACTATAATTGATATGCTAATTCTAATTGAGTTTTTTTTTTTTTTTTGTTGGTTTTCAACGTTATTAAATTCATTAAGAAAAGATGAAACTTTTGGGAAACGAACAAAATAACAAAGCAAAAAGAAAAAGAAAAAAGAGACAACAATGTATGGCATGCATGTGCAATCCCTGCCTACCATTTGCTAATTTGTTTAATAAATGCAATGTAATGTTCAACCCAAAAAGCACCACATATCTATTTTGTTGATAAACTAGGTAGACATGACAATAGTGGCGAATTTTTTTTATAAACCATAATTAAAATTTTGTTTTTTTTACGAAACCAACATGATTAATTTTTTTTTTTACAAAAACCATAAGGACCGAAATGTCATTTCGGTCCGAAATTTTTTTTTATTCCGGACCGAAATGCCATTTCGGTCCAGTCCCCTTTTTGAATTTTCTGTGGTACTGGTTTAATAAGTTTTCATATGAGTCGCCGTAGAAAATCTAAAAAAAGGACCGGAATAAAAAAAAAAAATTGGACCGAAATGGCATTTCGGTTCTTATATTTTTTGTAAAAAAATAATAATAATCATGTTGGTTTCGTAAATTATTATTTTTTAATTATGGTTTATAAAAAAATTCCAATAGTGGCAGAGCTAAGAAGTCCTTTTAAATTAATTATATTAATTTCTGAATTTATTTTACATCATTGCATGGAATCACCGCTGCATGATGATGACATCCACATGCTTTTATTTCGTTAGGCACTTAGGCTGGTTGACAAATTTAACCCATTTGGAAATTCCGTGGATGCAGCGAGTCAAATTGTAATTAGAATAGGCCCCATCCTTTTCCCCTTGCAATAGTTTATTTGTTCTTAATTTCCATATGGATTGCTACAGTCCATTAACACTAAATAAACATGAAATGGACAGCTTATCTATATCTTGCAAAAATTATTTTAGTGGATACCTTTTACTTTAGAGATGGATAAATATCTTAATAATAGATAGACCTTTAAAATAAAGCAGCTTTACTATTTCCGGCTAAAAAGATCTCATCATTCCTGCTACTAAATGTTGCCAATTTCATCCCACTCAGATCTATGTAAAAAATATTTACAGTACTTTAATGAAACTCAAATAATAAGTAATTCATCTTCAAGAATAATATTGTTGACAAATTATACAAGTGTTAATCAGAAAAATTATTTTATTTTTAGCAGTTTGATTCATCTTCTAATATTGTAACCGCGGTATAAGGGTAGGACGAATCGACCGTTTCTCTTGGGTGGGGCTTTTGTCAAAGGACTTTGAACAAAGTCATATCTAAAACCGACCTTAAACCGATCCGATCGGTATCAAATTCACACAATTTTTTAAATTTATTACCTCAATACAAATCGAATAATTCGGTTTCCCTCCCCGATTTTTTTTTCTCACTCCATCTACCGACATTTATATTAATATCCAAAGTTAATTACAAATTAATAAACATACCCAAAGTTGTTGGGAATTTATAAAAATATCCATACCGGCTATTTTTTGGCCGGTACCAATTTTTTTTTTTTAGAGAAATAGTAAAAATACTGAAATCTAACACTAAAAATTCAAATTTTTTTTTAATATTTGTTAGATTACTTTTTTTGATATATAATTACCATATTTATACTAAAATACGCTAAATTACTTGAAATTATGTTAAATTACGCTGAATTATACTAAATTACGCTAAATTACAATAATTATGTTAAATTATACTAAAATACGCTAAATTATTTGAAATTATGTTAAATTACGCTGAATTACGGTAAATTGCGCTAAATTACGCCGATTTTGTGCCATCTTTCATAAATCATAAAAAATAGTAAAAAAATTTCAAAAATAATAAAAATTGGTATTCTACAAGTTTATTATGTAACTATTTTACTAAGCTACGTAGATTGAACAATAGAAATGAAAATCTTAATTGGAAACTTCAAATCAAGTTTTGAGTCTCTTCTCTTTGTTTTTTGGTAATTCTGAATTTTGAAATCCGACAAAGCTAGCAAATCCAACACTGACGCATTCGCATTTTCGCAAGTTTTTCGAAAAGTGGTCATTTGCTGAAATCGGACATTCGAGCGCCGTTTTATGACCGTTTGAAGTTTCATTGTCGTTTTTTCGCTTTCTCAGTGAAGATATCATCCCTATTCATATGTAATTTCGCGTAATTTACCGTATTTTAGTATAATTAAAAATAATTATTGTAATTTAGCGTAATTTAGTGTAATTCAGCGTAATTTAACATAATTTTAAGTATTTAGCGTATTTTAGTATAAATATGCTAATTATATATAAAAAAGTAATCTAACAAATATTAAAAAAATCGAATTTTTAGTATTAGATTTTAGCATTTTTGCTATTTGTCTCTAAAAAAAAATTAATACCGGCCATTTTCTGGTCGGTACCAAAAAAAATGAAAACCAGTCACAAAATGGCCGGTATGAATATTGTATAAATTCCCAACAACTTTGGGTATATTTATTAATTTGTAATTAACTTTGGATATTATATAAATGTCAGCTCCAACTAACGTGCACAACTACTACCGATATTTTCATTAATACCCTAAAGAAAAAAACAAATATCAAATATGCCCTCAGTTCGAATTTTTTTTTAAAAATGCCCTAACCGCCCCCCCATGGGGCGGTTCACCCTATCCACCAAAACGCCTCCCCCATGGGGCGGTCCACCTGGCCAAGAAAACCGCCCCACAGGGGGGCGGTCCACTATAAATTCTATAAAAATCCAAATTATGGCTCTCCCTCTCCCTCACATTTCATTTTCATTCTCGCCCCACTGCTCTAGGCCAAAGCAAGTACAAATCACGGCACAAAGTTTGAATGTTGGTATGTCACCGATCCTGATGAGCACGACGCGATGCAATTCAAGGCCATAGCATGGGCGTTTGGTCCGTGCATTCAAGCTGTGCTATATATTAAACCTGTTATCAGTATAGATGCATGCTTCTTGTCTGGCTGTTACAATGGGAGGTTGTTGATAGCATGTGCATATGATGCCGAAAACCAGTTGTTGCCTTCAGGCTCGCCGTTCAACTTGTGACAGGTAGCGAGCAGGTACATTTCATTTTATATTTTATAATTCATTTTATATTTTACGATTTCAATAACATACCATTTTTGGTGAACTGGAATGCAGATGCCATCAACGAAGCCAACGAAAGAGAAAATGCTAGAGTTGTTGCTGAGGCCACCGGTAGCGGTAGTAGTCATGCAGAGGCATCCGGTAGCGGTAGTAGTGTCGCACAACACACTGGAAGCAGATTCAGAATTCGTCAACTTCTAAATTTGTTCGGTCGTCGTCGCTGAGTTTGTGAACTGATTTAATTCGTAGTTTGTAACTATTTTATATGCTTTAGTTTTGTTATTTTCATAACGCAATTAAATATACACAGATTGACAACATAAAACATAAATAAACAATAACTAGATGGAATAAATATTACAAGGAATACAGTCTACAACATAAATCATTAATAATTAGTACTACTTCTTACAACGAGCCTTGAAAGTGCATGGAACAAAGTCATCGTCAGAATCTGCCGGATCTGGACCAGTCACACCAGACGAAGTGGCAACTTTACCAGCATAAGTACAAGGAACGAACTCATCATCCGATGCTGGAGGCTTTGGATCAACCTTCTTCTTTTTTTCAAAAATAGCCGTAGGGGTTTTCCACAAAATCATCGTCCGAAATTTGATAAAGTGTAGGCCTTATGTACCAGCATCTTGGACATCCTGGACACTTGTACTTTTTTATCTCATTTTTACCTCGATCACTGGGCCGTCACAATTGGACGACCTACCTTGGTTACTCTCTTTACCCGGTTGCTCTCTTTCTCTTTATCTCGATTGTTACTGTCCATTCTTCTCATCTAAAAGGTATGAACAATAATAGACAATAATAAACAATATTAATAAAAATAATAAAATAAATAATAAAATAATACAAAATTAAATAATATAATAATAATAAAAATAATAAAATAATAATAAACAATAATAATAAACTAATAAAAAATAAAAAAATAAAAAAATAAAAAAATTTACTTGCGGAGCACAGTAAAGAGCAAGGCAGATCCTTCGAAGAGTGAGTGAAAATGAAATGTGAGGACCGCCCCATAGGGGGGCGGTTTGGTGGGTAAGGTGAACCGTCCCATGAGGAGGCGGTTAGGACATATTTAATATTTATTTATTTTTCTTTAGAGTATTAATAAAAATGTCGGCAACTACTACAAAACATCAAAGAAAAAAACCAATAAAAAGCTACTACAAAACATCAAGTAATAATTCATCTAGGCCTTCTTTTCTCTTTTAGTTCCTTAAACATTTAGGCCTTCTTTTCTCTTTTAGTTCCTTAAAGTTTAGCAGGAAGAATCATTTTGGGCTGAACCAGGCTTAAAATTTCCAAATACTGTAGCCTGTAGCTAGCTATCCCATAACATATCAAGTAGGCGGTAATTAGCCAGTGCAGGTCCATTATACAAAAATATATATATAATCACGGGCCACCTTTACCAAGCACTGATTTGATGGGATCATTCAAAAGTTAAAGTTATTGTAGAAAAATGTGAACCCAATTAATTAATTAATTAATTGATCGGGTAGTGGTAGATGCAGACATGCAGTTATTGACTTATATCTTCACTTCCTACCAACTCATATTAATTTCTTGTTTTTCATGCTAGATTGGGTGACAGAAAGTGTTAAATTCTCAGGTCCGGATTCTCAAGTAACTCAAAATTTGAATTTATTTAGGTGATATGAATTCTTAAATTCTTAAATTCTCTGTCTATTAAATAACTCAAAATTTGAATTTATTTAGTCTTGGTTCTCAAAAAGGAAAAAGCTATACGTGCAGATTAAAAAAAAAGCTAAAAGTGCATAGCATTGCTGTCCAATTAGCCTCATAAATGGGTGCAAGGAATCTTCTCGAAAATATTGGCAACAAGATATACAGATGAGTAACAAATAAATTTTATGAACAAGAAAAAATCGCATGCATAGTTTTCATTCCGCACAAGAAGTGGCACAATCAGGGCAAAAAATATCGTTAAATACCTAATTAGATTTAAATCCATTAACCAATTGAGCACTCGATAAAAAAACAATGTTTTAACTTATACTTTCCAATGTTTTGACTTATAATTTCTGATGCTATTAACTTATAATTCTAATTACCAATCAAAATTAAACAAAATTATTTTAATTTTAACCTTAAATTTAACCTGAATTACAAATCAAACATCCAGAGGGGGACAAAAAAAATTCCAAGGGATAGCAAAGTCGGTCGAGACCGATAAATCTCCACTAAAACTCAAAATCCAAGGGGAGCCCCTGGAACACTCTGGGTCCGCCCCTGGACGCACCTTGCTTTTGTTCAAATTCTCAAAGCAAAAGTTAAGGTGTTGATGGTATCGATATCTACTAATAATTGATCTTATCTATATCTTATTCTTACTCATTAATAATTGATCTTATCTTATTTTATCGTTATCCGTTAAAATTATCGGGTAACACAACGGTAGCTGCTGAATAACAAATAAATCTAATTTAATAATTAATTTTATTATATTTTACAAGTAGAACATCAAAACTCATTACACATGCAATCACATTACTGATAAAAAAAACAAATGTGCAATTAATTCCAACTAAATTATTTTTTATAAAGAAAGATAATTTAAAAATACGAATATCTCTTCAGAAAAATTCAATGATTTAATTAAATAATAAAACATACAAATAAAAGTAATATGTTTAACATTTATCTTAAAGCAAAAAACATACACTAAATAATAAAAGTACATCATTAATATTGCACAAACAGTATCATATAATTTTATTTTATACAATTACCCTATAAGGTAACGGGTACAAAATAGCACTTACATGTACCCTTGCCCGTTTAGCTAACGAAGTTTTTCATCTTCTTCTAATTGTATTTCATGTTCTATTATTTATCTTTCATTTTCTTCTAATTGTCTTTAATCTATATTGGTTGTGTTTCATGTTCTACTGGTTGTGTTCTATGTTCTACTTGTTGTATTTCATCTACCATTATGAGCCAAGTACCAAGCCCAAATATCAAGTCTATTTGGGACAGCTGTACAGAGTCACAACCAACTTACAGGCCCACTCAGCAAGCCCATTTGTGACTGCCGTACGGAGTCACAACCGACCTACAGGCCCGCGCGACAACCCCATTCGGGATGTCCGTACGAGGTCACAATCGACCTATAAACCTATAAATACCCCCGAGTTCACTGAACTCGAGATCCATGATCCAGCAATACAAGGTACATAGAGAATAGATTTACATACCTACCAGATCTACACGCAGTTTTACCCAGACACGCATTAAATACACACTTAATCCGCACAGACTAATCTCTCTCAAGTTAGAACATGTTTTGATACACTGCAACTTAATCACTTCGGAAATAGGACGTATCACTTTTATAAATTTAAGAATCTAAAATTACGAATCGCTCCTGAAGAGGATGAGTCATCGTGCTCCAATCTACATTATAATTTAATCCAAAGGTAGGAGTGCATCGCCCTTTTATCTGTTTATTAATTTGTATCGTATTTGATAAAATAGTTATGAGTAAAAAACTATTCGTTAATTAACTTACCGAGTACGGGTATGAGTATGAATTTTTTTATTCTATATAAGATAATTGGTAAATATAAAATTATATATGATATTTTTTTAATTTGTACGTAGAACTATATCATTCTTATTTTTATAATTAGCTAGATTGGTTTATACAATATTTATTATTGTTTTTTTTTAAGGTCAGTAGCTAGCGTTTTTTATTTGAATAAATAAATATATATAGTAGTAATTTTATACCGGTATGAATATGAAAATATTTCTATATGATCTGTGCCGTATAATTCACTACTAAGAGAGAGATGAGTACCTTTTTCTGTTTTACCGCTGATACCATCACGATGGCATGGCATCATATCATAACATAAATAGTTAAAGATCCAATAAATTTGCTTGCTTTGTGAGGGCCTGAGAACATCTATAATATGTAATTTTGGTTAAATTGTCCATACTCGAAGAACCTGAATACTAATTGGTGTCATTCAATATCACATGCTCACAGTAACTCGATCGCCACCCATAGTTAATTAAATCTACCAAACAACTACTACACCTTGCCCATTAATTCATTTTTTTATTACCACAACCACCCCTGTGCCCCCACCCCCACCTTCTTTTTCTATTTAAACATGACTACACATGTTACCTCTCACCTCTCACTATCTCACACACTCACTCAAATTAACACATATATCACTGAGTCACTAGATCTCTTACTCATACTGTCATACTGTCATACACTAAGAATGAAAGCCACCAGTCTCCTAGCATTAGCTCTCATCCTTGCCCTTGCCACGACCCCAATCCTTACAAGTGCAGCCGTGACATGTTCCGATGTGTACACTGATCTGATGCCGTGTTTAGGATACGTGCAAGGAGGGCCCATGCAGAGCTCATGCTGCAGCGGTATTCGCGACCTGATGTCTGCTGCTGGCACAAAGGCCGACCGCCAGACTGCATGCAGATGCATCAAGAGTGTTGCATCTAGCTCCGGTGGATCCTACACCAGCCGTGCCCTGGGAATCCCTAGCCAGTGCCACATCTCTATGCCCTATAAGATGGACCCCAACACTGATTGCGCAAAGTAATTAATATATTATTCATTTTTGTTGAAAAATTAATTATATCAAGATTTTAATACTAATAAAGAAAAATTGAATTGAAATCTTCACTTTTGCTTTCAATTTAATTTTCTCTTTTTGGGCTGTGCAGGATAAACTAATTTTCTCTTTTAGAGCATGCATGGGATTGAAGATGGACGAGCAACTTTTTAATAAATTAAATAAGTAATATTGTACTAGTACTGGTTAAGAAAAGCAGAGAGAAATTTTGGACTTCCATTTGCTAGCTATATGATCGATCACGTGCAGTGTAACTCGATCTTGGATAATCAAATCTGGTTGCTTATCATGTGCAATATTGTTCACTCGCAACATCATCATGGATACATTACATGCATTGTCTCATGTATAGCCGAAATTTTTATTAATAGGAATTTAAATAAAAAAATATCGGTAACGAGGAAGGTTTTCGTGGAAATTCGACATATAGAAAAAACTTCATAGTCCATAACGTCGACATTATGGACCATCGCAGCCCGGTTAGCGAATTACCGATTGAGGGTTATTACGGATTAAGCAGGTCGTTATATTCAGCAACGTCCAGGGAGTCTAGGCCGTTATTCTCTATCACGTTCAGGGATTTCGGAAAAAAAATAAAAAACCTGGGCCGTTATGGTCTATCACGGCCAGGGAGTTTGGAAAAAAAATAAAAAAAAACCTAGGCCGTTATGGTCTATTACGGCCAGGGAGACGGAAAAAAAAAGCTTTTTATGGACGTTGTTTTGTACAACGTCCTGTCGGCAAAGAAACAGTGAAAGGAAAAGCCAGACGTTATAGTCCACAACGGGCAGACCCCAGAAAAAAGTGATATTCTGGACGTTACGGTCCATAACGTCCAAACGGACATAAATAAAGCACCCGACCACCCTTGCTCTATGTACAAAAACTTCTCCTCCGTGCAAACAAAATTTTCACGCATCTTCTGTCTCACACATATTCTCTTAATAAAAGGTAAATCTTCAATTACATGGCCTAACAAAGTAATTAATTTCTGCTATGCTATTTATTATAGAAAGTGTTGTGGAATTTTGCATCGTAAAATATATATTTATTTAGTTTTGAATTTTTCTATGTCATTTATTGTCATAGACTGAAACTAGATTTCACGGCGCAGGAAAATGAGGAACATCTCTGTTTTTACGATACAAAACTCCCCATCACTATCTGAGGTTCTCGGATCGTGAATTATAGCTTCAATCTTTATACATTAACATATTATTTTTAATATATTACAAAAAATGATTAGTTTAATAGAATCATAATATGACTGAAGATTTGAACTTCTTTTTGAACAAATTAAGATATTTACTTTTACCCATCTGATAGATGCAAAAGGAAACACTATAAGTACTGATGGATGGTACAATAAATAGTTCACAAAATTAGGTAAAGCCAAACAAAGTCATGTGATGCGTGGGCTCCTATTCTACACCTTAGCTTAGCTAATTAATTAATGGAATCAAATTCTCTGTATACATGTGAGTTTCACCGTCGAATCTAATTAAGATTCGTGTTAGTTAATTTGCTGAATATTGACGGAAAAATAAGTAACTTTCTCTATTAATTCAATCCAAAATGTTCTTCCTTTCATTTCCCTCATTTCTCTCAGGCGGAGAACAAAGAGAAAGAACTCTTCACTGTCCCTCCGACTTTCACCATCATTGCCTCTTCCTCCGATTCTCATGACGTTGAAAGAACTCTCTTATGCATTAATTAATTACTCTTTTCACCGACAAACAAACATTCCAACACTATTTATATATGTTGTCTTTCTTGATTTTTCTAGAACGCTTCTTTTTCTATTGGTATAAACATTGGTGTTGATTGATAAAAAGTAATGATTGATAAACATTGGTGTTGATTGATTGAAAGATAGTAATGATTGATAAAAAGTTGTGTAGATGTCTTCTTTGATTTGTAGGGAAAGAAATACTTGTTGTTTTTTCTGGTGTTGATATTTAATCCTACAGACTAAATTGCAAGGTTGAAGGTACATATCTATTATTAGTGTGAAAATTCATGCCCAAAGGGAAACTTAAGGATTAATTAGATTACAAATTGCAATTTAATTAGAGCAATTTACAAAATTTAATTATGAAATTAAGTGTTGTCACGCTCCAACCTGCTACGTATTTCTGCATAAGACGTACATGCATCACATACATTATCAATAATATAACATAACATGACACAACTTTATTTATTCATCAAAATAATATAAGTCTAAACAAACGAAAATATCAAGCATGGCTAGTAACACATCCACGCCATACTTGTTTAATGTATCAGCATGTGGTTCCACAGAAACCACAACAAAGAATTAAAACCAAAAGACAAAACAAAGGAACAAAATATTACAGATAATTAAAATGATGCGCAGTGCATTCTTTGGTATTAGCATGTGCTAATAAAATGCAATTAATCGAACTTTAAGAGGTTCTTTGACAAAAGCATCTCCTTTATCCGATGTTTTTATCTAACAGTGTCCGAGTAACTCCAATCCATGCTTATATCGGCTGTTACACTAGACGCCACTATCTCCACCCCGATTAAGGCTGCTAATGAGCCGAGTTAGCTCGAGTTATGGATAACTCGAGTTCTACTCGGAAGATAGTCAGTCGAGTTGACTCGAGTTGAGAATATTGAGCCGAACTGGCTCGCTGACTCGAACTCAACTCGCGAGTAACTCGAGTTGGCTCGTGACTCGTGAGTCAACTCGTTTAAAATGTTGGTTAAACACTTGAACTGATGACTGTTGTTATGTAATAATATGAGAAGTAAATATTGAATTAACAAACAATTTACAACGATTTAACAAGCGAAACGAGTCCCCACGAGTTGTAACGAGCGAGTTGAGCCCAACTCGAACTCAACTCATGAGTTAAACAAGTTACTCAACTCGAGTCATACTAACTCGAATTTTAAATGAACGAGTTATTAGCGAGTTCCTTACCGAGTTGAGTTCAAGCGGCTCACGAGTCGCGAGCTTTTTGTACAGCCCTAACCCCGATTTCCCCAAATTTGCACTTGAACTTGTCACATTCAGGTCATAGAGAGTCAGATCGAAGACAACCATGGTTATGTAACCAACCAAAGGGATTCTCGAGGTTTTTTGTATGTCAGGCATAGTGACAAATGAATTATTCGGGTTCAGTTCGACGAGGTTAAAAATTTGTGATTCGGAAATAATTCGGGTATAATTCGGAAATGATTCGAAATAATCCAGATCAGAGATCTCAGTCCTACAAGGAAGCAAAAAAAAAAACCAAAAAAAAATGTTATGGGAAAAATTCAGAAATAATTCGGTTAAAGTTCGATCAACTGAATAATTCGGCGTTCAGTTCGGCATCACAAAAAAAACGAATTATTCAGATATAATTCGCGAATCTTGTCACTATGATGTCAGGCGCTCCGGCATCAGTGCAAGATCCATGAGAAAAACGATCGTTACTCAAAAAAAAAAAAAATATAAGATTTTTTTTTTCTTTCCTTGAGTTACACAAGTCAGGGAAGAGAGAGATCGCAAAGGCTCTGGTAACGAATAAGAGTTGTTCTTTTGTCCAGCATGGCTTGTAGAAAGCAACTATTTAAATATATTTTTAAATTAGAAATCGCCCTACCCGTAAAACTACCGAGATTTTAATTAATATCCAAAGTTAATTACAAAATAATAAAATACTCAGAGCCGCTGGCTTTTGTTAAAAATATCCAAACCGGCCATTAAATGACCGGTCCTTATTTAAATAGAAAACCGGTCATTAAATAGCCGATCCTTGATTTAATTTTTTTTAGAGAGAGAAATACCTAAAATGCTGAAATATAAAACTAAAAAATCGAATTTTTTTAAAATATTTGTCAAATTACTTTTTTGATAGCATATTTATACTAAAATACACTAAATTACTTGAAAATATGTTAATTTATGCTGATTTACACTAAATTGCTTGAAATTATGTTTATTTTTTTAATTTTTTTTAAAAGACAAATAGCTGAAATGCTGAAATATAACACTAAAAAATCAAAAAAAATTTTTTTTAAAATATTTGTTAGATTACTTTTTTTATATATAATTAGCATATTTATACCAAAATACGCTAAATTGCTTGAAATTATGTTAATTTATGCTGATTTACACTAAATTACTTGAAATTATGTTAATTTTTTTTTAAGAGACAAATAGCTCAAATGCTGAAATATAATACTAAAAAATCGAATTTTTTTAAATATTTGTTAGATTACTTTTTTGATATATAATTAGCATATTTATACTAAAATACGCTAAATTACTTGAAATTATGTTAATTTATGATGAATTACACTAAATTACGCTAAATTACAATAATTATGTAGAATTATGTTAGAATACGGTAAATTACGCTAAATTACGTATGAATAGGGATGATATCTTCACTGAGAAGGCGAAAAACGGCAACGAAACTTCAAACAGCCATAAAACAGCGCTCGAGTATCCGATTTCACCAAATGACCACTTTTCATAAAGCTTGCGAAAATACGCATGCGTCAATAATTGCTATGTCGTTTTTCATAATTCAAAATTGCCAAAAAAACAAAGGGAAGAGCCTTAAAACTTCGGTTGAAGTTTTCGATTAAGATTTTCATTTCTATTCTCCAATCTACATAGCTCAGTAAATTAGTTATATAATGAACTTGTAGAATACCAATTTTTATTATTTTTGGATTTTGTTTACTATTTTTGATGATTTATGAAAGATGGCACAAAATCGGCCCTATTCATACGTAATTTAGCGTAAATCACCGTATTTTAGCATAATTCTACATAATTATTGTAATTTAGTGTAATTCAGCATAAATTAACTTAATTTCAAGTAATTTAGCGTATTTTAGTATAAATATGCTATCAAAAAAGTAATTTGACAAATATTTAAAAAAATTTAATTTTTTAGTGTTATATTTCAACATTTTAGCTATCTGTCTCTTAAAAAAAATTAACATAATTTCAAGTAATTTAGTATAAATTAGCATAAATTAACATAATTTCAAGTAATTTTGCGTATTTTAGTATAAATATGTTATCAAAAAAGTAATTTGACAAATATTTAAATAAAAATTCAATTTTTTAGTATTATTTGAGCATTTTAGCTATTTGTGTCTAAAAAAATTAAATTAAGAACTGGCCATTTAATTACCGGTTTTCTATTTAAATTAACCAGGAACTTCTATTTTTATAACATTTTTCTAATTTGCTTTTCTTTTCTTCCTTGCACAGAAACTTAGGTTCGAAAAAAACACCTCCTCTTCCTTTTAGTCTAAATCGATGAACCTCCAGGAATATGCTCGTGAATCAAATGCCAGACGAAGCTTCGCGCCGGAACGCTCTATCTTTTAATAGGCATTCCTCCTTTACTTCTCTTCGTGAACTCTCTCTTTTTTTTCAGAATTTCGTCCAATTTTTTATTTCTTTTAGTTTATGGATTTCGTCAAAAAAATTTCAATCTCTTAATCTTCCATTTCGGTGAATTCCAGCCAAGTTGGTTAATGCAGAATTGCTACTCAATTATTTATGGTTTAAATAAAATACTGATATGGTAATTCCCATTTGTCCTATTATGTGTTATTTATTGGACATTTGCGAAAATTTTATCTAATTCTGGCTATTAAACTTGTTATTGGTAATGTATAATGGTAAGAATCTGAGTTTTCTTGTGCTTATCAGTGCGACAGAGTTGTCCATCCTGTTACAGGGATGTGACAGAATGTGATTGAAATGGAGATGAAAAGAGATACAATGGTTTGGCAAAGAGATGGTATCTCAATTGCATTGATTTTGTGCATGATTGCTTTAAGTTTGATTGGTTCGCTTGGGCAACTGTCTGAAGTAGATGGAAAGGAGGTAAGAGTTAATCAAATTCCGAATCTACATCGAAATCTTTTCTACTAATATTGCATTAATTGTGTTTAGACCAGAATTGTATCATCTAATCATACTGTGAATGATCATCTATTATGATAGTTCTTGTTTTTTCAGTTTTTTATTGCTAAGGCTGGAACCATGCAGTTCATACTGTGATTATCATTCATCACCTTAAGAGGGGCCTATATGAACTGGCAAATTGCATCGTTCCAGCCCTAGCAAGGCCTTAACTGTTTCCTGCGATATCAGTAATTCTAGTTTACTGTCCCCGTTTGGTGTCTAATCTGTTGCAAAGTACCTCTTGAATTGCTAAGGCTGGAACCATGCAGTTTACTGTCCCCGTTTGGCCTTAACTGACTCTTGATCCTGCATTCTCTGAATTTTTGTTCATACCCCCTCCTGCCTCAAAAAAGAAAAGAAAAAAAAAAACAGAGAGAAACCTGGTGGACTATGACTGTTGGAATTTTGAATTGTTTATTACCAACTTGTTGCTGTATGTTTCGTGTCATTTTGGCATTTTCACAAAACCTCAGAAAAAAAAAATGGAAAAGAAATTTGCAGTCACAAACTGTACCAGTTTTACTTATCAGAATTTCTATCCAAGAAAGATATTAAAAGTTTTTAATATAACCAACAGAGTCATGACCCAAGTTTTTCTCTATTTTGTTAATTTTACTTTCTCTTGAAAAAGAAATTTCAGTTTTGTAGTCTCAAGTAACATTTTATAGGTGGAAAAGCTGTGGCGAAGTTGTGGCTTCAACCCAAGAGAAATAAGAGAGCAGCTATCCAGTTCTAATGTCACACCTAAGGAACTTGACCTTGCCCTCCAGAACTGTCTCATTGACCGACACAACCCACCAATACACATCCCTGTAACACGCCACACAAAATATCTCCCTGCCCCTTATTCGGACCATTTTATTGCTCTGAGGCACCAATTAGTGGCTAAGAGAAAGGCCCGGGCTTCAGCTCACGAAATTAGGCAGAGAGCTGGTCCCACTGCCAGGTCACCCAGTCCAGGTCCGGCACCGGTGCCTTCTCCCTCAGATGCACCTACTCTTCCACCTTCAATTCCCATTCCAGCTCCTTCACCAGCTAGGGTTTTACCATTACCTATAAAAACTATCTCACCTCCCCCGAAATCTGTTCATCATGCACAGGTTGTTAAAAATAAAAAACCACAAGAGGAGCACAGCAATAACTTCTTGTTGATCGAGGCTGTCATGTTCTCAGTTCTGGGGACATCATTAGTGGCGTTTATCCTTTTTTGCTGCTATAGATGTAAGAAAAAACGGGATTTCCATGCATACAGCCAGAGGGATGACCGACCACTTCTGAGCTTGAGTTTAAGTGATTTTTCAGGTAACAACAACTAAATAAAAATAATACTTGCTTGACCTAGACCTAATTAATAAAACCTCAACTTAAACCCCTAAAAAATGATTGATATGTGAAATTGTGCCGGTACCCTTTTGGTGCCTAGTAGTTTGTACTGCTACCATTGTCTGGAATGGTGTTTTGCAGCTACTACGATGAAGTTTAAATGATACAAAAATATCCAGAAATATGCAAGGGTTGCTTTGCTAAGCAGCATGTATTTTAGAACTCCATCTATAAATTATTTGGTAAAATGATGATCAATTGTTTATTAAATTAGGGTCGTCTCGTACTTCTTGCTCAAGTCCTATTGATATCAATAAGCTTGGTGCTCTCAAGTCAGATTCTGGCCACCACCAAAATGGATTTCATCATATCGAGTTGCAGCATGGCCACATGTCCTCCTTGAAACTAAGCAATGCCACTGCTAACACTGTTCCATTAGAAACCATAGAGATCAAAATGACTGAACTGACCCCCAGCAAAGGCCCCCCATCAGCTGTACCTCCACCACTGCCACCACCCTTGCCACAGAAAACCATGCCTGGCCCTCCACCTCCTCCTAATGGCCCACGGCCTCCAGTTGGCAGTAGGCCGGGTCCACCACCTCCACCAGCCAGTGGTGGGTCGGGCCTGCCACCCCCACCGCCGCCAGGTGGAAACAAGCTGGGAGGGCCACCTCGACCGCCAGGGCCACCTGTCCCGTCAAAGGCACGGCCCCCGCCAATAAAGGCTGCACCAGGCACGGCTTCTAATGGAGGGGGGCAGAAGCCAAAGCTGAAGCCATTCTTCTGGGATAAGGTCTCAGCAAATACCGAGCAAGCTGTGGTTTGGAACCAAATAAAATCTGGCTCTTTCCAGTAAGCTTCTACCATATTCTTTTGACTGTTGCTTTCTTAATTACTAGTATTTCATATTACTCCAGGATGTTGAATTGTTCCAGTTAGGTAGGTGTTACCAATATAAGATGCTTTTCACATAGGTAAGTGAGCTTGTATGGAAATACCCTAGTTCAATCTGCTCAAATAGTCAAGCATAATTTCAAAAATGAAATCTCTGGTGTTAAATCTATTGCATGCCAAGAAAGTTATCAGCTAATCTCCTGATTAAGTTGGTAATCTTGCCTGAATTTATGAGAACGTTATTGTCCCTACTCTGGTTAAGTTTCCAAATATCTAAATTTTAGCAGAAATATTATCCTTAAAATGTGCAGTGTTTTTTTCAGACCTTATTGGCATTTTGAAAAATAAAGGGCAAAGTTGTTGTTTTACACCTTCGGGTCTTCACAAATCAAATTATCTGATGTATTGTATGCATGTTACCTTGCTGTCATAATATGGCCGTTGCATTTATAAAAAGTTAAAAACTGAGTTCAAACAGGCAAACAACACACTTGCATTAAAACTTTTCTGTGGAACACCCATAGCACGCCCTTATTGTTAATTCACCGAATTTGCTTCTTTCATAATTTCTTCGAAAGTATATTAGCTTCTCATTTTATACATTTGAGTTTGCCTCTTATATTATGTCTATCTACTTGTATAGCGATTATCTTATCACCTTTTTACTATCTTGAAAGTAGAAAGGACAAGATGGACATTTTTGTACCTTATAACACTAGTCTAAGTAGAAAAACTTGTAAAAATTGAAAACAGGTTTAGTGAGGAGATGATAGAGAATCTCTTTGGGTACCAAGCGAATGATAAGAGCAAGGCAACTGGCATGAAAGGAGCTGGCCAATCTGACCTCCAGTCCCCATGTGTCAGGCTGCTAGAAAGCAAGAAGTCCCAAAACCTCGCCATCTCTCTCAAGGCCTTAAATGTCAAGATTGAGGATGTCATCACTGCTGTAAATGAAGGTGACTTTAGATTTGTTCTATTATTTTTTTTTATTTTACAAAATTCTCATAAACCTGCTCCGTCTCTATGATGATCTTCTAAATTTGTGCAGTATGTTTTGTTTGGGAACCCACCTTTGTAAAAGTTCTAAGGTCCTGTTTGCTTAATTACAAAACAATATAGACTTAAACATTGGTGTAAATTAAGTTCTTTCAAAATAGGAAATGAGCTTCCTGGTGAGTTGATAGAGACATTGCTCAAGATGTGGCCAACTACGCAAGAGGAGAATAAGTTGTTGTTGTATAGTGGGGACCTTGCTCTTTTGGGCCCCGCTGAGCAGTTTTTAATTGAGTTGATAAAGGTCCAACATGTTTATGACAGACTCGATTACTTGTATTTCATGTCTTCCTTACAAGAGGAGTTAACCACATGCAGAGAAGCTTTCTCCACTTTAGAGGTACCTACTATTACATTTGCACCCATTGCGTTGTATACTGAATCAACTGGTTCCGGAAAAATAAAAGATGGTGCATTTAATATCATTGTTATATTTTTCTACGAAGAGATCAAGGGGCTTTTAATGATATGTTATATTTTTTTTGTATAGAAATTTTATACCTGTTTGTGTTTATTTTATTTCTTTATTCTCTATTTGCAATATTATATTTATATATTTGCCAAATAAGGTCCTCTTTCAATTTTCAGATAGTGTAATATCATTTCTCTTCATGTGTGGTACAGGTAGCTTGCAAGGAGCTTAAGGACAGCCGGATCTTCAAAAAGATTCTAGAAGCAGTTATAAAGATCGGGAATTTTATTAATAAAGACACCAATCGTGGTGGGGCCGTGGCAATCAAGCTTGACAACTTGTTAAAACTCCGTGACTTAAAGGCCAAAGATGGAAAAACTACTCTTCTCCATGTTGTTTTACAAGAAATTATCCGTTCAGAGGGGAAACGTATGGCGTCCCAAAACCCTAACCCTAGCGGTGAGTCTAATGAAGATTACTACGTGGCGCTTGGTCTAAAAGTCATCTCTGGCATCAGTAATGAGCTTGAAAATGTGAAAAAATCAGCCGGGCTAGACATGGACGTCATAACCAGTACAGTGGAGCACCTAGGTAAAAAATTAGAGGTTATTAAAAGAGTTCTGGAAACCAAGATAAAAGAGATACAAGGAGAGTGTGGATTTAGAAATGTGTTGGAGTATTTTGTGAACCAGTCCGAAGAGGAGGTAAAAATTTTGTCACAGGAGAAGAAACGAGTTTGGGATTTGGTTGAAGACACAGCCAAATCTTTTTATCCCAGCACAAAAAAGGATGAGGGTTTGAGATTGTTTGTGGTGGTGCGGGATTTTCTGTGGATGTGGGATAAGGCATGCAAGGATGTGAAAGAGGCAGCGGCAGAGGCCGCGAGGTCAACTAGACCTAAACGGGTAGGGTCACTAGGAGAAGGTTCTGGGTCAATGGTACGTGACCCAAGGCAGCATCTCATTCCAGCAATCAAGAGTCAGCAGGTAGGGGTAGATGACTCTAGTTCTGATGAAGAGAGTTAGAACAGTTGATTAGAAGGTACATGAATGACATGAATACTGACTGCTTTCTTTGTTATGTTCTTTCTTGGGCTAATTTTATTGCCTGAGGTCTACAAGGAGCAATGGAGGTGAGCATGTTGGAATAAGGATGAGAGTTGTTGCTACAACAAATACAGTGAGTTCAATTCATTCAATTCAAAGGGAAGAGATGTAAAAAATTAGATCAGCTATTCTTTTGTTACTTATTAGGCTCCAGAAATACTAAATGTCTAAATCGGTCATACAAAATGTCTTTATTACATTCCACGTCAGAGGCGAAACTTGAAAATTGAATTTGGAGACGTTGAATAAGAACAACACTGTTGAACTTTAAATCCATGACTTAACAGAAAAGAGATATAAAAACGGGAAGGAAGGGGGGACAAGTATCCTCTCACGTATTGGACAGTGGGGCCCACAACTTTACGGCTGAGATTTACTCAATCCGGTGTCTATTGAAGATGTAGGGGTCCCCTTTAAAATTCGTGTCAGGCTAAAAGAATGGTCCAGATCTACTAATTCTAAAAGATTTCCTTTTACGGTACCGAGAAAGATATGAATTTGTGAAGGGGAGGTAAGGAAATTTGGATCGCACATAGACATTTTGTTAGTAAATTTGAAGAAGAAATATTTTGTTTGATGTTTTAAAGAAAATACGAGCATTTTATAAAATTGTCCAAGAGTAAAGTATCATATGTAAAACATTATTCATGGTTAATAGCATATGGAGATATTTGATATAGCAAATTTCATATCGGCATATTTGGTAGAATCTTGAAAGTAAGGAAGTTAATTCGCTTTGAATTCGGTTCAGATTGAGAAGGAGATTGCAATTGTTAAGGAGGAGGTTGAGCCCTTCTTTAGCACCCAAAATGAAAAGTAAACTTTTTTTTTGTGCGAATCCTGTTTAGTATCATACAGATTACTAGGGTCTGATTGGAACACAACAGTTGTTGGAATTGAAGAGTTCAATTGATTTCAATTCAATAGTATTCAATAGAAATGATTTTCAATTGAATTTTTTTTTATCAGAATATAAATAGAAAAGAATTGAATTCATTTCTAGTTTATAATTAGAAAGTCTATACAAAAGAAGAAAACGATTTCAGTTCAAAACGAAAATGACACTTTTATCCTTGTTCTTGCTTAAGTATTTATTTTGTTAAAATGCTTTTTATGCCTAACTAAAATCTGTGTACCGCTTTCATTAATGTGTACCGGTCAAGATCATCAATTGCATAACTCTGACACTAGATGTGCCTGTTTTTTTTTTTTTATTTACAAATAAGAAATGAAAAAAGAAAGTAAAGCGAAGATAAAATACATAAAGAAAACAAACAGAAAAGAGATTAAATAAAAATTCAAAATCTAAAAGAAAAAAAAGACTCATATATATCATGACTAAATCAAAAGGGCCATTTTAGTGGCTGCTGGGCTGCTGGCCCCTACTGATATTCCCAGTATGTACCGGTACTTTTTACCAGTATGCTTAATTTCATAAAAGTATGTACTATTATGGGCAATCAAGGGCAGTACCAATATGAATCTGGTATAGGTCTACAGTATCAACCTCTTACAAAATTAGTATCTATTATGTAGATATAGTTTCGAAATTCTAATGAATGAAAATGAATGCAAGTGTCTCTTGACACAATCCAAAATTAGGGCCCATACACAATCCAGAATTGTGTCGTGGCCTCAGGAAGTAGGGCCCACAGACGAAGATATTTTCAAAGATGGCGATCCTTTTCAGTATACATGCCAATCATCAACATGCCCACAAAGAAAAATATCTGCTTTATTTGATGTTCAATTCAAGCCCATTTGATGTCTTTTTGTGAGAAATCAATCATGATTAAACCCAAATAAAAGTTTCACTAATTAACAGTTTATTGTTTCACATTCGTTTCCCTCAATACCAGTTACAAGCTATTGCTGCCTCAAATCCAAAAAAGGTTCAGAAGGAACAACATAAATAAATATTCAATGCGCTTGTTGATTGTTAATTTATTAATAAATTTAACCAGGAATGGTTATGTTATGTCGGTGCCTAATTACGACTTATAAGTCTAATTTAATTTGATATTAATATTATTATCTCTTGGTTTTGCTGTCGTTACGCAGACGCCATAACAGTGTTAATTAAAAGTTCCGTAGATATCTTTTATTCTTAAAAATGCTTTTACATTTCTTTTATATTGAATATTGATATATGTATGACAGAGAGCGATAGAGAGCGAGAGAGACTGATATTCTTCTTCATCCTAAGCGCACCCCAATTCCACAATCTCTCTTAGCCAACCAGTGACTATTCCCACCACACATCAAACATATTGCACGAATCTCCATGCGTCGGCTTGATGTACCATTGCCGCCGGAGCCGGCGCTTTCTCCCAGCCAGAGCGGGGAGCATGTCGCGTCAAATGGAAACTTCGACACGAACATGGTTATAATACTCGCAGCTCTATTGGGCGCACTAGTATGTGCTTTGGGCATCAATTCAATAGTTCGATGCACAATTCAGTGCTGTCGCCGTCGTCTGACCCCAACGAGACCACCTAAGGAGCAATCTGGTCTGAGAAAACGCGAGCTGAGAAAAATTCCTGTAGAGGTGTTCAAAAAAGCTGAAAATAAAGATACACAGGTAACCGAATGCCCGATATGTCTCTCTGAGTTTACTGATAAAGAGGTGTACCGGGTGTTGCCAGTTTGCGGGCATAAGTTTCATGTCAAGTGCATTGACAAGTGGCTTGGATCACACTCCACCTGTCCTACGTGTCGAAGATCGTTGCTTCTTGATCAACCGAAATGAGAGAATTTCGCTTGGGAAGTGCCGAAAGACGTCATGAATTTTGGTGGAGTTAGCCAGGATATTTAGTCGAATTTTCTCGTCTGCTAGTGAAATTTGAGGACTCTTCAATCAATGTTCGTAGTTATTTCTGCTTGTGAATTCATAAAAAAAAAAAATTGGAGTTTGAATCACTCTCCTTGAACAATTATCAATTTCTGGGCATTTGAAGTCTGGCCTAAATGTTGTATAAATCCTCTTTCCAGACTTCCAGTGCAAGCTGATGATTGTCAGTTTCTTTTTTCTTTTTCTTTTTTTTTGTTGACCCCGTGTCACCACGCACTATACATAACATGTAAATTCTTCAAGTTATCTCCATTTAATTATGCTCGCTGTTTTATAGAGGTGTCAATGAGAATGATACGTATCCGTCTAAAATTAATCTTATATCATATTCTTACTCAAGTCATAATCATCTTATACGTATTTTACAGCTGTTAATATATAATGGATAAAGAACGAATATTGAATAATTATCGAATAAATTTATAGCTTATAAAATTAATCCAAAAATATAACAAACAAATAAATGAGAAGGGATCAAATTATACCGTTTTTTGTGACACACTTTGACACCTCATTTTCAAAGTCCAAATAGTCGATCCAAACCGTTCAACATGATGGATATATTAAAATGTGCTTGGAGATCAAATTTTACATTTTTTTTGAATTTTTTTACTATTTATTAAGATGGTTACAAAATCGTTGTTTTCAGACCATTGAAAAACAACGATTTTGTAACCATTTTAATAAATAGTAAAAATTAAAAAAAAAATGTAAAATTTGATCTCCAAGCACATTTTAATATGGTGATCATGTTGAACGGTTCGGATCGACTGTTTGGATTTTGAATTCGCAAAATTGACCTATAAAAAAATGGTGTCATGATGTGTCACCAAAAAAGGTGTAATTGGATCCCTCCTCCAAATAAATATACATAATATTTAAACTTTTAAAAATTATAATTATTAGTTCCATTATTTTATAAATATATGACCTATAAATAAAATAAAATGATATAAAATATTGTATAAATCAATTTTGTTATAAATTACTAAATAAAAAGATTATATACAATATTATATAAATGAATCTCATCATAACCCCTGTAAAATAATGGAGGCAAAATAATTTGTACTTTTGTCCTTGTCCGATAATTTTTTTTTTTTTAAAAAGAAGTTGAAAGCCTGTTTTATGTTACTGAAACAGAAGTTAAGTTATATATATATTGGAGTTCTAACAATATTCTCTCATAATATAGCACCACAGATGTGCTAGAATCAGTCCATCACAAAGAAAAACACATAGAACCAACGGCGAATCCAAGAAAAAATTGGCGTAGGCAAGTGCCTACCTCTAGATTTGAATTTTTATTTTCGATCCAGTACTAATTGTTCAGTATGTCTACTCCTGGAACGATGTAGTGCCTACCCCTGGCCTTTGCTAGTCTGGTTCTTGAACCGATTCCTTTCATGCTTTGGTCTATTTTTCGTATTTCGTTTTTTTATGACTGTGATGCTCTATTTCGTAAATAGAATTGAGGAGAAAAAAATAACAAGAAATGTCTGACGGTGGGACCTATCATTACAATTCTAATGAAATGGGCTGGCCGAACTTTTTGGACATTTTATTATTCATACATATATTTCGGTTAAATTTTTATCTAATATTTAACTTCAATTTGCTAATTTTCTAAGAACAGTTCCACTTAGAACTGTGCAAAACGAATTTTTAATTAGCATAGAAAAATATTTCAATACGGTTTCAATCAATTTCATGATCATATTTTTTAATAAACATAATTATAAGAACTGAGTTGCAATTGTGTACCCGATAAGTTAATGAATTTGAACCCGAAACTATTTAAACCCAATTAGTGTTCTATCCTGACAGATATCCTAAATCTGCCCCTGCATAGAACATGTTGTCCAGGATAGAAACACAATATAACATGATGAACTAGTACTAAGCCTCTTCTAATAGGTCCTGTTAGCAGGGGTGGCATCATTGCTTCTTCCTCTTCTCCTGGTGCTATCACTGCTTCTTCCCCCTCTCTTGGTGCCAGTATGTCAAGTGGTATAGCATCCAAAGTTTCTGGCAACCAAAGAGCTACTTCCTCCTTCATCTTCTTGCTAACATTCCCTGTCCAATAAGTAATTAGTGAAATTATCAATAAGATGATATTTCTTGCTGATTTTGGAGAGGCTTGTCTAAAACAAATTTCATTCCTATATTTTCCTATAGTCAAACTCACAGCACTGTATACTAAAAGAAAAGCATTGGTATAAGTTGAATTAAGAGTCACAGCAAAATGGGTAATATCAGTGCATGTATTCCAGCTAGACATAAAAGCTTGACTCTTCCCTAACCAAAACTAGATTTGTTGGATCTTAGGACATTGAAGAAATAAGTGATCAGTAGTTTCAAGTACTTCAGAGCATAAAACACAAGTAGGGTCTCCTTGCCATTTTTTTAATCAAATTCTTTTGTCAGTATTCTATCATGACTTAAGAGCCACATAAAAATTCTGATTTTTAGATGAATAGCTAGTTTCCACCATATCATGAGGTACATTTCAGTTATGCTTGTACAATAGAAAATTATACAGAGATTTAACAGAAAATTGTCTTGTATTCTCCCACCTCCAGGCAATCTTATCAAGTAAATGAGTAAACGAAACCTGACTGACAATATATAGCATTTCAGCCCATTCTTGTTGTTTTACCCGTGTCAGGATATCTCTAAATCTTACTACTTGCATCTGTGTCTGAATAACCTCAAGTAAAAGGACATTTTTGTTGTCACACAATCTCTACACTGCACGAAATCTATGAGCTAAAGCCTTGTCCGATAAATTAGATAACTTTTTTAATATGGTATCTTGTAAATTGCACACATTCTACGTTAAAATTTTAAATTTTAAATTCTAACGACCGCCTCCGCCTCCTTCCTCTGCCTTTGCTTCCGCTTGCAACTTCTCTCTCTCAATTTTGTGCTTCTTCCTACATGTACATTAATTGCTCTCTCGCTCTCTCTCTCTAAATTACTTGGATGGATCAAAATTCCAAAGAATTTCATTTTCTTAAACAACAATTTCTTAATTTTATCTGAATCAAATACCTTCTTCCTAAACAATAATTTCTTCCGGGTTACCTTTTCTTCTCCGATTTGATCCGTAGATTGTATAATTTTAATCTGAAATGGAGTTCTGCATTACATCTTCTGTGACAACATCATGTAGACATGTACCATATGTAGCTTTCTATTACCATTTTTTTTTTTGAATGTTACAAGGAAAAATAATAGTTTGAAATTAGAATCACATAGCAAAAGCAAAACAGGTATCGACTGCGATGTAACACATATGCTTAAATAAGAATTTTTTTTATTTTTTAGAAAATATTATAAAATAAGAGAGGGAAAGAGAGAGGGCTCTGGAATTTCAATACATTCATAAAGTTTTTTTTTCTCTGATACAGCCACAGCATCACGAAAGGCAACACTGAAATGTATCACCTTGCCAAGAAAACAGGACCGATAGTCTACAGACTTCTCCTCTCAAACAGATTTGGTTTTGGCAGAAGGAAGAAGAGATGACAGAGGGAGAGAAAGAATGGCACCGCTGTGTTTAAAAAATAAGTATCCCGTTTGGATCTGAGAAATTTAACCCGCTCCAAAGTATTGAATTGCAAATGTGATTTTTCGTGGCCTCCATCGTGTGAATTTGTTTCCATCAAAAAATAAAATGGACCTGGAAAATATTTTCAGCTCCAAAGTTTGGAGCCAAAATTTTTTTCCCGATCCATCAATGCCATCAAAATTCCATGACACTCTTTATCTTTCCCTCTCTTATTTTATTAAATTTTCTATAAATAAAAAATTCTCCTTAATTGAGGCCTCAACGCTCATGCTGAAATTGTACATCACTTAGTTCGTTACTTCGTTTAGTAACTCGTATCAGTAACAGAGAACATGGTATTATGTACAATATTCTTGTGGTAACTAAACATGTAGCTTGCTGGTATGGTTCATGTTATTGTGCATCTTATATTCTTTTATTATACATATTGTGTATTAGAAAGAAGAACAATTTCAAACTATCTTTTTATGTTTAATCTCAAGCTATGCTCACTGAAGAGCTCTTTTGTACTGAACTCTTGTAAAATTCATGGATTATGGGATTGCATTTGAATCTAATACTTACTGTTTTTTTTTTAATATGTGATTCTGTTATCTGCGAGGGACAAATCTGTTCTTCTTGCTGGTACTGTAACCTAATCTGGTATATTATGTTTTTTCCGTACCTTTACCACCATTTTGTACAGTGATTTCTGTCACGATGGATTTGTAAATACTGTGTTGCGGCTAAGATAAAACTGGAACCATATCAATATTCTCTTATGTGTTTCTTCTAACAGTGTCAATAATGACAATTAAATTTGCTGCAGTAATGGAGCCTTCCGTTGAATCAACGATGAAGTGAGATGTTCTTTTCGCATGCAATTGATGCTTTGATTTCAGACATGCTTCGTTACATACCAAAAGTGTTCAGAATGACAGAGAATGAATTAATTTACAGGAATGCATTGTGTGAATAATATCAAATGTTATGTTATGTCAAAGGCCTTCTTATAGAAAATGCTAGTTCTGGTACGCACCGAGGGTTGGTTCAATGGACATCAAACGTCGGATGCCTATCGGACCATCTCCGATTCTTTTTGAAACATATTAGAGATGAGAATTACCACATCTCATTGGACCAGCCACCAGACAAGTCGGATGACACAGCGAACGATATCTCCGGTTAAACTCAACATCTTGTTCGTCATGCGGTAAACAATAACTGTACAATATATGCCATCGAAGATCGGACACATGACAACTTAATTTGTTCACTTTCCTGTTATTTCAATAACATCAGTCCATTTTTAAGCTAAACAAAACTAAACTTTTTCAGATTTGTTATTTCTAACATTGCCATGTGTAATAATCTTATTAAAAAAAATTAGAAAAAGTGTGAACCCTATTCAATCTGTTATATATATAGAGAGAGAGACCTTTTGACAATCCTATATTATCGCATTATTCCTAATTACAGTGCTATATCGTACAGGTATTGTTGCAAAATACAAGTTGGTTATTCTGAATAGTGTTACAATAGCACTATTCCGGTATAACGAAGAATTATTGGAATAGCATAAGAGGAGAAAGGAGGAGAAAACGACATTTTTTTCCAAGAAACGAGTCCGTAAACTATATATTATCTTGAGATGGACTTAGCTACTCCATGGAGTAAAACGACTTTGTACTCCACGCCATATCTTCATTTTCAAAGTTCAAATAGTCGATTCGAACCTTCCAACATGTTCTTCATATTGAAATGTACTTGGAGACCAAATTTTACATTTTTTGGAATTTTTTACTATTTATTAAGCCACTTTGAAAATCTGAAAATCCGGGTGAACAGTAAAAAACAGTAAAAATTTCTGGACCGCCGGATCAGTGATTTTCAAAGTGGCTTAATAAATAGTAAAAAAATTCCAAAAAATGTAAAATTTGGTCTCCAAGCACATATCAATATGGAGAACAACTTGAGCGGTTCGGATCGGTCATTTGGATTTTCAAAATGAAAATAATGAGGCGTGGAGCACCAAGTCGTTTTACTCCATGGAGTAGCTAAGCCCAGCACATATTATCTTTTAGTGCTATATTTACATAATTACATTACGAAGAAATTTAATATCTTTGTAGATGCCATATATGATTGTTTGATAGCAATTACTATATGTAATTAATTTCCAATCAATTTCATTAAAGAATATGGTCTTTTAAGTCTTTCCAATTATTTTCATCCAGGGTTATGGTCTTTACATAGTGTGCTGTGTGCAAAATTCAAAGCGTTGGGATAAATTCTACGCGCTTTCACGGAAATTTGCTCTTTTCATTGCTTGCTTATTGACTACAAAAACACGTACGACCGTTTCTTTAGACTTGCAGCATCAACACCAGGAATTTCAAAGGAAGCACTGAGGGTGCATGCTTCAAATTTACACAAATACTGAGCTCTATTTCTTTCCTTGTAATAAATTCTTTCTTGAGTGAGGCTATGGTATTTCGGCTAGTGTACTATGGCTAGTGTACTACGGCTCAATATGGTACTTTTTAAAATCCTAACGGTCGATCCGACCGTTCAATGTGATATCCATATGAATATGTACTTGCAAACTAAATTTATATTTTTTTCGAATTTTTTTACTATTTTTTTAGATAGCTAGAATTTTCAGTGTTTTATACAAATTTTAGACCATCAAAATTCTAGCTATCTAAAAAAATAGTAAAAAAATTTGAAAAAATATAAAATTTAGTTTGCAAGTACATATTCATATGGATATCACATTGAACGGTCGGATCGACCGTTAGGATTTTAAAAAGTACCATATTGAGCCGTAGTACACTAGCCATAGTACACTAGCCGAAGTACCATAGCCTCACTCTTCTTTCTTTGGCATTTTTCCAACAAATCCATCATACGAGAAAACTAGTTGTAAAAAATCTAGAGTTTATCATTATTTAATAATTAATACTAATGGAATAGGGATCATCATGTTGCACACATGCAGGGATGAAAATAGTATACAACAGGGTAGGCAACTGCCTACCTCTGGAAAAAAAATTAATTTGGACAGGTTCAAAAACAAATATTGCCTATCTCTAAAAGTTAAATCTGCCTACTCAGAATTTTTAATTAGTGCTACTCGCTACTCTTTTAAGTTCAAACCCACTAACTTAACCAACCCGCTAGTCCGCTATCCTTCTAATTTCTAAATAAATAGAGACAGAGAGGCGATTGAAGCGATTGCGCAGGAGAAAAAATAGTAAGGCGTGGAGGAGAAAAAGATATCGCAGAGGAGAAAAAGGAGCGGACGCGAAGGATAGCCTATGCCTTGCCGACACCGTGAGCTCGTGACTGGTACGGTACTGCATCTTTTCTCTTAACTCTATTTTTTAAATTAGATAATAATAGAGTTTAGCATGTATAATATGTACATTCATGAATAGCTTGATCTAATTGAAGTTTAGCAAGATTTGTTATATGTAAAATAATATTTGTTATGAATTTTTGATTGAGTTAGAAATTTTTTATATTTATTTCTATTATTTTGACTTCTTATTTATTTTGATTGATGTTGTAATTTTTTTTTTTTTTTTTGCAATATATATGTTCTCCTATTTAGTTGTACCATGAATATAAATATTTTTGTCTACTATTCACAAAAATTCTGGTTTCGCAACTGTACACATGCAGGGTCAACATTCAATTTGATTTTGAAACATGTTTTGAATGTTGATAAACACATATACCTGACTCTTTATGTGGAAAATTGACAATAATAATAGCTTTCATGGAGAAGAATTGCAACTCTTTGAATTTAGGTAAATTTTATATTTATTGGGTTTGTTAATTGTTTGTTATTGGGGACAATTTTATCATCAGCTCAGCTCGTCTATTAATTGTGCAACAATACGTACAAATCATGATTAAAAAATGTTTGCAAAACAATAATCCATTAATTGAGTTAATTTCTCAGTATATTTTTTTAATAAATAGTACTTATGAAACACACTAAACTAAATAGAAGAAAAAAAGAAAAGAGATATTAATTAGTTATCATGGACTAATCATAGGCATTGGTCCCAAATGACAACAAATAAATCCGGGCCCCCAGAAACGTGAGTCGGAATTTTCCCGAACCAACGGGTGGGCCAGAGCTGCTATATCACTAAATCTGGACCGTCAAGCTGTTCTCTCGAAGACTATCGGACGGAGATTAGGTGGTCAAAACCTATCCATGGATCTCTGCTTTGACTACACCTAAACTGATGTCTGGTGGGAATACTAATGCTCCCGTCTTTGACCGCCTTGTCTTGTCACATCAATTTTTTTCTTTTATTAATAGCGGCAATGAAATGTGATGGCATTTTAGTTATTTATTAAAAGAGAAGGGGCCATTACGAAGCAACAGTAGCTGATAGAAAAAGAAAAATATAAAAGGCCGCTGAGGTATTACTTTGACCAGTGCGGGTGCCTCTCTTTCTTCCCATCTTTCTTTTTTATCGCTCTCTCTCTCTCTATTCTCTCTCTCTCTCTGTTGCGCTTTTTTTCTCGGTTTTTCTGGAGATCGGACCTGCGGTGGCGAATTCTATAGTTCTTAAAAGGTTAGTTTTTTTTTTTCTTTATCTTTTTTGCCCTCTCCCAGTTTTTGTAATTCGCAAAAAGTTATATGTTCTTTTCAAATTTGGCCCGGTAATTTGAGATTTTGAATCTGATTGCATTGAATTAATTATCGGCAGACCAAATGCAGAAGATGAGATTTGCTATTTCCTCTAATTAGATAATAATTGGCAATAGCAGAAGACCAAATGTTTGAATTGGATTTGAGATTTTTGGGGAAATTCGAGACTGTTGAGTTGCCGTCGTCTGTAGAATTCGTTCTTAGTTGGCGAGAAAAAGAAATTATTTGCCTGTTTCTGTTATTCTCCTTTTTTTCTTGCTTTCTGAACATTTATCATGCCAAATCTCATTCAGATGGTTTGATTAATTAATTTTATAAAAACTATATTTTGGATTACTCGGAGGGGAATCATCTAGCAATTTCCCCTCCGAGTAGAGGCATAGAAATTATGTGTTTGAATAGGACTGTCAAAGTTTAATCTAATTGGTCAATCCATAGTTTTGAATTTTCTTGGTCGGCTTCTAGTCATTTTTTATTATATTTTATTCAAAATGATGAAAAGGCTTACTAATTCCAAATTCATCCATCACAAATTGTTTGAATCTTCCAAATTTAATTTTCTCTTTGATCAAAACCAGGTCTAAATTTGCAGCTTGAAGTCAATTCAAACAATGGGGTGTTTTTCAGTATTAAGACCAAAGAAAAGAAGCACGCACGCATTAAATAGACATCCACCAAACAGAAGTGTGACCCCACCTGTCAGGCTGCCTGAGCCAGAACCAGAACCCGAACCAGCTGGACCATCTTTGCAGTCCGCCCCACCAAGTTTCAGAAACCGCGCAAGAACCTCCTCTCAATCGTCCGTTAGCAGCAGGGCCCGTACCTTATCAGCCCCATCTAGCCTTGTTTTAGCAGATCAGTATACAATCTCACCTGCCGGTTTCTACGATCAGGATGAATCAAAATCAAAAGCAGTCATAAAAGATGAGCATCGGTACTCGAATGCTTTACCTCTCCCGCTTCCATCCCCGGAAGACTCTGGGTCCCCGGCAACTTTGAAAAACTGGGGAAGTTTCAAGACAAGTAGTAATGTCAGTGGGCCCCTCGTCAGTGTGCCCCTAGATTTCTCTGGCCCTCTTCCATTGCCTCCATTGAGTGAAAATGGACTTCGGAACTTTTCTCATGAGGAAGTCTCGGTGGCATGTCAGCATTTCTCAACTGATCGTTGTATGTCAGAAGGAATCAGTACAACTATGTATAAGGCCACTTTTGGGGATGAGTTGGTTGCTACAAAGAAAATCGAGGCTACTGTGACCAGGGTACTGGCTTCATCCCAGGTAAATTTTCTTAGTAACAATAAATTCATTGTTTCCCCCTCGAAATCCTATTATAACTGTTTCTGCCAATGCAGAAATTATCCACAACCCTCCCTTCTTAATTTTTCGAAAAAAATTACCAAATTACACTGTGCCCACCATTTATGAAAATAAACAGTGAGGAAGGAGGGAACATAAAGTATCAACTCTTCATATGTTTATTTGTAATCTTTTACTTTTAGGAATATTGATATTCTTATAATACCTAAAGTATCATTTGCAACTTTTTTACAGACTATAAAGGAGTTTGTAAATGAGGTAAACACGCTTGCCTCCTTGCAAAACCCTAACCTGTGCAAACTTATCGGGTTCCATGCTCAAGAAGGATCAAATGAACGCATGCTGGTGTATGAGCGGTTATACCACGGTAGTCTAGACCGTTTGCTCCATGGCAGATCTGACGGTGGGCCCGCCATTGACTGGTCGACTCGCATTAAGGTGGCGATCTCTGCTGCACGCGGCCTTGCCTTCTTGCATGATGAAGGCCCCTTCCAGGTCATAGATTGTTGTCTGTCATTTTATTTTTACCTTCTTTAGGCTGTTTCCAGTGTTGTATTGATGCAGATCTTTTGTTTGTACTTCGACAGGCTATGTACAATGAGTTTTCCACTGCAAATATTCAAATTGACAAGGACTTCAGTGCAAAGTTATCGGGCTACGGATGTGTGACCCATAATGCAGACACTGATATATCTAATACATCTACAGTAAGTGCTTCTCTAACTGCAACACCCCCCCTCCCCCCCTCCAAATCTATATCCTCTGCAGTAACATAGAATTTGAGTTTGGAATTCGGACTGTCCAATTAGAATCCAGGCCAATTTGGAAATTCACGGGGACCCTTTAATATTCATGCCAATTCAATTTTTCTTTTTGTTTCTTCTGTTTGCATCTTACAATTTAATTAGTTTGATTTGGTTATATTTGTGTTGAGAGTTGTTCTTTATTTCTTCTACTATCATATTTGATATTTGATATTTGTGAAGTCTGATGCAAAAGTATTTTGATATTAAACCATTTAACGTTTTCTCAGGCTACAGCAAGTCTATCTGTGGAGACATTGGAGAAAGGATTGCTAACCCCAAAAAGCAATGTCTGGAGTTATGGAATAGTACTTCTTGAGTTAATTACCGGGCGCCGGAACCTCGATCCGCGGTATCCAAAGGAAGAACGAAATCTCATTAAATGGAGCAAACCATATTTGTCTGATGACTGCCGCCTTTCCCTCATAATGGATCCCAAAATGAAAGGTCGTTTCCCTCCAAAAGCGGCTCGAACTGTTGCCAACATAATTCTTAAGTGTCTCCAGAGAGACCCCTCAGAGAGACCAACCATGCGGTCGATTGCTGATTCTCTGGTGCACGTGCAAGATATGAAGTCCCCGTCTAAGTATCCTTTGCAGGAGCCTGGAAAAGTTATGATGAAGTCCCCAAGTTTTAATGGAATCGCTGTACCGGCCCCATTGCCACCACCTAGAGCTTGTGCTTCTATGGTTATAACAGAGGATGGAAGGGTTAGTGCTAGTGCTATGAGAAAGCCAACCGCGCCTCCTATTATGCAAGGATTTTGATTGTTTATAGGTTTTTCTTTTCATTTTGAATTTTTGGGGGGTTCATTGATTTTTTAATTTATGGTTGTGATTTTTTTTTCTGATATTAGTAGTATGAAGTGTTCTTACTAAGATGAACAGTGCTTTTTCTGTTACCTTTCCTTGGGTGGAAAGTTTAGATTAGGGATTTAAAGTTGTAGATATAACTGCAGAGTGTAGATAAATCATAAATGGGTTATTGGAAAAGAAAAAAAACAAATCGAACATTGAATTCGTATTTTCTTGTGTACTATTTATATGGTCCTATAAGATAAATTCAGTATACGTTATACCCCCTACATCTTTACTTTTTTGGTTTGTGTATTTGGTAAATGAATATAGTGGAAGATAAGAGGATGATTTTTATCTCATATGAAAGTGATGATAATTTGATAAGGTTCGTTTTTTTAGTAAGATGAAACTAACGGGTGAAAACGGATCGGATAATGGTAAAATCATATTTTTATTTATTTTTATTTTTTCAGATACGGATTTGATTGAATATTTATTAAAAAGTATATAAATATTATTAAAATTTATAATATTTATCTATTTATAATAAAATTTTTCATAATATATATTAAAATGTATGGTATATATATACTAGGAGTAGAACTAGGGTGTGATGTGCTCACCAAACTCTTTGGTGAGCACAACTCTACATAAACTATCGGATTCACTTCAAACGAGATTAATCTAACCGTTGAAACCGATGTACTTTACGAGTGATGGGCGTACATGCAAAATTTTGAATTTTTTGAATTCATTTAGTCTCAAGTCAAGTGGTCAAAATTGAGATATTTTTGAATGCATTAAAACAACTTCATTTTGGATCATTCATTTTTCATCAATTTTGACCACTTGACTTGAGACTAAATGAATTCAAAAAATTCAAAATTTTGCATGTACATGCATCACTCGTAAAGTACATCGGTTTCAACGGTTGGATTCATCTCGTTTGAAGTGAATCCGATAGTTTATGTAGAGTTGTGCTCACCAAAGAGTTTGGTGAGCACATCTCACCCTAGTTCTACTCTATATACTAGTCAGATAAAGATAATTGAAATGTAAAACTATATCTTTATTCGTATCCACACGTTGTATCCACAGCGTGGACATCAAAACCAGACTCGGTTCTTTTACGGTCTGGTTCGTTTAGAATATTGTTTCAGCTGCTGAACCGTTAAAAACCGGATAAATAGCCAGTTCTTGATTAAAAACCGCCAGCTCGTTTTTGAAGAAAACCGGGTTTTAAATTTATTGATTTTCTATAAAGTGCACTTTTCGTGCATTAGATGAGAGTTCTAGACTGGCAAGGAATAGCTCCTAGCTTGGCTCTCCTTTTGTCTTGTCCACGTGACCACATGGCAAAGACACAAATATATGAAGCAAATTAATAGTTTCTGATGTGTTATGAAGTTTGCACATAACACATTGAATGTTTTAAATATTCTAAAAAAATTAATTATACATAATATAAAAATTTATATCTACATGTATTTATTTTTTCATCAGAATGTTAAACTTCTATTTTGTTATTTTTTCTATTTTCTTTATTGTATTAAAAATGTTACTCTTTGTTATTTATTATATGTTTATTCAACCAAATACATACTTAAACGTAAAAATAAATAAATATTTTAGTTTTTGGATAACAAGTTATAGAGATATATATGTTTTAAAAAATCAACGATTAAACCGATTGACTCACTGGTCCAACTTTAAAAAAAAATTACAAAGAATCGCCTTCCAAAATAACGAACCAAACGCTCCCTAAGACATAATTCACGTCCTCTGCATTAACTCAAATATTGAGTTAATATTTAAGACCAACTTTCAATTAAAAAAGAAACAATTTTGCTGATAATTATTTATAGATTTTTCTCTGATCAGAAGAGTCATTTTCACTAATATATATCTTATATTATGGTCTTTTAGAAGTTATATTATATGTTTGAATATAAACATAAAAAGAGAGGATAGGCTCATTAGATTAAAAAAAGAATATGGGAATATTCATAAATAATTGAGCGGGAGAACCAAATGAATCGAAAGATTCATGTTTGGTTTGGGAAGAGATCATGAAAGTTTTGAAGGATTTAAATCTGCACTAATATTAAAGGGCCGCGTGCCATATAGGTGTGGGTCGGATTGGCCCGAATTCTGATCGTACAATCCAAAAATTAACTCAAACGGTACATTAATACAAAGGATGTGAATTCCCTAAGGTTGTGCTCCACAACGTTGTGTGTAATGGAAATAAAAAGAAGATGAGACAGAGAAAGCATGTAACAACTTCACCTCCCCTACACTCAGATTTACACCTTGTTTGGATAGAGAGTAGAGGGGAGGGAATGGAAAGAAAAGAAAATTTTCACTTAAATCGTGTTTAATTGATAAAATTATGTAGGAGGTGAATGGTACATGCAAGAGGGGAAATGTTTAATCTTATATTATTATAATCAATAGAATCGATTTCTCTTCCAATTTGAAGTGTAATTAATGGATGAAAATAAATTTTGTTGCAAATATTTTCAAGAAAAATAACACAAATATCTTAACTCTATATCTTACCTATATAATTATTATCCAAGTTTAATTATTTGTCACAAATTTGAATTAGATAATAAATGACTAAACGCACAAACATGTATACGTTCAAAGTAGCTATCTAAACGCACAAACATGGTGCTAGACTTTAGTAGCATTAGTATATGTTTCATTGATCGATCTCAGTAGTTGCATGTTTCGTCTCGTAAATGAGAAGAGATGAAAACTTTAAGAACAGTTTAATTAATTAATGTCGACGCATTCATTAGCACTTGCTCATACCATGTCTCGTCATATTAGTTTAGAAGTTTATTTTTCATCTTAGACACATCAAACACATCTTTATTAAATAAGAAAAATAAGGTATGTAAATATTGAAGTCATTCTATCTAAACAAACAAATTAATTAAAGATTAGCCAATAAGAAAAATGAATGATGTGACATGACATGACATGGTTAACAATTTTAAACTTAATATTTTTTTTGCCAAATTTACCATCTCATGCTTTGATTAAATCCTCCTTGCCTCTTGTTCACAGTTTTCCCTTTTCTCTGAGATGTCCATCCATGAAAAACCAACCTAAATTTGAGCCACCACTTTAGGGCCAAATGCAACCTCCTTGCTTTCTTCCTCGTGTCAATTTCAATAAACCGTTGGTTGTGTATAGTATTAATCGGGGGCACGGCGAACCGAGCCGGGCTCGGTGCAGAGATGCTCCTCCTTAAAATGGCCCGGTTCAGTTGAAGCTCGACACTGAACCGCTCAAAATCATCAAATAGTGTTATCTCACGATCTCCAAAACATACATCTAAACTAGGTCTTGCTCCATTATTACCTTTCATTGTAAAAACAGACAGCATGTGAAACAGAGAATGAATGATTGAACTTTCTCTGTCTGTTACCTATATATATATATAGGTGGGAAAGATGAAACAGAGAATGGAATGCATGATGCATCTGCTCTTTAATTAATTTAATGAAGGTGTGTGTTGACTTGTGAGGAAGGCTAAGCATCAAATTGTTCTTTGATGGTAATTGCTGCTAGGAATTGAGGGACCAGTGGACCACTAATAGAATACTCTAGCTAATAGTAATAGAGAAAAATACATGTGTTGGTATGGTTCGTTGCTGTGTTAACAAGCACTTGCATACCACATTTCATTTCATTTGCACAACTAACGCAGGCCAATTTGGGCCAAACAGGCCGACTAGTTTTCTTTAGATACCAGTTCGATCTCTAGCGAGCATCTCCGATCTCACTCTCTTTCTCAAATAGTCAAATCCAAGATGCAAGATCACTAGATCAGTATTCAATTAACAACCAAAAATAACCTAATTTTGTTCAAACGAGGTTAGAAGCATAATATATATACTCCACTTTGTAGTTTGTTCCTCTTCCAATGATCAGATCTTCCTACAATTGATTCTGTCCGACGGTCCGACCTCTTAATTGCTCGCTAATCAAATGGATACAGCTCTCGTTGTGATGCTACTGTTACTGTGCATCTCTCAAGTATCTACTGCTTCTTTTAGGGTTCTTTTGGAAGATCAAGTGCCCGAGAAGGTATATATCTTAATTCTTGCATTTGTGGTAAATACTAGTTCAAATTCTATTTATAGATGTTAATTTATCTTCTAAAATTTTAATCCCGTATTACGATTTCCAAAATTAAAATTACTAGTTCTAGTTTTGACATATTGTTGCTTTCTTTGAAATAATAGCATGTAATATCCCTTTGCCTATGGGATTGAAGAATTTATTATGATCATGATATAGAAACCATAAGAACAATCAAATAATGATATAGAAACCATAAGAGCATACAAAGAAATCAATTGGGAAAAAAATTGCGCTTCAATATTATCAAATTTTATAGCAATGGTCATGAGATTGGTTAAACAATTGCCTGCACAATTAAAGCTCTAATAATAGCAAGTGTAGTGTAGAAAGAAAATGTCATAGTGGCACCAACAATGGAAAATAAAAATATACTTTTGCTCACTTTTCCATGTCCCTTTTTTCAGGTAAATTTGCCCCCAGAAGATTTCCCTTCAAAGGATAAAGTAGATAAGCAGTCTATAACTTCTCATACAAATAATCCCAGTAACCAATCTGAACAAGCACTCCTTGGTTCAGTTGGATTAGAGAAGAAAGAAACAAAGGAGCCAGCTCCTCCAGCTGGAACAGAGAAAACCCTAAATCCTAAACAAGATAATCTTACAGTATTGGCCTCACCTGTCAGCCAAGAGACTAAGAAATCGACAAATTCAAGTGAGGAAGGAGGTGTAGTTGAGACTGATAGGACTGGTACCAAAACAGATTCAGGGTCAAAACCGGAAGAGAATGTTGGTAAGATCAAAGGGCTCTGTGATGTGGCATCTGAAAAATGTTTAAACAAGGATAATTGGATTGCATGTCTCCAGCATCCTGCTAATGGTAATTTTTTTCTTTTGCCCTTTTTTCGGTTTTCTTAATTAAATTTTGCTCGTGGTAAAAAATTAGGAAATTTCTTACAAGCTGGTAGCTGGCATGTCTTATTTTGTTGCAAAATTGTACATACCTAACTTGACTGCCAGACACAGAGCTACAAGTTGTGACACCATCTGATACCAATTATTTTTTATTTCCCTTAAAATGCCACAGTGATGTTTCTAGTTTTCATGATTTTCAACACAATTTCTTAGAAAGAATGCCTGCTTTTACTCGATTGAAGTTATTCAACTTCTGCATTACTGACTGCAGAAAAAAAAAATGAGCTAAGAACAATAAGTAAATAGCATCACATAATATAAAGGAAAGGGTTGGATACTAGCAGGGACAGGGACAGAGCCAGACTTTCTAACTCTGGGGGTCTAACATTAATGGGGGTCAATCATACAAAATTTTCTTACTGTGAATGGAGATCAATTTTACGGTATCCATAAATTTTACTCTAAACTATATAAAAAATTATGCACAAGCACATAAATTTTGAAAATTAATGGGGGTCAATTAACCCCCATTCCTACTTACTATATCCGCCTCTGGATGCTAGTGTCACTCGCTGTAAACCAAAACATGAATTCCACTCAAGAACCAAGACGTCTTGTTTTCATTGTGCCAAGGCAGACAATCAATTCAAGCATATGGTAATGCTTCTTAATCATTTTGTTTGGAGTCGGTTTTAAGAAAACATTTAGTCAGAAAAGGAAAAGGATAGTTGAATTTGACTTGTGTGGGTGATTTACATCAAGTCTAAAACTATTCTTGTGTTAATTCTTTTTATGATGATGTTTGAAATATGGACTTATACTGGTATTTAAAACAAGAAAAGAAAAAAGGAAGAATGTTTTATGATGAGTTTACCCCGAAGGAAAACACCTAGGCTTTTCAAATCTATTTTTAACTCTCTCTTTTGGTGTGTTGGTAAGCAAAACCCTTACAATCTAACCTATTTTGGATTCCTTGCTGTTACTCCTGTAGCAAATTCCTATATCCTCGACCTATTTCCTCTCTATAATATAATGATCCACTTTTAGCAACTTGCCACATGTGCTCTAAAAGATTTAGCAACGTTTTGCATGAGCTTCAATAGAAATTCTGGAATAAAAATTCAATTCTGTTTTTTGTCATCTACTTTAACAAGTCAATCTAAGGTAATATTTCAAATGACATGGTACCCATTCCCTGTGAATTTTTTATAACATCAGGTTACCCATTCCCTGTGAATTTTTCTAACATCAGGTTAAGCACTGTCTGTGTGTGTGTAATTCTTGCATATAAAAATGATGCTTCCCCATGATATTGTTACACTGATAAATGACCACATAGAGAGTGCAATGGAAGGGATTAACTTCACTGAATATGATAAGGATTTTTTCAAATTCTATGATAGTATTATTCAGGTCGCTCTTCTTTCTCTGCATGCTTTGTGTACCTTTGTTTATGTCATATCAAGCTAGCTTTTCTGATATAAGTATATAACCTTTTCTAATTTTAATCCAGATTCGAAAGAAATATCCCTTGTAGTAGAGAACAAAAGTGAAAATGACATTTCCATTGATGTAAAATCCACACCAACCCTCGTGCTTGATTCCAAGAAGCTAAATCTCACCAAACACAATTATAGCAAGGTTTGATTCTCTCTCTTCCTCCCTCGACTGGTATTCTTCCGTGAGGGTTTATGCACTTCTATTTTTTTTATGTTTTATATTATTAGTTATATCCATATTGAGTTGGTTTCGATAACTAGATGTATGTGTCTTAGCTTCTGTTTTAGAGATGCAAAGTAGATTGCATCATGTCTTAGTAGTTTATACTTGCGTAACAGTAATACAAATCTTGTATTCTCTCTCATTCTTTTATCTCGATATGAACTTAAAAGCTCAACATCTTTTAAGCTCAAGTCATTTATTTTGATTTCTGATTTTTGGTGGCTAATCAGGTGAAGATCCTAATAAGTGACTCCAACCATGCAGCTGATATCACCATAAATGCTGGTAAAGATGATTGCATCTTGCACATAAAATCGTCTACTGGAACTTATGACTGGCAAAAACCATTTCAGCAATTTGCCAGCTATGCCACTCAATTTACACCTATTTACGGTGCGTATTTGTTAATTTTTACCAGTGTAATTTCCCTTATTACATGGGCTTGTTGCAAGTTTGTAAGGGGGAGGAGGCGATCTGTTGGCGGTCCCGCTTATCAGCAACTAGAGATGGGTGGGGTCCAGAATTCCCAGTCCAACTCGGTGAATGCTGTTGTGGTGAACACAGCTGATGGGTGGGAGAATGGATGGGACGATAATTGGGATGATGAAGAGGCAGCTGTTGGTAGACCTGTTGCTGCAAATGGTGTTTCTGTAGATGGGCTTTCTTCGAGATCTAATAACAACGGTAACAGTAAAGATGGATGGGATTTTGATTGGGATGATTAAGAAACACAAATGACTAATTCAAACCGATCTAATTCACGATGGATTGTATTTATATGTAAAATTTATAAAATTTTGCTGACATTTAGTATTAAGTCGAGCAATAAAAAAAAAAAGATTTTTAAGTTTATTTTAATGCATTTATTCTTCATCATTTTTTGACCTCATGACTTGATACTAAATGTCATCAAAAATTTATAAATGTTGCATGTAAATGCATCACTTGTGAAGCAATCGATCTCAGCAGTTTGGATCTGTCGTTTGAAGTATATTTTATATGTTTTGGTGTCAAGCCAAACTCTTTTTAAGGTGTATAATTGTAAGATAGAGGTGTATATTGGAGGCTGGCTCCTCTTTGTTATAGAGAATGAAGAGATCCTTGTTCTATCTGGGCCCAAATTGCACCTTCTCCGTTGATTGTTTTGTTTGTGAGTAGCCTTAGAGGAGATGCAATTAGGGCCATGTAATTTTTTTCAAATGGGCCCTGGTAAAGCAACGTTTATCCAATTCAGATGTGAAACTGGAGAGGAGCCTGCTTGAATAATTAGAACATTGTACCTGGGGTGTTTTGGCATGCTCGTCTTTTCTCAGAATTTTGATTTGTCAAATGTCCAATTTACACATTTAAATGCACGAATTACTTACTGTATGGCAGAGAAAGTAGATATATAAATTAATTTGTTATGAGAAACTTATTTTTCCTTGACGCTGGTTAGTGCCTATATTTGTTTATTTTATCCTCAGTTTTTCTTTAAGAGTAAAAAGTGGTCTAACTATATTAAGGGAATTTTATTTTGTGCCGAAATAATCTCTCTTTTTGGTAAAAATTAATAGACGATATGGCCGACTATATTATAGTTTCAGATTTAGCAAGGAACCAGATGTTATGCAAAAGATTTTTGTTGTAGTTAAATTACACACTTAATCATGCTACTAGTATCGTGCCCGTGCGTTGCAACGGAATATATGATAAGATAACAAAAATAAATTCTCATACAAAATGACAATTTTTTATAAAAAAACAAAATTATAAATATATTACATATTTATCACAGTAATATGTATAGAAATAAGGATGTAGATAAATATGGAAGTGAACAAAAAATTGATTTGCATTGTGATCCGCTATCTAGAAAATTTCAATTGGAGATGGAGAAATAAGGAAACAAAAAAAAATAAGGAAATAGAAAATTATATCGCTAAATTTTAGAATCTATTTAATTTTAATTGTAACGCATCGTGTGGCGGTATGTGTGGCGAGTATGTTTGTAGCTAAATTTAAACTTCTACACATAAAACATATGCATTTAATCAAAAAAAGATAGATTATGTGATTGGAGAGCTGAGATTAAATCCAAAAATTAATCTTTCAATCGTAGCCGTTGGCGGATCGGACACCCAACGTGCTTAATAATGGAATGGAGATATGAGATGCAGAGCAGGCATCACATAATATCAGTGTTGAAATAGTAGCGCAATAGCGGCACTATAATGTTATTGGACCTTAAAAATTAGCTATGTGATAAAAATGCTCTAATTCAGTTATGATCGTTGTAGCGTTAATAGCGGTCCGCAGTAGCATGTAGCGCAAATAGCACACGCTATATTACATGCTTTTATTTAAAGGTCCAAACTGAAAATTTCTTTTAAGAACCAATTTTTTTCAAGGTCCATATTACTTTTGCTTTTAAATAGAAAATGATAGATAGTTAATGCCATGATGTTTATATTATTTTGAATAGAAAATGATAGATAGTTTATACTATGATAGTTAGGTTATTTTGAATATGAAAATATAGATAGTTTATAATATTACTAGGGATATTTGGAATATCAATATAGACTTTGTACTTGTTTAATATGAATATTATAATTATTTAATCAATTTGATATTACTTATTGCTCTATGGGACTTTAGATAATGTTGATAATTAGTATAAATGAATAATATAATTTTTGAAAAAAAAAAAAACATTGTGTATGATAACTTCTGCTATAGCTACGCTATTCGCATAGTTTTAGCCTTTCTGCGATGACGCGGTAATCGTTTTTTAGAATTTTGCATAATATTATATCCTACGTTGATTAAAGAAGATGTAAGAATCAAGCAAAGTGAACATGCTCCCTGAGGTATTTGCTTCACAAGGCCAGTTGTGATGATACAAGCCCCCCACCAAATTTGCATCCTCTCAGGTACCTGAGATTTACTCTCAGCTCATATGTTTAAATTGGCACGAATCTCAAAGCACAAATAATACTACCTCTACGCCATCCTGAGTAGTCACTGGCTGATAGTAAATCTGGGCCGTTCGTTTCAGTCAGGTTTAGTCAGGTACCTAGGAGGATACAGGTTCAGTCAGGTGTGCAAGTAGCAATTGAACGCATAAAGCTAGACAATAGATATCCTTACTTTGAAAAACCTAATCATTGGTTGTGGTTACTGGTTAGTGCTGCTATAATGTGTTCTTTGAAATAGAACAGATCACATGTGGCCAGAATGGACGTTATCAAATGTACAACAGCAGTTGCTGCATCTGTGACATTTAGCAGTAACAATTTACCTAATCCCTTGATTTTTTTTTTTAATCTCAAAAAATCAAGGGATTGGGTAAATTGTTACTGCTAATGGTTACATAACAACAATTATATGATATAATGGAAGTATATATATTGTAGAAGTTGTACACTTAGATTAGAAAAAAAAAAAAATCTCACTGTAGATTTCTAATCTCTATTGAGGTGAAAAATGGAGTAAAGATTTTAACAGAGCAGTTTTTATTTCATGCAGCGTACGGACTATAGAATCAAAATGGTGTTACATATAATTAGTGCGCTGCATGAAACTAAAACTGCTCTATTAAAATCTTTGCCCGAAAAATAACCCTTGTCAAGAGAAGGGGTCACAAGAGAAGAGATGCACTCAATGAATATGTACATGTGGTTAACAAAATATCTCAAAGGGGACATCATGGTGTCCCTCAATAAAATAGTTAAACAGGTCAGCACGAGGTGCTTTTGCCTTTTTTCCATTTGTCTTCCCTTTTTCCTTTTAAGTGGTACATATAATATACCTTCCTTTCAATTTTTTTTCTTTGCCTTTGGTCTTTTGGTTGGTTTTTAGTTAATTTTGTTTACAGAATGTCTGGGTCTGGTAAAGATATGGTTTGTTTCTTATTTTGTGGCCAAACCACTGGTTCTATAGAAAAATCAAACTAATAAATTACCGCTGATCCTTAAAACTATTAACTAAGGAAATGCCTTTGTTTGTGTGGGCAAATTTTGCCGGGCTCGTCCACCATTTCGATTGTTTCACGTGTAATGTACAATTTTAACGGGATTCAGATCAACTGAAATCCGAGATCCATGAACAGTAACTCTAAAATTCTTAAAATTCGAGATCCAACCGTCCAATTTTTTCTATACACGCATCTCGAAACAGTTGATTTTTCTATGTACACATCTCGAAACAATTCAATGGCTGGATTCGAGATTTCAGGAATTTCAGAGTTACTGTTGATGATTTCGGATTTCAGCAGATTTGGATCCATTTTAACGAACGTAAATGATGCATAAATTTAAGATTTATACAGGATTTACGCTTTTTTTTTTCTTTTTTTCTTTATTAAATTATTTTTTTTTTTTTTTTTTTTGAACATGTTGTTGCCTATGGTAGCACGCTGATATCTGAGGCAATTATTTAAGGAATCATAGTAGGTTCGATGGGCATCGGACCTACCTTGGTTCGATGGGTGTGATGACCATTCGATCTGCATCAGGATTCGTGTGCTATGCATCAAATCCGTACAAGTATGCATCAATTTCCGTGCACATAGATCTTGATGCTAATCGTACGGTCCTAGAGCTAATTGAACCTAAATGTAGGTCCGATGCCCATCGGACCTACTCCTATCTCATTATTTAAATAAAGTCCAGTAACAATTAATTGTAGCGTGAACATAAACAATCATGGAAGTATGGAACTACAGTACATTAGGTCATGTTAGTCACTTAGTTATGACTAAAGAAGTAATCATTCATTTCCTAACCACTATTTATAAAATATTAAGGTATACAAATTTGAAGTAAAATAAGAAAGTAGAAAATGGATGCGGTGTCAAGCAGTGACTTTGAGGAAATGATTTTGCAGCCAAAAGCAATTTAATAAAGTGCACTTGTACGGTTCGCAGTTGGAGTTGCAACTGTTCTACTTGTCCGTTTGTCACAAGCGCTTTTTTTATTTTATTTTAATGAAACTCCACGTACGAAGGAATCAGAGGCGGACCCATGTAGTTCCACGAGGGGCAGCTGTCTCTCTTGAATTTTGAGTTTTAGTGAAAATATATCGGTTTTGACCAATTTTGTTTCTCTCAGAAATTTTTTTGCTCCTCTCTAGATGTTTGGTTTGTAATTTGGATTAAATTTAGGGTTAAAATTGAAATAAATTTGTGAATTCTGATTGATAATTAGAATTATAAGTCAGAGCATCAAAAATTACAAGTCAAAGCATTGGAAAGTATAAATTAAAGTATTATTTTTTATTGAGTACTCAATTAGTTAATGAATTTAAACCCGATTCGATATTTTTTTTTGCCTCCCTAACGAAAATCCTGAATCCGCCCCTGGAAGTGGGGCCAAGGATTCCAAAAGATATCATACGATCATATTTATTTAGAATATTAAAAGGTCAGAAGCTTTGTGTTTCAAACATTTTTGTTGGGTACACAAATTTAAATATTGTTTTTTTTGGAAGAATTAAATATTGTTTTGGCATTCTGACTATTGGAGTGCGGTCAATGTCAAAGATGCTCAATTAATTAAATCTCTCCTGTCATGGCTTTTACCAAGGATAAGGAACTGGGAAAATAAATTATTTATTCACCATGCATATATTTATATATAGCAACTCTAAACTCTTAGATCCACATAAATTAAAAATTTAAAAGATAGTAAACATAGATTAGTCAGTAAAGATCTGGGATGAACCATGACTACAATTAATTGCATGCGCGGTGCTACCCATGTGTGACAATTATTACCTTTTCTAAAAATGTCCATGACACAAGAATGCAAACATTTTTTAGCGATCCTTAAAAATATACATTATTGGTGAAAGTGCAAAAAAAAAAAAAATTCATCTATTATTTTTGTATATACTTCTCACGCTAAACAGAACTTGAATATAATTTTTACAGTTATGTTTAAAGTTTATATAGTCAAATTCTATTTTTTTTTCCCACTCAGTTCTCTTCTCTATTTTTTTTTTTAAAAAAGAGGCTGGTTTCAACCAGTTAATTACAGGAGAACAACTCTTTGGTTGTGTTGTTTCACAAACGTACATAAAACATTAACCAAATAGCCAAGTAAACAACAGATCATCCAAATTCTAGAAATAGCTAGCTAAGTTCCAAAAGTAAGCTAAAGTTGCTAGTACTAAATCACTGAGTAAAGACCTGAGGATAAAGCTAAGTACAAAAAAGACACAGTAGTTGGTGTCTTTCATTCAACACTAATATCAACATTGGGTGTTGACTGGTACAACATGACTTCCAAGCAAGGGGGAATATAGTCCAGTGGTATAGCATCTTCAATTATGGACATCCAACCTGCAGCTGAGTCCTTGACTTGCTTCTTCACATTACCTATCTAATAGTCAACATTAGTTTTAATTAGTAAGATGAGAGACCTAGCAGATTTGAAAGTACAGTCATTGAAGCACATGTCATTCCTATGTTTCCAGATAATCCAGCATATAACACTAAAGACAATTAGAAAACCATTTTTCTCAAAAGAAGGTGAAGTAAGAGAATATTGTAATATATCTTCTCAGTTAGTCCAGTGTATCATGACAAGTTGGCTTTTACCTAATCAGAACCACACCTATTGAGCCAGGGGGCATTCAAGGAAAATGTGATCCCTGATTTCTACTACTGTACAAAATTGACATTGTTGGTTCCCTACCCAACTTTTAGTAGCAAGGGTATCTTTAGTAAGTATTTTTTTTATGCATTGTTAACCACATGAAAATTCTGATTTTTGGAGGTACTGGTAAAGTCCACCAAATGAGAGGTAGAGAAGACAAAATTGCCCTATTGTTTACAAGCTTATAAATATATTGAGTAGAGAACTTCTCTGATGTTTTCCATCTCCAAGTGATATTATCAAAATTACTAATAAAGGAGGTAGTACTGATAATGAATAGGAGGTCTGACCAGTCTGTTTCATTGACCCCTAACAGCAATCTATGTTACTTCATGGAAAAATAACCTCTGGGACCAGGACCTGTTTGTTAGTTTCTGTTCTCTATTTTAATTCGGTATTCCGGTAGAATCGACAATTTCGCAGTAGAATGGAATCGTGAAATAGAATCTTTGTCTAAGGTGTGAAATTGTTTCCATTCTACTATTGGAAATCTAAAAAAACACAAAAAATATACTTCTTTAGGCCATCTGCTGAATAAGCCCATATTTTTTTTGTTAAGTTAGGTCAACTAATCGGATAATTTTTTTTTTTTTTTTTAGAAACAATAAGGTCATGCCCTCATTTTAATCGGATAGTTTATTTATAATCAAGATAATGAGATGTGATGACAAGTTTTCTATATTTGTTATGGATTTAAGATATATACAGTGTTCCCACCCATTTTTTGTTTATGATGATTATACTTAGGAAACAGATTGATAGGTTCCATTTTTAAGGAGAAGGACACATCTACGGATCTACCTGGTTCTTCTCTGATGAAAAAAGCAAAAGCTCCATGTGCATCATGCCATCATCTCAGTCAGTAGGTAGCTTCGGAATCAAGCTTCTGAAAAAGATATTTCAAACTCTCTCCAGTTATTTCAAAGGGACTTGTCCATTTCCCTTGATGCCACTCTTCTCATATTGATCAAATGATTCAAATCAATGCTAACTGTCAGCCTGTCAACGAGCCGAACCGAGTTACAACAAGCTTGAACTCGGCTTGTGTCAGAATGAGTCTAAGCTGAGACAATTCATTTAACAGTTCATTCGTGTTGAAGGCCGCACATAAATCAAAGATTTTTGTTGATTTCATGTTGTGAGTTCGCTTATTGGTCACAGGTCAGAAAAGAAATTTATATTATTCTTATAACGAGTTTTATCATTTTATGATGTGCACAAAAAAGAAATAGTGAAAGAATCGGCAAGCAATTTTATCTTTTTTTTGCAACGAGTTGGGTCAAATTTGAACTCGCTAATGACGAACCAAGCCAGAATCAACTGAGCTAATTACAAGTTTTTCGAGCCAATCTTAAACGAATCACGAGCCACGAGTTTTTTTTTTTTTCTAACCCTAACTAATTAATGATAACACTTAACCTATGAGTATTAAGTATTGTTAAAATAGTATTGACAGACAATATCATTTGTACATCCGTTTTAATGAACATAGGTTATTAGTATTGTTCAAATTTTCACTCTCTCTTTCTCTAAATTTTCGTCTCTCTTTTTTGCATGTAAGTCCCTCAACTTTTTTGTATTTTATTTTTTAGTCCAAAATTGTTAGAAATTGTTTAGATATTGTCAAAAAATGTTTATAATTACTATAAATTGTCCAAAATTATTTTGTTAGATATTGTTTATAAATTGTCCAAAATTGTTTACAATTGTTAGATATTGTCCAAAAGAGTAGAACTAGGGTGTTCCTAAGCTCACCAAGTCTCTCGTGAGCTCAACTCTAAAACCTATCGAATTGGCTTCAAACGACATTTCCAAACCGTTAGATGTTCAATCTATATTAAAATGTGCTTGGAGACCAAATTTTACATTTTTTGGAATTTTTTTACTATTTATTAAGCCGGTTTGAAAACCGCTGTTTTTATTAAAATTATGCACCATTGGAAAACAACAGTTTTAAACCAGCTTAATAAATAGTAAAAAAAATTCAAAAAATGTAAAATTTGGTCTACAAGCACATTTTAATATAGATTGAATATCTAACAGTTTAGAAATGTCATTTGAAGTCCTTTCGATAGGTTTTAGAGTTGAGCTCACGAGAGGCCTTGGTGAGTTTAGAAACACCCTAGTTCTACTCTTGTCCAAAATTGTTTAGAAATTGTTAGAAATTGTTAGGAATTAATATAAATTGTTAGAAATTGTTAGAAATTGTTTAGAATTACTATAAATTGTCCAAAATTTGTTTAAATTTTTTTTAGAAATTGTTTCCAATTAATATAAATTGTCCAAAAATGTTTATAAATTGTAAGAAATTGTTTCCAATTAATATAAATTGTCCAAAAATGTTTAGAAATTGATAGAAATTGTTTAGAATTACTATAAATTGTTACAAATCATTTAGAAATTGTCCAAACTTGTTTAGAATTACTAGAAATTGTCCAACATTATTTACGAATTGTTAGAAATTAATATAAATTGTCCAAAATTGTTTACAATTGTTAGAAATTGTCCAACATTGTTTAGAAATTGCTAAAAACGTTAGGAATTAATATAAATTGTTAGAAGTTGTTACAAATTATTTAGAAATTGTTAGAAATTGTTTAGAATTACTATAAATTGTCCAAAATTATTTATAAATTGTTAGAAATTGTCTCCAATTAATATAAAGTGTCCTAAAATGTTTGGAAATTGTTATAAATGGTTAGAAATTGTTTCCAATTAATATAAATTGTCCAAAAATGTTTAGAATTACTATAAATTGTCCAACATTATTTAGAAATTGTAAGAAATTAATATAAATTGTTAGAAATTGTTTAGAAATTATCCAAAATTGTTTACAATTGTTAGAAATTGTTCAAAATTGTTTAGAAATTGTTAGAAATTGTTAGGAATTAATATAATTGTTATAAATTGTTATAAATCGTTTTGAAATTGTTAGAATTACTATAAATTGTTAGAAATTGTTTCCAATTAATATAAATTGTCCAAAAATATTTAGATTTGTTAGAAATTGTTTCCAATCAATATAAAATTATAAATTGTCCAAAATGTTTAGATTAGAATTACTATAAATTGTTAGAAATTGTTTAGAAATTGTCCAAACTTGCTTAGAATTACTAGAAATTGTCCAACATTATTTAGGAATTGTTAGAAATTGTTAGAAATTAATATAAATTGTTATAAATTGTTTAGACATTGTTTATAAGTTGTCCAAAATTGTATTATTATTTTTTTTCAGTTTAGTTTGCAATAATAATTATTATTAATTATTGTAAAACTATGTTAGAATTGTAGTAACTTGATATTTTCAAATGTAGTATGGCTAGATCTAGACGGGGACGATCACGAGATACGATGGAGACCAGAGAGAGTTTACATGCTCCCACTGCAGAGGCTCCTCATAATGCTGACACATTTAGTCATCTTTTGTGGATCCCACGTATTAAGCACCGTGTCTCATACACATCTATGGAGGTACGTTGGCTTTTTTATGTAATTTAAATAGTACTATTTAATATGATATATAAACAGTCGCACACATTGAAATCATTGTTAAATGCAGGACAAAAAGACGTTGACGGTAAGACATCACACACCTAAGATTCCGTACGTTCCTCATCCATTGATGGAACGGTACATCATGAACCTCGGCTTGTATCAGTTAGCCATTATGCCTCAAAGCAAGATCGATTAGGCTCTTATATGCGGTCTAGTGGAGAGATGGCGCCCGGAGATCCATTCATTTCATCTCCCGGTTGGGGAGATAACAGTAACCCTTGCTGATGTGAGCACCTTATGGGGTTTACGGATCGATGGTGATCCCATAGGTGGTGTCTCGGACCATCCTGACCTTACGAAGATGATACCAGAGCTGTTGGGGGCGCCTCCAAAGACGCCGCAAACGAAGAAGAAAGGGAATGATGATGAGTTCTGGTATTTGGGGTACTGTATTAGTCTATGAGAGTGTCATACACAATCGGTGATCCAGGAGGAGCTTCCATGGGTCTGCCGTACACAGTCACCGATCCAGGAGAAGGATCCATGGGTGGTCGGTGCAGCGTCGGAGATACAGGAGGAGATGGATGTGGATGATCAGGAGGAGGAGAATGAGGAGGAGGAGGCTCAGTTGGGGTATCAACTACCTCTCTGGTCGTCGCTGTCGTCGTTAGGTTTTTTATGTTTTTTTTAGTTAGATGGATTTGTAGTATTTTATGTTTGGATTGTTATATATTATTAGATTTTATGTTGTAGACTTATCATTTAGATTATTTAGTTTTGTTGTTTATCTAGTCGAACAAAATCAATTTATAATATTAAACAAAATTATAACAAATAAACTATAATAAAATTATAACAAATTATAAAACATTATAACAAATAAAACAATAATCGTCAATTATAAAGTTATAACCATAAATTATTATATAAATTATAACCGTAAATTAAAAAATTATAACATAAATATAGTAATACAACATTATTAAAAAAAATATTATTTATCAAACCGCTTCACTGGAGGACGGTTTGGTGTTAAGCTTACCGCTCCGCTGAGGGACAGTTCGGTGTTGCGAGCTCACTGCCTCAACATGGAGCTTATGTATTATTTCGGCACATAACATAATCAACCAACATAGCTTATGTATTATTTTATTTTTTTGCCTCTTTATCATCTTTTATAATTCGTGTGGTAGACTTGGTTGTAAAGTTTATTGTCATCACTTGCCAGCAATGGAGTGAAGCAATAGAGAATTTATCCTACACCTGCCCCCTCCAAGTCCAAGCCAAATGTGTTCCGCTTGTTTGTATAGGAGCTATGTAAGATGCGTCAGTGTATCCAAACACTGTGCTTGTGCTACAATGACTAGTTGTAGTTGAACTTGTATACAGTGTTTCTCCAGACCCATATAACTTTTCGCGGTAAAATATTTAAATTAGTGAAACAGCGGAATACTGCAGACAACACAGAAGAAACAAACATGAGGCCACAGAGAATCCGACTTATATCTACTGCAAATGGACTTTTCAAAAGCAATAAATACGGCATTAAATTCAAGCGTATTTAATAGACCTAACCTACAACCTTCCATCGCAGGAGGTGCCTCCCGTATTAAATTATTAATTACCTCAACGTGCATTTGCTCCGATCTTCTCCAGTTTCTAATCACTGGATAGACAGAGTTACTTTACGATCTTTCCACGTGTCCAGCTTGTGAAATCGGACGGATTAGAGAAAACTGCTGTCCAAGCTACTCGCATTTACTAACGTTCGGTTCTGTTTGATATTTTTCCATAGCACTCGTTATATTTTTCATTTTTAGAATAGAAGCCCTTATGGAATTTAGTTATCAAATTATACTAAGGACTGAATTATATATATAGTTTTTAAAGGGTACCGGTGCAAAACACTACCTACTTTTGCCACCCAGCTCATCAGTGATCAGTCTCTCTCTCTTATGAGTTACGAGCTATGAGTTATGGCAACACAAAACGATCCTCGTTCGTTCTCTCTGCTCATTCTTCACCTCATCTCATTGATTCATAAAATCTATCTCCCTTTTGTAACCTCCAAATGCTAAAACCATGACTCTCCCCTCCTTCCTCGTCGTCTCTCTCCTTCCCTTTCTCCTCCCATTTCTCGCCCAATCCGGACCCAACCCGTTAAACGACGATGTACTTGGCCTCATCGTCTTCAAAGCTGATGTATCAGATCCCTTCTCTCACCTCTCCTCATGGAACGAAGATTCCGACCACCCCTGCAATTGGTATGGCGTAAGCTGCGACCTCAAATCCAATCGGGTCACTCATCTCGTGCTAACCAATCTCTCACTCTCGGGTAAGCTCAGCCGAGGCCTCCTCTTGCTTCAATACCTCACAACTCTCGATCTTTCTCGAAACAACTTAACGGGTCCTCTTCAACCCGACTTTTTAAGGCTACAAAATCTCCAAACTTTGGACCTCAGTGCAAACAGCCTTTCAGGTTCATTACCCACTTCCTTTTTTGAGCAATGTAGGTCACTTCAGTCCGTGTCGCTTGCTAGTAATGGGTTATTGGGTCCCATACCGGCCAATGTCGGTAACTGTTTCAGGTTGACAAGTTTGAATCTTTCTTATAACCAGTTCTCTGATGTTTTACCGAGCAGCATTTGGAATTTGATCGGTTTAAGGTCACTGGATTTGTCTAATAATTATCTCTTTGGGGCTATCCCTCCCGGTATGAATACAAGCATTAATTTGAGAATGATAAATTTGAGAAATAATCGATTTACAGGCCAGTTACCTGCTGAAATTGGGGATTTAGCATTGCTTAAGTCTCTTGATTTGAGTAATAATTTGTTAAATGGGACCCTTCCCGATTCAATAGGCCAGCTCGCCACTTGTCAGTATCTCAGTTTGAGTTCAAATTTGTTCAATGGGCCTGTTCCAATTTGGATTGGAGGAATGAGGAGTCTAGAGAGTCTTGATTTGTCATGGAACAAGTTCTCTGGTGAAATACCAAATTCCATAAATCATTTACATTTTTTGAGGGAAGTTAGACTATCAGGAAACAGTTTTACAGGAGGTGTACCTACATGGGTTTTTGCATCCGGAGTGGAATTGGTTTCCATTTCTGATAACATGTTAAACGGAGCAATTGAACTAGCCGGGAAGTCAGGTTCCGCCATGCGATTCCTGGATTTATCTGGCAATGCTTTGTCAGGCTGGGTCCCACCCGATGTTTCATATCTGAAAAATCTGCAATTGCTGAATCTGTCACGTAACTCGCTTTCTGGTGATATACCTGCAACTATTGGTGATTTGAAGTTACTCGAAGCACTTGATTTGAGTTTGAATAATCTCAACCACACAATTCCATCGGACATATGTGAATTGGCTTCTCTGAAGGTGCTGAACCTAGAGAAGAACTCTTTCTATGGTGAAATTCCAACCCAAATTGGAAAATGCACTTCTCTCACATCCCTGTAAGTTCACTTACCCTCTTTCCTCTGTTGGGCATCCTCTTTTTTAACTGTTTATCTAAATAAATGAAATTGTTAAATAAACATTGTAGGGACCTCTCAGAGAATAGCCTCACTGGACAAATCCCTGTGTCCTTTTCAAATCTTACAAAGCTTCAAAGACTGGATCTTTCCCAGAACAAACTAACTGGAGAGCTTCCAAAGGAGTTCTCCAGTTGCCCACAACTAACCTACTTCAATGTATCACATAACCAACTAACTGGTGGCGTACCCTCAGGGACTTTCTTTGACTCATTACCACCCTCTTCTCTCTCTGACAATGCGGGCCTATGTGGGTCAGTCCTCAACAAATCCTGCCCGGCTGTCATGCCGAAACCAATTGTCCTAAACCCAAACTCTTCCTCATCCAACAACCCATTAACCCAACCGAATTTAAACCCTACAAAAAAACTTCACCACAAAAAAATCATACTTAGCATCTCAACATTAGTCGCTATAGGCGGGGCCGCCATTATAGCAGTTGGGATTTTGACTATCACAGTGCTTAACTTTCGGGTCCGGTCTAATAAGTCCCGATCGGCTACTGCCTTTGATTTGTCTGATGGGTATTTGAGCCAGTCACCCCGATCAGATGCCAATTCTGGTAAATTGGTAAGGATTGGAGGTGGTGATTTGGAGTTCAGTGCTGCAGGACATGCATTGTTAAACAAAGATTGTGAATTGGGACGGGGTGGGTTTGGTACAGTTTACAAAACTGTTCTAAGAGACGGCCAGCCTGTGGCCATTAAGAAATTGACTGTGTCAAGCCTGGTGAAATCAAAAGATGATTTTGAAAGAGAGGTGCACTCATTTGGCAAAGTCAAACACTGTAATTTGGTCGGGTTGAAGGGTTATTACTGGACCTCATCTCTCCAGCTTTTAATTTATGAGTACATTCCTGGGGGTAATTTACACAAGCACCTTCATGAGTCGCTGGCATCCGATTCCCTATCTTGGTTAGAGAGGTTTGATATTATATTAGGTGTTGCACGAGGCCTTGCGCATTTGCACCGGCATGGTGTAGTGCACTACAACATCAAGTCGACTAATGTTTTATTAGATGGGTCAGGGGAGCCGAAACTAGCAGATTATGGGTTAGCCAAGTTGCTACCCATGTTGGATAGGTACGTACTTTGTAGTAAAATTCAAAGTGCGTTAGGTTACATGGCACCTGAATTTGCTTGTAAAACAGTCAAGATTACAGAGAAGTGCGATGTTTTTGGGTTTGGCGTCCTGGTTTTGGAGATTTTAACAGGCCGGTGCCCTGTAGAGTATTTGGAGGATGATGTGGTGGTTTTGTGTGATGCTGTTCGGGTTTGCTTGGAGGAGGGGAGGGTAGAGGAGCTCATCGAACCAAGCTTAGGTGGTGATTTCCCATTGGAGGAGGCTGTGCCTATTGTTAAATTGGGGCTTGTGTGCACATCACAGGTGCCATCTAACAGGCCAGATATGTCTGAAGTGGTGAAGATTTTGGAGGTGGTTAGGAGCCCTCAAGGAACCCCAGAGGAGGAATTGTTGGTTTGAGATTTCTGTTCAATCTTTTATTTTTTTCCTTTTTTTGGGCGATTATACATGGGTAGAATGTATAATGCCTGTGTGGTTTGGATCTAATTGGATGATTTTGACTGTTGGCATTTGAAGCAAGTTTATAATATTGGAAGCAACATGTTTTCAATTTTGTTCATCGCATGCAAAAATTTATAGTAAACTTAAACTTGAAAAATTCTAGTTTTGTACAACTACTGACTGATGTTGGCAAATACTATCACAAAATTAGTTTCTAAAACTTGATGTTAATTACTAATTTCATTTTTATCATTTGACCAAGTCAAAGTGTTCTTTATTGACTGATCAAAGTAGAACTTTATGAATACTCTTGTCACTTTCGTCAACAGTCATTAGACCGGCCTAATTTGAAACTTTCACTTGACCAATTACCGACTTCCAACTTCCAAATGAACTGAGTTGGCATTGACGTACAAGTGGGTCCGGAGTCCAGATTCATATCTTGATGCATGAAGCCATGAACCACTCCCCATATTAAATGCCAACTATTTGCCCCGATTGCAGGCCATTAAATGGTGGCGTTACAGATTTACATTTACTACCCTGTGTAAGTGGGGTCCGGATCCTCTAAAGTAACCCAATCTTTGGGTTTTGGATCGAGACCGTCCGATTCGAATTCGTTGCTCGGGATCGTCTTAGAATTTGAATTCGTCGTTGGAATGTGTGCGCTCACTTTGGGAATGGATTTTTGCGGATTCGAATCGAATGATCCCAATCTAAAACCCAAAAGTTAGGTTACTTCACTGGATCCGGATTCGTGTAAGTGTAACTTAACTTAATAGAGACAAATTAGTAGAGGAGAACCAAAATCCTCACCAAAGAATTTGGATCCCACATTGTGACAAAAAAATTGAGTTGAAATTCGAATGATCAATCAGAATCTGCACGAATATTAAAATTAAAGATTTTGTAAATTCTAATATGAACAAAACTAGTTCGGATTATGACCAATGATTTCAAATCCAAACTCAAATTTAAGTTACTTTAGAGGATCCGGACCACTTACAGAAGTAACAGAACCCCTTCCACTATCTCTTAAATTCTAAATATTTTTTTGCAAATTCAAAGACTTCACAATTTTTTTTTCAGGTTTTTTTTTCTTAGCAATAAAAATACTCATGTACCAAGAAAGTATACGAGTATTCTTATAACTTACAAATATCATTTCTGATACATGACCATTTTTTTTTTTTTTGTAAAATGCATGGCTACAGACTAAAATACTTTTAAAAATTAACCCAAAAAATCTTCAAAAGAAAATAGGTCAAAATTAAGGAAGGCCTTTAAAAGAGATTAATCCTAACATATGCACTGCAATATTTCAAGTTTGACAAAATTCTAAGAGCCTGTTCGGCTGCTCTCTAATTTTTACTATTCATGTGGGAAAAAAAATTCACTCAGACTAAATTTTTTTTTTCCCACGTGAACAGTAAAAATCAGTTAAAAAAAAAAAATTTCCCGTGCCCAATCCCCAGCCCACTGTGCTGCCGAACAGGCCCTAAAGGAAAAAGAAATAACTACAAATAGAAAGTAAGAAAGAAAGCTGTCGAATGAAAAGTGAAAAAAAAAAGTGTATGAATTAATTTAGAAAGTAGTACATAAAATGTCAGCAATACGAAATTCCCTAGATTAGATTTCAAGATTCAAACAACAAACAGCTTATTAATGTTAATAATTATTAGTTATTCCAATAGGCAATAGCCAAAGGGGGGTCTAACTTTTTGTGTCAAATTCAAACAAAAGAACTTCAATGTTTCAAACTCTCGAGGAAAAAAAAAATACAAAAGTTTCGTTTTTACCCTTCTCAAAGTAATATTCATTGCTTTTTGCTGTGGGGGAGACGGGGAATGATAGAGAATATCAATGCTGATGTTGACAATACACTAAAAATAAAGCAGAAAACAAGGTACATGTAAAGATGGATGCAAAAAATTCCATATGTACTCAATTAATTATAAAGCTTCATCAGGAAATTTTTTTTAAAACCATAATTAGAAAAATCAAAGTTAGAAAACCAACATGATTACTTCGGTTTTTACAAAAATCATAAGAACCGAGATGCCAATTCGGTTTCAAGGTTTTTTTTCCCTGGAACCGAATTGGAATTTCGGTTCCAACCCCCATTTCACAATTTTTCCGAAGATCCGTCACGGAAAATCCAAAATAGACCTGGACCCGAAATCACTTTTCGGGTTTTTTTTTTTTTGCACGTGGAACCGAAATTAGAGTTCGGTTTTTTCACCTTGCACCCGTTTTGTGCACCTTGGACCCGAAATTAGCATTCGGGTTTTTTTTTTTTATGTTCCAAACTCCAAAGCATATCTCCCTTTTTCATTATATTTGTAGACCAAATAAGTCAAACAATATGGCCCAGCCAATTATATTAGTCAAACAATATGGCCCAGCCAATTATATTTGTAGCTAACCCGAAACCTACTTTCGGTTCCATCAAAAAAAAAAAAAAAAAAAACCGAAAGCTGGTTTCGGTTCCAAATAAAAAAAATGTTAACCCGAATTTGGATCTCGGGTTTTGCTCTGCACACCGAGTGCCGCACCGACTTTCGGAAAAATTGTGAAAACGGGGTTGGAACCGAAATTCCAATTCGGTTCCAGGAAAAAAAAAACTTGGAACCGAATTGGAATCTCGGTTCTTATGGTTTTTGTAAAAACAGAAGTAGTCATGTTGGTTTGCTAAATTTGTTTTTTCTAATTATGGTTTTTTAAAAAAATTCCTTCATCAGTGCAGTTTTTTTTTCTAGAAAAGAAACAAATTAATAGAAAAAAAAATGCTTACATTTTTCTTAGAAAGCATACTAAAGGGATTGAATCAATAGTTAGGTCCAGAGTTTTCACAAGTATCACACTAATGATCACATAGTGTGAAAAATCAATGAGACCGAATCATAATGTTTTGGGTCTCATTGGTCTCTCCCTAACGGGGCCCGGGTGTAAGAGAAAAAAAAATAAAAATTAGTATTGTTAAAAATAAAAATTACAACATTTTAGCCTTTTTGTTTTCTCGGTGAACAAAATTAAAAATCATAAATTCATAATTCACAATGCTGTAACTTGTCTTCGTGTCGCCACACACTTCTACTCTCAAAATTTTTATTTCTATCATAATAAAAAAAAATAAACCAAAACACTCCAATTTTGGAGGAATTCGAAAACTACCCAGGCTGCTAAATGCTCCTACGACCCCAAAGACTGGGGGCTGCCAATTGGCCTTGCGACTCCAATCTAGAGGCATCCAAATGAAATAGCGGCCCCTTTTTTTTTACAAAAATTTTATTAACAAAAACTTTAATATTGTTCTATGTGCCACTGAAATTTCGGGTCAAGACAAAAAAATTAAATGTTGTCACCTTGGTCTCCTAAATTTAAATGTTGTCCTAGGAAAATTTAATTGCTGTCACCTAGTCTCTATGTTTAAAAAAAAAATGGGGCCACTAAATGGTTTGACAGCCTGAGTGAATTTGAAATTCTGATCAAACTGGAGTTTTTTTAGTTTATTTTTTTTTATGAATACGATAGAAATAAAAATTTCGGCTCCTATGCGACTGCCGCACCTTTTAAACAGACGCATAGACATAGTCATCTACAACAGTTGCACGTGAGGAAGTTGCTTTGTCACGTGCTTGGGTTCTAGTGTGATTAATTGACCATGCGGCATGTGCAGCTTAACAAGCGTTTGTATTTGTAATTGTATGTTGTTTAGCTTTGGATATCTTACTTTCAACTTCTCCTACTAGTTAACTTGTGTCACACAATTATCAAATAATTAATCACTAGGCCGACTTAATTTTGTAACATCTAGATTTATATAATTTATTTAAGAGGACCGTGTTTTCATCCTCATATTTAATATGTTCGTTTTCAAAGTCCAAATTGTCGATCCGAACTGCTTAATATGATATTCATACCAGTGTTGTAAAAACGGTCTTAACGGCTGATTAAACGGCCGTTTAATCGTTAACGACGGTCAAACCGTTACGAATACACTTAACGGATACATGTTTGCGGATGAAAACGATTAATCAGCCGTTTTACCGTATAATCGGTTGTTTATTCCCGTTTATTTCCATTTATTTCCGTTTATTTCCGTTTATTTCAGTGAATATTTATTTTTAAATTGTTTTTTTTTCTATGATAGCGTGTGATAATAAGATTTATAAATTATGTATTGTAGTTTTATTTGTGCTTGAATATACATTCAATATTTTTTATATATGTTTTTCCTTCTTACTTACATTGAAATTGATTAATTCTTCTATTATTTATATACCATATATTTTTCTTATTTACTGATGTAATTTTTTTAATTAGTATGACGTGTTCAATTATGAAATTAAGTTATTATCATAAACTAAATTTAGTGATTTTATGTTGGAATGTTTCATTTCTTTCAAATAATATATTATATTTGAAAAGGCTTAATTCTCAAATTTATTTTTCATTAAATGCTTATGTGTTAAGAAGAAATAAGCGTAGTGTCATGTTATAATAATAAAACCAAGTTAAATTAAGTTTATTTGATAAGTTTAATGAGTTAAATAAATTATGATATATATATACATAAATTTAATAAAAACGTTAAATTGTCTGCATAATTCCAATTAACGGGCTGCATACCGATTAATCGCTTGGCGGTACCCCGTCCATCCGACAACCGCATACAGTTATTTACAACACTGATTCATACTAAAATATATTTGGAGATAAAATTTTATAATTTTTGAAATTTTTTTTACTATTTTTTAAAATAGGTACAAAATCACTGTTTCTAAACTGTTTAAAACATGTATTTTGTACCTATCTAAAAAAACAGTAATTTTTTTTCTAAAAATTATAAAATTTGGTCTCGAAGTATATTTTAATATGAATATTATGTTGAGCGGTTCAGATCGACAATTTAAATTTTAAAAATAAAAATAAAAAATATGAAATACGATAAAGTATTGAAAACCTCTTCTTTATTTATAAGACACCTTGATTCAGGTAAGACCTTTTATTGTGATACGTAATGTACATTAGGCAAAAAATTGAAGAGGTCGGAATGCCCTTTTTTAAGGAATGTACGTATAAGCTATTAGCTATATCAACATTCAACGTATGTTTGTAGTTTAGACGAAACATATAATCACAATAATAGTAATATAAATATTTTTCAGAGCAAGCACAAGACCTTGGTGAAAATAGCTTGTTGAATTAGGTGGAAGGACTAGGGAGAAATAACAAATTAGGCCCTTCTTTTGAGAAAATGGAAATTTGGGTTCTAAGAAAAGCCGAGTAGAGTAGGCTCTCTGTCGTTTTGCTCATTTGCTGTTGAGAAGAGAAGATTCTAACGACAAATGTATTTAAACAAGTGCAACTATGCAAGCTGAAATTCCCTCGTCCAACTGTTCAAGTGCCAGCAAAAATAGATCCAAATCTGCTGAAATCCGAGATCATCAACAGTAATTTTGAAATTTTTGAAATTCTGAATCCTGCTATTGAATTGTTTCAAGATGCGTGCACAGAAAAAGTTGGACAGCTGGATCTCGAATTTCAGGAATTTCAGAGTTACTGTTCATGGATCTTGGATTTCAGTTGATCTGAATCCAGCAAAAATACTCTTGGTCTAGTCATGTCGCGTGGTCACTCGTGATCATTACCGTTAGATCTTAATCAAATGATCTATCTAGAATAAATTAACTTAGATTATGACAAATAGTTAAATGTGACTAACGTGATAAACGTTGTCCTCTTCTAATATCAATGCATTTAGGTCCGTACAACATGACTAATGTATTGGAACCGTTTTTTGAATTTGATCACAGTACGACACGTAAAATCTGACTTAATCATAGTACGACACGGCAATATAATCCATTCTAGACACTTAGGTTTCTTAGGTTCATGATTGTTTGTGGTATATTACTTTTAGTATGATAATTTAAAAGTTACCTCTCATATTTTAATATGAGAATATTTTCAAAGTAAATTTCAAAATTTTCTTTATAATAATAATATTTTCATAAATATTAATGTATGGTTGCATGTTAAATTAATGAATTTTTTTAGACTAAAATTAACATTAAAATTTGAAAAGGATGGTGATAAACTGTAAATTAAGCCTTAATTTTCTTTTTAACGATGTATTGTTACAACATTTTGTAATAAAACATGTACAGATCAAAGTAAAATTGATGTATGTGGCAAGATTGATTTGAAATTATAAAGTCAAGTAATTTTATATGAGTAGGGTTAAAATATCTCATTGATTTTGTACTCCATCATATCCCAACATCATTATCTCTATTTTCAAAGTCTAAATAATCGATCTGAACCGTTCAACGTGATCTTCATACTAAAATGTGCTTGCATATCAAATTTTATAATTTTTATAATTTTTTTACTAATTGTTTAGAGAGGTACAAAATCACTATTTTTGAATGGTCCAGAATCTTCTAAAAATAGTGATTTTGTACTTATCTTAAACAATAGCAAAAAATAAATTTGGAAAAATAAATTATTTTGTATCCAAAGATATTTTAATATGCATATTGAGCGATTCGGATCGACTGTTTAAACTTTGAAAATAAAGATGGACATGATGGATAACAAAACCAATGAAACATTTTAGATATTTTCACTCATGCCAAAAAAAGAAAAAAAGAAAATCATAACTGAAAAGTTCAATGACTGACACAAATCTTATGTAATATTTACATTTCATTTCAATTATGTGATTTTGCATATTTAAAACATTAATTTATCTCCTATATATGTCTACTAACAATTTGTTACGAATTTAGTTGCAAAAACAAACATAGAAATAGAAAAATTCAAATACATTTTTCAAATACATTTTTCTCTCAACAAATTAAAAATTGATTATTCTTTGTTTCAAACTTTTAATTTTATAAGTTAGTTTTACATAAATGAGATATTAAAAAAACTATAATTATTTTTTTGTTGTGAAAACATATTATAGCTTCAAAGAAGTCACGAAAAATCTTCTTCTTACTTTTCTTTTTCCAAATATTTAGCTTCAGTTGTCTTCAACATCTGATCATATGCAAATCACATGAATAAAAAGTTCAATAAGTCACACTTATATAATGAATTTTGAATTTTAAAGCCGATTATTTTCCATTGGTTTTTAGAACTATATATATACACTTTTATGGTATACACTTTTATGTGAATAAGGTATACACTTTTATAGTCGATGGCGATGACGAAAATGTAAAGAGTTGTCTCCTTCCTCCTCTCTTTCTTTTTTCCTTCTTCTTTTTCTCTCTGAGTGGTGACTGTCTTAGTCCGGTTGATTCAGTTTCCGGTCTGGTTTGATTCAGTGCCTTCTCGGCTGAGTGGTGACTGTCCCGGTCTGGTTTGATTCAGTACCCTCTTCTTCCTCCTCTCTGAGTGTTGACTATCCCGATCCAGTTTGATTCAGTGCCTCTCGATTGCGCATTCCTCTGGGCGGCATCAGATTTTGGAAAGAAGAAGACATTTCGTACTAAAGGAAGGGTTCGATACGATGTAATCCGCCAGCTATGCAACTCGAAAAAATTACTGCTGTGTCTACATTTCCGGAGATGAAAATCAGAAGGTCCACCTACTTGCTAATTGGACATGAATAGGCCAATTCGTATTCTCTGACTTCATGTATCTGTTATTTCCTGACATAGCAAATTATATGATTTTACAAGTAGTTCAATGTATAGATTTTTATGTTTTTTAATCTAAACATAGAAAATCTATATAATAGCTACTTTGTAAATCGTTGGATCAATGCAATCGCTTACGGGCTTTCAACAAAAAAAAATTATAGATATATATTCAGAGCAAAAAACTGATTTGCGTTAAGAGATTCTAATAGCAAGTAGATCCCTTGTCGTTTGCTATTGAGAATTCTAATCTCACAGTTATCATGGAGTATATTGATAAACTTTAGATTGATTATAGAAACATGTAGAGTGAAAAAATTAATGACATTGAAAACAGGGGCGGAGGCAGAACTTTTTTGAATGGGAGTCAAATTTTTTTTAATAAGAATGGTGAGTGAGAGAGAGATAATATAAAATAAGAAGTGTTACATGTGATTGCTTTTGATTTTTTTTTATTTAAAAAAGTTCTAAAATATTATAAATTCCTCAAATTATACACAAACCATTCATTTTTTTTTAATGGGATCAATAGTATAAAATTTCACAAAAAATATGGGGATCAATTTATTGTACATGTAGCATTTTAGTATAAATTATAGAACAAAAATTTATTTCATTACTAGTATTTGAAAAAAAAAATGGAGGTCAATAAGAGAAGAGAAGAACTGTATCTGAAGCTTCTGCTACGTGTCGTTGCAATTTTGACTCTGTTGATAGACTCTTGGTATAAAATTTGAAAGATACAGATTCTGGGCCTTTAACTAAAGGCGATTCATTATTTTGGAATATCATAGCCTCATGGGCTTATATGAATTTTTGTACCATGAAGGCCCATAGCTCTCTTTCAACTAGATCGGGTTGGTTCAGCTCCTCTCCTAGAGAAGCAGGGTTCTTGTTCTTCGCTTCCAAGTTCCAACCTCCAACAGCAGCCGCAGCATCGATCGCAAGTCCTAGTAGATAAAAAATGGGGATGCCTTCGGGGGACCAACTCAGCACCTCCACCAGGAACAAAGCGATAGCTTTTGCTCTTTGCAACCATCTCTCTCTTGATGCAGTAAGCTCTGTCATCTTTTGTCATGTCTCGCTCCATCTACCTACCAATTTCATTTTACAACTGTAAACAGAGGAACCCATATGTGATATGTGTGCTTATTAACATTCACTGGACTTATTCTACGCGGATGGCAGCTCATTGTTATTTCAGTCAATTGATTATTGATATCAACAAAGTGAAGCAATTCGGTGTTCTTGGTATCTATTAATCTATATCTAGATTAGGTCAAATTCTTTCAAAATTCAATTGGAATTAGCAATTTCAATTTCCTAGGTTATATTGGAAAGAATTAACCACGGCCTTAACAACATTACTGCTATCACCTTTTACTTATTCCAGTTATCCATTTCTCCAAAATAACAAATCTAGTATTCAGGAAATTTCAAGCTCTTGTTCATAACAATAACACACTAATTTTGTATCACATGCAATTGCAGGTTTCATCAGTTATTGTTGTATCTTTAATGTGATTTACCAGCGGGTTAGTGCTTTTCTTTTCAACCAATTGCTACTGATTTTTCTTTTGTTTTTTCTAGAGCAAAGTTCCTGCAAAAGTTATTGAAGAAAGTGACATTAATGGTTTGCTTTCGAGTATTGTGACACCTTTTCCAAATCAGGATGAGGTGAGTAATTGCCTTCTAATCTATTGTCATTCATAGCACCTCTTTGCTTGCTAAACATAATGTGAAAGAATTTATATTCATAAAGTTATATTTAACCCTGAAAATTTGGTGTCTGCAACATCCTTGAATAAGCAGATCCTTTTTGCTAATGATTATTCAGGCAACAATGGATTTGATTCAAATTCCCAAGTTTTTAGGTAATTTACAATATTTCGTTAATAAATATGTTACTGTTCTTTATATTCCAGATCATGAAATGGGTTGAATTTACAAGCAAATTTGATGGAAAAATGGATGCCACAAAGTCTATGCTCAATACCTTAAATAATGATTTGTCACAAAAGTCGGTATTGGTGGGCCCTGGCTATAACCCGTCAGTAGCAGACATTATTGTACTTCCAGTTATTCATCCTTTCTTGGTATGTTAATGTACATTTCTTAAATCATTGCACTATTTTATCATCTTGTTTAATTCTCTTTTCAGTCTTTACTATCTGTGTCCATTTAAGCTTAGTAAATCAAAGTAATATGTGAAAATTTTATTTTTCTGCGTATCATTACCTATTTTAATGACAATTGTAGGAATCAAAGGTAAACAGATTAGTATAATTTTCTTGGATGTTTATTTATAGAGTTTTTCCTTCTTTCAGATTAGTCTTGCCAAGACTGACATAGAAAGTCTCCCACATTTAATTAGATGGGCTGACTATATTCAGGTACAGTATCATATACTTATATTTTTGCACACATGTGATCAATTTAGATAATTTTTATTATAACCAGCATTGCAATTTATGTATTTGATCTCTATTCAAATTACTTTTTTTTTTTATTTGTTTCAGAATGTAGTAGATTTTGGGGGGTCGATTGAAAAGATCCATGTCAACAGGGCGCCATTCACACCTCCTGCTGCTGTGAGTAGTTTTCAGAATCAGTTGTCTTATAAATTTTTCTTATGGATCTAGTGAGAGTAAACTGGTCTACAAAGCATGTAGAGATGCATGATATGCATCTTTCACATAACTAGCAAATTTTTAAACATTCATGGCATGCAAAACATGGCAAAGAGTTTTGTAGAGTTGAAAGCTTGTTGTAAAGAGTAAGTACTATAATGTAGTAACAATTTTTTTTTTTTTGAGTAAATGTTGGAGGTCAAGCCACCCAACTATTTAATATCCACAAGGGATTCCCCCATTTGGGTTTCGAACTTGCGACCTCCCACATGGAAAGCATTTGCCTTTGCCACTAGACCAAAGGCTGGTTCTCCATAATGTAGTAACAATTATTAAACATATGCTGTATAAGTTCTCATGCCATGTAGTTCCCCAGTACGGAATCACAAGACCATACATAAATGCACCTGAATTCTCATGCTGGTTCTCTACATAAATCACAAGACCGTACATAAATGCAAAATCAGATTACTAGTTTTTCCCAATATGCAATCTCTTACAATTCCCGTGTTTGGTATAGTTTCATGCATAGTGATAACATTATATGTAAGCCAATTCGTAACGGTTGGGGGTTGGATTTTCTTTTCTTTGTTTTTTATTTTTTGGGTGGGTGGGGGTGGGGTTCTGTATTAAGAGGTTGAGCTGAGGTTGTTTGCTCTCAACTCTTTGAACTCTGAAAATTAATTTTAGAGAGGTATATAGTGAATTCCTTGATGTGTGTTTGTAAAGAGTGGCTGCCGTAAAAAACAAATACTTGAAGTGGTGGTGGGGGAGGGGGGGTTATGAGAGGGGCGCCCAACTACTGTGATGCTTCCTATTACTGTCATAATCGGGCCACATTTGATTGGATGAATCACAAAAAAAGGATGAACCAGAAAGGTTGATTGATTTTGGACACAGTTTTTTCTTCCATTTTTCACTATTAAGAGAGCCTGTTCATGTCTTTTTATTTCTGCAGAGTTTGAAGAAAAATGAGAAAGCAGAGATTGAACCAGCATCCAAAAAAGAGGCTACTGCTGTGAAAAATGCTGAGAAGCCATCCACCAGTGGCACTCCAGAAAAAGTTGTTACTGAGATATACATATTTTTGTTTCTGATTTTTCTTAATTTATGCCCCAAAGTTAGCTGAATCAACTGAAACAAATGCTTAATTTTTTAACTATTAATTCTAGCAAAAGAAAGCAACAGCTGAAGAGAAAGGAAAATCGAAAAGCGATAAAAAAACAGAGGAGAAAAAGAAAGCACCTGAGGAGTCGGTAGCGAAGGATGCTGAGTGTAGTGTTTCTCTGCTCAACATACAAGTCGGCCGTATCCTTAGTGCTAAAAAGCATCCTTCAGCTGACAGGTACCACGCAACACCCTCTCCCTAACCATTTACACACACACACACAACAAGAAAAAAGAAAAAAGAAAAGTAAAGGAAATAAAGAAAGGAAGACTACCATGCAAATAAAATGTAAAATGGGATCTTCTTACACATCTTGAACAGTTTGCTGGTGGAGGAGATAGATGTAGGGGAGGGAACTCCACGCCAGGTTGTTAGTGGCCTTGCAAAATATTGCACCCCAGAGGAGCTCACAGTGAGTTCTCAAAATTGAAATTTCATTGAATTATTATATATCATACACCTGTTTCTGAATTTTAATGGGCTTAATATTTTGTTGTATGGGAATTTCTGAAGAATCGACTTGTGGTGCTTATCACAAATGTGAAGCCTGGAAAGCTGCGTGATGTCTTGTCTTGTGGTTTGGTATATATCTTGTTTTTTTTTTTCATGTTTGCTCACTTTCTAATTTCAATGTTTTTCTGTTGCATTATTTTACAAGTTGTAGTTTATATATAATCCTTATTACAATTACTTCGAAACACTATGTAGGTGCTGTGCGCCTCAAGTGAAGATCATACGAAAGTGGAGCCATTGATTCCTCCCGAGGGAGCCAAAATAGGAGAGCGTGTTTCTTTTGCTGGGTAAGTAAATAAAAGATAGGATCTGCTGGCAATCTGCTAACTTTATAACTGTTACAATGGACTCCAAAAATATGAAATTCAAAAGACAAATTCACCTGTTATGTTTGTTCAATGAATAGAATCAAAGGCAAAAGTTATATACCAATTAACGGGCCTTGTTATAATTTACTCTTATTATTCTTGGACAGGTATGATGGAAAGCCTGAAGATGTTCTGAACCCCAAGAAAAAGCAACTTGACAAGATAACCCCGGTAGGTGTTATCACTTTTCTCACTTAAAATGAATTTTTTAAAAATTAATTAGGTGAGTAGTATTTAAACTGAAATGTTTCAGACAAATAAAATTACATTGCATGCCTGTTAGTATAGCAAGTACTGTTTTTTTTCTGGTCCTGGTACGGAGTTCTCAGTCTTGGTAAAATTAGGCCTTGAGTGTTATATTGATCTGATTTTATTGCTTCCACGGTGGTAGTTTATGTTAGTCTATAATTAATGACGAGCTGCCTTGGTTTTTGTGCTGGTATGGATTCAGCATCTCTATACTGACGAAAATGGCGTGGCTACTTTCAAAGGAGTACCATTCATGACCTCAGCGGGCCCCTGCACCTCTACTATTCCCAAGGCTACCGTCAAATAAGCTTTTATTGAGTTTGCTTGTTTAGTTTTTAGTAGCCAGTTGTGTTTGTTTTTAAGCTTTAAATTCCAGCGCACTCTGTTTGTAATAGGGTTTGGTCCATTTTAATGTTCTTGGAAGATATATAAAGACAAAATTTATAACCGTCAGGTCTTGTGTTTCTTCTCAGAAAGCTAGACCGAGTTTTTGTTTGACAATTTTGTAACATTGTGTTGGAAATTATGAAAATTCACTGGCTATGAGTTTTGTGGGGTGTAGTTCGTAACCGATATGTTAATCTCAAGGCCCAACAATGTCCAACCTCACTGCATAAATTCTCAATTTATGGAGGAAGGTTATCAAGAGAATATTATAATAGTATTATTACCAATTACAGAATTAATAGGACAGAACAAAGACAGTTAATTATCGACAATTCAATAAGAAAATCGGCAATTCCAAAATACTACATTTATAACAATGCTTGATTAATCATTTTTTTAAGATTTTTTTAGAAATCAATAATTTAATTCTTTGAGAAAGAGAATGATTGTTTTTTTTTTTTTTTCAAAAATAGATGAAACTGGACTAATGATGCGGTTCTACCATGTGTCCGTTTTCAGGACCATATCAACGATGCGTTTTCAGATCTTAAACTCAATTCTAATCACATATTTGTCTCAAAATTGATCCTGACAACAGATTTGCTTGAAAGCTATTGCTCCATCAACCCATCCTTGGTAGAACCGTACTATTGATGCGGTTCCATCTATTTTTCAAAGAAAAAAAAACAATCATTTCATTCTAGAAGAGTTAAATTATTAATTTAAAAAGAAAATCTTATTAATCATAATATGAAATAAATTTATAGATAGTGGTGGCCGCAAAATAGGAAAATTTTAGCTAGTGTTCCTTATCGAAGTAGAATTTTAGGGGAGCACTCTATAAGAGTAACTGGTTTCAAGCCCTAATACCATGTGCTGGTGTTGACACTATCACAGGATTATGTCCCGCTATGTTAGTTGACCCAGGAAAATTAAACAAATCAAGGCACAAACAATGCCTTGAGTGTGCAGGGGAAGAATTCTGCCACGCTAATTTTACTCTAATATTCCAAGTTATTACATTAAAATATTCGTTTTTATTTTTTATATAATATATGTGATACTTGTTGAAGGTTCAATGAACTAAATTGCGAAACTTCTTGGTTCAATGAATTTCCTAGGACATGGTTCAAACCAATAATAAATCTACAAGAAATTTGTTCTATGGAGATGACGCGCTTAGAATAAATGTAGACTTACTTAAAAAATAAAATGCTTTTAATAAGAAAGTAAGAATATTTAATTTGTTATAAAATAAAAAAGCACCAACATCAACATGTGTTTCAAAGCTTATTGCAATTTCACCCAATAAGCTTGAAATTGCAATCTGGTACATGGGCCTGGCAAATTAATTATTTAAATAATTATCCGTTGGATATCTCTGCTTAAGGAGTAAGTTGAAAATAAAACCAGAGTTTGACCTTGATTACCACTTACTAAAACTGTGGGCTTATGTTAATTTATTAATTTCTATTCTTAATTGGTCTCATCAGCAGTGGAACCAGTAGTCCCATAAAAATTGTTGTATATACTAATACATAGTAAGATCAACGGTTGAGATGCATATGCACTATGTGATTTAGTCTTAATTTGTACACAAGGAATCGGTCCTGTACTCTTGCCAATTGCTTAATAAACATTATAGTTAAGCATTACCATTTCTTTAGATAATAAACTTTATTATTTTTTTGAGTAATCAATGAGGGTCTAGCCCACATTTCATTAACCATGATTGGTAAAAGTTTTTTTTTTTGGGTTTCTGAGTGAGAAACCCGGGTTACAAAAATGCACAAAAAGTTAAGAAAATCGAATGTAAGCAAACCTAGACATGGGAAAGAAAATAAAAATATAGAACTGATACACAACTACTTAAACCATCCCTAACTTCTTCCAGTTTGATGAGGTTCGACTGCTCACAGCACTTGTGCGACTCCTGACCGGTTAGTTGTACCGATCTTGAACTGTGTGATTATCTCCTGTACCAGTTGTACCGTGTTCTTGCTTGATTCCCTGAAGATACAATTACATCTCTCTCCAAATTACGAAGTGTGCGATCAAAAGCTCCTTTGTGTTATCGCTTACATTTGTTTCAATCAAGAGCTGCACTCTGTCCTGTCCCGGTACCTGTACCATAATACCCTGTAGTAGATTCCTATACACTTGTTCACTAACCGGACAGTCACTGAATAAGTGTCGAATTGTTTCGTCGTTTCTTCTACACATATAGCACATGCCAACAATATGAATTTCTCTCAAATTGTCGGCAGTGAGTATTCTATTGTGTAATAACAACCATCCAAATGTTCTCATTCTCGGTGGTACCCGGATCCCCCAAATTCGATGAATATCCGATTGTATCTCCGGCGTGTACTCCATTGCCTTGTATGCCCCTTTTACTGTGAACTGTCCACTAGCCTCCGACTTCCATTGTGTAATAAACTTTATTATTATCTTCATTATCTTTGATTATGAGCCCCTTTCATGAAAAAGACAAGGGATATATATGTTTTTGATTCTACTGTACACTCCTCTTTATTCATAGAGAAGGAAGACAGACTTTTAGTACCAGTATTTTTTGCAAATTATGACTCCTGAGAATATTCCGATAAAGGATACCAGTAAAACATGAAAAAGCATCATTAGTCCAGAGTTTCATACCAGCGGGTACAGGTACTGCGTTTTTTTCAGTAACCATACATGTTCCAGTATGCAAATTAATCTACTGTACAGTTCCTCTTTTCAAGAACAAAAGAAAAATTATAATTATTTTCATATTTAACCATTAGCATGGTAAATTTTTTGTTTAATCGCTCAAGATTATTGCATTTTACAATTAAAGTTCCTAACTGATGCAAAATACAAAGCAAAAAAAGAAAAAGAGAGCAAACAGAATAGAGTACTAACAAAAACCTCTAAAATTAATCCCACAATACAAGGTTCTTCAAATTAAAATTTTAATGTGCAACGCGCAACCTCATCTATGTCATGAAAATTCTTTCCAAATATTTGTATCGTCAATGCCTGTCAGAAATTGATCAAATGGATCAACATAATATGGATCATCAAGTTTGAAAAGCCTTTCATCAAAATCAACAGTTGTTTCTGCACTTCCAGAGGAAGATTGAATGCCTGGAGATAGCATATGATCATCCAAAAGAGGCGCATGCCACATTGGATCTGGAAATGCCACGGTGTTTTGCATTGATGTACTATTGCTTGGAACCTCCTCTCTTTGAATAATCTCTGACCCTGTTGAGTTGATTGAAGAATGATAGGGGAAGGGGAAGCTTTGTGAATTGTTTGCTGCTGGATTTGAACTGAAATCAATGACAATAGAGGAATTTTCAGTATCTTGGCAACTGTAGAACTCAGTACAAGTGTGATTTCCTATGTACATTATCTCGTATTTCGACAGGTCTTCCTCCGATTGCTGGACTTGTTTTGTCGCCGGGCAGTTTAGGTCATACTTGTTAGTGCACCTGTAGTAGCACCTGAGAATATGGAAATAGAATCAGGAAATTAGTTGTCTTTTTCGAGTTTGTGATTTTGTTCATACAATAAATTGGAAGATTTCCTTCAACCCATACATACATGTACAAAAATAATAAAAATTAAGAGATCATATTTCTTATAAATTATAATTTTTCTTATAGTTTTAAAAGAAAATTTTGAATATTTGAAATACTGATCGAGTGTTTACCTCGGATACTTCAAACCTTGAATCTCCTTTTGCCCATATTTCCTCCAAATATAATTATCTTCCGGGTTCTCGCGCACAACTTTCGTATATGATTTAGCATCAAAATTTCTACAAAAGAATAGAGAAAATAAAAGGCAGGATCAGCAACCCAAATCTTCATGTAGTCAAGGAATTCAACCAGGTTTTAAAACAAAATATAAGAAAAAATGAGCAGAATTGCAGCTGCACTGACAAAAAATCAACTAAAATGGATTCAAATAGAGCATCTGAGCATGCATGCATATTAAAGAATCAATTAGAAAATTAAATGAACAGTAAATTCAGATACCTTCTCTTATGATCTCCACCGGGTTTTGTAGTATGAACCTTTCGTTTCTTATCTTTAGCAGAAGCAGCCTTTCCTAAGATATCAATAGCTTTAGACAGAGAACACACTATCTCTTGAACAAGAAGCGCATTATCTCCTCGCATGAGGTCGAGTCGCAGAGCCGAATTGTGGCCTTTCTTCAATACATTTAACACTTCTTCCATGTTCTCCATTTTCCTTATTTCCCTCTATATTTGGCTTTCGAGCTTTGAGCTGGCCTTAAGAGGGAAACTGTATTATTTTTCTCCTTTTTGTTTCCGTCCTTGAGTTGTGGATTATTTGGGGGAAAAATGTGGAATGAGGCTATGTTCCCTTTTATAATTGCTACTAGCTAGGGTCCAATCTTTTTTGTTTAATTAATTTTAAAGCGTATATAATTGTTAGATTCACTTGAAATTTTCTTACTCCAACTTGTCTTTATTTTTATTTTTTTGGTAAATAAAACCAACTTGGTTTGCGTAAACTAACCCTTAGTCACGTTCTTGATCTCAACAAAATTGATTGAAAATTTTGGTCGTATGGAAAACTGATTGATTTAAAAAATGAGAGACAAAATGGGACTGCATGTATCTTTAAAATAATGAAAATTAAGAAGCTATTATTAGATTTTTTTTTTTATTATTTTAGTAGTCAGGCATATTCTACATAAAGAAAAAAGGTGTTGAAATAGCAGCACCGTACCGAGGCCCAAGCCCATTAAAAATTCTGGAATATTCTAGTCAATATATTATGTAACCGACTTATGAATGAAAAATACTAGAAATGTATTTTGTAATATCTTATAGGTTCTAGACATTTGTAACCGATATTAGGAATTGTACAAATAGGCGGTAGAAGTTGTGTCCGTGAGTAAGGAATTAGAGTGAGTGTGCCGTGTAGTTGCAGTACTTCTCTTAAGTAATAGAAATTAAGTTATACAATTTTTTTCTGCTCACAATTTATCCAAGTTAATACTCAACAAGTGGTATCAGAGTGGGTTAGGTCCTGTTGGCTATAAGTTTGTATAACCTGTAAGTCTGTTGTTGTATAACGGCTGTATGGGTCGGGTAGGGTTAAGACAAATTATTAACGTGTATGGATGGGTATGGCGTAGATTCAATTCTTAGTGGGTTATGGGTATGAAATGGTTCCACGTAACCGTATCGACCATTGACACCACTTGGGAGATCGGGGTGGTGATGAGATCGAGGCTCCATCGAAATTGATCCGAGCTTATAAGAAGTGGAAGGTGAAGGCAGGCCGAGCGTTTATTCGTGTTGAAGGCTACGATGGATAAGAACCTACTATCTCACATTGAAGATGGTGGAGAGACCAAAAGAGCATGAGATGTCTTCACCGCGTTGTTTTAAGGAAAAAAACAAGTCGGCTGCAACTACTCGATAGGAAGCTGATGAATATCTCCCAAGGTGGACATGGCTGTAAGTGAGTACTAATTATATCACATCTAACAGTTTTATTTTGACGTTTATGTTTTAATTTTGAGTTATGATAATTTATCCAACAAATTTATGTTTAACAAATTTATGATTAATTTATCCAAATTTTTTTGAGTTATGATTAGTTTATGTTTTAAAAATAGAGACATGATGGAGACACAAAAAATGAAGGTATTTGAATCCTTTTCTATTTTATTTGTACATGTAACTATCTTATATTTTTATTATTATAATCAGATTGATTTATATTATATTTCCTTTTTTATTTAATTTTACAATAAAATTAATTTATCCAACAAATTTATATTGTCTTTTAATTAGTAATTTATCACAAAATTGATTTACACAATATTTTATCAATTATTTAATTAATAATTTATATCTTTTAAAATATTAGAAAAAAATATAAATGAGATTAAAAAAACATAATTTTTTAATTTTTTAATATTAGGTACTTGATGTATTTTAATATATTTATATGTTATATTTTTGGACAAATTATGTATGCTATCAATTTATTCGTTAAGTATTGTTATTCGTTCTGTTACCCGGTATCTTAATGGGTAAGGGTAGGGTATGGGTAAGCTAATTTTAATGAGTAAGGGTAGGGTATGGGTATATAAGACTAATTTTAAATGAGTATGGGTATGAAAATATCTCAGTGTTCTAATAGCGCGCTATAGCGTTTTTGGACCCCAAACGCTACGCTAGACATCAAAATGCGCTATTTGCGCTACGGTCGCTATAGCAGCCGCTACAGCGCTATAGCGTCCGCTATTTGCGCTATACAATATGTGGTTTTTTTTAAGCAATTTATATGGGTTTTAAATAAAGATAAAAAAATCTCAAAACCGAAATTGAATTTGTTGCTACTTGCTACAGATAAATTAATTTGAAATGGAAATAGAAATAGAAATTGAATAGAAAAAAAAGTCTAAACCGAAATTAAAATTTGAATAGAAAAAAAAATTATGTCATGAATCATGATGCTTAAGATATTTTAATAGGAAAAATCGATAGTTTTATGATATTACTATGGGTATTTTGAACCGCCAATTTAGACTTTGTACGGGTTCAATATGAATATTATAATTTCTTAATTACTTTGGTGTTATTTATTGTTCTATGAGACTTTAGATAATGTTGATATTTAGTACAAATATTGGATATCGAAGATGAAAAAAAAACGCTATTTGGAATAGCTTTCAGTAAAACGAAGTTTTACTTCGCGAAGTACAATAGCCCTACTCTTTATATATATATATATATATATATAGATATATATATATATATATAATTCAACAAAATTTTAAATATATACAAATAAATTTTATTTTGAAACTCGAAAGGCATGTATAATTAAAAAAAAAAATTAGCTGTACGTTATTTAATTATATATGCGGAGAAACACAAAAAGGTAAATTCATTTAAAATATATATTATAACTTAGAAATATATCATACAAATATATTAAATTATCGAAGAGATATATGTATTAACACATGAGCTATCCAATTAATATAAATGAGAGAAAATAAATTTGATGGATAAGAGAATAAATATAATGGTATGCTTAAAAAAAATTAATAGCTTGATTTTCTTAATATCCTTGGTTAATGTTACAAAGAAGTTTTTAAATTTGTGGAAAACTTTCACGTCAATTGGATTTCAAATCTCCATAAAAGAAATAATTTTTTTACTAATAAATATTCTTGGTTGTTACAAGAGTTTAGTTAGTAATTGTTTCTCGTTGCTAAGTTGTTGAAGCCGTAAGAATTTTAATTATTTCCTTCTTGTTGCTATCTTCATATTTTTTTTTTCCAAGACTAAAACCTCACAAATTTAATATGCTAACTTTCCTGTTGCGCATAACACATACTACACCTGAAAAAGAAGAAAAAAAAATATTGTTTGTCAGCAATTAACACCTTTGGATGTGGCAAGAGGCAAGTACCAATTTTGGTCCATCATATTTTCACCTAATATAGTAGCTTCATAATTATCCACCATATTTTACCACCAAGTTGTATTTGTTAAATTAATAAGAAGCTGAGTTTTTGTTGGCTCTTCACCTCCACATTGGGGTACTGCACAAACTAGCATTTATTATTTTATTTTTTTCCATTTACCAACAAAAGATTCTCTCCTCCAATCCATCTTCCTTACCTTTAGTTCATTTAGTTTACAAATTAATGGCATCTGAAGTGGGAATAATCAAAGAATTAAACACCAAATTTCAAAAGTGCAATTGAAGACTTGGAAAGAGGGTGTGTTGTCACAGCTTCGGTTAAAGAAGAATTAGTTGTTGGCAGTTCTGAAGCTGATTTGCTCTTAGGAGAGAGAAGATATAATGGCTTTGCATCTTCCCTTGATATGTCAACAAGTGCATAAGTTAATAGATGAAGCAGTACAAGAAACTATACGCTGGGAGACCAACTGCTAAAAGGACGAGGGTGATAAAGAGAATGGGCACTTGTGATCACGCTCGCTCATTTACTGTTTGGATTAGTATATTATTTAATAGCTGATGTGAGATTAGGGTTGTAAAACTCCAGTGGGGAGCCTGTAAATAACTTTTTCTTATTAATATATTGTCAGCTGGCTTCTTGCCAACTGACCTTAAAAAAAAAGGAATAAATTTAGTTATAATTAAATTGAACCTTAAGATCATGGATATGGTTTTTATCTTTTGATGAAAATAGTTTCATCATATAATTATAGAGTAATTTTAGTGTACATTTAAAGATACATTATTATTCAATATAAATTAATTAATGGTTAAAATTTAAATATCTTAAGTAATAGACAAGTTTTAATCAAGAAAATGGTATTTTTTTTACAAACTATTTATTGGGAGATATGATTTTTTTTTTGTAGTAATTAAAATTATTACAGGTCTAAAAGTGAGATTTTTTTTATTATAAAGATACTCCATGCCGTTTGATACTATTTTTCAAGATTATTTGTCTCCCTTTTAATGAAGATCAACAATAATTATTTAGAATGTAAGATCAGGTAGATATATGCATTTTAAAATATGGATGTATATTAAAAATAACCAAAATTTGGATCATCAATATTTTTTTTTGGTAGAACGACTAAATAATATGAAAGACAAATATATAGAATAAAAGCAGGAGCACTAGTTAGACAAAAAATCCTAAGACTGTTGGTTACCTAAAGGTCGAGAGTTTAATTCTCCTCAAGACTTTGCAGCTTCTGCGAATATTTAAAAAAAATAGATTTTTGGAAAACATACACTAAAGTTTAATTATAATATTAAAAAGGATGAGGTTAATAGGGATTGTAGCAGCATGGAAGGAGCCAAATTAAGCTAGTTTCCATTTTCTTCTGAATTAAAAAGTTCCAAGATTTTTGGATTTTATACGTACCGTATATATATACGCACTAATAAATGTCAGCGACTTAATTTTTCAAGAATTCTAAACATGTGTTACTTAGTACGTACTGTGCATTCCCACAATTCTTTATTAAAACTAATTAAATAGTGACGCCTTGCCATGTTGCAGTGGCATGATGCAACCTACTAAAATTTCCATTAGTGCATGCATTATAATACATCAAATCTTGCTCAATAAAAGAAAAAAAAAATGAAAAATCAAATACATCTCATAAAAAATAAAACAAAAAGCAGGAACAAAAAGAAAAAGAAAAAGAAAATGAAAATTAAACCTTGAACCTGTGGGCGCTCCAATGCTTCTCTAGGTTATGTAATATTAAATGTTTCCATCGCGTGTTAGTAATTCCCAACGGCCTTTCATTTGCATACAAGTACCTTTTCTTTTTCTCTCAAAGTTAATTAGAAAGAGAGCATGCATTCGCATTCGCACTTGAAATTAAGAAACCAAAATTTAGAAGGAACCCCTTCAAAAAGTCGGTAATTGAAGTCCACGCGTACGCGTACGGTTGAACAATTTTGATTAAGGAAGCTTGCATGTGTTTTTTTTTTTTTTTTTTTCCTTTTATTAAAGAAGCATAGAAAATTAGAAATTAAGGAGCAAGGATGCACACACGTATAAAAACTTAATTGCTGTTAAGAAAAGTTGGAATTAATTAAGGGGGAAAAGATTTTAACAAAGCAGTTTTGGCTTTATACAATTAACGCACTGACTATTACTATAGAATATATAAAACAGTAGTGCTGCAAATGGTTTGTGTTGTGTGTGAATTAAGTCAAAACTGTTATGTTAAAATGTGTACCCTAATTAAGGTATAATATATATACCAATAGGGGTATCAGTTGTCCATAAAATATCTTTAATTGATGGCGCCGTACGTGCTGGAGATCCAATCTAACTTTCCAATCCAACTCCCAAGGGACAAGGGCACCAGGCGCATTACCACTTTACCAGCTAGCATTTTGGTTATAGTATGTATATGCAACTTGACCCCGCCTCACAAGGGCCTAAGATATGGATTGGTACTTCCTTATATGCCATGACAAGATTAATATATATTAATATTTATTAAATGGCGTTTAAAAACAATCCATGCTACTTTCGTAGACCAATTAATTAATAAAATCCAAGTTAATTAATATATAGTTGATATATATATACCCTGCATTGGACAGGCAACAGTTGATCTAAATACATAGTTTACTGCCATATAAGGGAAGTCTCTTAATAGAGTCATGCACGCAGCTGCCCCCCCTGGATACACCCGGGTCCGCCTCTGAATAATGCCCGCCACTTCATAGGTTCGATCATAAAATACATCAAATGGGGTCATGATGGGCCACATTTTAGGAATCCGAGTTGAAGATAAGCTAAATTATGCTACCACTAACAATAATATAATATATATATTTTTTTTCCATTGATGGTGATAGCTATAAGCACATTTTTCCATTGATACAGGTGCTACTACAGAAATGCAAATTAAGCAACGAAACAGGTCCAGCGCCAAAACTACTCGGACCCACCTATGTACAGGATCACCTACTTCTACGAGCACACATGCAATATTCATGTTACCATTTCGAATTACATGCCAGCAATCAGTTGTCAGAAAATGCTCCATTTTTCTGTAAGAAATCCGTCTCCGAATTGTCTCAGCACAAGTTCAATTAGTGGCATCAAGCAAGAGAAAGGCAATACAATATTGGTAATGTCAGGAGAGAATCCAGCAGTACATTCTAATGTGTTAAATGATCATGATGAGATTGATTTCGAATCCATTTGGTTTGATTAATTCCACTGATTCAGGTTGTATGAGTTTGTTGGGATTAATATTAGACTAGAATTTGGTCTTCTTATGACAACGATACATTGATTGATGCTGTATTTCATCTTATTTTTAATATATTTTTTAATGATGTTTTGTATAAATCATCTTTGCTCCGATCATGTAAACTCTAAACCCTAAATTTTTCATGCATCGCATGTGTTTTTATCTTATAGTGATCTGTACGCTGCATGAAGTCAAAACTGCTATGTTAAAATCTTTGAATTACCAATTAATCATGCATTAATTCATGTTAGAGACGAGAAGAATCTTTCGAAAGAAAAGTACAAGAGTTATTACAACAATATTTTTGTGCCTTAATCCTACTGTTATTTTTTTTTAAAATTTTAGAAAAAAAAATAAAAAAATTGAAGGATGTCGGCAATGGCTTTTTATATTTTATTTTATTTTTCCCGGATAACTTTAATTTTTGTTAATCAAACTCAACCTTTTGTAACTCTCCATGAGAGGCAGCTTCTGACACCCAATGAGCGATCTGGTGTCAGCTAATATGGATAAATAATTCTTTCCATCTTGTCTCTTATGACATCATGACTAAATTTGGTATTACGTCAGACCATGTGATTGTTCTTTTAACAAAGGGGATCGTACAGTAAATAATTATTATATGGCGAAGAGAAAAGAAGAAAGTTAAATGCTTATTGAAAGGTATTCTACACAAAAATATTATTTATGCAATAAGTATCTCTGAAGGGAGTGCTCAGTCTAGTATGCTAAAGCAAGATTTTAAAAAAAATATTAAACGATTGAAGAATACGCAAATAATAGAGTAAGAGATTTATTAGTAGCTCTATTTGGTTGTATGTAACTAATATTGAAGGGTACCTAACAACAACTAAATTTGAATTACTTTAGATATAAATCTATATTATTATAGGCCTATCACAATGATAATAAATTTTATTTTTCTAAAAACTAATGATGCGAGAATCAATTTTTGATCTAGTGATAAATGTAATAACCTTTGTATAGGAGATTAGAAGTTCAAATTTCAGAAACTTTTTTTTTTTTTATAAATATGAAATAATTGGATGCCTTTATCTCCAACATTTACTTAAAAAATTAAAGTATCTTATAACCACTACCAAGGCTTAAAAAAAAAAAAAAAATGATGCAACTGAAGCAGTTTTTGAAGGATCCGACTCTGCTGCTTTTTTTGGACAAAAGCAGGATTCTGCTTTTCCTATCCCAACCATTCAAAATTTTCTATTTACGTATCTCGATAAAGAAACTTTTCCATGCACAAATCTTAACAAATTTGAATGGTTGGGATCGGAAAAGCAGGACTCTGCTTCAGAGTCCGTTCCGTTTTTGAATAAGCTGGCACATGCATCTATTATTAATTTAGTGTAGCATCTTCCAGCAATTATGAGATGAACTCGACCCAATCCTTACAAGACGGGGATAAAGGAAATTTTCAATCCGGCCCAAAACATGAATATGATTTAAAATGCATGGATCCGTGAATGGTGGAAGCCGATACCAATCCTCATCTAACATCTAGTATATATTTCCCTATTTAGTGCTATGCTAACTTAAAATATTGGAGCTATTAAATAATTTAAAGGTAAAATGATCATGTCAGTATCTCCTCCTCAGATCTCTTTTTGAGACTACATAACCTCACCAATAACTCCTGAAAAGGAAATCAAAGCGAACAAGACATTAATAGTAAATTAAGAGAGAGAACCATGGAAAGTGCAAATAGTTCTCAAACTACTCAACCGGAACTTGGAGAAGTGATGAACGACTTGCAAAGAGGGCTTGATACAACCAGCTATCTCGACTTGTTGATCCAAGATAGATCAGGATCAAATGCTCAAATTCTCATAGAAGAGATAAAGGGTTGTTTCTCTAGAGCTTTGACTACTTTGAATTCTTCAAATTTAACTAATGAATTTATGAACCAGCTTCAATTACCTTCCGCTAGTTCTCAGAACAATAGCATCCAATCAAATCCCAGAAGAAGAAGAATTAGGCCCAGGTATACATGCTCCTCTAAAATAAATGTTCCTTATATTTTGTAGGTTTTTTTAAGTTTCTGCATTTTAATTCTTGTATACATAGGAGTTCATGAACTTCATATTTGATCATTCTTTGTCAGATCCATTCAGAGAAATTTTATATTGTGGGAGACTGGAATTAGATAGAGTAGTTTTCTTTGAGTGCTTCATTGATTTTTTTTTTTTCTATATATATAATTTGATATCCTCTTTTTTAGGATCTTCTACACCACAGAAAAGCGACAACATTTTTTTTTTCTCCATTTTGTTTGGTTTTTAGAGATTAAAATGACCGGGTGTTTACTTACAGGTCAGGGGCTATCTCACAAGAAAAATTATATTTAGAAAATCCGGATGATTGTTATGATTGGAGATTTTATGGGCAGGAGGAAGTTGAAAATTCAAAATATCCAAGGTACAAGTCTTTAACTCCAACAAGATTAGTGTTTGTTTTGATTTGTACAAATTATTCACTAATTTCAACCTCCATACCAGTAGCCAACGAAAATATGCCCTAACTGGTACAACCTCTGTACCAGTAGCCAACTAACTAAAACAGTAAAAGGAGAAAGTGATAGGGGTTATTAAAGTATCTTATCATTTAATCTAACAAACAAAAATATGTGTAGATAGTCTTAGCAGGGAAGTTCACATATTACAGGATGATAAACCAAAAGAAGAAAAAAAAAAACAGCAATTGAGGAGAAGAACAAGGGTTAGTGGGAGTGTAGTATACCATGCAGTGAAGATAGAAATGATAGAAACACTTTATCAGTAGATTTATTAGACAGTAATTGCTGGAGTAATAATCTAGGTAGTCATTGAAACGGTGGTAATAGTCTAGCTCCCAATTATAATTTGTCAATATACGATAGTAAAAAAAAAAGGATGGAAAAAGCTTTCATGTGATGTTAATTTGCTGAGTTCTTTTGCCATATTGTTCTATGATTTGATGCCCTCATTTACTAAAATGCAAGGCAGAAAGTTCATAATAATATTTCATGTTCTTAATTATGGGTACTCTATCATATTAAAGATGGTAAATTGTGAGGTTCCCTATACTTTTAATTATGGTTCCTAACTATTTATTGTTTCAATAATGCTTAATTTGCATACGCTTCTAGCTTTTCAATATGTACACCACCAAGATATCTGGAAACAGGTATACAAGTACTTTTAAAGCAACTCAATACTGTCAAGTAATTAATTGAAGTACAATTTTGCCATTGCAGGCTGTACTATGAGTGTGCTCACAAAGATGAATTAAATTGCTGCGCAACAAAAACAGTGCTGCAGTTGGAAGAAGATCCATCCATGTATGAGATAGTTTGCAGTGGTCAACACACATGCATGCAATTACCAAACCAACAACATTTCTAAAATCCCCAACTTAATATCAATTCCAGTTCCAAAGTTCATATGTTTCTACATCAGATAATGCATGAATGCAAGCTCAAAAAGAGAAGTAATTAAAAAAAGTGGGAGAAACTTTTTAGCAGTGCTTTATTTGTATTAAGCTTTTCTTGTTAGGATGTCTAGAATTAATGTAACGATTTAATTTCTTTAAATCTTAATTTTTGTTTATGCTCTACTATATATTAATTTGATAGATAAATTTGTCATGTTCATAATCGCCAACTGACATAACAAAAAGCATGAATTCAGGGGAAGAAATTTACTCAGTTCTTTCCAAACTTGCACTTGTTAATATGAATAATGAATTTGTAAATTCTACATAATTAATCATGAATAGAAACATAAAAATGATCCACAGACAAGATCCCCTCTCAGCCACTGTCAGCATTAAAAAAAAAAAAAAAACCAAGGAATAACATCGATCATCAGTTATCCCAATTTTAGTCATTATGGGGTAGTAGGTGAGGATAATAATCATTACGGGGCAATGGTAGCTGAGGATGCTCAGAAGAAATAATATATGAAAAGATGGAGAGCTAGCAAAGACTTTCACATGCTTTCAGATTGTTATAACAGAACATTTCATGGGGTTCACATGGTAGGGTTTCCATGCTAAATTCTTATTCTGAAGGAGATGTATTCTGTGTGATAATTTGGGTTTTAAGCCAAAAAAAAAAAAAAAAACCCTTCAGTCAAGTTTTGAATCTGCACGGAGGACCTTGAAAATAAACTTCTATTTGTGAAACTTAAAGCACGCCTTTTTTTTTTATACCAAATTAATCTATGAAATTGTCCTTTTGAGGCAGCTAATGTGATTAATTTATTTATTACACAAATCTGTCACTATCCACGAGAATAAAAATACTTTTCCCGATGGTATTTTCGCGGATACTCCTGTCGGTAAAACTGATACGTTCGGAAATAACAATTTTTGTCAGTGTACCTTCGGCAATAGTCATTTTTTACCCTCGCGGATAGTAGCATATTTTTGCAGTGAATTTCAATTTTTGATGTAAGTTCCATATAATTAAGATTACATAATCCAATTTAATCATGGAAGAAAGATAGTAGTATATATATACAACACTATATAATCTACACTGATAGAATATTCATCAAAAATTGGGAGTCACAACTCTCTTTCCAGCTTTTTTTTCCCCCATACTCCCAAGTTCTTATTTAGGGTTGTCTTCTTGTAGCAAATTAAAGTGAGAAAATAACATTAACCTTTTGCTATCATGATAGCCTCATAATGGAACCCTATCATTTCCTATCTTTGAAATTAAATGTGGGCCTAGACCCTCATTTTCCTAAAAAAAGTAATTTCCTATCTTTGAATTGAAGAACAATATATTGAATTTTGATATATAATGGATTAAGGCTCAACTAATCCCGAATAATACTGTAGAAATCTGCAAATTGCCGTTGATTATATGTCTGCATGTACATGCTGCTCCAAATTATTCTACACATCACTCTTGCTTGTCATTTTTTGTTCAATAATTATGGTGACCTGCGTTTAGCCCAAAAATCAGGGGCAAACCCAGATGGTTCCAGGGGGGGGGGGGGGGGGGGGGGGTGGGAGCAGCTGCCCTCCTGAATTTGAGTTTTAGTGGAGATTTATCGGTCCCAACTGATTTTGCCCTCCCCTGAAATTTTTTTTGTCCTCCTCTAGACGTTTGATTTGTAATTTGGATTAAATTTATGATTAAAATTGAAATAAATTTGTTAAATTTTGATTGGTAATTATAATTATAAGTCAGAGCATCAGAAATTACAAGTCAAAGTATTAGAAAGTATAAATTAAAACATTATTTTTTATCGAGTATCCAATTAGTTAATAGATTTAAATCCGATTCGATATTTTTTTGGCTGCCCTGACGAAAATCCTGAATCTGCCCTGCCAAAAATAGAGAATTTGTTCTTGCGGTAAAGTTTATTGGTCCAAGTATGACTATCTGGGTGAAGCAATGGAGCGAGGACCGGATACCCATCACACGAACAGTTACAAACATTATCCACAATATATTTGGTTTTGATTTAATAATAATAAACAAATAACCCACGTGATAAATATATGCATACATTTCTGAGTCAGCAATGGGAAATTAGCTGACGTTAGCACCATGATGTCATTTAGCAGGAGCTTCATTTGTTCTAAATTTTACTTTATCAAATTTTAATATGCGCCGATGCGCGCTTATTAGTTAATTCTTTAATTGGCGTTTGTTGAGCTGTCCAACAGCCAGGTAGTTCGTCTAGGTTAACAGAACATAGATGGCCTGAATTTATTAAGGATATTGTTAACTAGCTACGATTTTTTTTTTTCTTTCTAATAGTTTAAAATAAAAAAATAATAATAAAAATTAGATGACGTGTGGAAAGAGTTCATATACTTGCAATATATGTTTGCTGAGTTTAAAAAAAAAATTATGGATTGTATTTTTTAGTGAATGTTGAAGGGTAATTAAACCAGCATCATGTTGAAGTGCATTCTTGTTTTTTTAATTAGCTTCTAGTGATATAGTTTTATGAATATGTAAGGTATAGATATTTATTATTTCCACAAGATTACCACAGTTTGGCTTTTGATTTTGAAGATAGTTTATATATCTTGTAATTTGCATTTTCAACAACAAGTATCCATATCTAAGACTAAGAGGTTGTAAACAATTCACTAGTGGAGAACCAAAAATCAGGAACGGCCCTACGCGCGATACTGACCCAGGTGTTACGGATAGAACCACTAATCAGGAACGGACGTAGATCCTATCCTGATTCTATTATAAAAAACGGTCGTTTACATTTAGCCGTTCCTAATTCGAGACAATCAAGAACTGGTTGTTTAGCCGTTCTTGATTCTAACAATCAAGAACGGTCGTTTACATTTAGCCGATCCTGATTCTGACAATCAAGAACGGTCGTTTACTTTTAGCCGTTCCTGATTTGTTTTTTTATTTTAAAAAAATATTTTTTATATTTGACCAGCTACCATATATTTTTGCTGGCCTATATGAAACAAGCAACAATATAAGAAACAAACAACAATATATGAAATAGAACAATCTGAAATATAGACCAACACATACTTAAAATTAAACATGTTTAAGTTCACCAAATTACATAAATCCTAAATTATTATAAAATAACACTAATCCTAGGTATTATTTCTCCTTTTTCTTCTTAGGTATTATTTTGATGCCTCAGGAGATCCTACAAAATAACAATAATTCTGTAGAACAGAGTTGTAAAACCTACACCAAAGCTAAGCAGTCTCAGGAGATCCTACAAACAAAAATGAGACTGTATATCAATATAGTAGCACATCGTTAGTGAGATGCAAGGATTTGCTATAATTAGGGATGAAATACTTGACAATAAGATTATTTAACAATTTTAAAAGTATTTCTCATATCAATTAAAGCTTGAAAACCAAATATATTAGTTTATAAGCACATTGTTGGAATATACAAATAATGAAATTTGAGTATGGTTTAATAATGCATCAAAAAACTTTTAAGTTCAGACAATTGAATAGTTCAAATCATTCAACAGATGATATAACATGCATCAATGCTCATCATTCACAAGGACTATGTATAGTAAAGGTCATTACTAGATATTTGGATTTCTTATTGAACTTCTGTTTTTGACAATTGTCAAGATAATCAAATACAAGTACTGTCAGTGGATCTTAACCTTAAAAAAACAAATATGATAAACATCTGATCTGTTTAACTAAAGTATGGGGACATGTATAGTAGATCCATCTAAATTCATTGCTAAAAGGCAAAGATAGATTAACCAAATGAGTATCTTACCAATTGGCATATTCATCATTCCATTACAACTTTTGCACCTACAGCCTTCATCTTCTCAATAATTTGTTCAGCCTCCTCCTTTGAGACCCCTCGCTTGATCACAGCCGGTGCCTTCTCAACCAACTCTTTCGCCTCCTTCAACCCAAGATCAGTGAACTCTCGTACTTCCTTTATGACCTATTGTAATTGTCCAGGAGAGTTTTCTTATGACCTTAGAACAAATGTTCCATATCAAGATTGGTTAATAGTGAGAAGTCGTTCCTAAAAGGGTCTGAACTATCAAAAAAGGTCGTTTATAAACAGCCGATCCTAATAAGTCACTATCAATAACAGTCGTTTATAAACAGCCGTTCCTGATATGTTCTGGCCTATCAAGAACAGTCATTTATAAACAACTGATCCTGATATGTTCTGGCCTATCAAGAACGGTCGTTTATAAACAGTCATTTCTGATACCTACTTTCAAAGTCGGCCTTTTAATTTGTCCGATCCAGATATATATCCGTATCGTTTTTATACTATGTCCCACCCTGATGTACCGATACTAAATGTACATTTTCCACTAGTGCAAAAAAGTCACCAAATATAATACGTTCTTTCATATATAGGGGAGCAGAAATGTATAGTACTCTTCTCTTTTATATTATAGTCTATATCTATTATTTTTATTAACATAGCTTGTGCGTAGAAAATTGAAATATATAGTACTGAGTAAGAAATAAACTCCCAAATTCGAGAAAAAAAAGTGAAAAATGTAAAGAATGTGAATTACATTATAATCTTATTGTTTCTACATTAAAATATCTTCATATTATTAATGTTTCCAATTCACTAATGTTAACATTAACCTTGGCTAACTTTTTAATCTTTCAAAAACATCATCTTAATTTACCAATTGTTTGGGAAATACTCTCGAAAAAGAACGATTGAAGCTCCCGTGGAAATTTCTGGAGAACTCTTTTGAGTGAAAGCACACAAATCACTATAAACTTTGTTTTTTCTTCACTTGAACTGAGAGTAAAATTTGAGCAAATCCAGTACTTAATTTTCACATATTTTCTACTATCCACACCAATGGTGTCTCAGAGTCACAGGAGAAAGAGTAGTAATTAATTAGGTTTTGGTGAAAGAAGAATAATTTGGATATATGATTACGTCATATATTGAATAAATTTGCAACGTCATCAATGATTAAGTCAGCAAGTTATCTTCTTGGGCCTATAAATACGGCACGTGGGCCTTCTGACTCTTTCCCATGTAAACAGATACTAACTTTTTTTTTTTTTTTTTGAGTAAATGAACAGCTAGCTACTAACTGTTGCATTACATCTCGATCCGACATTTTTATTTATATCCAAAGTTAATTAGAAAATAATAAAAATGTCCAGAGCCGTTTGGTTTTATTAAAATATTTATACCGGTTATTTTTTGGCCGGTTTCCGATTTAAATATGGTACCGACCAAAAAATGACCGGTACTTTTCTTTTTTTTTTTGAGACAAATAACTAAAATGCTGAAATATAACACTAAAAAATAAAAAAAATTAAATATTTGTTAGATTACTTTTTTTTATATATAATTAGTATATTTATACTAAAATACGCTAAATTACTTGAAATTATGTTAATTTATGCTGATTTACACTAAATTACGCTAAATTACATTAATTATGTAAAATTATGCTAAAATATGGTAAATTACGCTAAATTACTTGAAATTATGTTAATTTATGCTGATTTACACTAAATTACGCTAAATTACAATAATTATGTTAAATTATGCTAAAATACGGTAAATTACGCTAAATTATGTATGAAAAAGGGCTGATTTTGTGCCATTTTTCATAAATCATACAAAATAGTAAAATTATTCGAAAAATAATAAAAATTGGTATTCCACAAGTTCATTACATAACTAATTTACTTAGCTACGTAGATTGAACAACAGAAATGAAAATCTCAATCGAAAACTTCAACTGAAGTTTTGAGGCTCTTCCCTTTATTTTTTGGCAATTCTGAATTTTGACATCTAACTTTGCAAGCACTGACACATGTGTATTTTCACAAGCTTTTCGAAAAGTGGTCATTTGCTGAAATCGGACACTCGAGCACCGTTTTATGGCCATTTGAAGTTTCGTCGTCTTTTTTCACCTTCTCAGTAAAGATATCATCCCTATTCATACGTAATTTAGCGTAATTTACCGTATTTTAGCATAATTTTACATAATTATTGTAATTTAGCGTAATTTAGTGTAATTCAGCATAAATTAACATAATTTCAAGTAATTTAGCGTATTTTAGTATAAATATGCTAATTATATATCAAAAAAGTAATCTAACAAATATTTAAAAAAAATTCAATTTTTTAGTATTATATTTCAGCATTTTAGCTATTTGTCTCAAAAAAAAAGGAAGGTACCGGCCATTTTCTGGCCGGTATCTTATTTAAATCGAAAACCGGCCAAAAAATGACCGGTATGAACATTTTTAATAAAACCAAATGGATCTGGGCATTTTTATTATTTTCTAATTAACTTTGGATATAAATAAAAATGTCGGCATCTTGATCTATCTAACTGCGAATTTGTGTACAATTTAGTATATGTTTATTTATTTATTTATTTTTTGAAACGTGGTCATCAGTCATCTATCCCCATCCGTTTCCATTATTTACTTTACATAATAATTTAGTAGATCTAACCTCTCTATTTTGTATTGAGGAAACAGTAGTTTTAACGTAATTAAGCGCACATGACTAGTATGTACTTGTGTCCAGATGAGGTTTACTAGGAGATTCCTTGACTTTGATCTAATTAATTATCTTATTTTGTTGCTTTTCTTTTAAAAAAACAAGTTGCTTTCAAATTAAGCTATTCAGACTCGTCAAATATCGTAGAGATAGATTGCATCCCCTGGCGATCAACAAAAAAATATTTAAGTTGGTCACAGTATATATCCCTGCACTTTTATAAAAAGAAAACAAAAAAGCAAAATGACATGTAATTTTCATTCCCTCCATCAAAGACCGGAGTTGTGGAGAATGAAATATGTTACTTAGTCACGTCCATTGTTAATAGGAGCGGAGTCAGAATTTCAAGTTATGAAGGTCAAATGTGAATGTATATCATATAAAATTTCATGTTACGAATGTGAGTCAATTGTATATTTTAACCTAAATTATACAAAAAAATCATATATAAGTAGAATTTTTATAAAAATAAATGAAGGTCAATTATATGATACTAGTATTGTGCCCGTGCGTTGCAACGGAATATATAATAAGATAACAAAAATAAATTCTCATACAAAATGACAAATTTTCATAAAAAAAAAATTAGAAATATATTCTAGATTTATCACAGTAATATGTATGGAAATAAGGAAGTGAACAAAAAATTAATTTGCATTGTGATCCGCCATAAAAAAAATTTCAATTGGAGAGTGAGAAATAAGTAAACAAATATATAAGGAAATGGAGAATTATATTGCTAAATTTTAGAGTGTTTAATTTTAATTGTAACGCATCGTGCGGCGGTATGTGTAGCGAGTATGTTTGTAGCTAAATTTAAACTTCTACACATAAAACATATGCATTTAATCAAAAGAAGATAGATTATGTGATTGGAGAGCTGAGATTAAATTAAAAAATTAATCTTTTAATCGTAGCTGTTGGCGGATCGGACACCCAACGTGCTTAATAATGAAATGAAGATAGTGTAAGTATTATTCACCCCTAGTTGTTAAGATAAGGTTTCAATACAGAAGCGCCTATTAGTTGAGCAAGACAATGCAAAAAAGTCATCAAATATAATATGTTCTTTCATATATTGTGGAAAAAAATTAATGAGCAGAAATGTATAGTACTCTTCTCTTTTATATATAGTCCATATCTATTATTTTTATTAACATAGCTTGTGCGTAGAAAATTGAAATATATAGTACTCTTCTTGTAACTTCTGTTGAGTAAGAAATAAACTCCCTAATTCGAGAAAAAAAAAGTGAAAATGTAAAAAATGTGAATTACATTATAATCTTGTTGTTTCTACATTAAAATATCTTCATATTATTAATGTCTCCAATTCATTAATGTTAACATTAACCTTGGCTAACTTTTTAATCTTTCAAAAACATCATCTTAATTAACCAATTGTTTGGGAAATACTCTCGAAAAAGAACGATTGAAGCTCCCATAGAAATTTCTGGAGAACTCTTTTGAGTGAAAGCACACAAATCACTATAAACTTTGTTTTTTCTTCACTTGAACTGGAGTAAAATTTGAGCAAATCCAGTACTTAATTTTCACATATTTTCTACTATCCACACCAATGGTGTCTCAGAGTCACAGGAGAAAGAGTAGTAATTAGGTTTTGGTGAAAGAAGAATATATAATTTGGGGAGTTGGCTATGGTGCTACGTGTAGCATAGAGGGTATCTGTGCTATGGCTCAATATTAGAGTTTTCAAAATCCTAATGGTCGATCCGAACCGTTCAACATGATCTCCATATGAATATGTACTTGCAAACTAATTTTTACATTTTTTAGAATTTTTTTTTACTATTCTTTTAGATAGGTAGAAAATCTTTTGATTTGAATGGTACAAAATTTTCAAATCAAGTGATTTTCTACCTATCTAAAAAAATAGTAAATTTTTTTTACTACATATTCATATAGAGATCATGTTGAACGGTTTGAATCGACTGTTAGAATTTTGAAAACTCAAATATTGAGCCGTACGTAGCACGGAAGCCCTCTATGCTACGCGTAACATATTAGCATTTTCCATAATTTGGATATATGATTACGTCATATATTGAATAAATTTGCAACGTCATCAATGATTAAGTCAGCAAGTTATTTTCTTGGGCCTATAAATACGGCATGGGGGCCTTCTGACTCTTTCCCATGTGAACAGATACTAACCTGTGAATTTGTGTAAATGAACAGCTAGTTACTAACTGTTGCATTACATCTCGATCTATATATCTACCTGTGAATTTGTGTACAATTTAGTATATGTTTATTTATGTATTTATTTTTTGAAACGTGGTCATCAGTTATCCCCATCCGTTTCCATTATTTACTTTACATAATAATTTAGTAGATCTAACCTCTCTATTTTGTATTGAGGAAACAGTAGTTTTAACGTAATTAAGCGCACATGACTACTGACTAGTATGTACTTGTGTCCAGATGAGGTTTACTTGGAGATTCCTTGACTTTGATCTAATTAATTAATTATCTTCTTTTGTTGATTTTCTTTTCAAAAAACAAGTTGCTTGATCTCATATCTCTTTTTTCCTTCAAAGCTAGCTATTAATCACGTCCATTGTTAATCACGTCATTGTTGTGGAGAAAGAAACAAAATGACATGTAATTTTCATTCCCTCCATCAAAAGAGTTGTGGAGAATGAAATATGTTACTTAATCACGTCCATTGTTAACAGGAATTAACGGAGCCAGAATTTCAAGTTATGAAGATCAAATGTGAATGTATATCATATAAAATTTCATGCTACGAATGCGAGTTAATTTTACAATACCTATAGTATTTTAACCTAAATTCTACAAAAAAATCATATATTCGTAGAATTTTTATAAAAATAATGAAGGTCAATTATACAGAAGCGCCTGTAAGTTGAGCAAGACAATAGAAAATTGACCTGAATCAACAATCTCTGATTTGACTAAAATTTGTCGCTTGAAAAATAGTAGGACATATGAAGCGAAGTAATTATCAGCAAATCACAAGAGAGATGGAGCACTTTTGTAGAAAGTAGAAACCCTATTGCAATTATGAAACTTTCGTAGAAAGTAGATGGAGGTGATTTAGGAGAATTCCAACTCAGGAGTGCACAGAGTCCTATTTGTCTATCTCAGTTATCAATTATACAACTTTATGTGACGACAAGTCATTTACAAATAATATTATATGTATAAAAACAAATCTTATATTAACAAAATGCATTCAATTAATTTTATTATATTTGGCTAAATTATTCATCTCCACGAGAAATATTCTCAAAATCTCTTCTTCTTCTTCTTTATTTTTTTTTGGCAAACTTCGCAAGGGGTCAAGGGCTGCCAAGTGGAGGTGAAAACAAATCAGATACGGATCAGATAGTGGTAAAATCATATCTGTATTTGTTTTTTTTTTTCGGATATAGATACGGATCGGATATTAGATGGATATACATACGGATGCGGATCAGATATCGGATATCCGTAAATATATACATAAATATTTCCATAATATATATTAAATTATATGACATATATCTACTATTCGGATAGAGATAATTAAAAATTCAAAACCATATCCGTACCACTATCTGCACGGATACTCGGATATCGGATATCCGTATTTAATTTTCAAATATGAATCCAGATTCAATTGGATAGTATCTGACCCGTTTTCACCCCTACTGCCAAGGCTTAGAATTTTCTCAAAATCTCACCACATAAAATTCAGAAAAGAGAGTGAGATGTCACACTGACAAGTCACAACAGTAGCACAATGGATTAATGCAAAACACAGATTAAACAAACAACAACAGAATATAGGCCCCCAATAAGGCCCGTAATGCCATAATCAATTCCATAAATTGGAGCGGAGCCACCAAGTGGTACGGTGAGGAAGTTATAAAAGTCAAATTAACCGCGTTATTCCCCATCCCGTTGCTTGGGAGTACCACTTACTTTATGACTTAATTATATATACACGCACTATATATGTTACAATATAAGTATTTAACACATTCAGGAATATAAACAAGAGGAAAATTTGAAAGGGTGGACTGATATGAATATGAGAACGGAGTAGGTCCGATGCCCATGGGACCTAATTTTAAATTCATCGAACATGATGACCGTCCGATCTAACTTAAGATTTATCCGCACAATAATTGAAACATACATGCACAAAATTTAAAGTGTTTTGCACGAATCTTAAAGCAGATCGACGGTGATTAAACCTATCAAATCAAAGTAGGTCCAATGCCCGTCGGACCTACTCTCAAGTCTATGAATCTATGATTGTATCTTATAATTAAAATAAATTAAGAGTCAAAGGTAAAGAAGTTGTTTGGTACCCATCTCAAACCTGATTGGGTAACATATGGTACAGGTTCAATATGGGCCCGACATGACGAGCGAATGGCGCGTCAAATTAACATAAATAATTCGCTCCTCAGCTACCTAGATGCTTCTTCAACAAAAATTTCATAACTAATTAAACTAATGCTTACCGCCCGTCTCCCGCCCCCCTATAAATGTTGTTGATGTACAGCTTTACTAACCGAAAACAAAATGAAAATGGCATCACCATTAAAAACCACACCAGCTTTGAAACACAATATGGCAATAAAACAGATCGACAAAGGCTGCGAGCTGACAGAAATGCTTCGAGAACACCTTGGAATACTGAAAGATGGCGTCGATTCACCATTTGGGAATATCTTTGAAGAGATATCACACACCTTGGCATTGTCGAGAGATATTCTGATTAAATCTGATCGAAACTTGCTTGGATCCAAACTGGTAACGTCGCAAGTGTCCGGAGGTGGTGAAATTCACAAGAGAAAGAGAGATGACAAGTTTAAGGAATCTCAAAGAAGGTAACGGAATAATAAAATTTTGTAATTAATTTAGCATTTTTGGTTGTTATTTTATAATTGTTAGGGAAGAATTAATAAAAACAATTAATTATAATCATCTCTGTTTTGACAAAAATTTCAACCAATTGCAGGAAATATAATAACAAAAGGACGAAATTTACAACAATGCCTGATCATGATGGTTACCAGTGGAGAAAATATGGGCAAAAGAACATTCTCAGTAAAATACATCCAAGGTTAGTGATTCAAGACTTTCTTTGGAAATTTAATTTTTCAAAGAGTAATTAAAACATATTTCTTGGAATAAATTTTTAAAAACAACCATTTGCATGCAGGAGCTATTACAGATGCACTTATCACAAGGATCGAAGCTGCATGGCAGCGAAGCAAGTACAGCAATGCAACGATGAATACCCGCCTTTGTTTGAAGTGAACTATTTTGAGGAACACACATGCAACAATACTCCCATGGCTAACTCGAGATTTACAATTAATCAAAACATATTAGATTTTTCTGGTAAATCAATACCAGAATCTAATTTGTCAGCCAATGCCATGGGTTGTAGAAGCCAAGATGAAGATGCTGCACTTGTATCATGCCTAACCAATGTTATCACTGGATCATATAACAGCAGAATGTCAGAAAGGTCAAATGGAGGACCCAAGGCACTAAATACTTCCACTGAAACCTCACTTTTAATTGATGATGATAAAACTTTGCTTAGAGAAGATGAGTTTTCAGTGGTTCATGGCAGCATAACTACGGATCTAGAATGGTTGGAACAAGATGATATCCAAGATGATATCCAGTTCCTTTTGGAGAGTGGAGACTTTGCCTCCTATTTAGAAGCTTTAATTTCATGATAATGGTTGGCAATTGCCTCACACGTTGCTTTCTTTTACTCTCTCATCCGTGCCTAAATACTCGGCCGGAAGAATCAAGGAGAGCCTCATAATTGTTTGTTTTATTCTTAAAAATGTGTTGTTTGTTTTTTCTATGACAACTTGTAATATTAGAGGGCGCTTCATTGTAGCTGTAGTGTTATACCAGCGATGTAGCTTGTTGGAATATGTTGTTATTACTGTAGGAATTAAGATCAAACTCAGGGTTGTAAGTTAACTGTTTCAATGAAACGGGCTTCGGCCTTTTTATCAAAAAAAAAGGTACTCTATAAGTGAATTTAGTTTTTGAGAGTGGCTAATATCAAAACGTTTGTTCCTAGCCTCCAGTGCTACTAAGTGATTTTCTGATTTTCAAAGTTCAAACAGTTGATCCAAACCGTTAGATGTTCAATCTATATTAAAATGTGTTTGGAGACCAAATTTTATATTTTTTGAATTTTTTTTACTATTTATTAAGATAGTTTGAAAATTGTTGTTTTCAATGGTGCTGAAAAAACTTCAAAACAACGATTTTCAAACCATCTTAATAAATAGTAAAAAAATTTCATAAAATGTAAAGTTTAGTCTCCAAGCACATTTTAATATACATTGAACATCTAACGGTTTGGATCGACTGTTTGAACTTTGAAAATCGAAAAACCACTTAGTAGCACCGGAGGCTAGAAACAAATGTTTTGATATTAGCCACTCTTTCTATATATATATAGAGAGAGAGAGAGAGAGAGATTTAGAAATTTAATTTGAGGAAAACCTGAATCCGTAGGATCGAGTTTAAATTAAGATGTATATGAATAGAGTGGGTTAATTAATTCCTAGCTAGCTACCTACAAGTAGCAGTGAAAAACAATCAATGGGTCCTATAATCATGCATGCTTAGATTGACCACCAATTAATTAATTGATTGATTGATTTAAACGATATATATATTAGGTTAGTTAACCAGATCTAGTAAGAAAAAACGTGCCTGAATTGCATGTTTTATGCATGCATGTTTACAACAGCTCTATCTTTAATAATATCTTTAAATTATACAATAAATAAATAAATGGCCACCGAGGCACCTTTGAATTGCATAAAAAACAGAGTCTTAGCACGGATATAATTGAATTTCATAAATAGTTCTATTTTTATATGATAATTAATATCACTATATATCAAGGTTCTAAATATCGTTTATAGCGTCATAGCGGGAAGGCTAAAAAAAAAATATAGCGAATAGCGTCGCTATAGCGGAAGCTATTCCAAATAGCGTTTTTTTTTTTACATTCCGTATATTCAATATTTGTACTAAATATCAACATTATCTAAAGTCTCATAGAACAATAATAACACCAAAGTAATTAAGAAATTATAATATTCATATTGAACCCGTACAAAGTCCAAATTGCGGTTCAAAATATCCATAGTAATATCATAAACTATCGATTTTTCCTATTAAAAATATCTTAAGCATCATGATTCATGACATAATCTATTTTTTTTTCTATTCAAATTTTAATTTCGGTTTGGACTTTTTTTCTATTCAAATTTATATTTTTATTCCCAATTTCAAATTGATTTATCTGTAGCAAGTAGCAACCAATTCAATTTCGGTTTGATATTTTTTAGATCTTTATTTAAAACCCATATAAATTGCTTAAAAAAAAAACTCATATTTTATAGCACAAATAGCGGACCGCTATAGCGGCCGTAGTGCAAATAGTACATTTTGATGTCATAGCGTAGCGTTTGGGGTCTAAAAACGCCATAGTTATAGCGCTCTATTTAGAACACTGCTATATATTAAATTTGACTTTCAATGCAGCTAGCCGTGTTTTCATGTTTGTTTCTTGTGAGAGAAAAAGATGCCTCCACCAGCTGGCCTTATTAATTAAATTCCATACACGTGAAATGTCTCTCAGGTAAGCCCGACATTTTTATTTATATCCAAAGTTAATTACAAATTAATAAAATTACTCAGAAGCACCAGTTTTTATTAAAAATATTCAAACTGGTCATTTAATGGCCGGTCCTTGATTTATTTATTTTTATTTTTAGAGACAAAGAGCTAAAATGCTGAAATATAACACTAAAAAATCAAATTTAATTATTTGTCAAATTACTTTTTTGATAGCATATTTATACTAAAATACGCTTAATTAGTTGAAATTATGTTAATTTATGCAAATTTACACTAAATTACCGTATTTACCGTATTTTAGCAATTCTACATAATTATTGTAATTTCGCGTAATTTAGTGTAATTTAGCATAAATTAACATAATTTCAGGTAATTTAGCGTATTTTAGTATAAATATGCTAATTATATATAAAAAAGTAATCTAACAAATATTTTAAAAAAATTCAATATTTTTGTGTTATATTTTAGCATTTTAGCTATTTGTCTCTTAAAAAAATAAAAAAAATAAACATAATTTCAAGTAATTTAGTGTAAATCAGTATAAATATGCTATCAAAAAAGTAATTTGACAAATATTTAAAAAAAAATTGATTTTTTAGTGTTATATTTCAGCTTTTTAGCTATTTGTCTCTAAAAAAAAATTAAATCAAAGACCGGTCATTAAATGGCCGGTTTGGACATTTTTAATAAAAACTGGCGCTTGTGGACAATTTTATTAATTTGTAATTAACTTTGGATATAAATAAAAATGTCGGAAGTATTCTCGTTCGAAACTATTTATGTAATTATGTCAGCTGCAAATGCCAGCAAATTTGGCTTTTCTGTTTCCAATGTCAACATCATGGGAAAGTCGTCGATTTGACTCAGACTCACCACCCATAACTTTAGTTTCAAACATATTAATTTGCAATCTTTTTATGCACAACAAACAATTAATGCTCTCTTCACATATTTGGAATCCGACTAAGTAATTCTTGTGAATATTGAAGATATTAGATGACTTGATGGTCAATCACTAATTTAAAAAAAATAAGTAAACAAATGAAGATTACTGTGCTAATTAAGCAAAGGATTCTCACTTAGTTTGACAAGACACAAGAGGGTATATATATATTGGAATTTCGCCATACAAGCTGTGTCTAAACTTACAACGCTTATTTGAGATACATCATAAAAAAACTTTTTATACATTAATATTCAAAGTTTTAAGTTTCAAAAGTAACTCAAAATGCTGATTACTGTATATTAATAATAAGGCAATACTATAAGAGTGATGCTACGATAATATACATATTAAAAATTGAATAAATAATGTTATGAATTCATATCTCTATTTAAAAGTTAAAATAATTAATCTGAACTGTTACATAACAGGATTTTCATGTGAAATATATTTGGAAATCAAATTTTAAACTTTCTATGAATTTTTTACTATTATAGTTAGAAAATTACTATTTTTCAATAGTCCAAATTTAGATCAAGTAATTTTCTACATATTTATAAAAATAGTAGAAATAGTGTTAAAAAATATAAATTTTGATCTTCATATACATTTTCATACAGAGATCATGTTTAACTATTCGGACCAACTATTTGAACTTTAGAAAATAAAAATACGAATTTACTGTAAGGATTAATGTATCATGTGCATATTACCACAGCATCACTCATACTGTAATATAAAAAATAAAAAAAATTAGAAAAAAAAATGGATCGACATTGCATGCATGTGAGCCATTACGGTCATCCGATAAACAATCGGCTATTATGCGATGAATCAGATGGATGTGTCATAATACGAAATTAATTTGTAAGATTCCCACGTGGTCGGTTCGGTAGGATGCCATTTTAGTATTCTCAAGTGGGCAAAGATTGAAGCCCAATATTAATAATATAGCTTAATTAATTTATCTATATATCACCATAAACATAAAAGCAGTATGCATGATAAACAAATATTTAGTGAATAAACATGAGGTGTACTTATCTTTTTCTGTTCGGATATGTTTGGTTGTAAAATAAGAATAGTTAGAATAGTCAAAACAAGAATAGCTATTGTTTGTCTTATTAGAATAGCCAAATCTCAAAACTCTTACGAATAGTCTATTTTAATAAGACAAAAAGTTTGAATTCATTATTCTAGTTATTCTAATAAATGAGTGAAATTCTTCTCATCTAACACAATTAATATGTTTCCTGAGAAAATTGATTTAACATTATTTTTTATTAATTAACACAATTAATATGTTTCCTGATAAGACGTATATATATGTACCCTTCATTTCTGCTCTTATTTTTTGAGATAGATATTGGTCCTTTTTATTAATAAAAATAGTTTCATAATTCAAAATGAACTAAACGTAATAAATCAATCTGATTATATCATAACAAATTTATTGTGAAGAAAGCGATTTCTTTCTGACATATTTTTTCTAAATCTGATCATGATCCAAATTGAAAGTTAAGGGTACATACTTCTTCTCATCCGGATCCGTATATCCTCTGCATTAACTCAAAAGGAAATCTTTTGAGTTAATGAATTTCAACCGTCTGATTTTAAACGGAGCCAATCCGGTTCGTGTCTATAACATAGGGGGGCCTTTAATGTTAGTGCAGATCTCGTTCGCACGAATCTTAATAACAGGTCGGACAGTCTAAATTCATTAACTCAAAAAATTATCTTTTGAGTTAATGCAGAGGATATGAATTCTTCTCATCAGGGGCGGATCCAGCATAGAGCAGGGTAGGGCAACTGCCCTACCCTGGAATTTCAAAATTAGTTTTCAAGTACTAGATTTTTGGATCTTGCTCCACCCTGGAAGAAACAAATGCCCTCTTCTCTTTCTCCTCTGTAAATTTTTGTATGTCATGTTTAGATTTGAAAAAAAAAATTTGGCGTGTTGATTGTTTTTTATTTAGTACCCGATTAGATAGTAGATTTAAACCCGATTAGATATTGGACCCGCATAAATATTATCTTGCCCTACCCTGACGGAAATCCTAGATCCGCCCCAGCTTCTCATCCTGGAAGTAAATCAATTGAAACTATTCAAAATCGGGAATTAATAAAAGTAATGATTGAACTTAATTATTCGGTTCATACTTTGTTTATTTTCAACCAAGTATGATTATTGATCGGTTGAGTACTAACTACGTACATGTCAGCTATTTTGTTTCCCAATTAGTTATACAAGTAAACGCTTGAATGATCAACGCATTCACATCTTTTTTAATCAGTACGTACGTACTACGGCATCTATTGCGCCACTTGACCATTTTATAATCTCAACTTCACACTTACAAAAATTGATTTTCCCTCACAACTAATCAATCAATTAGAAAAATAGAACATTTGTTTACAACATGCTAAATATTTTCTATTTTTTTAATAAAAATAAAATAAGTACTTTATAAATTTAAAATTGAGTTTTAATAGAAAATGCAATATATTGGATAAATTTGTGAATTCGAAGGTTTTTAAGAGATACGAATAGAGTGCGTGCCAACATACTAGTAGTAAAGTAAAACAAAAACATACTAAGACTCTATATTGTTAAGGAAAAAATAGAATAAATGGGTCCTAATCATCCGGGGCGGACCCAGGTGTATCCGGGGGGGCAGCTGTCCCCCCTGGATTTTGAGTTTTAGTGGAGATTTATCGGTTCCGACCGACTTTGTCCTCCTTGAAATTTTTTTTGTCCTCCTATGAACGTTTGATTTGTAATTCAGGTTAAATTTAGGATTAAAATTGAAATAAATTTGTTGAATTTTGATTGGTAATTAGAATTATAAGTCAAAGCATCAGAAATTACAAGTCAAAGCATTGGAGTACAAGTTAAAGCATTATTTTTTATTGAGTATCTAATTGGTTAATGGATTTAAACCCAATTAGATATTTAAAGCTGATTCGATATTTTTTTTGCCCCCTGACAAAAATTCTGAATCCGCCCCTGCTAATCATGCTTTGATCCGCGGCTCTGCAGCTCTGCTAGGGACCAGCAATTAATTGATTAGTGCTCCTCTTATCGGGCTACAGCTAATTAATTTAAAATATATCAGATTAATTGATTAGTGCTCTGTGCTCCTCTATCAACCAGATCTAGTAAGAAGGCCAGAACGTGCCTGACGCCTCATTAAATTATATCATAAATAAATGGCCACCAAGGCACACTTTTAGATAATATTTGGAAGTTCATAAAAGTACCCGCGCTACAGTATCCGCACTATAATTATCATAATTATCTGAGAGGACCACAAAAACTCCAGCACTGAATTCTCCCTCTCTCTCGGTTCTATCTTCTCGAGCGGAGAGGAGAATGAGAGAGAGAGGAGGAACCGGAGCCGGGATTGCGGTATCGTCGAAGTTCGGAGCTTAGAGTCCATATCTCCGTCGGAGCGCGACGGTGAATATATTTGGTCGTCATTGGAGCGCATGGTGGTCGAAGAAACAGATCCAGTTGTGGAGCGAGATAGCGTTAGGGTGAGCAACATCGCGATTGGAGTGCAACGGTGAGTAAATCTAGTCGTTGTCGGAGCGCGGCGGCGGTCAAAGAAGTGGATCTGGTCGTAAATCGAGATGAAGATTAAGATATTAGAGTGTTTAAGAGAAAATTAAAATATTATAGTAGTTTACATGATTTTACGAGAATAAAAAAATAGATTTAAAAAATACAGTCATTTGACTAATTGTAAATAAGATTTTTTATCAATAAAATTACTTTATTAGTAGGCATTTAAAGTAACTAATTTTAAAAAATAAATAGCCCACGTGGTTGATACTACATTTCAAGTCAGCAAGTGAAATCAGCTGACGTTAGCAACATGATGTCATAGGTCCTCCGTCATTAGACGTGTTGATATGTTCTGAATTTTACTTTCTATATGTTAATTATATAGGCGCTTAATTATTAGTTAATTACTTAATTATTGGCGTCTCTTTAGCTGTCCAACAGCCAGGTTGATTGTTGAGATGCCCAACAGCCAGGTTGGGTTCCTCGTGATCGTCTGAATTCATTTATGCCCTGTTCGATGTGGTACTGTGCGTGTGGGAAAAAAAAATTCACTCAGACTGAATTTTTTTTTTCCCCACACGCACAGTGAAATTCAGTTCAAAAATTTTCTGTTCCCAGACCCATTCCCGTTCCCCTCTTGGTGCCAAACAGGTCCTTAAAGAGTAATTAAAACCGGATGAGAGGGTTCAAATGTATAACTAATTAAAACAAAAAGGATGTTATAAGTTATAACTTCCTCCAAAAATTTCTGCAAAAATGTGTTCTAAATAGTTTCGAAGAATAACGTAACAAAACAAATAGAAATTATTTTAATGTGAAATATTAATTAGATGACATGAGGAAATAATTCATGATATTTAATTAAAATGTTTGCTGAGTTAAAAAAAATTATGCATTGTATGTTTTGATGATTGTTGAAGGTAATTAAACCACAGTTGGCACTTGATTTTGAAAATAGTTCATATATCTTGTAAAATAAAATATAATTTGTTTCTTAATTGTTTTTTTTAATAATATTGAAAAGTAAATAAAGAAACCCTGAACTGAAACTACTCACCAGTACTATTGTTAGTACTTGGTAGTCTAGATTTTCATCTAAATCATCTTATCAACATATGAGTTTCCAAAAATTAAGTATACTTTTGGATTGGTCAACAAAATATAATTTAGTGGAGTAAAATTGTGGGAGAAAAGTATTAATATGAAAAAGTTCAAGAATAATTTGAAGTTATTAAATTTAATTTGTTTGAGCAATTTAATTTTAATAATATTAATGCAAAGATAGTTCAATTTGTTTAAGCTATTTACTTTGTAGTTTTACTTAGCAAATTATATAATACTTATTCAATACGTCTTTTAACTTTTGAGGACCTTCTAGTTCAAAGTCTAATAAAATAGTGATCTTATTATGAAGAGGTTGGCTAATAATATACAAGTACTGGGATAAATTAGTACTTCGTCCCAGCGTTTTATTTTCTTCATGTTTTATAGTTAAAATAGTTGATCTGAAGTGCTTAACATGTTATTCAAATAATAAATCAAATCTTTCAAATCTGTAAACCTTACTATATAACTCTGTAAATTGTTAATAACAAGTCTGTAATTAAACCTAACAACTAATCTGTAAATTGGAGAGAGCGTCTTAGGAGTCGAAGTAGGAGGTGAGACAAGTGCGCAAGTAGGTGGCGTCGTGGTCGGAGCAGCGACTAAGGCAGTGCCCGGGAAAAGAAGAGATCTAATCGGATAAGAGATCGAATTAAAAACCAAAGGAGAGAGATGGAAAATTTATATAAGGCGGAGAAACATTGTTAAAAACAAAGATGAGAATTTAAAACAAATTTGGAGAAAGAGAGTCAGCAAGAGGATAATAAAATTTTCTCATTTATTAAACATAGAGCTATTCCAATTGCACTTGCATATGTAAGCCTCCACAAGTATCCATGAGACATGTGCACGTTCTTACTGGGTTAATTTATCTTTTAAATTAATTAGCTGTAGCCAGTTAAGAGGTACATTAGTAAATTGATGGTCACTAAGCAGATCCTTGGATCTAGCTCTGAATATTATTTTCCTAGAATTGCCTTAGTATTTGCTTTTTAGTTTATTAATTTTGTTTAGTATTAATATGTACTGTCTCCTTGAATGAAATTTCTAAATCTCTATTCACCATAGACTATAACATCAATGGTAAAAAATATTACCGTACCGTGCTGTTTTTAATGTTTTATATGAAATTATTTTATGATCTTTGATCTTAAACATTTATAAAGAGTTCTCAATATTATCATGATAATAATTAGTTGGTGCAGGTTTGATCTCATATCTACCACCAAATTATGTATAATAAAAAATGAGTGCTTGATCTCGAAATTTGGTGGTTTATAGATACTCTCTTTATTTGCACTCATACTTTTATTCTGGATGTATTGATACTTTTTAACAAAATATTTATAAATAATGATAAAAGTATTTGTAGTTAACATTACTTTGCAAAACATATATGAATATTTATGAATTAAACAACTTTCATGTTAAATAAAATAACTTAATAAAAATAACAAGTACACAAAATTAGTTTCTCATTTTTAATCCTCAATCAACCATTACTAAAAATGAATTAAGTTTCATACGCCACACTCTCTCTCTCTCTCTCTACATTGTAAATAAGCAAATATATTTGCCAAATCAACTACTTTTGGTGACTTGAAGGATCATAAACTCTCTTAAATGTAAATTTCCACTCCACATTACTATTTACAGAATTCAGTCTAAAAGATGTCACGTGTTTAAAATATATACCAGAGATCAAAATGTTGGAAGAAAATCAGGGACTTGTTCTGCAACTCTCTCAAAAGAATTCTCCAAAAGCAATAAATTAAGGGAGAGGATCACACACTATTTTCTACTGTTCATGAACTTTGAAATTTTTTAAGTTTTTGGTTTTGAATTTTGATCCCTTAACTTTGGATTTAGAATTAACAAAAAAAAAAACTTGAAAAAAAGCTACCTAACAAGCTCTTTCATTATCAATGATATCAATAAAAAATAATGCTTTCCCCAATCCTGATTTACAAATTACTATTCATATCTCCTAATCTAACAGGAAGCAACCTGGAGGAAACTTCAAAGAGGAGCATTGAGCATCCGACGCCTCAAATAAGCTCTCAAAAATCTCCGAATCTTCTAATCCAGAAAACAATGTGTCAAATTCATACATACCAATCCATTGATCAGAGCTTGTGCTAAATTCTTTATCTGATATTTTAATTTTCAATTGGTCAGACACAACAGATTCGTCTGATAAGGAACTAGTTGAATCCGTTGATCGACGTGCGTCCTCGGTACAGTTCGAACTTTCTGTTACCGTGCTTATATATGTGACCGGAGATTTCTCTTTCTTTGTTTTCTTGATACCATGTGCTTGCACAGTATTGTGTAACACAACAGGTGAAGGTTTTGCAGAGAAGTCTATGATGTGTTGAGAATTGATTGATTGGGAGTTGGAGAAGGAGATATTATTGGAATTTGATTTGCACACATGATCATTTTTTTTTTTTTTGATAAAAGGCATATAGCCCGTTTCATTAAAGAAACCAAGTCCCAGTACATCCATAATCATCGAATCAGCAAAACATCAAGCCAAAAACAAAACAAAACAAAAACAGCAAAACAACAAGTCCCAGTATATCCATAACCCAGCACTAACAACTATCTGAACTAATAACAACGAATCAAAGAAAAGTTTATATATCTGTAAAGATAATGTTAATTGCAGCCACGCAGGGTCACCAGGAAGCGATTAGAGAGAACTGCTCCCGTCCTCATCGGTCTCTGGTGGGGGCTGGTAGAGGACCAGCTGGGTGTCTGTCGGATCCCACACCTGCAGCGGAATTTCCTCAATGTCCACCGGCAACCATCGGAGCACTAACTCACGAGCATGACGCTTGATTAATCCTGCCCAATAGTTAATCAAAGCCACAATCATAAGGATGATAGATCTAAAAGATTTTTGTTTTGTATGTTGGAAGCAAGATTCATTACGCAATTTCCATAAAGTCCAACATAGGCCACTAAATACCACAAGAAAAGCTATTTGTGAGTTTTTATCTAAAGTAAACGAAAAGTCAATGATATCAGGGATACTATGCCAACACCGATAGTGGATAGTATTTTGGCCCATCCAAAACCATACATGTTGAGCTAGTGTACAATGCAAAAACAGGTGGTCTACGGTTTCATCATGTTTACAGAACTGACAAGAGCGGCTGCCGGTCCAGCCTTTACCTCTAAGCCTGTCTTTAGTAAGAATTTTCTTGTTACAAAGGAACCACATGAAAATTTTTATTTTATGTGGCAGAGGGAGATGCCACCACAGTAATGGTCGAGGTAGCTGAATACCATCAAAGTTAAGAAATTTGTATAAGGATTTAACCGAGAAAACAACCAGAGGATTCCCATTTCCAGGCTATTTTATCGGTGTGATGAGTAAAGGAAATGATACTGATTTTATGAAGGATCTGTGTCCACTCGTTAATCATGAAGGCATCTAATTGTCGATTGAACTGCACAGCCCCACCCTGAGAATGTATGACTTCTTGGAGACTAACCTGAGGATTGCTACAGATAGAATATAGTTCTGGAAATTGGATGGCTAAAGTGAGATTAGAATCCCATACCTCTGTCCAGAATTTCACCTGAGTTTGCCTCCCTGGATGAAAGGTGACACTACAATTGCCTATAGGTTCTAATTTAATGACTTCTTTCCAAAACCAAGATCTTGGACAAGGAGAGTTAGAGTAATATTTCTGAACAATGATATCTTTCCAAAGATGGGAATAAGAGGGATCTTTGAATTTCCACCACCACTTTAATAGTAACGCAATATTCATTTGATTAAGATCTAAAATACCCAGCCCCCCATATTCCTTGGCTAAACAAGCTCTATACCAACTAACTAAAGAGTATTTTCTCTTAGTAAGGGCTGAACCCTGCCAAAGGAAACGTCTACGAATTTTATCTACTCTGTCTAATATCTTTTTTGGGATACGATGGATAGAAAGCGTATATAAAGGAATGGAAGATAGGACAGAATTAAGAAGAGTTAAGCGGCCGCCCATGGAAAGCATACTACCTTTCCAACCCTGTAATTTTTTGTCAAATTTTGTTATCAAAAAGTCCCAATCTTTGATTGTAAGTCCTGAATCAGAAAGAGGCAGTCCTAAGTATGTAAAAGGGAATTTCCCCACTTTACATCGAAAAACAGAAGCTAGATGTGAACCCTGATCTGTATTTAACGGGAATAGTTCAGTTTTGGCTAAATTCATTTTGATCCCGGATAAGGCCTCAAAAGCCATCATGCCCCACCAAGCCGATTCAACATTATGTTCGGTGGCCTCTAAGAATAAAATAGTGTCATCGGCATAATGACAATTGGTGATAGCAGCCCCATCCTTACAGGGAGGACCTAGACCAGCTAAAGAACGAGAAAATCTACCCTTGTTGAAAATTCGACTTAAAGTGTCAGCAGCCAAAATAAACAAGAAAGGGGATAACGGGTCGCCTTGTCGAACTCCCCTCTTACAGTAGAAGTAAGGGGTTAAATCCCCATTAATGCTAATGCAGGACTGAGAACTGTACAACCAGGCAGTAATCCAGTGTATCCAAATTTGCCCAAAACCGCGAGACTTTAACACTTCTATTAAATATTCCCAGTTCAGCTTATCATAAGCCTTCTCAAAATCAATTTTAATGATAACCCCTGGAGTTTGCAGCAGTTGGCATGAGTGTAAGATCTCTTGACTAATAATTACATTGTCTAATATGTATCTACCTTTTAGAAAGGCAGCTTGGCTAGGATCAATCAATCTACTCATGATGTGTTCTAATCTATGTGTTAGTATTTTGGAAATCAGTTTAAAACTACAATTAACTAAACTAATTGGTCTGAATTTGTTGATAATTTTAGCATCCTGTTCTTTAGGGATAAGGCATATAATGGATCTATTGAGTTTGTTAAGATCTAGAGTATTTTGATGGAATCCCTGACAGAGAAGCCACAGATCAGATTGCACTAATGACCAAAAATGCTGGTAAAAAAGGAAGCTAAAACCATCCGGTCCAGGGGTCCCATTGGGGGCAGATGCAAATAAGGCTAAATGAATCTCTTCAGTAGTAATCGGTTGTTCTATGTCTAAAGCTTCTTTATCAGTAAGCTTGTCTACAGGATTCCAAAATGGAGGGGCTAGGGAACCAAATTTGAGCCCTGCTTCACCTAGAATTTGCTTATAGTATTGTACTACATGTTGTTTAATCTCCCCAATGTTAGAGGTAGGGGTGCCATTAACCTCTAAGGAATTGATTCTATTGGTCTTAGCTCTATGGGTGGCACTAGTGTGGAAAAATTTGGTATTCAGATCCCCTTCCTCTAACCAAGTTTGTTTTGACCGATTCTTCCAATAAATTTCCTCTTCTAGATATATAGCATCTAATTGTTTTTTACATTTAAGCCAATCCTCATGTTCGCTGGCTGAAAGTGGTATAGATTCCATAGCGATTTCTAAATCGCGAATTCTACTTAATAGGTGTGATTTGTCTCTTCTTTTCTGACCATAGAGATTTTTGGCCCAACCAGACATTTTACGCCTCATAAATTTCAGTTTATTATTCCAACTCAACCCTAAATTAACGGCGTCTAAAGGAAATTCATGCCACCATTTGACGACTAATCTATTGAACTCCTCTATGCCAATCCAGGAAGGATCAAATCGAAATATATGGTGAGGGGTAGGTGAAATATGAGAAGTATGGAAAAGAAGGGGACAATGATCAGACCCAAAACTACTTATATCTTGTATGAAACTAGAAGAGTAGGCCTGATCCCAGTCACTAGAAGTAAATATTATATCCAAAAGAGCAAAGGTTCTTCCATTGGTCCAAGTGAACTTCCTATTAGGCAATTTATGTTCTACCAAATTATGACGAGAGATAAATGAGTTAAACTGTTGGCTAGTGGAAATATCATAGGTAGACCCTGTTTTTTCAGATCTATTCCTAATGACATTAAAGTCGCCACATATCACCCACATCAAAGCACAGTTTTGTCTAATGACATCTAGTTCAGCCCAAAAAGCCCGTTTTAATGATCTAATCACTGGACCGTATACTGTGGTGAGTTGCCACATATTAGAATCTAATTTGTTTTCTAAATGAATATCAAGACAAAATCTATACTGTTGGGCAGAAAGTACTCGGATCTTAGTACTGTCACACCCGAAAAGAATCCCCCCAGAGCGACCTACTGATGGAGTCCAATGCCATGTATCTAGTCTAGATGAAATGGTTTTTAGAATCCTATTGGAGAAATGTTCCTTTTTGGTTTCCTGTATAAGGACTATATCTATCTTATACTGAATGATGGTGTCATTTAATAGTTGACGTTTTCTACCAGAATTTAAACCCCTAATGTTCCAATTAAGAATATTGAGATTCATGAGGAAACTAATGGGACACACTGATTCTCTGCCTCCAGTTGGAGGAGAGGGGACTCTTTCTCGAGAATGACCTTGTCAACAGCTTTGGTCTTACTGAGTAACTCCTGAATCAAAGATTCAAACTTATCCCTAGACATATGTTGCAAAGCTGATATAATCTTTGGTGTATCCTGACTATGATATCCTAACTGGATGTGATATACCTGAAATAATTGATCTACCTGGTCTACCGTTAATCTTCTAAAAGGAAAGCCATTAACTAACGGAATACCTGAGTGGGAGCTACTTCCTTCCCCTCTTTCTCTGGCCCTTTTCTTGGCTTTTCCCAATATAGAGCCACCACCACCTTGCACTTGGATTCGAAGGCTCTTCCGAGTAATGTGGAATCGGCGACTGCCCCCTTCCTGGGTTATGACGGGCGTGGGCAGTTGATGTGCTGAGGACTCGGAGAGGATGACGGCCTTCGCAGGGCTTGCAGCAGGTGGGCTAGAAGGCCTGGAAGGAGAAGGCCGGCTAGTGCTTAAACTGATCAGTCCCTTCTTAGGCCCAGTTGGTCCAGGGGTTGCATGAGGGCTGACACTGTTGCCGCGCTGACGCATTGCCATGCTAGTGCCAAGGGCGCGGGTGCTGCCCAATGGTAAGGGGGTGGTGCGGTATGAATGAGAGGGGACAGAGGATGAGCGTATTGGCCTCCTAATTGAATCCGCCACACTGTTATCAACCTTCAGAGCAGCAGTCAGCCCTACGGTTGTGGATGGAGGAGGATTGGGAGGTGGCTGGCTTGTGTCAGCTGAAGCTGGAGTGTCCCGTTTTTGACCGCCGCCGTAGTATTGATGGAAGTGAGCCAATAAACCGCCATCATCGGAGGTATCAGAATCATCCTGATCATGGAGAGGCTGATCTGGATGACATCCTTGTTTCCCTTTACCCTTTGCATCACTAGTTTTGGTGGTAGTGGACTCCCCGCCTTCTCTAATCTGAACTCCAGGTTGTGAAAACGGGGCATCCTCCATCATCGGAATCACCGGAGCTGTCGAATGGGGGGGAGGTTTAGCCCCCGGTAATGTGGGGCCTGGCTTAGGATCAGGGTGGCTTTTGCCATGTTTACCCGGCCCTTTGGGCTTACCAGGGGGCAGCGGCTTCTCTGTCTCAACCTCGAAATAGATGTCATAGCCAGAGACATATCCCGAGGCATCCCGATGCAGCAGCCAATGCTTAGAAGGAAGTAAAGCGCGATCACATATCCCAATCCGGGCCCTCAGAAATCGGTGATCACATCGCATGCCCGGACCAGGATCCATCTCCAGCAGTATAGCCCCCAGCGGATTCAACATCCGATCGACTGAGATCCACTGCCAGAGCATATGAGGAAAGCCCCGAATCTTAACCCAAAGGGAGGTTAACTTTTTACCTTCACTAAATCTCGGTTCCCATGGAATGATCGGGAACTTCAAACCGTCCAACCGCAAAATCCCGCGTCGAGTGAGGGACTGAGCCCAATCCAAGGTCGGCGCTTGAATGAGGTATTTGAGGTCATCGAAAATCGTGACTCTCCAGGTGAGATTTTCAAAAGTGCGGTTGAGAGTAGCTTCAATCCGATCAGGCCCCCATTTCGCAGTGTCAGAGAGAATGAAGCTCTTGTGAAACTCAGCTAGTCGAGCTTCTGTGTCCGGCGTGGCATTGAACATCAGGATTGGGGTCTGGATGCGAGCCATGGGGAGAGGCAGATGGAGGTTCGAGGTAGAAATGGAAGGGAAAGTGGTAGAAGAAACGGGAAGCGACGCCTCAGAGCAAATATTGGCTCGATGTCCATGCTTATTGCACAGCAGACATTTCTGTGCATTGCGACAAATCGATGCAAAATGGCCTGGGGATCCGCATTTGTAACAAATTGGATTTTTTGAGGTGGATCGCTGTCGCAACTGCTCAAATCTGGCCTTGATCAACTCCGATCTGGACAATCGAGCGGTGGATTGATCCACGAGAGCTCGAGGGAGCTTACGCGAAGGTCGTATCTGCACACATGATCATAGAAGTGGGTTACATTGTACATGGGTGGATCTGAGTAATCCAACTGCTGCACCTGTTTTGTTGCCTTGCAATTGTATTCCCGGTAGTATGTGCATCTGTAGTAACACCTGCAAATGATGTTATATATCTAATAAAAATTAGGTTCGGATATTCTACAAATCAAATGTTTATCTCTTTTTTGCAAGCAAAGTAAAAAATCTTGGGAAATAATTTTAAGGAAAGGAGTAACATTGGCTTTTCCGAAAAGAGTAATATTAAGGAAAGGATTTCGGAGCAAATTGGGCAACTTGAACTTTTTTTAAAGTAAACCAATGTGTATGGTAGCAGCTACCTTCCCAGTAGGTAATAAATTTGGTTTCTTTGGAAAAAACTTATAGCTCGCCAGGGTGGCATCCCTTATTAATCATTTCCTTATTCATTACATGACAAAAGACTGATCAACTGTCTATATAATTAATTAATTAATTAATTAACCTGTACTGCAGTGCACAACTAGATTGGTCAAGTACTTCCTACCTAGATCCGACTCTGCTGCTTTTCTTAGAGAAAAACAACTTCCTGTTTTTTCCAATCCGAATCATTTAAAATTTTCTATTCACGTATCTTGATAAAAATAACTTTTTTATGCACAAATCTCAATAAATTTAAATGGCTTGGATCAAAAAAGCAGAAAGGTACTTTTCTTAGATTTTCTCTAAGAAAAGCTCCTGAGTTGGTTCCTACCTTATAATGAGGGAAATTAACTATATAATAACCCAAGTGTCTTGGAGGTAACTTATTATAATAGTATACTGTAGTGCACTTACGTCCAACAATTTTATTTTATTTTATTTTTTTACATAATATCCGTATCGTCCTATTGTAGTTCATATTCACAATGAAAAATGCTATATTATGGCAATCAAATAATATCTTTTTCATCATCCATTATTAAGCATAACCTTCTCATTTTCAAATGTGGTTTAAAAGATAATTCATTAACAATTATAGAACAAACTGTTTAAACAATGTCGTAGAAATAAAGAGAAAATATAAGTAATCAATTACCTAGTAAACTGGTTGTTATTTATCTTTTTCTCGCCATATTTCCTCCATTGATAGCCGTCATGATCGGGATGAGATGTGATACTTTCCCATGAAGTGCATCCTTTCCTATTTTAAAAATTAAAGAATAACTAATTAATAACTAAACTGACATATAAATTATCTTATTTATAGCGGTAACTAATTAATTCATCATTCGTATCCTTTTATTTTCTTCTGTCTTATTTTTTTCATTTTTATTTCATAATTATATCATGACATTAAGGAACTTAAGGGCATGTTGTCATTTTACTTTCTAAAGAAATAACCTTTAGGTATCGATCAACTCCATTGAAGAAGTCTTAGTTTCATTTTATCTTTACTTTGGACAAAAAAAGAAAGCATACATGTGCACTAATTTCTTTTTACTTTCTTAATTAATTTATTTCCCTAAAGGGATCTCAAAAGTGGTTGGTGGCTTCATTCAAAAATCAAATCTTAATTTCACCATAGGATTTCCAATTTTTGTGCAACATTAATTTTAAAGAAATTAATTAATACCTTCTTTGGCGCTGGCTGTGGCTGTGAATTGGATGATCATCAACCCTGTCTCTCTTCTTTCTACCTCCAATTCCGACAACGCGTTGTTCTATCTCCGCCTCCGCCTCAGGTTTGACTAAGATCTCACTGGATTTGCCAAGAATAGAGAGAGAAGAGTTTAAGGCCAAGATGTCTTCTTCAAATAGTGAGCCCCCGGTGAAATGATGTCTATGCATCGGTGTCGCATGTTGCCTTAGCAAAGCCATGAACAACCTTTTTGAAGCTCTTTCAACCAATCTGGGTTTCTCTTATAGAATTAGAACCCCTTTGGAATGCCAAATTTGTAGCCAAATTTGTAGATTAGAAGATATCTGACCTGATGCTTTTAGAAGATGTTTCCTTGTATTTTTATAGATGATATTTTTTAGATAACGTGAAAATCCAATGGACTCGGCACAAGATCGATTTACATATTTCTGATTATTTAAGTTTGGTGATATTATATATAGTGGTATAATTTATTCATTGTATATTTTTCTAAGTGTCAAGTTGAGATTATAAAATGATCAAGTGGCGCAATATATGCTGTAGTTCTGATAAAATAGATGTGAATGCTCTGATCAAACGCGTTCACCTATATATATATATAATTAATTGGAAACAAAATAGCTGACATGTAAGTACTGATCAATCATACTTGCTTGTAAATTTTAAAAAAAAAATCCACGTTAAATATGGTCCGTACCGTATTCCAGATTTTAAATATTTTCTAGGATTCAACTTTCAAAACCCAGTTCAAATTGGAACGGACTCTGCTGAGAGAAAAACGGAGTCTTGCTTTTCAGATTACAACCATTCAAATTCATTGAGATTTGTGCATAAAAAAATTTCTTTATCGAGATACGAAAATGAAAAATTTTAAATGGTTGGGATCGGAAAAACAGAACCTTGTTTTTTTCTAAGAAAAGTAGCAGAGTCGGATCCGTTCAAATTACCATTGTTAAATAAGGTCTGAACTCCACAGCTAATCTGAGGGAAAATCTGCTATATATTTTTTACATCCACGATGAGAAGGCCCTTCACTTTCAATTTGGATCATCTGATCTCGGAAAAAGCATGTAATTAAGATAGATCGCTTATTCACAATAAATTTTTATATGATATATTCAGATTGATTTATTAATAAAAAGAAGTATTCTACCATTTTTTTTTTTTTTTGAAACGTGGACAGAAGCTGCCAAGTATAAGAAGTATTTTACCATCTTAATTTGACAAACGAAGGTCACCAAATCCGTCCACAGCAAAACTCTGCAGAACATGAAGATGGGTTAATTATATATATATATAGAGGAGGGATCCCATTACACTTTTTTTGGTGACACATCATGACACCGTTTTTTTTATAGGTCAATTTTGCGACATTTTTTTTCATTTTTTTACTATTTATTAAGATGGTTACAAAATCGCTGTTTTTCAATGGTCTGAAAACAACGATTTTGTAACCATCTTAATAAATACTAAAAAAATTCAAAAAAATATAAAATTTGATCTCCAAGCACATTTTAATATCTCCATCATGTTGTACGGTTTGGATCGACTATTTGGACTTTGAAAATAGTAGGTGTCAAAATGTGTCACAAAAAAAAGTGTAATTGGATCCCTCCTCATATATATATATAGAGTAGAACTAGGGTGTTCCTAAGTTCACCAAGTCTCTTTGTGAACTCAACTCTAAAACCTATCGGATTGGCTTCAAACAATGAATTCAAATCGTTGAAATCCTTCTACCTTACGGATGATGTGCCTACATGTGAAAATTTTAAACTTTCGAATTAATTTCGTATAAAGTCAAGTGGTCAAAAGGCGTCCAAAAAATAAATGCATTAAAATTAATTTAAAAACCTTCTAATTTTGACTAAACTTTATACTAAATTAATTCGAAAGTTTAAAATTTTCACATGTAGATGCATCACCCATAAGGTGGAAGGATTTCAACGGTTTGGATTCGTCATTTGAAGTCAATCCGATAAGTTTTAGAGTTGAGTTTAAAAAGGAGGTTGGTGTACTTAGGAACACCCTAGTTTTACTATATATATATATATATATAGAGAGAGAGAGATAGGCTACCATGCTTTGCAAATTAAAGCACCTCTTGTGCTTTGCGCTCATTTTCGGGTTTTCAAAATTCAAAATGTCGATCCGACCGTTCAAGTTGTTCTCCATATTGAAATGTGCTTGGAGACCAAATTTTACATTTTTTGGAATTTTTTTACTATTTATTAAGCCACTTTTAAAATCGCTGATCCATTGGTCCAGAAAATTTTACTGTTTTGCTAGTGTGACCATTGGATCAGCGATTTTAAAAGTGGCTTAATAAATAGTAAAAAAATTCCAAAAAATGTAAAATTTGGTCTCCAAGCACATTTCAATATGGAGAACAACTTGAACGGTCGGATCGACATTTTGAATTTTGAAAACCCGGAAATGAGCGCAAAGCACAAGAGGTGCTTTAATTTGCAAAGCATGGTAGCCTATCTCTATATATATAGATGAGCTATTGTGCTTTGCAAAGTAAAGCCATCGTTTTACTTCGGCTTACTTTTTGGATTTTCAAAGTCCAAAACGTCGATCCGACTGTTCAAGTTGATCTACATATTGAAATGTGCTTGCAGACCAAATTTTACATTTTTTGGAATTTTTTTACTATTTATTAAGCCACTTTGAAAATTGCTGATCACATGGTCCAGAATTTTGTTGCACTGTTTTTTCTGAACCATGTGATCAGCAATTTTCAAAGTGGCTTAATAAATAGTAAAAAAATTTCAAAAAATGTAAAATTTGGTCTGCAAGTACATTTCAATATGTAGATCAACTTGAACGGTCGGATCGACGTTTTGGACTTTGAAAATCCAAAAAGTAAGCCGAAGTAAAACGATGGCTTTACTTTGCAAAGCACAATAGCCCATCTCTATATATATATATATATATATATATATATATTTAGAGTAGAACTAGGGTGTGATGTGCTCACCAAACTCTTTGGTGAGCACAACTCTACATAAAACTATCGGTTTCACTTCAAACGAGATTAATCCAACCGTTGAAACCGATGTACTTTACGAGTGATGGGCGTACATGCAAAATTTTGAATTTTTTGAATTCATTTAGTCTCAAGTCAAGTGGTCAAAATTGAGAATTTTTTGAATGCATTAAAACAACTTCATTTTGGATCATTCATTTTTCATCAATTTTGACCACTTGACTTGAGACTAAATGAATTCAAAAAATTCAAAATTTTGCATGTACGTCCATCACTCGTAAAATACATCGGTTTCAACGGTTGGATTAATCTCGTTTGAAGTGAATCCGATAGTTTATGTAGAGTTGTGCTCACCAAAGAGTTTGGTGAGCACATCACACCCTAGTTCTACTCTCTCTCTCTCTCTCTCTCTCTCTCTCTATATATATATATATATATCTCCATTCCATTATTAAGCACGTTGGGTGTCCGATCCGCCAACGGCTACGATTAAAAAATGAAATTTCGGATTTAATCTCAGCACTCCAGTCACATAATCTGTCTTCTTTTGATTAAATACATATGTTTTTTGTATAGAAGTCTAAATTTAGTTAAAAATATACTCACCACACGTACTGCCACACGATACATTACAATTAAAATTGAGTAGAGTCTGAAATTTAGCAATATATTTTTCCGTTTTCTTATTTCTTTCTTTCCTTATTCCTACCTCTTTAATGGAGTAGAACCTTCCTTTTTTTTTACTTCTTTGTTTTCAAACTTCTTCTGCATTTCTATATGGATCACAACGAATTGATTTTTTCATAATCTTCTTATTTCTCTTACTTTGTTTCTATACATATTGCTGTGGAAAATCTAAAATATATTTTTAATTTTGTTTCTATACATATCTAATCCATGACCCTTTGAATATCATAGAAGCCCTCCAATAAAGCCAAGAAAAATTCATGGAAGCACAAAGCAGCAAGAAATTTTGTTGACATTGTTGTTCTTTTTCTATCCTTAGAAAGATTCTTTTTAAAAAAATATATTTACGAAAATTTGTCTAAACTACCTATTATCATACCCATATATCGAGTGTGGTTATGGCTGGTAACAATAAATACTAGCAACTTTTGCTACTATTATTGCAAGATTGCTTCATATACTCGATAATGCGAGGGGTTTTATTGTGACTCTGCGTCATTTAACTTTCAATACATGCAATTATTATTTGTTTGTTTACTATACCAAATAGAAGTATATAAATTGAGGAGAAAATTTATGTGTAGGTAGCGCCTACACTTAGTGATTCTAAAATAAACAAGGTTACTGTTACAAATCATAGTAAAAAAACTATAAATAAATAAGAATAAGGGACATATGTTTGAGGAGGGGAATAAATATGAAAATGCAGATTCTTGTAGTGATGTCCCCGTTGCAACGCACGGGCATGATACTAGTATATATATATATATATATATATATATATATATATATATATACGAGGAGGGATCCAATTACACCTTTTTTGGTGACACATCATGACACCGTTTTTTATATAGGTCAATTTTGCGATTTCAAAATCCAAACAGTCGATCCGAACCGTTCAACATGATCACCATATTAAAATGTAATTGGAGATCAAATTTTACATTTTTTGAATTTTTTTACTATTTATTAAGATGGTTACAAAATCGCTGTTTTTCAATGGTTTGAAAACAACGATTTTTGTAACCATCTTAATAAATAGCAAAAAAATTCAAAAAAATGTAAAATTTGATCTCCAAGCACATTTTAAGATATCCATCATGTTGAACGGTTTGAATCGACTATTTGAGCTTTGAAAATGGTAGGTGTCAAAGTGTGTCACCAAAAAAGGTGTAATCGGATCCCTCATTTATATATATTAAGAATTTTTATTGTCACGGACTTGGATAAGGCACTAATACAACAAAACAATGAATATATATTACTTTGATCTTTTGTGGCGCTACTAACACTATATACTTGATGTCTTGATGTAACAAAAACGTGTAATCTTTCACATGGGCAAATTCGGATGAGGATTTTAACAGCAAGATTTCGGCTCAAGGCAGGAACGAGGTAAGAGAGATTTTTTCTTTGGACCATTATGTTCATGTTTCAAAAACGAAAAATAAAATAACACTAATATATGAATCATCTGCATTAATGGAGTAATTAATTATTCAAATAAATTGAAAATATTTACTTTCTTAAAACGGGTGAAGTCAAATTTCATAAAATTGATGAAGGTTGATTTGCTTTCTGAAACATAGGCAGAATGCAATTTTTTTTTTTTGACAGAATGCAAATTAGAATAAAACAGTGAAAACATTACATTATTCCTTCTTATTTGTTTTTGTTGTTGTTTTTAATTATTAGTTAGTGATAGGCATTTAAATTTTATCAATTTGTTGTGTAACAAAGTATATCTATTATGTATTCTATTTATTTTATGCATCTATGGATTTATCTTAAAAAAATGGCTAGCTATTGAACTTTAAAAGCAGTAAGATGGTCTCCATAATAATAAAGAGAGCATGGAAAAATAATATAATCTCAGAATGACAAATAATTATAGATATTGCAATTTATAACGTATTAACAATCATAAAAATAACAAAAATTCTAATAGAGTTTCCGATGAAAAAATTATTATACTAACAATAAAACTAAAAACTTTAAAAAATAGGAAATTCATTTAAATTAAGTATAGTAGTAACATTATTCTCAAAGATCCATTGATCCGATGTGTCTCTGTTGTTTTTTCTCTTTCATCTAAAGGCATCACAATATTTACCATCTTTATCACATTGTAAAATAACATATTTCTCTGGCTTTGAACCACAAATAGATAATGCCTATCATTTAGCCGAAGTAAAATGCTCTAACACTATTGAGTATATCTTCGTGAATTTCGTACTTGAAATTGATTAATTCAAGTTTTACGGCCTCTTCTTTGAATAGAATTTCCGACTCATCAACATCCATCTATTAAACAAAATATTATGTAAATAAATAAAACAAAAAATTATAGAATAATTAAATTTTATCAAAATTTTTGTCTTCATTAATACTATAATTTCTTATCAAAGAGCTAAACTTTATTTTTTACAAAGTTTGTCAAAATTGACTAAACATTTTAAATTACTCTTGTTTAGATATTTGAAAATTAAGAATTGACTCTCCTTCAAAGAAAGAAAAAATAACGCACGAAATTTTTTTCAAGCAGCAACTTTTTGAGAAGGTGTGCTAATTAACCTGATTTAACGGAGGACACGTGGGGATAAAAAAAAAAGGGTTCAGAGCTTGTCCAAATGGCTTTGGACTGGACTTTGTCCGAAGCTTTTCTAACCCTATGATTAAAATCTTATCAAGATTGAACTAACTAATTGTGATATCGGTTAACCCATCTCCGTCAGACAAGAAAGGAAATAATATTACTATGTTTCTGTCTTAAAATTGTTGCCTATTAAAAGATCGAAAATTTGATTTTTTTTTTTTTTTTTTTTCATGATTTCGCAGCTTCTGCAAAGATTTTCAAAAAAAAATTAAAGTTACACTGGTGAATGATTAAAAGAGCACCATAAAGTGCTTTTAAAAAGAAAACTTATCAAATTGTTAATTGAAATATGATTGAAATTATGTAAAATCAAGAAAAAAATCCATTTGGAGAGAGCATAGAAAAGGAGAGGGGCCTGTACAATTAGTTAGTTGGTGAGCCTAATTTTGCTTGCTCAAAAGATTGAAAGGAGCACTTGGAGAGAAGATATATAGGAGGAGATAGGAGTAGGTCTGATGAGCATCAGATCTACTTTTAGGTTCAATTAACTCTAACATCATATGATTAGCATTAAATCTGTGTGCATGGAAATTGATACAGACTTGCACGAATTTTGATGCAGAATGCACGAATCTTGATACTGATCAGATGGTCATCACACCCATCGAACCAAAGTAGGTCTGATGGGCATGAGACCTACTCTGAATTCATCTAGGAGACTAGTAAGGCGGCTGGTGGTATTCAAGATAAAAAAAACTGAATCAAAGGAACTGAAAAAATAGTCCTCTCTTTACACAGTTTTCAGGAGGGAGAAGGAAAAAAAAAAAAAATCTCTTCTTTCCTTCATACTTTCTTGGGTAGGGGTTTAACGTTTTTCTTTAAAGCAATATTAATGGGTTCATTATTTTCACATGTCATTTTTATTCTTACCACTTGAACTGCAAAGTATACGAATTTGTATGTGACTTCATTTGATTGATAAAGAGAAGAATTTTCTAATACTGTCTTTAAAATAGTAAAATTAAAAAATTACTGAAATATATCATTGTATTTTTAAAACACATGATAAAATATAAATAATTTAAATTAGTTAAGAAAGCATATGGGGAAAATAAAGGGAAATGTTATGGTCTCCCGAGCCATCATACTCTGAGCGCGTCCCTCAACTAGTTTAACGGAAAAAAAACATTTCAATTTTGTCTAACTTTCATTTCCAGCGCTCATATCCAAACTTTTAAAGTTTTGTTTATAACATTTTAAAATGCTGAAAGGGGAGGTAGCACAGTTGGCTAGGAAAAAGTCCTAGGGCTGTTGTACCAAAGGTCGAGAGTTCGATTTCCCTTCACGACTTCACAGCTTCTGCGAAGATTTTTTTTTTAAATATTTTACAATGCTACTCGCAAGCATTTAAAACTCTATCTACAATCATTTAAATCCTAAATCTGAGTAGTTTTAACTCCTAACTATTTTTGTTTTCAAGCTAAAAAAAGAAAATATTCATTTCACTCATTCTTTTTTTATTTTTTCTCTGATCATTCTTGTTCATTTTTCCGACAACCCATGATGAATTTTGCGAATCTAAAAATACAAACAGTTTTCTACTCATTTTTTTTTTCAAATGAGATCCATGAAAAAATACTTTTGAGTTATTTTCAAGTTGATTTTTTTTAAAGTAAAGTCCATGAGCACTTTAAATTTTCAAGCTTTTAAAACTTAATCTACAACCATTTAAACCTCTGATGTCTACCATTTAAACTACTACGTTCAAGTGTTTAAATCTCTGATTTTGATCATATAATATCACACGTTTAAACCTCTGTCTACAGTCGTTTATAGTAGTTGTGTCAAGCATTTAAAGTAGTTGTGTCAAATATTTAAATAGTTTCCATGTCAGGTTTAAAAAGTTGTAAACTGAGGGTTAAAAGCTTGAGAATTTATTGTGCTCATGGGTTTTAGTTTAAAAAAAACTGATTTGAAAATAACTCAAAAATATTTCTTAATGTATCTCATTTGAAAGAGAAAATCGAGTAGAAATCATTCGTATTTTAGATTCGCAAAATTCATTACGGATGGTCTGAAAAATAGATGAGAATGATCAGAGAAAAAAAAAGTTGGTGAAAGAAATTTTTTCCTTTTTTGTCTGGAAGACAAAGTAGTTAGGAGTTTAAACTACCCAGATTTATGATTTAAATGCTTCTAGATAGAGGTTTAAAAACTTACGAGTAGCATTATAAAATGTTATAAACATAGTTTAAAAGTTTAGATATGAGTGCTGAAAATGAAAGTTAGACATTAAATATTTGAGAGACGTACTAGGGAATTTATTTGGAGGCAATTATCAAGCTCCATAAATAAAAACTACCAAGATATATACCAGTAGTAAAAAATGGGGCAGGGCCGGAATCCCTAAAGGGGATCCGGTATCCTCCCAGGTACCTGACTCGACACAATTGAAACGGACGGTCCATATTTACTCCCAGCCGGTGCCTACTCGGGATGGCATAGGGGGCAGTATTATTTATGCTTTCAGATTCATGCTAAGTTAAAAAGAACAATTTTGGACCGTCCGATTCAATTGTACTCAGTCAAGTAACCTGAGGGGATGTGAATTCTATATATGAATAAGACAATTTTTTTGCCCTTTTAGAACTTCAAAATTTCGCAAATATAAATAGTTAGTGGCCCCTCATTAACTTAAAAATGTGTATTAATTACTGATTGTCTTGCTTTGCTCTCGATTAACAAATTAAGAAATATATAATATTTTATATTTTCTAGTTTTCTGTTAATGGCTGTTAAAATTTACGACATTATTTTATTAACGAAAAATATCAATAAAAGACAGGAGTGTATTTAATTTCATAAAACATAAAAAAAAAATGATATGAAATAATAGGGATGTTAGAATTTTCCCAGGGAAAAATAGTGTAGATCAGAAGAACTTGATGTGGATAATTTATAGAGAATAGATTTGAGATGAATTTGGGCCGTTTGTTTTCAATCGGACTACTTGATTTCTTGATTCGGAATTTACCGTCATGTCAGATTTCAATGGAATACGTACACAGACGCCATCCATGCATATACACCTGTGGGAATAAATTTGGAAAAGAACAGAAAAGGATACACATCCATAGCCACCTGATGTAAAATCATTCTGAATCTATTGATAGATTCGCTAAATATTTCTTTATCATTCTGTCTTATGGTGATAGATCAGGCCATATTGGGCCTCGAGCTTAATTTGCCCACTTGAGAATATTAAAAAGGCATCCAACCGAACCGACCACGTGGAAATCTTACAAATATGATCCACAAATCTGATTCATGGCATATGGCATAGTAACAAGGTACGCGAATTATTTGCGTTTAATTCATGAAGAATTTGTTTTTAGAGTGTTTCTGAATTGAATGGTGTATTACGTTGACCGAACATTTGACCGAATAAAACGTGAATAAAACGCGAATTTTACGAATTAATCGCGTTTTCCTCGTGTTTTATTCAGAAAAAAAAATTGGCACCTACCCGCGTGCAACCAGTCACCCACCCAGGCACCCACCCACGTGAAACCTACGAATTAAATGCGAATTTGGCACCCAGTCACCCACCCACGTGGACATAAAACAAAAGCACAGTTCCCCATTCTTGCTACTTTTTGACTATTTTACCCAAGCTGATCTTCTATGGCAAATACAAGCAGTATCTCGTATAGTAAATCATCGGTAATTAATTAAATATGCACTGAGATCTCGTATTGTAATTCCGAATCATTCCCGAATTATACCTGAATTATTCCCGAATCACGAATTTTTGACCCTGCCGAACCGAACCCGAATTATTCATTTGTTACTCTGCCATATAGTGATAGAACCCATTTTTTATCAGATGACTAGCTGTAAATTGCTGTATAGGCTCACATGATGTCTATCCATATTTTTTTTTCATTGTTTTAATGTTTAAATCTACTTTTGTATATTATAGTATTGTCTTATTGTTAAGATAATGTCATATAATTAATATTCAGTATTATTTTTACCGATTTTTTATTTGTATCATAAAACAAAAATTAAACTTATACCTTATGCCACTCTTTTTTGGAAATCTTGAATTATAATAGGAACGCTAGCTTTGTTCTCGGAGAATTAGTTCTTGGAGATCAAGTCACCCAACATCGTTAATATCCACAAAAGATTTATCAATAGAATTTCATATCTACAATCCACACAAAAAACATTGTCTAACTAAACAAAAGGCAACCTTCAAAAAAAAAAAAAAAAGGGCTGTTTCTCATTTTTCATACTTATTTCTCTCTATTGCAACAATAGCCAAATAAACGAAATATTGAGAAAATTAAGAAACTCTCACTAATTAATTAGAGACTCTGTATCAACAAGTCAGTCAACTAGATATTATCAATCAGTGCACTAAATGATAGCATAATTGAGGTCCCAAATTAGGTGATGACTTTAATTTGATTGCCATCATGTTCACATGCATGTGGGCTCAGAAAAGTCAAATTAGCTGACAATTACAGGTGACATCATTGGATGCACGTCAGCTTATACCTGAGAGACATTTCCAGGTGACATCTCATGTGCAGACAACTAAGGCCAACTGGTGGAGGCATCTTTTTATCTTTATCTTACCAGAAACAAATTAGATAAAAATGCAGATTCAAAACTCAGTATCTCAGAGTGAACGTCTAGATTGAAAGTCAAATAGGCCATTTATTTAATTTTGATAAAAAAAATAATGAATTTGTTAAAAATAGAATTGTTGTAAGAGGAGGGATCTGATTACACTACTTTTGAGTTACCACAAAGTTACACTCCTCGTTTTCTACATTTTCAAAGTCCAAATCGTCGATCCATACCGTTCAACATGATTATCTAAATAAAATGTGCTTGCAGATCAAATTTTACATTTTTTTTGAATTTTTTTACTATTAATTAAGTATTTTACAAAAACTAGTCAAATTCAGACCATTGAATTTTGTACCCATCTTAATAAATAGTAAAAAAATTCAAAAAAAAAATGTAAAATTTGATCTGCAAGCACATTTTATTTAGATAATCATGTTGAACGGTTTGGATCGATGATTTGGACTTTGAAAATGTAGAAATGAGGAGGGTAACTTTGTGGTAACTCAAAAGTAGTGTAATTGGATCCCTCCACTTGTTGTAAACATGCATAAGACTCACGAGTATCGATGAGGCATCGGGCACGTTTCTTCTGACTAGATCTAATTAAGTTATAATCTAATTAATTGGTTAAGTAAAATGATACCTTTAAAATTAATTAATTAATTAGCTGTAGCCCCTAGCCAGATAAGAGGAGCACTAATTATATTAATTGGTGATCCAAGCATGATTAGGACGGACCCATTGAATTTTTATCATTTTGCAACGCACTCAATTCATATGCATCTTTAAACTAAAATATTAACTCAGTTTGTCCTCAGTCCTCAAATTAAATTTCTAAATCTATACTATAAGATATTATGTCACTATGATTAGACTATATATATCATCAATTATAAATTAAATATTATCGGTATGAACTCTTTTTTATCCTAATTAAATATTTATATCCCAATTCAGGGGCGGAACTAGATTTAGTTAGAAGGAGCTGAAACTTAAAATGCACAAATAATAAATTGTGGTTAGTGAGACTTGAATGCAAGACCTCCCAATAACAAAATAGTCTTAACCACTAAACTACAAGTACACATCTAATATTTTATGAGGAGGGCTAAATTATATAAAAACTTCAAAGTAATAAAAAATTAATTAAATTTCAACATACGTAATTAAAAATTTCAAAATCATGAAGTGACTTAGCACTTAGGCTTAGTGTAGATCCGCTCCTGTCCCAATCAACATAGAACCAACAATTAACGCTTTTCTGTCATTCTGATGTGTGCAACGTATGGTCCTAGCTACTCGAAATTTTTAATTATGTTTAATCGGTTTTGTAAAATCTAGAATTAACGTACGAAATTAACTTTTTGCTTCTTCATACGAATGCTTCTTATCACATTTGTTGTTGTTGAGACATGCTTGTCTCATCCACCAATTATAACTTATCACATGTGCTACACACACAAAGACTTGGGACTCGACTTCAACCTTGTGGAAAGAGGACCAAACCCATTTATTCCACCTCTTACATCACAATCAATTAATCAAACGTGACCTTGACATAAATTTTAAGATACTCTATCTATTTTTGTAAAAAAAATTATATTTTACTAGAAAAAATGAAAAGAAAAAAAAAAACTGATTTTTAAATCTGTAAGAATTTTACCGATCTTTCTACCAATATTACAACTAATGTACTCTTTCTATTTCTATCTCTTCTTTTCTATGAATTTCTACCAAAAAAATTTCCTTTCATAAGAATGCTTCTTATCACATTTGTTGAGACATGCTTGTCTCATCCACCAATTATAACTTATCACATGTGCTACACACAAAGACTTGGGACTAGGGGTGAAAACGGTATGGATAATATCCGATCCGTATTCGAAAAATTAGATGTGGATATCCGATATCCGAATATCCGTGTGGATATGGATACTGATATGGTATTACGTTTCAATTATCCGTATCCGAATAGTAGATATATATCATATATTTAATATATATTATGAAAAAATATTGTTATTCACCATTAAAATTAGATAAATATTATGAACTTTGATATTTTTTAATATTATTTTAATAATATCCGATCCGATTCATATCCGTATCTGTATTCGGCTTATATCCGATCCGTATCCGTATCCGGAAAATTAAAAAGAGATATGGATATGGTTTTACCACTATCCACTCCGTATTCGCTCCGTTTTCACCCCTACTTGGGACTCAACTTCAACCTTGTGGAAAGAAATTCAAACCCATTTATTACACCTCTTACCTCACAATCAATTAATCAAACGTGACCTTGATGTGCCGAGAAAGAGGACCAAACCCATTTATTTTGATGTTGATATCTATCACCTTGAAACAGGAATTCCTTTGTCAGGTAGTGAAAATTTTGAAAAATTCATGCGAGTAGGATTATTGTGAAAACGACATACATACAATCTTTAAGGGCGTTAAAATAATTTTTTTTTTGTTTTTATGGCGCAAGATGGATAAATTGAGTACTGCTGTCCCTTGTTCGTTGTTAATGAAAACTGTTGAGAATATTGAAGGCATTATACTTGACTCATCAAAGTTCTGAAAAATGAAGCTGATTGATGGCAGGATTTGAAGGCCAAATGTGATTTCCAGGCTACATATTAAGCTTTTTTTCATTAACTGCCTGATTAATCACATATGGTATTGTACTCATGATAGTATTTTGGTAGTATTATGCTACGGCATAAACGATCGAGGGACTGAAGCATCATTGTAGCCGAAATTTTTAAATATAGCACAGCCCCAAAAAAAATAAACCAAAACGGCACCGTTTCGTCAGAATTCCAAATTTAGCACGGCCGCAGATCAGCTGAGCGGCCCCTGAAATGGGGCCGCATATTGGCTGAGCGGCCCAGGGGGCCGCATATTGGCTGAGCGGCCCCAGGGGCCGCATATTGGCTGAGCGGCCCCCCCCTTTTTTTTTAATATCGGAAATGCTGTTATTTTTTTTGATGATTGTGTTATAAAAATAATTGTATTTGTATTGTAGTTTGAAATGTTGTTTAAATTTATGTATTTTGGTGCAAGTTATTTTAGAAATGTCGTTCGTTTGAAATATTTTATATATGTCGTGTGGTTCAAATATTTCTTTTTGTACGAGGAGATAGTGATATAATGAACAAAATAAATAAATAACCAAAACAAATAACAAACTAACAAAAAAAATAAGAGACATAATATAACAAATAAATCCAGTATCTGACATAGTCTACGAATATAATTAAAACTAAATAAACATCCAGTCCATTGGTACGGCTCTCAGCCTACGAATATAGTTAACTACCTCGTGCATCTCGAGCAGCTCTGTTCTGTCTTTCCATTGTATCTCGGCCGGCTTGGTGTCCTCTTCTCCTACGATGTAGTACATCCATCCACATCGGAATCCTGTTGTGTTTTCTTCTGCCCAAAGAAATATTTTTATCTTCTGGAACAAGTACAGGGCCCTCGTTTGCAGGCCATTCCGACTGATTTTCATAAACATGCCATTCAGCACTCCATGTGTTGATCAGTGTCCGGATGTGGTAGTAGTGACTAACAAAGCAGCCAGGGTCGATGCCTCGGAGACGGCACACAGACACAACATGAGAACACGGTATTCTGTCCAATTGAGGCTTTTGGCATGTGCATTCCACCGTGTGATCATCCCTGATGTGAACCGTGTATTTGAAATTAGCCTTGGTAAACCGGCCAGAATCGTCAGGTATGTAAGAGTGAACTCTCTCTTGTGTAGAGGTTACCTCGAACTCGTTGTTGTGGCCAAACCCCCCAAGCGTCTTCATAGTATTGGACCTCTCGAACCGGTGGTTAATAAGCTAAGAAAAATTAAAAAATAATGAAGAAGTCAGATCTTTTTAACAAAGTTACTAAAAAATTATGAAGAAAAAACTATAAATAAAAGTACCTCATGCACACGACACGAGAACTGTTGACCAAGACTGGCTTCATTTAGCGCTTTGGCCCTTCTTTGCGCAAACCATGTGAGACATTTGTAAAATGTGTCTTCAATTATTGCTGCCACCGGTAACCTACGAGATGACCTGAAAACATTATTTAGCGACTCGGAACCGTTTGTAGTCATAATTCCCCAACGGTAACCGCCGTCCAGTGCTTGGAATATCTTCCATGGTTTCGGACACTCGTTCTCGTCTTGATCCAAATACTTACCCACACCGTCCAGCCAATTGAGAGCGCGTTCACATACATCCCCCATTGCTTGCATTCCTTGCTCGTATCTCCTCATCTTTCTCTTAGCCACACATATCCTAAAAAACTTGATTGCCGCCTCACTACAACCGTTCTTCTTCATGTTCTCGGCTATGTGAGTAGCACAAAGACGGTGAACACATTGATCCTCATCCTCATCGTTCCACCCCAAATCATCTTGTCTGAACACCTTCTTTATACCTTTGCCCCTATCAGTTATTACACACATGAATCTGGAGCGAATTACATTGCGGCGCAACCATTTCATGAACCACGCACAATCTTCGAAACTCTCTGTACCGGGTTGCAATCAACAACTTGCCTGTATTAAAATAATCAAATTAAGTAAAGATAAAAAAAAATCAAATTAAGTAAAGATAAAAAAATCAATAGTTACCTTTGTACCGGCCTGACAGAAAACATGCATCAACGGTGATGACTGGTCTGATGTGTTGAAAAGCTGCAATGCACGGTCCAAATGCCCAAGCCGCCCTATGGAAATACCTCCATGGTCCTGGTTCACCGGTGGGAAATGAGGTCACCTCAAACAATGTTTCTGTCAATAAATTAAAAAAATAAGTTCAATTGTTGATTTTATTACAATGACGTAAAAAAAATAAGTGCCAATTTAGTACCTGGGTTCTTTCTCTTGATTGCCTCCAACAACGGAACTATAAGAGAGTACGACCCCTCCCAACTACCAAACTGGCGGGCAATTGCCAACTCACGGCCACACCACAGTTTGTTGTACGCCGGTATCTGACCGTTGTATCTTTCAGCAACAGCGATCCTTACTGTGTTGATACTCAAATCAACGTCGTTCCTCATGTGAGCCGATATGCAATCGGCAACCATACTAGCCGACAACTGTGCATGATCAATTCTTGTCGCATCCGCGTGACATGAATGTTGTGTTGGGCACTTCGAAATACGCCATTGTGTACCGTAACCAGTGGCCTTTGCGAGTATGTACCAGCCACACCTACTGTCACTGCACTTGAACCTCATTCTGGTGGTATTACTATGCGTATTCCTTATCTCTTTGTTGCAAACTATGTGAAACCTGGCAATTGCGCTCTTCATGGCCTCTTTTGAGTCATATATTTGACCCTCAGACAGTTCATTCTCAAACACTTCCCTCCTTCCAAACAAACTCGAATTTGCGGGCTGAAACCCTGATGTGTCATTGAAAGCTGAACACGGGTGCTAAAACCCGCGATCCATTATCCGAAAACCACTATCCATTACGAAAGTCCTCGGCCGTCCAAGCACAGGCCCGGTATCTTCCTCGTCACTATGATCGCCCGTACCCTCAGGATTTTCATCACCCCAATTTTCCTCTGCCTCTTGTAATTCTGAATCCTCTGATTCAGCACTTTCATCTGGATCACAAGATTGACCCCAATGAGCGCTCCGACTAGATGAAGGCTGGTCGGTCCGGGTGGGGGCCCGACGGGAGGGCCGACTACTGGACGGTCGATCTCTCTGAACTGGGGCTCGACTACTGGACGGTTGGTCAATTTGGACAGGGGCCGGACTAGAGCCGGATGAGTTACCCCGACCCCGAATTAACCTCATAGCTGGGTTGGTACGCCGGACTCTAGTAACCTCCACATATAGGTCGATTATCTTGTATGTACCCCCAGAAAAACTCATAGTTTGGTTGTACAATACCTGCCAGACTCCCTCATTCTGGATTGGAAAGAGTTGGAACCAGGTTTGTGCTGAACTAGTCGGCATACTAATCTTGGCCTCAATTTTAAGGTCATACTGGCCCTGATCCAATCCCAAGTTCTGACATATACTCGATTTAAGCCCCACATAATCAGTACCCGGTAAAACCAGAATCACAGTAACAGGTCCGATACTATAATAAACCCCATTAGGACCTGTTAGAACATCACCACCAGTATAAATTGATACCATAAGAGCCATTTTGAATCCAATACACAAGAAACCTAAAATTAAAAATTAACTAAATTAATTATTAATCTACTGAAAATAAAAAAAATGAAAAAAAAAAGAGAGAAAAAAACTTACAGGAGAAGCTCTTGTCCAGGAGAGAGAGGGGATCAGAGTGTGAAATGAATTTCTCTCTCCTGGATCGGAATAAGAAGGGAAGGGGCCGCTCAGCCAATATGCGGCCCCATTTCAGGGGCCGCTCAGCTGATCTGCGGTCCCCAGTAAATGGGGCCGCTCAGCTGATCTGCGGCCGTGCTAAATTTAAAATTCTGACGAAACGGTGCTGTTTTGGTTTATTTTTTTTTGGGCTGTGCTATATTTAAAAATTTCGGTCATTGTAGGGTTACAATTTCTATTGTGAAATGAAATATTGGTCTCAGAAAATCATCATAGACCGTTTATGGAAATCAGCTAGCATCAGAAAATAGCTGTTATAGCTTATTTTAGTACCTGACATAATCTTTGTAATTTAGACAAATCAAACATTATTTAACGATTTAGGAAATAACCCAATGTGTTATAATATGAAGTCAAATTGTATTTGGGCCAAAAGCCCATGTCGCTACATGGAAGGAAATATTAGTTTCCGAATGAAAGAGATTGAGACAGGGCGGTTGAGCTCCAAGCCGTGACCTCTTCGGTGTTTTCTTCTCTAAGCCATCTCTTCTCTAGGGTGCTCTCTTGATTCGAATCCACTTATACATTTGGAAATCTCATAAATTAGTATATGAAATGGTAAGAGGGTGTTAGAGTGAGTGTTAATGACTTAATTATCTCCTTATATTTGTAAAGACTCCATCGATCTAGTGAATTTGCGCTGTGTGCTTCTGTGGTTTTTTCTCGAAAGGGTTTTTACGTAAAATATTGTCTCTCTTTTAGTTTATGTGATTGATTGCTTGTTTGTTGGCTTCTTGTTTGATTTTCATAGTTCACCATTTGGTCGGGTATTGGTGTATGCCCGCAAGGTGGTTGACGAAATTAGTCCTTGAAATGCTTCCGCATCTAATCCCAACAATTGTACAGAACACGTTGGGTTTTGGCATAGGAGTAATTGAAACTTGAGTTGGTTTAATTTGAGGTTGTATTCATGATTACACGTGAAGAATGGAGAAGACTATGAAATTTGAGAAGTTGAATGGTAGTAATTGAGCTATTGGAAAATATTGATGGAGGACTACTTGGTATCAAGGAAGTTGGATTTACCATTAATTGGTGGTAGTGTGCAACCTACGAACATGGAGGATTATGAATGGGAGAAGCTTGATTGGAAATGTTTGGCGGCTATTGTTGGACTATGTAATAATGTACTTAATCTGTTTGACTAGATTTGCAAAATATATATTTGTTGAATTTTACAGTTTCTTGTCTTGAGTTATTATGCATGTTTATGATTACATAAAGTTTCAATAAATATCAAGAATGTACTATAATAGACCAAGGAATGAACTATGGATTGAGAAGACTAAACTCAAAGTTAAATATTATGAGTCCAAGATTAAAGAATTAGAAAAGAATAATGAAATTAACAACTATCAATCGCACGTAGGCTAGATCCATATTTTCAAGCAAGTGATCAAATAGAAGACCAAGGATTCAATAAACTTGGTCTTGGATACAAGAAGGGTAAATTCTCATTTGAATCCAATCACTTGGAAAGCCCAAAAGATAAAGGGGAACAAACTCAAATTTATAAAACTTAATTTTGATAGCAAAAAATATATTTCTTTTCAATTTAGTAAAATAACAACATTTGATCCAAAAGAACCAAATAAAAAATTATTTTAGAAATAAAAAGAGTACATGGTTCTACAAATCTAATAAAAATATTTGTCAAAATAAAACCCAAAGCAATGGGTCAAATAGAAGTGTTCCCCAACATATCAAGAAACTTGAGTCTAATTAACAAGAATAAAATTAATAATATGTTGTACAAGAATGTCAATAGATCAACAAATATTGTGAATGCTCGATCTCAAGAATCTAGAGGGTCTTGCCACTATAACTTCAAGCAAGGACCAAACTTGAAAACAATCAATTCTCCGACAATTCGCAAATCATCTATCGTATTTTGCAACAATTATTGTAAAATAGGACACACATCGGTGGAATGTAGGTTTAGGAGGAATAGCCACATGTTGAATGTTATTTGGATGTCTAAATCTAGAATAGAATAATTAGATGTCAACATTATCTCCCCAATTAATTCAAATTTCAAAATCATTGAGGGGGATATAAATTCAAGATATGTGCTAGTAATTCGTACTAGTATATGTTGGTTAACTAAGTTCAAGAAAATGTTTGAACCATTGGAAATGATATATGTGATATAACTTCAATTATTCCTATGATAAGCATAGACGTATAGATATAATATTATGAAAATAAATCACTAGATAGTGTCTACGCTTAAGTAATAGGGAGAATAGCAATCATCTAGTTGAATTCGTGACGAAATAACCTTCAGAATAAACAAACGGGATAATTAAATTAAGGTTAATGAGAAGAAAATAAGCCGTTAAGAATAAAATTCATCTATTAAAACGTTGTAACGCTTAACAAGCATTGTGTAACGGGATAAATTGAGTTTGAGCAGTTTCGTGTCAAAGACAATTCCACTTCCCAATATGTTTATATTTGATCTTAAGACCAGGGATTCAATAAAGACATTTGAATTTCTAGTGACCATTTTTAACAAGGCTCTCATACCAATTTGATAATATAGAGACAAATTTAATATATTTAATAGTGAAAGAGAGAACACTCTATGACAGAAAATTAATTTCTATTATCAATATACTCTTACTCTCTTACATTCAAAAAACTCCTTACACATTATATAGACTTGTAGGAACTTTCTACACACTCTACTATTACTAAATAACATATAATCCTCTCATAAACCCTCTTTATTTCTTATACACCTTTTTCATCTTTCAAGACAATCTAGAAGACCACGACATGCATCTAGAGAATTCCAATAGTAACTATTACATTCATGACAATTCTAAAGAGTTCTCACCATTAACTAATACATTTGACTACTAATTAAGTTTATTAATTTCTAACAGAAAATGCTCCAAAAGGAACTGTGTGTATTTTGTTCCAACCATTCTATATCCATAGTTATGTCATCAACCACTGGAAACTCATATTTTGTAGGCAAAGTCCTTTGAATCGAAGATATATCATCATCAATTGAAACTGATGAGGAATTTATGGAAGCATTTAGTGCTTTGTGTTCACCATTTGAGGTTTCTGACATACTGCTGTTGTTTCCAGTGATAACACTGGTTAAGCATGATACTATGGCCTCTTCATCTTGTCTTCTACAACCCATGGCATTTGTCAACAAATTAGATTCTGGTATTGATTTACCAGAAAAATCTAATATGTTATGATTAATTGTATATCTCGAGTTGGATGTGGCAATGTGGCATGTGTGTTCCTCAAAATAGTTCACTTCAAACAAAGGCGGGTATTCATCATTGCATTGCTGTACTTGCTTAGCTGCCATGCAGCTTCGATCCTTCTGATAAGTGCATCTGTAATAGCTCCTGCATGCAAATGGTTGTTTTTAAAAGTTTGAAATCGAGATCTATAGTTCTAGACCATATATATATATATCATTTGGTATCTCGTATCTTGAAATTAAATTTCCAAAGCTAACCTTGGATATGTTTTACTGAGAATGATCTTTTGCCCATATTTTCTCCACTGATAACAATCATGATCAGGCGTTGTTGTTAATTCCGTCCTTTTGCTATTATATCTCCTGCAATCGGTCGAAAATTTTGTCAAAACCAAGATAATAAGTTGTTTTTATATATGAATTCTTCCCTAACAATTATAAAAACACAAAAAATGCTAAATTAATTACAAAATTTTATTATTCCGTTACCTTCTTTGAGAGTCCTTATTAGACTTGTCATCTCTCTTCCTCTTATTTGTTTCGGCACCTCCTGACGCTTTAGATCCAAGCAAGTTTGGATCAGATTTAGTCAAAATATCTCTCGACAATGCCAAGGTGCGTGATATCTCATCAAAGATATTCCCAAATGATGAATCGGTGTCATCTTTCAGTGCTACTCCAAGGTGTGCTCGAAGCATTGCTGTCAGCTCACAGCCTTTTTCGAGCTCTTTTATTGCCTGATTGTATTTTAAAGCTGGTGTGGCTTGTATAATGGTGGTGCCATTTTCTTTTTTTGTTTTCGGTTAGTACTTGAGGAAACCCACTACATCAAAAACATTTATATGGGGTGGCTGTATAAGAGTTAGTTTAGTTATATAAATATCTTGTTGAAGAAGCATCTAGGTAGCTGAGGAGCATTTATTTATGTTAATTAATTACGCGCTATTCGCTCGTCATGTCGGGCCCATTTTGAACCTGTGAAAAATTAGCCAATCATTTTGAACCTTTTGACTTTTTGTTTTGTAAAAAAAAAATGCACTCATGCATATTAGTGCACCCTTTTTTGTTTTCGTCTTGTTTATATTTATGAACATGTTAAATAGTTTTCTTAATTTATGTATTGTAATATATACACTTAGTTATCTTAAACACCAAATCAATTATTTTAACATATATTGATAAAAAAAAGAGTTCGCGCGACCTCGTGTTTGTTTTTAAGGTTTAACCATTCAGGTGTGTTTGGAACTTTGGATCGATGAAGGTTTGGATTAGTGAGAATATTGAGTTAATTTAAATTTGAGATAGTGAGTTAATTCAATTTTTAGTTGGGTTAATAAAATAGCATGCTAACTCATAAAAGACAAACAAATGATAGTCTCTTTTTGCTAATCCAAACACATCAAAAATAGAATAGTAGTTCGGAATAGTCTCTAACCCAAGTTAGCACTATTATTTGCCTCATCCAAACGTATTCTAGTTTCAACTATATATATATATAGTGTTGAGAATCAGCATGTAATCTAATGATTAAGATAATTCTTTCCATGTTAAAAGTTATAGGTTTGAAACCCGACTGTGGATATTTAAAGTTAGAAAGCTTGATCGTCTTTGTCTAAAAAAATTAGATATTTTAAACAAAAGTATTCGTCTTTACTATTTATATAATAACAAATTTCAAGACATGTTTGATGATAGGAAGAAAGTACAAATGACCATATATGTCGAATTGTCGATTCTATACAATTACTAGGCACGTCTTGAATATTGTAATTATATAAGTATTAAAAAAATTAGAAAAAATTGTTTACAAAAATAATATATTTGTTTTAAAAGTAGTACTAGTAGTTTAATGTTGAAAATGCACAACCACTTGGTTATATTTTCAACTACTATAAGCTAAATGCAACTAATTTAATTAGTGTTAAAAATAAGTAGACAAATGTTTATATGTACCATATATTTGTTAATAGAATTTTGTTATGAGAAACTTCAAGGTAGATAATTTAGAGGTGGCTGAAAGTATTTTTCTTCAATAAAATGTTCTAGGTAGAAGGCCTTTTGGCTATCATGCATCTTGGGGACTTAACTTTCTCAAAAAGAGGCAAAAGAGAGGGAATGGACTCTGCTGGCAGGATTCTGTTTTTTCCGATCTCAACTATTTAAATTTGTTGAGATTTGTGCACGAAAAAATTTCTTTATCGAAATACGTAAATGAAAAATTTTGAATGGTTCAAATTGGAAAAGCAGCAGAGTTGGATCCAAAAGAAAGCATATATATTAATTAACATTTGTTTGCTGATGCATTTTATGAAGTAAAAGCTTTGTTTCTATAGCGAAGAGTTCAAAGACAAAAACATCAACACTTAAAAAAATTACTTTTATTTATTTATATATTTCCCATAGTTAAGCTAGGTTGAGATAGTACAACAGAGGATAACCAAAATAAAGTATATCAACTCAACAAGATTCATGCACTGTATATATAATGGGAACTAATAAATAACAAATATATAAAAGCAAGGGATAGCTGAGCAACTCCTTGCATGTGCATTTGGCAAACTAGAAAAGCATATTCAAGTCATTAAGCAACTGGTGCTCCCGAGCCATGCACGGGGTGGAAAATAACGCGGTTAATTTATACATTTTTTATTTCCTCCAGTTGGTGGCTCCAATTTATGCAATTGACGCGTTTTGTTTGTTGATGGCAGTACTATACACTTTTTATTGAAATTCACATCACCTCATGTTAAATTTGATCTCCAAGCACTTCAAATCAACTACATGCTCAACGACCCTCCCCCTCTCTCTATATGTGTGTTGGACTATTTTTCAAACGATAACACGTTTTAGTCAAATCAGAAATTGTTGACTTAGGTCAACTTTCATTTGTCTTGCTCAACTTAGTAGCTACAACTGAGCTCTCCTGCATTAAAACTTGTGTTGATTGGGGGGCGCTAATTAAATCCTTTGAGGTCGACCTGGACCTGTTGATACTAGCTACAAGCAATGAATACATACATACATACATACATACATACATATATATATAGAGAGAGAGAGAGAGAGGAACCGGATGACACTCTTTTTTTGTGACATCGGATGACACTCTACATTTTTAAGTCCAAATAGTCGATCTAAACCGTTGATATATTAAAATGTGCTTGCAGATCAAATTTTACATTTTTTTTGAATTTTTTTATTATTTATTAAGATGAGTACAAAAATTTAATGATCTGAAAACAACGATTTTGTAAAATACTTAATAAATAGTAAAAAAAATTCAAAAAAATATAAAATTTGATCTGCAAGCACATTTTAATATATTCATCATATTGAACGGTTTGGATCGACTGTTTGGAATTTGAAAACTTTAAAATACTTGATGTCATCCGATATCACTAAAAAAATGTGTCATCCGATTCCTCCTTGTATATGTATGTATGTATGTATGTATGTTGATTTTTGACGAGCCTGAACAGCTTTCGAAGAAAATATAAACATATATATATCAGATCAATTGCAACTTGCTTTTTCAAAAGAAAAGCAACAAAAGTAGATAATCAATTAAGATCAAAGTCAAGGGATCTCAAAGTCAACAACTTCATCTGGACACAAGGACTTACTGTTATTGTGCGCTTAATTAATTACGTTTGAAATTACTGTTTCCTCAATACTAAATTATACATTAATTATGGGAACGGATCGATGGTGATGACCATGTTTCCAAAAAAAAATATATAAAATTAAACACCTACTAAATTATATTATACATAATAAATACATAAACTGATAGTCATAAAGATGTGCCTTCATGATGCAACAGTCTTCGTACCTGTTCACATGGGAAAAGTCAGAGGGACCACGTGCCATATTTATAGGCCCAAATAATTAAGTTGCTGACTTAATCATTGATGACGTTGCAAATTTATTCAATATGACGTAATCATATATAGAGATAAGATATCATGTTTTGAGAAGTAAAAAGAGTATTTTACTTTCCACTCATATTTCTATTTTTAAAGTTTAAATAGTCGATTTGAAGTTATCAAAATGATCTTTATATTGATATGTGCTTGGAGATCAAATTTTATATTTTTTAGAAAAAATTTACTATTTTTTTAAAAATTTTGAAAATCACAATTTTTCATTAAATAAAAAAATAATAAAAAATTTACAAAAACACTGATTTTCAAAAATTCTGAAAAAAATAGTAAAAAATTTACAAAAAATATAAAATTTGGTCTCCAAGCACATATCAATATAAAGATCATGTTGAGAAATTCAAATCGACTGATTGAACTAGAAAAATAAAGATATGAGTGGGAAGTAAAACACCCTATTTACTTCCCAAAACATCCTAGCATCACTCATCGTATATATATCCAAAACCTAATTACTACTCTTTCTCCTGTGACTCTAGGATTATTTTCCAAACGATTGGTAAAGATACCAAAGTTAATGTTAACATCAGTGAATTGGAGGAATATATGAATAATATGAAGATACTTAATGTAGAATCAAGAAGATATTAATGTAATTGAACAAAATATATTCTTGCACATAATAAAAAAAGTTAAAAGATTCGAATGAATATTTATGAATGGATAACTTTTTATTGTAAAACCAGCTATATATAAGAAATATAGAGTATATAAAACCTATTACTCCTGTGGTTTTCTTCTAGAAATCATTAACTAATAGAACTGTTGCAATCATTATACTTTTCTTTTTTATTCTTACAGCTGCCTAAATAACTGAAATTCTAATTATCATGCCTAGAAAAATAAAATTGGTCTTTTAGCCATTAATTTGATATTATTTTCTATGAACAATTTGACTTTCATCCTTTGTTAATTTGCTTTAGTCTTGATTTATATAGAGATAGTAATTAGTTTGAACAACTTTAACCATAAGAAGACTTTTCTGTGTTATCTTTTGCAACTAAAGAAAAAATATAGGAAATTAAAAAAAATATATTGAAACAAAATATTAATACAATTATGAGTATTTGTTTCTGTTCTTCCATCTGTACTTCTCAATTGTTGTTGAGATATCGCTTTAAGGTTAAACTTCATCAGATATGCCTCTACACTAACTCCTGTACTTTACTGTTTTTTAATATCAGTACATGTACTATATTGTATTCTTAACACTTCTCCATATTCCTCAACACCGAATGCACTTAAATAACAAGACGAAAGTAAAATTCAAAGAGAAGAATTTAATTAGTTCAATCTGAAAGTAATAGCCTCACTATAATGAATGTCTTAATTATATATAATAAGCTAGCACACATCCAAGTTGAAGTCTGATTTCCCTCAACTCAAAATTGAATCTCTTTTTAACCAACTGTTCCCATAAACTACTGAATATCTTACCAATTAATAAATCCAAATTAATTCAATGGAGATTCGTATCAATGCTGATCAGTCTCCATACCAAATTCCCGCAGCCATGTCGAAGTCCACAGATGATGGTGCGCTATGATGTATTTGTCGTTCATAATCTTCAAAACTTGCGGCTTTTTGACGGGCTGCTCTAGTTATAACATCTTCCTTAGAGAAATTACTAGAATCAATGACAAATGGTGTGTGTTCTCCACTTCCATAATTGCATTTGTGACAGTTATAGTAAATAACGGAATACACCGGTGGGTCCGTGGAGCCATCCTCTCGTTGTATCGTCTTCTTCGCTGGGCATTTTAGTTCTGTGCTGTAGGTGCATTTGTAGTAGCTCCTGTTAAATGTAAATGAAATACAATAAGATGTGGCACACAATCCAAACGCTACTTTGTAAAAGAAAAGAAAGTGCTTTGAAAATTCTCTAAGCAGTGTTGTCAATTTGCAAAAAGAAAAAAAAAATAGCTTTTGAAAATTTCAAAAAATTGCAAGATTACGAGAGGATGAAAGAATTCATGCCTTTCATGTCTGGAACCATTTATGTGCTTTTCTCCATACTTCCTCCATGCAAGGCCATCGTAGTGTGGAGTAGTAGTAACAATGGATGCCTCGATATTTCTTCTGGTTCAATGGCAAAACAAGAAGAGTTACTTTATTCCGAAACTCCTTTACACAAGCACAGAAAATTGGAAATTACACATGATTTATATATGACTTGAGGTACTATCTGTAAACTTTGTTTTTAAACGTTGCCCTTTAATTGACATGTCTAGTGTACCTTTTCAAATTAACTCCCTGATTATCTTCTTCTAGTGAATGCTTCTTCCTCTTTTGGCTTTTGCTGCTGGATGCATTGCAAGCGCACTGCAAACCGGAAAGCGCATTGTATAGGCTACTGTGTAACCCATTAAACAGTTTGCTAACTGGCTCTGAAGTAGCGGCAAATCCGAGAGCATCTCTGAGTTGATTGGTGAGTTCTTGGCCTCTCTTGATTCCTTCAATCGCCATTCTGTGGTCACACTGGAGATCATTTATGGAGCAAGATGCATCTTTCGCCATTCTGTTCAATAGGCTCATTCATGTGTGGTACCGGATTCGATTGGTATAGACGGTTCTTTTGTATAGCAATTAATATTGTGTTTCCTTGTAAATCACTGGTGTTTTCGTGGAAATTGTACTGGTCACACTGGTTCTAAGAAATAAACTTATCTACATTTTTCTCTCAGAAAGTGGGCCCTTCTCTTAGGCAACTCTCATTAATTAGTCCTTATTTCCAATAGATGTAATTTCTTACATGAGGAAGGAATAATTTCTATAACTCTTTCTAAGGACGCTAAGGAAAATGAATTTTGAAGAAATAAATAAAGTAATTTTTTTTATTTTTCCTTATTTATCTCCTACATATCCCTTTCTTTCTTTGTCCTTTCATTCAATAATGCTCTGGTGGACTTGTTGAGCTTAATTTAATAATGCCTCCGAATTCTTGGAATAGGAAACAGGTGAATTGGAGTAGCATGAAAACCCCAGATGTGAAACAAATCACACAGTTCATTGCATATTTGGCTGCATTGCTGAGTAGGTGGGATGATATATTTCAGAGGAAGAAACTTTCTGAAATTGGGCAAATATTATCTGTTTTCTTTTTTTTGGGATCTTGGCATGTAACTCTAACCTATTTGGAGTATTGAAACTATTGATATAGTTTTTATTTTCATGTTCTCATCCTTTTTAGAGATCAAATAATTACATCTCATCTAGAGATCAAATATTTATATTCCAGAGAAGAAGAAATCATTCCTACCTTAACATATGGACCGTTTTATGCCAAATCAACTCATAAAACATAATCATAAGTGCGGAATACAATACCTGATTCTATAACGTTTACTATGGAATCCTCAAGTGCGAAGAGCCGTCTCTGTTTGCATCATATATTCATTTTCATAGATTAAGTTAGTACTCTTAATTCAAGTGCAACTAGACAAATTAACTATCACAAATTAAGTTTGCAACTAAATTCATACATACCAAAATATCAAATTCTCAAATTCATACAAACATAGTTCACAAAATAAATTCATGCATACCAAATTCACACAAATTCATACTTAGACCGAGCTAGTGGCAAGTTGGCTCGTTAACTCAATCTACTAACAAATAAACGGTTAGTGAGCGAATCAGATACGAGTCACGATCGATCCACAAATTACAAGCTTTTTGTCACCCCTACCTACAGCAGAGATCAGTTCAAAGACTAAAAAAATCAACACTCAAACTTGGCACCGTGACATAATTCAACAATACCAATATTACAATCCTTCTATACACAAGTTGTGGTCTGTTTCTCAGCTGTCTAAGTTATTTTTATTTATTTCCCATAGGGGTGAGGGGGATAAGTATCAACTCAACAAGATTCATGCATGCACCATGTGATGGAAAAATATAAATAAAGTAAAATTGAAATAAAATATACAAAGCTAGCTCAGCAACTCCACACGTGTATTTGGCAAACTAGAGAATCATACTCCCGAGCAAAATGTGATGGGGAATAAGGGATCCGGATCCCCTAAAGTAACCCAATTTTTTAGTTTTGAATCAGAACCGTCCGAATCGAATCTGTCGCTTGAAATCGTCTCGAGATTCGAACCTATCTCTTAGGATGCATGTGCTCTACTTTATTTGAATGATCGTGAATTCGAATCGAACGGTTTCAATCCAAAACCCAATTTTTGAGTTACTTCCCTTAATCTGAATTAGGGAATAAGGCGACTAATTTTGACTAATTCATCCCCACCACTTGGGTATCTAGCTTGGACTTGGAATGGACGTGTTATTGGGTTATAGCATTACGGGCCTTATTGTTGGCCCGTTATTCAATTGCGGTTCTTTAATCTGTATTTTGCATTGATCAATTTGTGCTGCTGTTGCGAGGAAATTAAAGTAGGGAAAAAATATTATAATATGTGCTCTGTCTGAAGCTAAAATAATATTGTCAATATATTTATCCCAAAATCATTCAAAAGCATGGCTTGCCAAAGAAAATCAGTTGTGGTGAGATTTTGAGAATATTTGACAAATTATCTTTAGTGGTATGAATTAAAATTTGAAAATATTATATATCTTTCTCGTGGACTATTTTTCAAGCGACACATTTTAAAAGCAAATTAGTGTTTCATAGTCTAGATCTCTGCTACTGGGCCCATGAGTCGAGGTCAGATGCTGATTTAGTGTGAATAGGCGGTACACCAACACCAGCAAACAACCATACAATGAATCTAATTTATAAGCTCCTGTTCACCTTCATGGAAAGACCAATTAGTCTTCCTTAGTCTTCCAAATAACCGTGTAAACTCTATTTAAAACAGCAAGTTGTGTGTAAACTATTTTTTTGTTCCATCAACTCACTCAACTTGAGTACGTATAAATGCAAATTTAATGCTGTGTATTTTGTTTTTACATGCATGCATATGCCTCACCTTAATTGAGGAAAAGATCGAGCGCATCTATATATCTCCATTCCATTATTAAGAACGTTGGGTGTCCGATCCGGCAACGGCTACGATTGAAAGATTAATTTTTGAATTTAATCTCAGCTCTCCAATCATATAATCTATCTTCTTTTAATTAAATGCATATGTTTTATGTGTAGAAGTTTAAATTTAGCTACAAATATACTCGCCACATATACTGCCACACGATGCGTTACAATTAAAATTAAACAGACTCTAAAATTTAGCGATATAATTCTCCGTTTCCTTATTTTTTTTGTTTCCTTATTTCTCCCTCTCCAATTGAAATTTTATATATGACGGATCACAATGCAAATCAATTTTTTATTTACTTCATTATTTATGTACTTCCTTATTTCTATAGATATTATTGTGATAAATGTAGAATATATTTCTAATTTTGTTTTTTTATGAAAATTTGTCATTTTGTATAATAATTTATTTTTGTTATCTTATCATATATTCCGTTGCAACACACAGGCACGATACTAGTGTGTGTGTGTGTGTGTGTGTGTGTGTATCTTCCTTCAAATACTCTACACTTCATAGATTTCATAATTTGATGGCATCTCATTCTCAAGTGCTTAAAGTAAAAGACTGCGAGATGGTGATTAAACAGCTTGAGAAAACTTGCGACCTGACAACCATGCTTCAGCAAGAGATTGCTAGCATTCTCAATTACTCTTTTAATTCTGAGCTCGGCCTTATGTTTGAACAATTGCAGCGGGCGTTGAAGTTCTCTCTTACCATTTTGTGCAACAGTGAAGTGATCGGAAATCATGGAGTTCAGAGCTCGCCTAAGAGGAGGAGAGTTGATGTTGATGATTATCAAGAAGAGCCTGAAAATAGGTAGGTAATCAAACGAACCTCAATTCTTGTCAGGAGAATGAGAAAAAACAAGTAAAATATATATATTAATTACTAGTTACGACTATCCAAAAAAAAAATATCATTTTTTGGCAAATTCTTCTATGGACATAAGGACCTATTTGTAAAATGAACATATTTTCATTTTCAAAGTTCAAACAGTTGATCCGACCGTTCAACATTATCTCCATATTAAAATGTAATTGGAGGTCAAATTTTACATTTTTTTTAATTTTTTTACTATTTATTAAGTATTTTACAAAATTCAATGGTCTGAATTTGACTAGTTTTTGAATTTTGATTAGTAATTAGAATTATAAGTTAGAGCATCAAAAATTATAAGTTAAAGAATTGAAAAGTATAAGTTAAAACATTGTTTTTTATAGAGTATCCAATTGGTTAATAAATTTAAATCCGATTAGGTATTTAAATCCGATTCGATATTTTTTTGCCCCTCCCTCTGACAAAAATCATGAATCCGCCCCTGCCAATGGCGGCGTCCCGCATAAGCTTGGCATCAAGTTATCATGCATGGGAAATGCATGACATGGTTATGATGTCCTATTCTGGTCACAATCGCCTGAGATGGTTCTGCTTTAATTAGGAATAGAGTTTTCTATGCTCAATTTAGGGTTTTGGTTTGGTGTCATAAATTCTTTTGTGAGATTATTGCAACTTCGATGTGTTCAATTCTTTTTCAAAAAGAAACTAATTTTGTGCTCAAAAATATAAAACGAAAATAGTTTGTAAAAATTAATTTGTCGAAAATTATGTTAAGATAAAAAAAAAATAACATTGAGCCATAAATAAATGTTGATTAATTTCTTCTTTTTTAATTTTCAATAAGTTAAAATTAAGGTGGCATAAATTTACATAAAAACGAAAAACAGATAAGAAAGCTTCCTATTACTTGGGTGGTGGCTTCCCAATTTTTCCGGATCAATAAATCCGGATTGACCATGCAACCCAACGCAAATATGAAGAGCCTATTTTATAGGCTGATATATATATATATGTTGCAGGCTTATGAGATCCAAAGTAATCAACACACCCTTTTCATTAGATCTGTTTGAAAACTTAACGGATTCGGAGGCCCGTAGTTAATGCCTAAGTTTTGCTGGCCTAATATGATCCGACTTAAAAAGTACCCATTCCATCAGCATATCAGAATATTCAAGTATGACCAAATTAAAAAAAAAATTGATGTTTATGAGCGCAAAATTTCAACCAAAAAAAGGAAAATTGATCAAAATTGCAAATGCGTTTCAAAAAGCTAACCTCAATTAAAAGTTACTGATCAGGCTAAAAACAACTAAATCTGATTTAGGTAGGATTTAAGCTTAAGTTTTATCTAATTATCTCACTTTTATGTTTAATTATCGCGAGAAATCAGCTATTGTTGCTCTTTTTATGATTTAACATAAGAACTATGTTTTGGGCCTATTTTACATCAAATAAAGCAAGAATCAAATCAATCGGAATAACACAACACCAACTGGAACTCTCTGTTACGATCTGTACCAGCCAGTACGGATGAGGAGCCCAATACGGACCAAGCAGGAAGGAATACACATTAACTCCTGGAACGTCCAACTTCTATACAAGGGCAATACGGTCCGTATTGGAGGCATCCTTTAATTGGATTTTGTGACAGTTGTATCCAAATTAGATTGCTTGGACTCCAATTATCTCTAAACGCCCCTAGACTCCTATAAAAGACTCATGAACAGAAGAAGAAGAAGATATGTTTGGAACCTTTTGGTTATTTCTTAGATCTAGGTTTATTTTCTTAAGTGAGAAGAGTGGAGTGCATAGAGACTAAGTAGGAGGATCCTATCGTGTATGGCTGTATCTTAATCTTATCTCTCTATTGTAAACATGTCGCTCTGCGGCTAAGTTCAGATTCTTAGGGCTTGATAGTAAATCTTGTTACTCATGATGTTTTGATATATTTTATTTAGTTTTTGTTTAGTCTTTTGTTGTTCAATTGTTTTTGCGTTTTATGTTCATTTTTAATTTTGTTTGTTAGTCTAGTCTGCCAAGGTGATGGCCACACCTGAAAAGATACCATTAGTTGGGATAAGGAGAATAAAAATACTGAATTAGTGGTGGAGACCTTAGTCGGAGATACTATTAGTTGGACCAACAAGAGTATACATGAGAGTCTTGGCATTCACAGACGAATATCGCATTGTCTTGCCTCATCATAAGGACACTCAATAGAATCAGAGAGTAAGGTGAAGAACCTAGTTAAGTAAAGTCCGAAAATTTTGGATTAATCACAGAACTCCTTGCACGAATTGAGACAAACCTTAGCCAGATCTCTTGATAGGTACAGTGGTTATGTCTATGCGAAAGCAGCAATCACTAAATTAAATTAGAAACCTTTAAACAATATCTGAAAACCAACCACTGAATGAGACCTTATTAAAATAGTTTGAGTAGCAATGGTAAGCCAAAACTCTAAAAATTTACATCACTATCTTATTTATTTTATTTACCTTTAATTTTCGCCAAATCCAAAGATCAAATCAACAACTCTCAATTTTCAGATTTTGTCTAATATTTTAAAAGGTTGAGATCTGATCGTTTAAGACTATTAACAGTATTCCTTGCAGATCGATACCTGATTATACTACTCAATAAGATTATGCACTTGTAATTTAACTCATATAAGAAACTGGATTATAAATTTTATTAGCTAATTGGATTTTTCCTCATCAGTAACCCAAGTGATTTTATAATTAAAAAAAGTATTGAAAATCTCTAGTTGACAAAAAGAAGTTTGGTTAATTAGAAAATTTTAATTGACACAACTGCAATAATAATAAAACTGTGCCAATGCCCAAAACTCGATTCAGTACAATCCTGAGCAGACTCAAACTTCCCTATCTGCATCAAGATTCGTGTACTCTGCATCAAGATTCGTGTACTGACCATCCGATCTGCATCAAAATCCAATTCGTGTACTGACCATTAGATCGGTGTAATGACCATCCGATCTGCATCAAGATTCGTGTACTCTGCATCAAAATTCATGCAAGTCTGTATCAATTTCCGTGTGCATAGATCTTGATGCTAATCGTACGGTGACAGAGATAATTGAATCTAATTGTAGGTCCGATGCCCATCGGACCTACTCCTATCTCATAATCCAAATGCTAATCCGTACTCCAAAATCAATCAAGTTCGAACAATTAATAAGACCTCAAGACTCAACCTAAAAATAATCCGAATGCAACATGAATGATCAACACTCTTTTCATTTTTTTTAGTAGAAAAAAAAAAAAAAAAACATGATCCAAACTTGAAATAGCCTGGCCTAAATGATCTACTAAAGTTAAATGATGATGCTAATTTATTGCCCAGATGTTCAATTTTGTCAAAGGCCCAGTTCAAGATGATAACTTTGTAATTGAAAGCCCAAGATCTAAGATTTCGTATCATATAATTTACACATTAATTTTTAAAATCAACATGATGATTAATGGGTAGCTAGCCCATTACACTTCTTAATCACGAATGCAAATAATTCATCAAAATATGAGTAGGAATAACAGATTCCTGTTATTCTTTTGGAATAACAGCAGATTGATTTCCGTGGAAGAGATTCTATACTTACCGTGTTGTATAACTGTTACTAGTATCGTGCCCGTGCATTGCAACGGAATATATGATAAGATAACAAAAATAAATTTTCATACAAAATGACAAATTTTCATAAAAATACAAAATTAGAAATGTATTCTAGATTTATCACAGTAATATGTATAGATATAAGGAAGTAGATAAATAAGGAAGTGAACAAAAAATTGATTTGCATTGTGATCCGCCGTATAGAAAACTTCAATTGGAGATGGAGAAATAAGGAAACGGAGAATTATACTGCTAAATTTTAGAATCTGTTTAATTTTAATTGTAACGTATCGTGTGGCAGTAGTGTGGCGACTATGTTTGTAGCTAAATTGAAACTTCTACACATAAAACAGATGCATTTAATCAAAAGAAGATAGATTATGTGATTGGAGAGCTGAGATTAAATCCAAAAATTAATCTTTCAATCGTAGCCGTTGACGGATCGGACACCCAACGTGCTTAATAATGGAATGGAGATGTTTCTGATTAATTCTAGATTTGACAAAATAATTGCAAAGAGCTTTTACGGTCAACTTAGTTGTTCCGTTTATAATGGTAAATTTTATAAAACAATCTTCCTTTTAAAAATAATCAAACAAAATACCCGTCTATTTCTCTTCCTCCAATTTAATTAATCACATCCAATAAAAGCATCACATGCTTTCATATAATTGTACTTAAATAATTATATATCTGATGAAGTGTTGTGTATTTTTGGTATTGGATTATGGGTCAATTTGATACACTTTTTCATTTTTAAATTTATAAACCTTAATACACAGTTGCAAGCATACAACCTATCATTGTAGTAATATAGGTATTGATCCAAAGATAATGGTAAATATTATTTCTTACTAAATTAATTAATTCTAAAAAAAGTACAAATAAAATAAAGGGACCAACTAACTATCCCCCATCTCCCATCCCCCATTCATCCCCCAGTCAATAACTGTCTTTGTTGACTGCTAATTAAGAGGGGACCACAAATTTCAGCGCTAAAAGACAAAACAAAACGTGTCATTATCGCAGTGAGTGCAAGTATTCATATATAATACATCAAGTATTCATATATAATACATAAAGTATTCATATCTAAGATATCAAGTATTCAAAAAAAAACTGGACACATCATTCACTCATCTTTTACACGTTTTTAGAGGTGGGTTTTTTTCTCCGTTCACTCTAATCAATATTTCTGACAATCTAGTAGAAATTTTGCAAATATAAAACCACGAACGTTTTCTACAAAATTTTCTCTTTCAAATGAGATCCATGATGACATACTTTCGAGTTGTTCGTTGCACAAGTATTCATACATTGTCATTCAAGTATTCATATATCATCGAACAAGTATTCATACCTCATCAGTATTTCACAAATAAAAAACTAGACACATAATTCACTCATTTTTTACCGATTGAAATTTCGTTACCACTCAATTACTGGAAGTGTCCAGTACACTCTATCTTAGGTATGAATACTTGTTCGACGAGGTATGAATACTTGCTCGACGTGGTATGAATACTTGCATGACGAGATATAAATAATTTTACGAGGTATGAATACTTGCGCGACGGATAACTCAAAAGTATTTCATCATGGATCTCATTTGAAAGATAAAATTGCGTAGAAGACGTTTGTGATTTTAGATTCGCAAAATTCTTCACAAATTGTAAGAAATATTAGTTAGAGTGAACGGAGAAAAAAAAAATCACCTCCAAAAACGTGTAAAAGATGGGTGGGTGATGTGTCCAGTTTTTTTTTAAATACTTGACATCTTAGATATGAATACTTAGTGTATTATATATGAATACTTGATGTATTATATATGAATACTTGCGCGTCAGTTATAAAAATTTTCAAATATAAGTGGTCCCCCACGTAATTAATGATTGATACACGTTTTCTTTTGTCTTTTTGTACTTGAAGTTGTGGTCCCCTACATAATTAATGATTGGGGGATGAATGGGGGATAGGAGCCGGGAGAAAAAAATCTTTATCCTAAAATAAATGGGGGTTTGTTGTAAAATTGGTTTTGTGGGTTCAATACCCGATTGAGAGTTGAATTTAAATAAAGTAATTTAAACAAATAAATAAAAGGAGTTTTGTGATTCAAATAGATAGAAGTCTAGGGGCTATCAGCACACAATTTCTTGGTTCAAATTCACACTTAATTGGTTTCTAAATTCATGTTTGCAATAATAGAGTTTCTAATCCTTAAATATAAAAAGTGTCACTTTCGTGAATTAATGACGTGTATAGACAATTCGGATTTCACGATTAAGTTCTCCACCCTAACTATCTAGACCATAAGTCCCAAATACCGATACTTCATGATTAAGTCATTCACACCAATATTCGGTTCAATTTTAGGGGTCTCAATTAAATATGAGGTTTTACGATTAAGTCACATAATAAATCATGTGCGTACCCGTACTCATGGGTTCCCACTTTTTCAAAAGTGGATACCCATCCATGTCAAATCTCATCCCGCATAATCCCGTGACAAACGAACAGGCCCTAATGGAATGGTTCGATTCTACAAATTCTCACAATTTATCACACCAACAACTACACAGTGTGAAAAATTAATAGGACTAAGTGAAATAAAAAAAGAGAAAATGAAAGAGAGAAGAGAATTTGCAAATTTCACCGTCTCTACTGAGATTAAACTATTGATTTGATCTCAAAAAATACTTCAATGCACTGAATTATGGTTCGGTCTTATCTATGAGATGAAAAATCAAATCCGCTTTATTTTCAATAATTTACTTTTTTTTATTTCTAAAAATAAAAAAGCATCCCTCCTGAGTTCTTATTCATTCGCTTGATTTCTCTTGCGGGTGATCATATTTCATATAGGAACAAAATTTAAATATAGGGAGGCTAAATAATATCATTAATTGTACATTGAAGCCCTATAATTTTGTATATTATTATTGGGGAGCTACATGTAAAACAAAACATATAGTATTGGTTTTATATACTTAGTAGTAAAAAATATTCTGTAATTTGAGATTATGTGTAATGACTAATTATACTGTAATTTGAGATTATGTGTTGTGCCATGCTATAATTAAGTTTTTATGTATTGTGCCATGTCATGATAAAAAATATGAAAAATAATTACTACACATTAGTCAAATTATAATTTGATCACGCTATGACCGGTCTCGTTAGTCATGTCTAACTATTTTTTTTAACTTTAAATTAAATTAATTTAAGTAAGAAAAAAAGTTATAAATAATTTTATAGTAAATAATGACACAAATTGTATGTTATTTTAGTTATGTGTGGATACACTTGACTACGGCGTGATGTTTTTACATCCTGAATCTGAACTGTTAAAACAAATATCAATAATCAATGTGATCTACAGGATCCGGACTCGCTAACGGCCAACCCAACCCGTTTACAATGCCTTATTAGTTATTACGGCAGGAATCCGAATACCCGATCATCCGAATCCGAATCCAAGTGACCAACCCCGCTTGAAGCTCCGAAGTCCGAACCGGATCCTCGTTTCCTCTCTTCCTCAGATCTTCTGACTAAACAGCCTTCTCTTTCTCTTCTCTTCTGAAGAGAAGAAGACTAATTGGATCTCGTTTCGCTACTTAGCCTCTCAATCAAAGAAGCAGCTTTGATCGGGTAATCTTAATCGGAGAAATGTTCAAGTTCTTGAAAGAGGTGGTGTCAGGATCCGGATCGGGTCTGAAGGATCTGCCGTACAATATCGGAGAGCCGTACGCTACAGCCTGGGGCTCCTGGGTTCACTGTCGTGGCACGGCCAAGGTTACCTGTTCGCCTATCCATCCTAGTTTGTTTAATTTTGCATAATTTGGCGAATTTTGGATAGAGATCTGTTTAATAATCCATGCCATGCTGTAAAAGTAGGGTCTTGTTCGTATATTTTGAATTGGATGAAATGCCACTTAGTGAGAATTAACAAGTAAATTTAGTTATTAGTTCATTTGGGTTCATTACACTCGTCGTGAATAGAGATTGAGCGAAATCACTGAACTATGTGCCGTGGTGTTGCTTAAGGCATCTAAATATAACTCGAAGCAAATTTGGCATCTTTTTGATCCATAATTCTGTTGTAGCAATACTGGTACATTTCATCTGCATGTCCCTTATGCATTCATAAACCATATTTACTTTAACCAAGTACATAATTTAAATGGATTTTTCATTTTAAACATTTTTTAACCAGGATGACGGGTCACCAGTCTCAATATTCTCTCTTTCAGGGAGTAGTTCACAAGACAGGCATTTAGCAGCTGGTCGTAATGGCGTGAAGAGATTACGGACAGTAAGTCTCTTGCTGCATTTTACCTCACCAGCTGTGATACTTTTATTTGGCTAATTAATGCTTCTGACATGTTTCAGGTGAGACATCCAAATATATTATCATTCCTTCACAGTACAGAAATTGAGGGTTTTGATGGGCCTTCTCAAAAACATACTATTTACATTGTGACAGAGCCTGTAATGCCTCTTTCTGAAAAGCTCAAGGAACTTAACTTAAGTGGTACTCAGAGGTAATTCAACTCGCTGTTAATCTCTCTTTCTTTCTCAACATATAGCTTATATGCACAACTAATTCTGAATGATGCAGGGATGAATACTATGCATGGGGGCTTCATCAAATTGCCAAAGCCGTTAGCTTTTTGAATAATGATTGCAAACTAGTAAGTATCTTTACTATAAGCACATCTGAATTTACACTCTCTTATTTCTCTGTAGTTTATTGTTGTCTTTCATTTTGGCAATTCCAGGTTCATGGAAATGTGTGTGTGTCGAGTGTTGTTGTCACTCAAACTTTGGATTGGAAGTTGCATGCATTTGATGTTCTATCAGAATTTGATGCCAATAATGAGGCCGTGAATAGCCCCATGCTGGTAACTATTACTGTTCATGTTATCTGAATCTCACTAGGCTTGTTAAAGGCTCGAACCTTTTTGTTGCTCGACACTTCCTAATAGAAAAATAATGTACCTTTTGTAGCAATATGACTGGTTAGTGGGAGCGCAATACAAGCCAATGGAACTTTCAAAGTCAGAGTGGGCTACAATAAGAAAATCGCCTCCATGGTCCATTGATGGTTGGGGCTTAGGTCAGTTATTATCTCTTATATTTAATTAACTTAATTTAAAAAGTTTTAATTTGATCCAAAAAGCATTCAGAATTGCATTGTGAAAACTGTAGCTATTTTAACAGCTAAATTTCTGGAACCTTTCTATTATCCATTTTTATGGTGCTTCTTGTTTGCCAAATTTAACGGCCTGTATTGGGTTTATCAGGTTGTCTAATTTATGAACTCTTTTCCGGGTTAAAGTTAACTAAGACTGAGGAATTGCGAAACACAGCTTCAATACCAAAGGTATATGATCATGTTAACATATGATGATTTTAACTTTGAATACTTTTGTAATTATGTGTGCAGTTTTTTTAAAGTGTCTTTTTTTTTTCTTTATTTCTGTGCAATAAAATTGCTTTGAATTGATTACATCTATTTCTCTTCCTTTTTTATGTGCAGTCTCTTCTCCCAGATTACCAGAGGCTCTTGAGCTCTGCGCCTTCTCGTAGGATGAACCCCTCAAAACTTATCGATAACAGTGGTATGTTCACTACGGTTAAATTTCTCTGATTCTTCTTGTGATGGTGATCTCTGATTCACTATGCTCAAGAACATTGATTTACTAATATTTAGTGTTGATGGATGCCAATAACTGTAGATTTATTCACAAATCAATGTTCTTGAGCAAAAGCCACATTACTTCAAGATTTTCTACACTTCATTGATATATTAGTAAACAGAAGAAAGTCTGATTTTAGTTCTTCAACAATTGCATTTGGTACAATCAAGTCCCTGAACATTTTTCATATTCAATCAAACCCCTCAAATGTTGCACATGGTAGATTAAGCCCCTGATTGATGACTTTTGTAAGTAATATAAGGCCTATAGAGTTATCAAGTCTTAGTTAATAATTTATGACTATTAAATTAGGAGAAATTAACTAATAGAAGGATTGTAACAAAATCAATGCAAAAAGTTTATATGGCTAATTGAACCAAAAAAAAAGTTTAGGGCTTGATTGAATCATGTGCAAAATTGAGGAGCTTGTTTGAACCAAAAAGAATTTAGCAGCTTGTTGGAAAATAGTGCAAACCAGCTGCAGTAGTTGAGGGGCCAAAAGCAGACCTTCTAATTGTTTTAAGTGCAGCAAAGGCTAATTGTTTTCTTCACAAAAAAATGTGATATTTGGAACTGCCTTTTCAAATATGCAGAGTTCTTTCAGAATAAATTGGTAGAAACCATTCAATTCATAGAGATCTTGAATCTGAAAGATAGTGTTGAGAAAGATTCATTCTTCAGGAAGCTCCCAAATATTGCCGAACAGCTCCCTCGTGAAATTGTCTTGAAGAAGGTAAGCATGAAATAAATAATTATATTTCCCATTTTTATATATATTTAATTGCTTTGAATTAATGTTAAATATTATTAATTAATGCAGTTACTTCCAGTTTTAGCTTCTTCCTTGGAATTTGGCTCAGCTGCTGCCCCTGCCTTAACTGTTTTGTTAAAGATGGGTGCATGGCTGACACCTGATCAATTCAATGTGAAGGTTTGTTATGCTCCCTGTTTTATTACATTCAATTTTACATCATGGAATTTGAGTCAAGATAGACCTAACTAATTGCATATTTCAGGTGTTGCCAACTATAATTAAGCTTTTTGCCTCTAATGATCGTGCTATTAGAGTTAGCCTTCTACAACACATAGACCAGTTTGGCGATTCACTATCATCACAAATTGTTGACGAACAAGTATGCAGTTCTTTGTAAAGTTATTAGTCTTTTTCTTATGGTCATTGAAAAATGTAATATATTAACAATTGTAGTGTGATCTTGTAGGTCTTTCCTAATGTAGCGACAGGGTTTGCTGATACTTCTGCCTTCCTTCGCGAACTAACTCTGAAGTCCATGCTCATTTTAGCTCCTAAAGTAAAACTCTCTTGTACTTTATTTTCCTATGGCATTTCCACAATTCATGGAATTATGTTAAGATACCTTTTTTCTGATGTGGTAAGTGGGAAAATTGTCACAGCTATCCCAGCGCACACTCTCAGGGTCACTTTTGAAGTATCTCTCTAAGCTACAGGTTCTATTTCAACAGCATTTGTTTATATTACAGAGTTGCATAAATTATGTTATCCCATCTTATGTTTTTTCTTCTCCTTTTTATGGTTTATCTTTTCTCAGGTTGATGAAGAACCCGCAATCAGGACAAATACTACAATTCTTCTAGGAAATATAGCTAGCTACATGAATGACGGAGTATGTCTCAATGCACTTTTACCTCTTGTCATTTCCTTAACTGTTGTGATGAATTTAGATATGGGTCACAAGTGCAATAAATCATACTGCGTATTAATTTGCAAAACTAAGATTCTATGTGATAGTGCCATTGATGTATTAGTGACTAATCATGCAGACAAGGAAGAGAGTCCTAATCAACGCGTTTACTGTTCGCGCCCTAAGAGACACTTTTCCTCCTGCTAGATCTGCTGGTATGCAGCCTTTCCTTAGTTTATTAAGAGGTTATCATATTATTTCTTTATTTCTGTCAAAACGAGTATGTAACAGTGTTTTATTTCCTTTGGCAGGGATATTGGCTTTAACTGTGACGAGTTCATATTATGACATGACAGAGATTGCCACTCGCATTCTTCCCAATGTCGCTGTTCTTACAATTGATCCAGATAGGTACTTGCTTTGTTTTGTTGCACTTGAAATTTGAAAGAATTACATATATACTCTCAAGAGATTGCCACCTGCATTCTTCCCACTGACATTTTTCTCATTTTTCTGAACACTATACCTCGAGAGAACTCATTTACACCAAAGTCCAATATTCACTTAAGATGTTGATATGGGTTTTTCTCACTTTTGGGCGTCATGAGCTTCAAATCTTGTGCATCTCCATGTATATAACTTTGTTGTGCATTCGTAGTAAACTTTTTGTTGTTTCAGTGATGTGAGGACAAAGGCATTTCAAGCTCTCGACCAATTTTTGGGCATTGCAAGGCAGAACCATGAAAAGGTTTGGATATACAATAAACAGTCTTGTATCAAGTTTTTTTATTTTATTTATCACTTAAAAATGTAGAATGCTATCTTGGAATTATGCTTTTGTATGGATACTCTTGTTTAAGAATGTATTCTTCTTCTATTGTAGCTAACAACCGGAGTAGAGAGCAGAGTTGGTGATAGCACTGCAGTACAGTCTAATGCCAACTCTAGTTTGCTCACGTGAGTATTTTCTTTATTGCCTGTGTTCTTTGGCCATGTACTTAAATCAAACCAGATGGTGCTTTAGTCACGGAGAAAAAACTAATGTAATGAAATGACGATTTATGTGCAGCTGGGCAATGAGTTCTCTGACGCAGAAAGGAAAAGCATCTGACCATGCTCCAATATCTTCTGTAAATGCTAATAGCAGCACAGGTTCTTCAGTGATCTCCAATTCCAGCTTAGGTTTTCTATCTCCATTTTTCTCTGCCTAAATCATCACAGAAATCACAATATCATGATTGTTATGAACTCTTTGACATAAATTTTGCAGTGGCAGATACACCAAGTGCGGCTCCAGTAAGAACAGCATCTATGTCCAGCTTTGAGCAGGTGGCCCCGCCTTCCCCTACCAGATCTGCTGATGGATGGGGAGATGCTGAGGACAGTAGTGTACCTGACATGGGAGACGAAGATGGTGGATGGGATGATGTGGACCCGTTTGATGAACCCAAACCCACTTCGCTCACCAACATTCAAGCTGCTCAGAAAAGGCCTGTTTCACAACCTAAGCAACCAGGTACTCTCATCCTCTTTGTAATCTTCTTTACTGATGAAAAGGATCAATGGTACTTTCTGTTCATAATTTTATATACTTTTTTTAAATCATAATCTAAATGCTGCTTGGACACTTCAAATAGATGACTGAACCTGTATGTGACTCGTACCCTTTATGAACACATGCTGGATATGCCTACAATATGTACCAGATACACCAGATGATACGCCAGATGGCGTATCATTGGTAATTAATGCCCTTCTTTTCTTGATGTCTTCAAGATACTTCCCGTGCACGGAAGCAGATACATATCGAGGCCACAGTAAATTTTTGCAGCCCACATAAGCAGTTCCAGTCAATCAGCAAAGGAATGCATACCTTTTAAGAGTAACCAGCACCTTGCCTTTTTGCATTTGACCCTTACGTGACTATTAAAATGCTATAATATGGATATATCAGTTTTATTAGTATAAAATTTATACTTTTCATATTTCTCCAAGGAATACAAGATATCTGTTTCTGTACTTGTGTTGATTTCTCTTTCAATCTCCTGCGTCCACCCGAATTTAACTTGCATTTTGAATTTGATTTTTGTTTTAAAATAAAATAAAAGTTAAATTTATGTTAACACTTTATTTTTGTTAAGGGTTCAAATGCCTCATGTCCTCCATGCCTCATCGTGCCTCACATCTTTTATCTCTGTTCTCAAAGTCCGAACAGTCGATCCGAACCGCTCAACATGATATCCATATTAAAATATGTTTGGAGACCAAGATGTTATATTTTTTGGAAAAAATTTACTATTTTTTTAGATGGTTACAAATCACTGTTTTTGGATGGTCCAGAAACAGTGATTTTGTACCTATCTAAATATATAGTAAAAAAATTCTAAAAAATATAAAATTTGGTCTGTAAGCACATTTTAATATGGAGATCATGTTGAGCGGTTCGGATCGACTACTATGAAAACGGAGATAAAGGATGTGAGGCATGAAAGACATGATGAGGCATTTGAACCCTCCTCATTTTTGTTATATATTAATAATAAAATCCACAAATGAAAACCTATCATAGCCTAACATTTCAAAACAGTTGTGTCGTTGACTAGTATTGTTATCATGCCTGATACAAATACTCATCTCTGTATCTGTGTAGCATAGCTATAAATTTTATAGTGGCATTATAGTTCCAACTGATACCCAGCCCTTCCTAGAAGTTAAAATGTTGTCTTAATTGAAAGAAAGTATAATGGAACCAGATGAGTATGATCATAATTCAGAACAGAAGAACAGTTTCTTTTATTTGAAATGGACAAATTGGATTAACTTTTTTCACATATACTTATTATATTTTCTTTGCCATGTGCTAAATCACAGCTGTCAACTCAACACGGGCCCCACCAGCCACGAAGGCCACGATAGAAACTGAAGATGATCCATGGGGCTCTGTCTCTGCCCCAGTGCCTAAACCTGCTACAAAAAATCTGAACCCAAAACTGACATCTTCATCTTCAGCCAAAAACGAGGATGATTTGTGGGGATCTATAGCAGCACCAGCACCTAAATCCACTGCGAAATCTCTAAAGCCAGCTACCATAAATGATGACAGTGACCCATGGGCTGCCATTGCGGCCCCACCACCTACCACAAGAGCGAAACCATTATCTCTAGGAAGAGGGAGAGGGATAAAACCGTCCCAACCAAAATTAGGTGCTCAAAGGATAGACAGAACATCCTCTGGCTCAAGTGGCTTTTGATAATTAAAACATTGTATTGGTGTAGTAGAAGAATTTGTAAAAGGATGCGTTTGAATTGCTTCAGCTAATATGTTGGGAAAATTTCCAGCTTGATTGAGAAAATTGCTCAAGTGAATTGCTTCATATTATAAATTTTTTTGTAAAAGTTTCTTTTTGAGGTTTTATTCGAGTACTTGTCCAATATTACTTTTAGGTTGATTCTTCAATTAGTTCTCGATGTGTAATTTCTGTACATTGTTATGATATGTTTATAATCTAGAACCAATATTTGTATTGCAGATGCTGCTGATTATTTTTTTCTGTTTACATCCTTATCTTTCATTACTGTTTTTTTTTTATATTAGTCGGCAAATTGCGAACTACCATTTTTATTATAGGAAAAAGTGATGTGTTTAATTTGTGTTATATTACAAATTCCGCATTAAATCTTTCATTACTGTTGCAGGTACTGCCGCAACACTTCCTAATGACTAACTTAGTATTGCGCATATGCGTTGTAAAGAAAATATATTATAAGAGAACAGTAAAATATCATATAAAATAAAATAATTTATAAATAATTTAGATTAAATGATATATTAAATGACATCACATATAAATAATATTCCTTAAATGATATACTAAATGACATTTTTTTTATCCTTTTAACAATAAAAAAATCTCAAACAAAATGTCATATTAAATGACAAATAACGTTCCTTAACTGATATAAAAAAATAGAAATAAATGATGACATAACTAATCAATTATTAATTAATTCAAAATTTTCAAAAATGACATTTAAAAAATAAAAAGAAACCATGACCAATAAATAAAATGATACAATTTGTATCTAAAGAGTACGTGTGATGAGTACATGTCTAAATAAATTTAAACTTACACATAAAAAAATATAAAAAAAGATGCATAAAATCAAAATATTTGATCGGAGGGCTAATGTTCAATTCGAAATTTCATCTATTAATCAAAACCATTGACAAATTAGTACATCTACATGCTTAATACAAGAATTGAGATCAAAGGTTTACAATAATAATTTTTATCTATCAACTAAAAATATATAATTATTAAGAGGAGGGTTCCAATACCTCATGCTTTCCATACCTCATATTTGAAATCTTCATTTTTGAAGTCCAAAATATCAATCTGAACCGCTCAACACGATATCCATACTAAAATATGTTTGGAGACCAAATTTATAATTTTGAAATTTTTTTACTCTTTTTGTAGATAGGTACAAAATCATTGTTTTTGAACGGTCCAAAAACAATGATTTCGTACCTATCTTAAAAAATAGTAAAAAATTTCCAAAAATTATAAAATTTGATCTCCAAGCATATTTTAATATGGATATCGTGTTGAGCGGTTCGGATCGACATTTTGGACTTTGAAAACAAAGACATTACATATGATATATGATGAGGTATGGAAATCATGAAGTATTGGAACCCTTAAAATATTAGAGATCCGAATTGTTGTTCTAATTCGTGTCCATATTTTACGAACTTTTTACTATTATTAATGATAAAAAAATAGTAAAAATATTACTATTTTTAAATAGGTAAAAATTCATTGATTTTTTCGATGGTCTATAATCATTGAAATACGGTGACTTTCTACCTATCTAAAATAAAAAAATTATAAAATTTGGTTTCCTAATACATTTTAATATGAAGATTATGTTGAACAGTTCAAATGACTATTTAAACTTTGACATTAATAATAATAAAAAAGTGTGCTTGGAAATCAAAATTTATATATATTTTTTAAATGTTTTACTACATCTTAGATAGGCAAAAAATTACACAATGATTTTGTGCCTATTTAAAAAATTATTAAATATTTTAAAAATATATAAAATTTGATCTCCAACTACATTTTAATACGAAGATAATATTAAGCCGTTCTGGTCAACTTTTTAAATTTTAAAAACTAAAATAAGAATGTGTAGTATGAGTAATGCACGAAAGATATTAGACATTTGAATCTTACTCATTATATAAATAAAATATTTTGCTTAATCTATGATCGTTAATAATTGCGAAGTTTTTGTTGATCTGATAGTCGAGCATTATTTACACAAAATAAAGCGAAAAGGAGATTACAAAGAGGGAGTAAGAGGCGTGCTCATATTTGATCCAATTAATGTCGATATATTTTCCTTTTGCGAAATCCTAACCAAAACATTTTCATTTCTTTTTATCACAGTTTAGAGGTCACTCAAATCTTAAATTTGGTAGATTTCAGTGACGCTGATTGTCCTTTTTTTACAAACTTGGGAAATTAAAAACAGAATTTTTTTTATAAATCATAATTAAAATTTTGTTTTTTACGAAACTAACATAATTAATTTTTTTTTACAAAAATCATAAGAACCGAAATGTCATTTTGATTCGAATTTTTTTTATTCTGGACAGAAATAGCATTTCTGTCCAGTCCCTTTTTAAATTTTCTATGATATTAATTTTACAAATTGTCATACGAGCCGCCACAGAAAATTCAAAAAAGAGACCAAACTAAAATGACATTTCGGTTCTTATAATTTTTGTAAAAAAAAAAAAAATAATTATGTTGTTTTCGTAAAAATATTTTTTTTAATTATGATTTATAAAAAAAATTCTTAAAAACATGCCCTCATGTTTCTTTGAAAAAAACCAGGAAATTAATGGACAATTAAAATAAAAGATGTAACAGAGAAGCCAAACTTGCAAGCCAAAACAAATGAGGCAGGCAAGCATTAGAGTCCGTTTTTTTTTTACTGTAGGAAAGAAAACCAATTAGGGTTTGAAGAGCGATTGCGAGTGCACCAAAATCACACGCTTCGCTCTCTTTCCTGTTACAAAAGAAATATTCTCAAAACGCGGAAAGCAAAGCAATAGACAACTACACATCTTCGTAAGCTATGTTAGAATCAAGAGTACATGAAATGAAATGATGAAAATGTTTTTCTTTGCCAGAAATTGAAAGGAGAGCGGCTGGGTTGGTGTTGCCGCTGTTGGTTATTTATACCTTCTCAACTTTAGGGTTTTGTTTTCCCCCAAAAGGAAAGCTAGACATGGTTTACCATTAAATGCTGTTCTTTAGGAGGAATTTCATGTATATCCCTCAAAAACCTTGAAATTACATATTTCCTCCCTCTAAAGTTTGTATTATCATATTTACCCTAGACCTTAAAATGTAATCTTGCAAATTGGATTCTGCTAATTTGCTTGTGCCTTTAAGGTGTTTGCATTTTTTTTTTTAATCTCAATTGAGTCAGTCAGACAACAGAAAGCAAAAATGCTGCATGTTATTTCAAACAATTAGAAAATTGATAGTTTACATAGTTGGAGCAAATGATCAACAAACCAAATCGCCAAGCTCTTTAATTAATTCCTCAGAAAAATAAAGCAATGCCCAAAGAATTAGAATTGAAGAAAGACATACATCTCTGTACACCCATATAACACAAAAGAAATAAAGAATCAGAACATGGAATCAGTTTGACAAAAGAAGTGAAAAATGAAGCACCTCTATAATTTTCCCTTATTGTTCCACCACAAAAGAATCAGAACCTGAATCAATTTTCCATGCCATCCTCTATGCTAAATTGCCTACTAGGGGCCAACAAAAACCGAGCCGATTGATAACCCAGCACTTTATGGAGTGGGTTGTATGTCACATCCTTGGCAGGAATTGGACACACTTGTGTTTCAGAGCACTCACCACACCGGATCTTTACAAACCTCTTTGTCAGCATGCCGATTGGCAGTTGCAAAAGCGTTGCACAACCATGGCACAACACGAATGGTGTACCGCCCAATATTGAACGGCAGTGATGCATTGCTGGCCTTCTCTTCCCTCTGCTACTACCAGAATCTGGAGTCTGTAGAGGTGGAACCGGAAAACTCAATTGTCTCACTAGAGATCGTGTGCTGCGATTCGGGTGCATCGGCTTATCATTTATACTTGCTTCAGTTTGTTTCAGTAGAAGCATTAAGAGCTTCTCTCTGGTTATACCTATTCTTGCAAGTTCATTCACAACATCATGTAACTCATTCTGTGGGCCCGGGATGTCACCGTTTGAACCACACGGTCTACATGTTTGCCTCGAGAATCGGGTTTCACCGGCACCTATTCTACTTCCCCCTTCATCAGAAGAGAAGCTTCTAGAAGAAGTGCTTCCATCAAAAGAAGCATATGAATATATACGGCTTGGATATGCTCTCTCATCGATATCTTCTTCAGAAATTATGCTACCTTGAATCGAACTGTTATCGTCTATTGAATCTCTTTTACCGCTTTGGTTCATTTTGTGTTGGTTACAAGGATGGTTGGGTTCATATACTGGTTTTGACCTCTCTACTTGAATCTTTGATTTATATCCAGGCATGTCTCTCTTTCGGGGATAATTGGTTTCATTTAACCCTGATTTAATCTTCTCTTCTTCATAATTTGAATCATACATCAAATTATTTCCATCTATAATTTGATTCTCACTTAAGCTTTCAGCTGTAGAATCTATAGAGACTCCCCCTCTAATAGTTCGTCTAGATACGGCATTTTTATTACGCGAGATGGTACTGCCTCCTTCATCAGAAGACATGCTTCTAGAAGATTCACTCAAATTGGATGAACTAGGCCTTCTAGGAGGTAGAATGCTTTCTTCAAGCTTTGTATTTTTCTCTCTCTCTATAACATAGTCTTCCCAGCTGAAGCTGATTTCCGAGCTATTACGGGTATGTTTTCTCAAGTTTTCAAGCACATTTGGGTGCTTTTGATTTCCAATTGGATAGGTACGAGTACTACATGAAGATGGCCGCATGTCATCGCCATCTGAAGATGGCACGTTTCGTTCTGAAGTATTACTTTTTTGGTCAAGGGATACATCAGGTGTGGTTTTCTCTAGAGATGCATTTTTTTCGGCATTGATTAGATCAGCCACTGCATGTCAGGAAAAGAAATCCCAATATGAAAAATTTTCCTTTCTGGTAAAAGTAGATTTGAGATGAATGTTATAACATAATCTACTTAATACCTTGAAATATTTGCTGACATCCTCCACAAGTTAGCTGTTGGCTGCCTGTTTTTCTGATGAGAATCCGTCGGCATCCTGGAGTCAAGCATTTTGGGAACCGGCCGGACATGCTTTCTTCTACAATTGAATTTTTTTCTATTGGAATTCTGCAATTCAATGTTTTGAAAAAAAAACAAATTATATTATCATGAATTGCTAAATATATTATATTTCTTGTTCATCATTTTCTCTTCTTAAAGAGTTTGATAATGCTATGATTTGATTATCAGAAACCTATATAAATTTCTGTCAGAAACTAATCAGATCCTTTTTATTTGAATCCAAAACACCTATAAATTCTACAATAACTGAAAAAAGGTAATATTTTAATAATTTTGTAACTTCTGAAAATTCTCATCATAAAAGAGTAAGATAGATCAAACAAAGAAGATTGAAAAGGATAAAGGTAAGGGGAAAAAAGGAACTTCATAAAATCAAACAACTGAGAACAATTCTAGAATTTCTAAGGTGTATTTAGGAGATCATTGACTTGTATTGAAAAATCACAAATAAAGAGCCCACAACTATGACGATTCAACAAAGAAAGAAATGGAGCAAAATACCTTTTGAAAATTAGAAGCCACAGATAAGAGATAATATGAGAATGAGAGGAGCAAAATACCTTAATTTGGAGATTAGAAACCACAGATAAGGGCAAGGGGGGTTTACTTCTCTCTCTTCTTCTCTGATTTCGTAAAAGTATGAAATGGCTGAGATTAATTAAACTTAACGTAGAAGATTGACTTCATTAATTAATCCAGCTACCTTCAAATTATTATAAACCGTTTGACTGGGCAATCAATGATCAAGAGAAAGAAAGAGTAATAATAATAATAAAAATAGAATTAAATGGTTAACTAATGAACCTGAGATGTCTTTTTCTTCTAGAAAGGAGGAAAAGTTCAAAGTATCTCATGTTTGGTTTGAGTTGGTGTTGACACTTAAAATGTCTTTCTATTACCACTTGGAAGTATTTTTTTTAACATTAATATTTGTGTTTGAGCTGGGGTTTGAGTAAGTTCTGTTAAATTATTTTAGCACTTGAACAGTGTTTGATCTAGTGACTGAGATGAAGTTATTTTTTTTTTTTTTTTTTTTTTTTTTGAAAGCTTGACTGGTGCAGTCAAGAGTTTATTAAAAACACAGTACAGTAACCAACATGGCTGAAAAGCCCTCCCCACCGTGGAATATCCATCCTGTCCAAGTAAGGTCATCCCCTATTGGATTTCCAAACCTGACGACTACCCTAGCAATACATTGCCCACAAATCCCCTTCCTCAACTATACTCCGTGCCAGTATTTGCGGTGGCACCTGCACCTCGCGAAAAATCATGGCGTTGCGCTGCTTCCAGATGTGCCAGCAGGTACAGATTACCCTAGACGCCCATTGTGGCCGTGTCAGGTTTGCCATCCCTGCTGCCAGCCTAGCCGATCGGTCCCACATCTCAGCCAGGTTATCAGCCCTAGCCAGCAATGTGATATTCAAAGAATTGTGTACATGGTGCCAGACCTGCAAGGCAAATGGACAGCTGAAAAAGATGTGCATCAGGGTTTCCACCGCGCAATTATCACATGAGTAGCAACGAGTGTTACATTGAAACCCTCTTCGTTGCATCACCTCATGCGTGAGAAGCTTTTCCCTCAACAGAAAATAGGCGAACACTTTTACATTGGGCGGAGCCTTCATTTTCCAAATGAGCTTATATTTCCACGCTAACTTGCCTCCACCTACCATCATCCTGTATACCGATCCCGCGGAGTAGCTACCGTGCGCCTTCCACCTCCAGACTAGTTCGTCCTGGACCTCCGGCCGCAGGTTCAACTGATGGTACACCTGGGGTGCTATCTGATGAAGTATTGGCATGGCGTCCCTCAAGGAGATATTCTGGTGCGCAACCCTGTTGGGGTCCTCCTGATCCTGGATAATTGGAGTATTGCACCAGGTATCAAACCAGAAAGAAATAGTGCAGCCATTCCCAATCAGCCAAGTGCAACTCCATTGAAACAAAGGTTTAATCAGACGAAGGTGCGCCCAAAAAAAGGAACCTGCCTTGATCCAAAGCTTGGGCCCCTGGCCGATGTGTCCCTTGCCTTTGAGGGTTGACGCTAGTGATCCAAAGCTTGAGGGTTGACGCTAGTGATGCCCAGATGAAGTTATTTTTGTGAGATGTCATTGGTATAAATTTTGAATGGGGATTCTTTATTGATATTTGAGTGGGGAGTTTGCTTTCTATCTCGGAACAAAGGGAGTCCACGGATCAAATTCGGTCTGATGTTTGATTCAACTGGATATCGAACCAAATTTAATTTGATGCCCGCCCCGCCCCACCCCCCCCCCCCCCCCCCCCCCCCCCCCCTCTATTTCTATATTAAAAAAATTAATTGAGTAGTAATGCACGAATCATCTATCTTGTATCGAGATGAAGGCTCGACCTTCAACTTTTCACACACACACAAAAAAAAAAAAAAAGTTATTTTGTTCTATTTTCTTTGGGTCTTACAAAATGTTTTAGGGGCACTATATTTTTATACATATAATGCCCATGTTTTTTTTTTTTTTTTTCCTTTTTGTTCTATATCTACTATAGCACATAAGTCAAAACAGAAAAATTAATAAGGGGTAATTGTGATATTTTTTTTTTACTGCAGAGTATATTTGTAAAATGACTTATTCCATGTGAATGCTGGTTGGGATTATCTTCCATTTACCCTGCTATTTCTTTCTTTCTTTTTCTTTTCTTCCCTTCACTTCCTTTCCATAATAAATAATATTTAGTGAGTAGGTTCCTAAAATGAAAGCAGTGTTGCATTATAAATCTTGAGGCACAAGTAGAGTGGGAAAAATGGCACGGCGGAGCCGGCTTCGTCACGGAACGGTACGGTTACGGCACGGTACACGTGTCAGTTACGTGCCGTAACTCGCATGTCCCGTGCCGTGACCATTCGCGTGCCGTGCTCATCTTTTGAAACTTTGGCACGGCACAGCACGTGAAAAATTTAATCACGGCACGGCAAGGCACATAGTCACGAGAGTCAGGTGTAATTAGGACCATTAGATATTGATTTAATGGTGAATCTTGAATAAACTAACCTAAATTATGATTAAATGGTCACGCGAGTCACGTATGGTCACGGCCTGTTAGGCACGGCGTGACCATTTGCGTGCCGTGACCACCCCTTGATATTTTGATCGCGGCACGTGAAAAATTAACTTGATCACGGCATGACACGGCACGTGAAAAATTAACTTGATCACAGTACGACACGGCACGAGACCAAAGTCACGGTGTGTTAGTCACAGCACGGCACGTTTTTTCCACTCTACCGCACAAGTATCGTCTTTAATTTTAAATTTTTTAATTTCACAGATCCCATCAATACCTGTCTTACAGTTATTGCTAAAAAGACCCTCATGTTTTTTTTTTCATATTATATTCTGGCGAAATTAAAAAAATAGAGGTTGAAAATGCGTTGCCTGTTTCTAAATCTTCAGGCACAGATATTGTCTTTTATTTTTTAATTTCACATATCCCAACAATACCTGTTATACAGTTGCTAAAAAGGTTGTCATGTTTTTTTCATAATAAATTCTGGCGAAATTTAATAAAAAAACAGAGGTTGAATAGTTCAGCTAGTTTATAGATTCAGTGGACAATTCCAATATGAAAATTTCCGATATTTTTATTAATAACCTAAAACAAAATAAAAATATCAAATATAACCCCGATCTGAAAATATTTTCAAATCTAACCTAACCGCCCAGAAAAGGGGCGGTCCAGTTGCCTACCAAACCGCCCAGAAAAGAGGCGGTCCAGTTGCCTACCAAACCGCCCAGAAAAGGGGCGGTCAGCTGTGGACGCTAAACCGCCCCACAAAGGGGCGGTCCGGTTTTTTTTTTTTTTTTTTTTTTCTTCTTCTTAGATTTGAGAGACAATATGAATGAAATTTAATAAAAAAAAATTGAATTTTGTTTTTAATATTTGTTAGATTAATTCTTTTGATGTGTAAACCGACATTATGCTAAATTACGTATGAATAGGACCTATTTTGTACCATCTTTTGATGTGTAAACCGACATTATGCTAACTTCCTTGAAATTATGTTAATTTATGCTGAAATTACAATAATACGGTAAATTATGCTAAATTACGTATGAATAGGACCTATTTTGTACCATCTTTCATAAACCACAAAAAATAGTAAAAAAATTTCAAAAATAATAAAAATTGGTATTCTACAGGTTCATTATATAACTAATTTACTGAGCTACGTAGATTGGAGAATAGAAATGAAAATCTTAATCGGAAACTTCAACTGAAGTTTTGAGGCCCTTTTCTTTATTTTTTGGCGATTCTGAATTTGGAAAACTAGCAAAGCTAGTACGGACGCATGCGCATTTTCACAAGCTTTCCGAAAAGTGGTCATTTGCTGAAATCGGACACTCGAGCGCCGTTTTATGGCTGTTTGAAGTTTTGTCGTCGTTTTTCACTTTTTCAGTAAATATATCATCCCTATTCATACGTAATTTAGCGTAATTTTACCGTATTTTAGCATAATTCTACATAATTATTGTAATTTCAAGTAATTTAGTATAATTCAGCATAAATTAACATAATTAACATAATTTCAAGTAATTTAGCGTGTTTTAGTATAAATATGCTAATTATATATCAAAAATGTAATCTAGCAAATATTTAAAAAAACAATTCGATTTTTTAGTATTATATTTTAGTATTTTAGCTATTTGTCTCTTAACAAAAATTTAAAAAATTAACATAATTTCAAGTAATTCTCAAGTAATTTAGTGTATTTTAGTATAAATATGCTATCAAAAAAGTAATTTGACAAATATTTAAAAAAAATTCAATTTTTTAGTGTTATATCTCAACATTTTAGTTATTTAGTCAAGGAACCGGCCGGTTTGAGCATTTTTATTAATCTTTAATTAACATTGGGTATTTTTAAAAATGTCGGTTTACACATCAAAAGAATTAATCTAACAAATATTAAAAACAAAATTCAAATTTTTATTATTAAATTTCATTCATATTGTCTCTCAAATCTTAATAAAAAAAAAAAAAAAAAAAACCGGACCGCCCCTTTTCTAGGGCGGTTAGGTTAGATTTGAAAATAGTTTCAAATCGGAGTTATATTTGATATTTTTCTTTTGTTTTAGGTTATTAATAAAAATATCGGTGAAATTTCAGCGTTGCACATTGAAAGTTATTTTATATTTTTTTTCGGACCAATAGCAAGAAATCATTATTTACCAAATTGCAACATATATAGACTTTACATAATTACTTCCCATCTTCAAGGATCCGTATCCTCCGCATTAATTTTTTGAGTTAATAAATTTCAACCATCTGATTTTAAACGGAACCAATCCGGCTCGTGCCTATAACATAGGGGGCCCTTTAATATTAGTGCAGATCTAGTTCGCACGAATTTTAAAACAGATCGGATGATCGACATGCATTAACTCAAAAGATTCTCTTTTGAGTTAATGCAGAGAATACGAATTCGGGGCGGAGGGAGTAAGGCCATATGGGGTCAATTGACCTCTGTTTTTTTTTATATTTATATATAATTTTGTTGGACTATGCAATAATCTACTCAGTCTATTTGACTAGATTTGCAAAACATATATTTGTTGAATTTTACAGTTTTCTGTCTTGAGATATGATACAGGTTCATGAAAACATAATAAATCTTCAATAAATATCAAAAATGCATACACAAATGCTACACATATCAAGGATGTGCTGCAATAAATCAAAGAATTGACTAAAAAGACTTAGCTCAAGATTAGTATTAATTAGAAATATGTGAAATTGGTAAAATATGCTTTTGAGATTAAGGTAATTTACATAAACCGTTACTAAGATAGCGTTACAACGGAACAATTCATATTTTGAAATCCACAGATAAACCAATTTATTTCATTATAACGGTTAATTAAACATTGCAACGGAATAAATCATTTCGGATCCCCAAAAACTTTTAGAGAGTTCCGTTGTAGCAAGCGTTGTAATGCTTGACAAGCGTTAGGATTTCCAGCGCAGCCAAATCTATTAACTGGGGCTAATCGTTACAACTTTTTCTAAACCGTTGTAACGGTTGATGCCAGTTACCAAGTTTTGTTTCTCTCCTCTATAAATAGAAACAAAATCTAGGTTTGAGGTAACAATCTAGCTGTCCCCAATTGCAATATTTTGTATTCTTTTCAGATCTAGAATTCTCTATTGTTGCTCGTGCATAAAACTTCAATATCTATACAACAATCTCAAGCATACTCCACCAAACTCAATATTGTGTAAGAATTAGATTGATTTGTGTGAGATCTCTTGTTTGTTTCAAACACTTGCGCATTTAGTGCTCGTGAGCCAATTCTGTGCTCGAGCCGTGTGACTTCCCAAGATTTGTAAGGGCTCACCGGTTCCACCTTGTACTCCTTTTTCATTGGGTAAAGAAAGGCGCGCCATCAAGAAGGTCACGAAGCTCCGGAGACGTAGGCATTAGTGCCGAATTCCGTAAACAACTCTCGTGTCAATTGTCTCTTAACTCTTATATTTACTTTACGTACATTTGCTTTATTTAAGTTTTCTTATTTCCGCCAAGAACAACTTACATACAAGTTAGATATATATATATTAGTGGTGAATATTAAATTACTTAAGTATTAAAATTTAAAAAGCCCTATATTCACCCCCTCTACGTGCCGTTAGGGACCAACAAATTTTCTATATAATGTACAATAAAATATTGTAGATACTCTAAATTAATTCCAATTCACAGCATAAAAATTGTATATGATTGATCCCCATTAATGCTTGATCCCCCATAGTTTGAAGATCTGGCTCCGACCCTGTTCAATGTATTATCTAAAAGGTGAATTAAACAAATATTTAAGTAAATAGAAGATTAAACAAATCCATCCATAAGTTTTTAAGTAATTTCAATATATATTTAAGCTTATCAAGGTGGTTGGCGAGCTCAATTTTAAAAATATATTAAATCGACTTCAAACGACAAACTTAAACTGTTAAATTGATTTACTTTATCAGTGATTATATACTTATTAGTTATTATGAACATCAACTAATATATATACACTTTTTTTTATCAATTCTGTTATTTTAAGCTTTTATTTTATTATTCTAAAATATTAGTAACATTCATTATTAATCTACTTCATATTTGTATTAGAATTATCAGCGATTATCTGATCCTTATTAATATATATATATAGAGAGAGAGAGAGAGAGTGACTAAGGTCAAAGTGGTAGTTCCTAGCCCCCGGTGCTACCAAGTCGTTTTCGGATTTTCAAAGTCCAAACGGTCGATCCGAACCGTTCAAGTTGATCTGCATATTGAAATGTGCTTGGAGACCAAATTTTATATTTTTTGGAATCTTTTTACTATTTATTAAGCCATTTTGAAAATTTCTAATCACATGGTCCAGAATTTTGTTGCACTGTTTTTACTGTTCACCCGAATCAGAAATTTTCAAAGTGGCTTAATAAATAGTAACAAAATTCCAAAAAATGTAAAATTTGGTCTCCAAGCACATTTCAATATGAGATCAACTTGAATGGCTCGGATCGACCGTTTGGACTTTGAAAATCCGAAAACGACCTGGTAACACCGGAGGTTAGGAACTACCACTTTGACCTTAGTCACTCTCTCTCTCTCTCTATATATATATATATATATTTAGAGTTAATTTAATTTTAAATTTTAAGCTTGGAATTGGTCTAGTTGGAACAAATTTGAACCACATCAAAACTAAATTATATTTAAAAATAGTTTTCTAGATGGTACGTAGGGTCTTATACCCGAGATTTTTATTTTTACCCAAAAAAAAAATATTTTAATATAATTAACCAAGTTTTTGAAAAAATTAAATTTTTACCCAAACCGTAAATAATATTTACGGTTTGAATGAAACTTTTTTTTTTTTTTAGAGAAAAATAGCTAAAATGCTGAAATGAAATATAACACAAAAAAATCGAATTGTTTTTTAAAATATTTGTTAGAAAATACGCTACGAATAGGGCCGATTTTGTGCTAAAATACGGTAAATTACAATAATTATGCTAAAATACGGTAAATGTACTAAAATGCTGAAATTACAACAATTATGTAGAATTATGTTAAAATACGGTAAATTACGCTAAATTACATATGAATTGGGATGATATTTTCACTGAAAAGGCAAAAAACGACGACTAAACTTTAAACGGTCATAAAACGGCGCTCGAGTGTCCGATTTCTGCAAATGACCACTTTTCGGAAAGCTTGTGAAAATGCGCATGCGTCCGTTAAAGTTTCCATATTCAGAATCGCCAAAAAACAAAGAGAAGAGCCTCAAAACTTCAGTTGAAGTTTCCGATTAAGATTTTCATTTCTATTCTTCAATCTACGTAGCTCAGTAAATTAGTTATCTAATGAACTTGTAGAATACCAATTTTTATTATTTTTTGGAATTTTTTTACTATTTTTTATGATTTATGAAAGATGCCACAAAATCGGCCCAATTCAACGTAATTTAGCGTAATTTACTGTATTTTAGCATAATTCTACATAATTATTATAATTTCAGCATTTTAGTAAATTTACCGTATTTTAACATAATTATTGTAATTTACCGTATTTTAGCACAAAATCGGCCCTATTCGTAGCGTATTTTCAAACAAATATTTTAAAAAACAATTCGATTTTTTTGTGTTATATTTCATTTCAGCATTTTAGCTATTTTTCTCTAAAAAAAAAAAGTTTCAAACCGTAAATATTATTTACGGTTTGGGTAAAAATTTAATTTTTTCAAAAACTTGGTTAATTATATTAAAATATATTTTTTTTTGGGTAAAAATAAAAATCTCGGGTCTTATACCAAATGAAGATATTTTTTAGTTAATTGCATGAAGTCAAGTCAAGTCGATGTATAATTTATTTTCATATTTATTATTCAAATTGACACCAGTTCTTCAATAAATTCCCTTCTACATTGATTAGATCCCCTCATAACGAATAAGTAATGCATGTATGTTAAATAAATAATATTTTCATGTATAAGCATTTGTCAAATTCCAACCAAGTGCCAGAGGAGCATTTTAAAAAATTGCCTACTATTTGTCACGATCAGTGTTCTAAATAGCGCGCTATAGCGCCGCTATAGCGTTTTTGGACCCCAAACGCTACGCTACGACATCAAAATGCGCTATTTGCGCTACGGCCGCTATAGCGCTATTTGCGCTATACAATATGAGTTTTTTTTTTTTTTTTTTTTTTTAAGCAATTTATATGGGTTTTAAATTAAGATAAAAAAAATCTCAAACCGAAATTGAATTTGTTGCTACTTGCTACAAATAAATCAATTTGAAATTGGGAATAGAAATTGAAATTTGAATAGAAAAAAAGTCCAAACCGGAATTAAAATTTGAATAGAAAAAAAAAATAGATTATGTCATGAATCATGATACTTAAGATATTTTTCATAGAAAAAATCGATAGTTTATGATATTACTATGGATATTTTGAACCGCAATTTGGACTTTGTACGGGTTCAATATGAATATTATAATTTCTTAATTACTTTGGAGTTATTTATTGTTCTATGAGACCTTAGATAATGTTGATATTTAGTACAAATATTGAATATACGAAATGTAAAAAAAAAAACGCTATTCGCTATAGCTTTTTTTTTAGCCTTCCCGCTACGACGCTATAAACGCTATTTAGAACCTTGGTCACGATTGTTCTACCGTATATGGTTACTACAATCTCCGAAATTTTTATAGTTAGCACAGTAAAAAAAACAAAATTAAATTATTACCATCCTCTCCAGCGTAATTTCAATCCTACCACCCACGCGGACCGGGTTCGCGCACCAAGATAGCGCGGTGCACAGACTGGGTTGGCGCACCAAAACCTTGGTGGGCGGACTGGGTTGGCACACCAAACCCTTGTAGTTCTGTTCTAAATCAATCACGCAAAATTTTGGTATGCCAACTAAAAAAAAAAAAAAAAATTTGGTGCACTAATCCAGTTTGTGCACCAAAAAAAAAATAATCAATTTGGTGCACCAGCTCAGAGCCAACTTGGTGCGCGAATCCAGTCCGCGCACCAACCCTTTTGGTGCGCAAACTCGGTCCGCATGGGTGGTAGGATTGATAAAAAGAGAAAGAGGATGGTAATCATTTAATTTGATTTTTGGCTATGCTAACTACAAAAATTTCGGCTACAATCTTCGTCTGCTCCAATAAAAAATGAATTGCATTTGATGATAATATGATATAATTTTTCGGACTAATTTATTTAATAAAAGTTAAAAACATAAAAAAAAAATTGGTTTCTACAAAAATAAGAAATGAGATTCAGAATATAATTAAAACGGAACTTAAAATTACGTTTCTGAAAACTAAATTTATTTAAGTCGCAATTTACACGTTTGAAACTAAAAAGAAAATTCTTACAAATATTGAAAAGTTGAATGATATTATCCAACCTCTTTTTTTATAAAAGGAAAAAAAATCCCGTCTCTAATTTGATAAGTTTAGCAAAAAAAAAAAAAAACCCTCTCCTTTTTCCCTCTGTTTGGAGCAAAGCTGGATAAGTTTAGAATTTTGTTGTTTGAAACGTGATAAAATTTTCTTCACAAATTAAGAGAAAATTGGTGCTATAATATTTCTCAAAATTTATTTATAATTTCTTCTTGCAAAATAATTTTGAATTTAACTTTTATCAAATTTTAAAAAAATGGCATGACTTTACTGGCTATTGTAGAAAACGCAAAATAATATTAGATAGTTGAAAAAAAAATATAGTGAAAGATTTATAAAAAATCGTTATAGCACTAAATGGTTTTGCAAATGAAAAAAAAAAAAAGCACAACATTTTACTTTTTTATGTTGTTTTCAATCATTTCTTAAAATAATGGAATTTGAATATCATATTTCTTTCAATCATTGTGTAGATCAGATACTTACTTTGAATAGTGCTATAAAAAAAGAGTTTCCAAATGGCCCTTGATTTATGGAGATTTTTTATTTGATTTGAATTGTTCAATTAATTAATTTCATCAGACGTAAAATTCTGATCAATCAAGGACTCAAAATGTACAAAAACAAATAATTTTGATGAAACCTAAAATTATGTGGGTGGCTGAACTATATAAATTTGTAAACAAAATTCAATTAAGTTTTTAATAAACATAATTAAAGTTTGAAAATTATAGAAGTGACTGAACACCTCTATAATTAGTTGTAGATCCACTGGGATCCAACTATGCTGCTTTTTTTGGAGAAAAGCAGGATTCTGCTTTTCCGATCTCAACCATTTAAAAATTTTCATTAACGTATCTCGATAAAAAAAAATTCATGCACAAATCTCAATGAATTTGAATGGCTGGGATCAGAAAAGCAAGACTCTACTTTTCTCTTAAAAAAGCAGCAGAGTCTGTTCCAGATCCACTGGTGATTACATGAGGTTCAACAAGTAAAATTATTCATGAGAGATTGCACCGAGATTTTTATTAATACCCTTAAAAAAAAAATAATAATAATACCCTCAGTTTTAAAAAAAATTTAAAAATGCCCTAACCGCCCCATAATGGGGCGGTCCACTGATGGTAGAAAACCGCCCTATTTCTGGGCGGTCCACCTCCTCCAGAAAACCGCCCAGAGATAGGGCGGTTCAGTATTTTTTTTTTTTTTCAGATTTTATATATTTTTATAATGACATTATATTGATGTATATATATTTTAAAATGTATATATTGTTTAGATATATTTTTCTTTTTTAAGATATATATATTGTTAAGATATATATTTTTCCTTCATGTTAAGATATATATATATATATATATATATTGAGTTTTGATATATATTGAGTTTTGAGTTTTGATATATATTGAGTTTTGATATATATATATTGAGTTTTGATATATATTTTTTAAGATATATATATTGAGTTTTGATGCGGTTATACGGCTGTTGTACTGATTGTCGATTTGGCTAACGTGATAAACAGTGAAAAATATGTAATCTAAATCGGAAGTCAAAAAAAAAAAATCCAAACTACGTAAAATAAATGTCCACAACTCATGCAAAACAGTCCAGACCGAATACATAATAGTAGAAACCTATCAAACTACAAAACATAAAAAAACCTAACGTCGAGGGCGAGGGCGACGACCAGAGAGATCCAACCTACGAGGTGGATGACGGTCCCTAGGCGGCTGTACACGCCTGACGTGAACCTCCTCCTCCTGTGCGGCTGTATCCGCCTCGGCCCACGGATCCTCCACCAGTGGGGGGATAGGCGGCATAGTAGGCACCTCCCATGGCTCCCAGGTCGATGGATACGTAGGCGGAGGAGGCGGTGTGCCAAATATAGCAGATGCATATGCATCTGCATGCTGTGCTCCACTCCCACTGGCCTCGTCATCGTGCTGTCTGGCCTCCGGATATCGTGGCATGTGGAGGCTCCGTCTCTCATCCCCGGCATAATCTCCGATAAAGTCATCCATAGTGAACTCCGGAGTGGAATGTCGTGGGGGAGCTCCACCCTTAATGGAAACAATGTTAGTTTTGCTACATACAAATAAGTAGTAAGTTGAATAAATAATAAATTTTTGCTACCTGTCCAACCTGCACCGGAACTCCATACTCATTGTAGTAAGCGCTCCACGCATTGTTATTCAACACCCATTCGTGGAAGCCCCAACCTGATTCATCCACTGCATAATTGAAGACAAATTAATTATAATAGTTTTTGTACCGAGAAATGACTGTGTACGACAAAATCAAATTACCTGGAGGAGGTGGCGGCATCTCATCACCGTATATAGCGACTCTGGGCTGATCCGGATCTAGTGGTGTGGGCTGTATCTCGCGCCAGTTTATGTTCTCCCCACTGTCATGCAACATGCCAACGAGGCGGCCGTCAAAGCCGGAGTCCTCCACCATAGGAGCAGTGTGCTGGAGCATTGTACATCCCACTGCTCGCCAACCATCTCGTGCCATGCACACCAAGCTGTGTGCCACTCCTCTGATACCGGTAAGAATCTGCACAAAATGTATTTATTAATTTTTTAGGAAAAACTAAATAAACATTTAATGCTTTAAATATGTTAGTTTCGTAAGTAATTACCTGGCGAGCCTGCATCGGTCCGAAAGACATATAACCACTCGACCCTGCACGAGAAAGCCTCCGTCGAAGGGTCTCACCCCAATGGCCCGTGAGGTATACCGAGGGCATGCCCCACCTCTGGTACCAGACTAAGTACCTCAATCCTCCAGGCCCTGCGCCCAGTGTGACATCATCGGCCGTAGGAGGCTGCCACATGTGAAACTGTGGAGACTGTGCTTGGAGGTAATGCTCTGCGTGGCGCGTGCTCTAGTCGACGTTGGGCTTATTGTGTTTAGTCCTGCAGTACATTGAAATTAAAAAAAGAATGTTAATCAAGTGCAGAACTGAACAAGTAACGGTAGGAGATCAATTAAGTAATTGTAACTTACTTGTGCAACTTGGTGGTCTCAGCCTCTCCAAGCTCTGGGAACTGCGGGACAAATGCGTCCAGACCAAACTGTCGGGACACGCGATCTGGATACGTGTACTCAACAATCCAGTAACATACACACGCCCCCCGATAAAACCAGAGATGCCTCTGCTCCAATGTCAGTCGACAAAATGCGTTCCTTTCGTAGAACTCCCGGTAGGGGAACCAGTCGACGCTGCTCTCGTGAAGCATCTGGAGCTGACTCCGGACATATGAAATCCCCACAGTTCTCCCCCTGCCCGTGTTCTCGTACGTGTGTCGATCGCCCCATATGGCACCGTACGCGGGACACCTCTCGGCATCATGTCTCCTCAAGTAAGGGACAAGAGACGGACGAACTGGCCGACATACCGGCAAATGAGACCACGACCATTGCTGGAGTAGAAGAAGCGGTCCGTGGATCTGCTTGTTCTTCACCTATATTTTGGACATGAGGTGAATGTGTTGGTGATTATTGAACCCTAATTATTGTAATTTAAATTCCGAAATATTTGTGAAAACTTACCAAGCAAGCATGGCACAGGCTCCGGTATAAGTGGGCGATCACAGCTCCGCCCCAGTTCCAGGTCGATGGCTTCTCAATTTCTGTCAGCAGAGAGAGGAACATAATCGGAACCGAGTCACCGCTGGAGTCCACGAACATGACGCTGCCACAGAGATCCAGCACAAAGGCCCTCACATACCTAAAAATATAAAATAGTAAAGATAAATTTAATGATTTTCACGGATGAGTTCGTAACATATTTTAATTTCAAGATTCTCAATTATTACCTCCTGACGGCCTCCAGATCAGTGGTCTCGGCTGTGATCCGATGCAGGAAAAAGTGATCACGGAGCGCCGCTAGGCTAATGCAGTACCCCGAATACCGGAACTCCTCATCATCCTTCTTCTTCTTCTTCTTCTGTAGTGTCTTTGGATCCGCTACCCCAAGAAGCCGCCGTATCATCCCCACATGAAGTGGACTGTCGGAGACACCGCTGATAGGGTCCCCATCGATCCGTAGACCCCATAGAGCGATCACATCTGCTAAGGTCACGGTCATCTTCCCAAAGGGTAAGTGGAACGAATGAGTCTCCGGTCGCCATCTCTCCGCGAGCCCGCTCATCAGAGCCTGGTCGATCTGACCCTGTGGCATGGTAGCAAGCTGGTACAATCCGAGATTCATAATGCACTGCTCCATCAGAGGATGACCGACGTACGGTATCCCGGAGGTGCGATGTCTCACGGTCAACATCGTCTCGTCCTGTATTTAACAATAATTTCAGTCTGAGCAACTTACTATATGCCATATTAAAAATCTGTAATTTGAACTGAATTGCTTAAAAAACAACTTACCTCCGTAGATGCGAGCGCGACCCTGTGCTGAACGTGTGGAATCCACAGAAGAGGGCTGAATGTATCAGCTGCATGTGTAGCGTGGTCTGCACCGAGAGGCTCTGCACCGGATGCACTGGGAGCCTCTGTACTGGACGAACTACCGCCCCTCTCCATAGTATCTGCAGTGCACAATTTGCAAATAACTTAAATTTATAAAACCTAAACCCTAATTTATTTTATAAAACCTAAACCCTAATTTAATTTATAAATCCTAATTTAATTTATAAATCCTAATTTAATTTATAAATCCTAATTTAATTTATAAACCCTAATTTATAAACCCTAATTTAATTTATAAAACCTAAACCCTAATTTAATTTATAAACCATAATTTATAAACCCTAATTTAATTTATAAATCCTAACTCTAATTTATAAACCATAAACCCTAATTTAAAGGACTAAACCCTAATTTAATTTATAAACCCTAATTTAATTTATAAATCCTAATTTAATTTATAAAACCTAAACCCTAATTTAATTTATAAACCCTAATTTATAAACCATAATTTAATTTATAAATCATAATTTAATTTATAAACCATAATTTAATTTATAAAACCTAAACCCTAATTTAATTTATAAATCCTAATTTAATTTATAAAACCTAAACCCTAATTTAATTTATAAACCCTAGTTTAACTTACTCGCGTCGAGAAAATCAACAACCCGCACACGGCAATTCAATTTCCAAACTGAACCATAAACTCTAATTTTATCAACTTCATCGCGTCGGGAAAATCAACAACCCGCACACGGCAATTCAATTTCCAAACTAAATCCTCTTAATTCTACAAAAAAAAAATTAATAATTTACGTAAACGTACCAGAAAAAATCTGATCGAGAGAAAGTTGGCCGAGAGAGAGAGAGAGGGTGGCCGAGAGAGGGAGAGAGGGTGGCCGAGAGAGGAAGAGGCTTTGGCCGAGAGAGGGAGAGAGGGGCTGAGGTGGGGGGGGGGCTGGTTCGGGTGGCTGTCGGGTGGTGGTGCGGGGTGGGGGAGGGGATGGGCGGCCGGGTAGAGAGGAGGAGAGACCGGGTAGGGGGCGGGGAATGGGAGGCCGGGGGTAGGGTGGCCGGGGAGAGGGGAGGCCGGGGGTGGGCGGGGCTGGGCTGGGGGGGCGGGGGGGTGGCTGTCGGGTCGGGTAGGAGGAAGGGTGGGGGGGGCGGGTGGGTTAGAGGGAGGGGGAAGGGACCAGAGGGGGGGTGAAGGGAAATAAAAATTTCGGGCTTGAACCGCCCCATCATTGGGCGGTTGGGTATGGGGGGTGAACCGCCCAGTGATGGGGCGGTTTGGTTGAGGGAGTGAACCGCCCCATTATGGGGCGGTTAGGGCATTTTTCAAATTTTTTTTTCAAAATGAGAGTATTTTTATTATTATTTTTTTTTTTAGGGTATTAATAAAAATCTCGGGAGATTGCACAACGTTGAAAAATAACATCTATTTTCTTGGAGGAAAAACAGATAATATAAAAATATTATGATTATCATACATTTAAAGGATGTAAACATTATTTTCATCCTTATTAGACTGTAAAATAAATTAGACTATAAATTCATTAATGTAAATAATTCGTTGCATATTTGGCTTCATGCAGCGTACTGACTATATAATAAAAATAGTGCTGCATATGGTTCGTGCGCTGCATGAAGCGAAAAATACTCTGTTAATGAAAATTGTTGATTGTTGTTCCTTCCCTCATTCCCTCATTCCCTGCTTCGATAGATAAAGCTTAGTCTGGCACGTGGCGATCCTTGAGCCTCAGCTGACACTACAGTCCAATTTGCAATTTGTTAGAAGAAAATGAAAAGACCGAATAGAGATTAGAGGCTACTTATCCGAGCTTCTCGGGTGAGAAGCCATGGCGTCTCTTCTCCCTCGCACCTCACCGCCTCTCACAAAGCACCATTCTTTTCCCTCCTCTTTCTCTTTCTCTTACAACAACCCCATTTCTCACCTCAATGTCGCCACCACAAAACAGAACAAACCACTTAATTCAAAATTCAGAGCTTTCTCCAATGATCTCCTACTCGATGCCCTGACTTCTCTCGAATCGACTCCCCTGCTTCCATTTCTAAAACAGGCCATTTCTCAATTCGAAGCCATTCAATCTGATCTGACAGACAATCAGAGGCTGGATGCGTATATCTTCGTGGGTTTAATTTGGGTTTACTTAACAGCCAGACCTGGTGTCTTAATCGGTGCAATTGATGCATACATATTTGCACCATTGCAACTTGGATTGGATAGCCTTCTTGGTAGAAGGAATTATCAAATGACCGATTTTTTGGTGGGACAGAAATTAGGAGAAGGTTCCTTTGGTATTGTTTACGCTGGTGCCATTGTACCAAAGAATGTTACCGCAGAGAAGCTGACGAAGAGAGGCAAGGGGATTACTAAAAGAATTGATGGCAAATTCAAAGAGAAGGTCATTTTGAAAAAGGTAATGTTACTAATTTTGTCTTTTGGAAAAGCTACAGTATAGGTGTTTAAACGCTCAGTTCGGTTTAAACCAAATTAAAAATAGTCAAATGAAAACAAAAAATCAGTTTTCAAAATTCTAATCAGGCAGCTGAATTAAACTTGTTAATCGAATAACAACTGAATTAAACAAACCAAAGTAAATTTCGGTTTCTTTGGTTGAACCGAAGTAATTCAGAATCAACTTAACCAAAATACCAAACCATTTAATCCAAATTTTGTCGGTTCAGTTGAAAACCAAATAAACCGGATCCAATGAATACTCTTAGCTACAGTGCAAACAGAATGCACTTGAGGCTTAGCGAACATGTTGTGTGCATCAGTGCATGTAATTTTTGTTTCTATTTTTATTCGCTTGATTAAATGAAATTTCAGGTAAAAAAAATATAACAATATGCACTTGGACTTGGCTATTCAATTTTTTTCATTTTTATGAAATATGGGACTTGGTTATTATATTTTTGCATTTTGATGAAATATGAAATTTAGGTGAAAGTGGGAACGAAAGGAGCCAAGGAATGTGGAGATTTTGAGGAATGGTTCAATTATCGCGTATCAAGAGCTGCTCCAGAATCATGTGCTGAGTTTCTTGGTACTTTCATTGCAGATAAAACATCATCTGAATTCACCAAGGGTGGCAAGTGGCTTGTCTGGAAATTTGAGGTGCATAATACCAACTTAATTTTGACAATATGTGATATTTCAATAGTTCTAACATTATGGCTGTGATTGAGTGAATTACCTACATTATCATACTCCTGGTTTGGCTCATAATTATAAAAAGAGGGGAATTTCATGTATACCCTTCACAAATTTCGGAATTACATATTTCCCCCTCTAAAATTCATAATATCATATTTACCCTTCTTAATTTCAAAAACGCACAAATTTACCCACTTAATTGTAATTATATTTAAGCTAATTTTAAATTTATAAAATACCCATTTTACCATTTATTAAAAAAAATATGTAGCATGCTTAAGAGAAAGATTCAGTCTTCTAATTGGCTGATTGTGAGGGTAATTGTTTCATTTTCTTACTTTTGTGATGCACACACAATGGTATGCCTAAATGTCACTGTGTATGCCTTACAAGTAGATAAATGAATCATTTGCCCTCGAAAACCGACCAATTAGAAAAATGAATATTTTCTTACACAAACTAAATATTTTTATTTTTTTAATAAAGGGTAAAATGAGAACTTTATAAATTTAAAATTAGTTTTAACAAAAAAGACATTAAATTAGATAAATTTGTGAGTTTTTGAAATTTAGAAGAGTAAATATGATATTATGAATTTTACAGGGGAAGTATATGATTTAAAAGTTTTTGAAGGGTATACATGAAAATCCCTCTAATAAAAATGTTTTGTTTTGATCTAAATTTTTTAATATGTTACATTCTATCCTGGTTACCATGTTCAGTATAAAATTAGAATCCCCTCTTGATGTCATACTTAACACAGATTGCCATTGTTGGCGGAGCAATGATGGTAGAACCAAAATGGTATCAGAATGTTTAACAATTAAGATAATAATTTTTTCTTCATGGATCAAATGAAAATTTTATGATACTTTATTGAGCATTCTCTAACTTTGTAATTTAAAAAAAAAAACATAGGGAGACACAGACTTAGCCAATTACATGAAAGACAGAAATTTCCCGTTCAACCTCGAGTCTACTATGTTTGGCCGGGTGCTGCAAGAAGTGGACTCGACCAAGAAAAGCGCCCTAATAATTACACAAATAATGAGACAGATAATAACTTCTTTGAAGAAAATCCATGACACTGGTATTGTTCATAGAGACATAAAACCAGCCAACTTAGTTGTGACAGCAAAGGGGCAGATAAAGCTGATAGATTTCGGCGCAGCAACTGATCTGAGAATCGGTAAGAATTATGTACCGGAACGGGGTTTGTTAGACCCGAATTATTGCCCGCCTGAGTTGTATGTTATGCCAGAGGAGACACCTAGCCCGCCTCCTGAGCCCATTGCGGCTATTCTCTCTCCTATTATTTGGCAGGTGCTTTACTTCTTTTCCTGATTTGCACATTGTTATACAATATACATTCAACTTACCTTGGTGGAGTGCAGCTGTATATACTATTGTGTGATCTTTGTTATATTTTAGCACATATTTCTACTATTAAGTATAATTTTATTGCACATACAATAAATAAATGTATATTTTACTTGTGTAGCTTAATAGCCCCGACCTCTTTGATATGTACTCAGCTGGGATAGTGTTAATGCAAATGGCGGTCCCCACACTTCGATCATCTGCTGCTCTAAAAGCCTTCAACTCGGAGCTGAAGAACGTGGGTTATGATTTAAACGAATGGCGAGAGCTGACACGCTCCAAACCCGACCTGCGAATTTTAGATATTGACAATGGAAGGGGATGGGATTTGGCCACAAAACTAATTTCGGAAAGAGGGTTTTTAAGGCGGGGTCGGCTGTCAGCCTCTGCTGCTTTACGCCATCCTTATTTTCTTCTGGGTGGTGATCAGGCAGCGGCTGTTTTGTCAAAACTAACATTGAGCAAATAGGGTTATGTTGGATATCATCGGGTTTCCTTATTTACCTTCTTTTTTATATTAAAGAAAAAGGGTACGTTGAGGATAAGATGTAATGATTTTTGGTTTGTGCTTTGTAAAAAGTTATAACATGGGTTGTTATATTATACCGAGCTCCTGCTTTGTTGAATAAGATTACTAATGTGCCCTGGTCGACATCGATAGTTTGAGAAAGAGCAGTAATTTTAGTTCAGTAAATACAAACTTCTTTTTAACCATTTCAAGAAGAATAAAAATCCCCTCATTTAAAAATGCAAGTCCTTCCAGGCTGCTGATGGACTGGAACAAAGGATCAGGTACAGACTGGTACAAGGAACAACACTAGTGCTGGATGCAATGGGATTTCTGGTACAACAACACTGATTCTCATGACTAGTATAACACAAGGAACAACACTAGTGTTTTAACATCCAGACTGGAACAGGTGGATTGGTAGTCCTTGACTGTAAAAGTCTGAGTTGGTACAGCATTGGGCCATTGAGTAGCATAGTGACAAATGAATTATTCGGGTTCGGTGAGGTGAGGTCAAAAATTTGTGATACAGGAATAATTCGGATATAATTCGGGAATGATTTGAAATTATCCGGACCAGAGATTTCAGTTCTGCAAGGAAGCAAAACAAAAAAAAATGTTCTAGGAAAAATTTGGCAAAAATTTGCAAATAATTCGTAAAATTCGAGAAAAGTTCGTAAAATTCACAAATTATTCGAGAATAATTCGGTCAAAGTTCAGTCAACCGGATAATTCGGCATTCGGTTCGGTATCACCAAAAAATGAATTATATTCGCGAATCTTGTGACTATGCTGAGTAGTGATGTCTTGGCATTGGATAGTAAAAACGCTTGGTTTGTTTTTTCTTTGGATCTAAATGTCTTTGTTTTGTTTCAAATATAAGAGAAAATGCAATTGCATTTCCGCCTATCTACACAGGCTGTTTCAAGCCAAGAAAAAGAAGCGGTGTGATAGGCGTGGCGAGCCAACGTAAAATACATTATTTTTATAGAAATAAAAAAGTTGGGTTTCATTTCTATTTCTAGTCTATTCCAACTTGTTTGGAACTAAATATTTGGTTGTTGTTGTTGTTGTTGCAACTTTTGTGTTGTATATGAATGTGGAATTCAATGAGTTATTTATAGTACAAATGACAGTGCAAAGTTTAGATCATCTGTTAAATTTAATTAAAAAAAATTGCTGAAATACTCCAGTAATATTTAATGACTCTAACGAGTTAATGTCGATTGTACTTGTGGCCAGAGATCCAAACCTTTAGCTGTACAAGTATCAATGGCATTATTTGAACTAGAGTGAGGCTACGGTACTATCCATAGCACAGATTGGTCCGAACCAATCTGATTATAAAATGAATATGTACTTGCAAACCAAATTTTACATTTTTTTCGAATTTTTTTACTATTTTTTTAGATAGGTAGAAAATCACTTGATCTGAAAATTCTGGACCATCCAAAAACAGTGATTTTCTACTTATCTAAAAAAATAGTAAAAAAATTTGAAAAACGGATCAACCGTTAGGATTTTGAAAACTCAAACATTAAGCCGTAGCACGGACAAATCCGTGCTATGCATAGTACCGTAGCCTCACTCATTTAAACTTGAGATGCATCCAGAGTACCGGTACCAGATGAATTCAGATCAGGCGAGATACCTGGGTCTATGGGTTTAGATCTGGACCATTTAACTTGAGTTTGCACTGAATCTTAACGCAGACCCACCCCTGGCTGAATTCAGATCCAGTGAAGTAACTCAAAAATTGGGATTTGGATCGGGACCGTCCGATTCGAATCCATGACCATTCAACTAAAGTGTAGCGCACACATTCCGAGAGACAGGTTTGAATCCCAAGGCAATCTCGAGCGACGGATTCGACTTGAACGGTCCCGATCGAAAATCCAAAAATTGGGTTACTTTAGGGGATCCGGACCCGAAAAAGACTGGTTCATTGGCTCGGCTGGGAGTAGTATTCTATCCCCTGCAGTACCGCAGGGATAGTCACTGGTAGTCGTACCAGATGGTACATTTTAACATAGAACCTTTCAAGCAGTTTACTGCGCTCATACTTCAACTAGAAATATTATTGTAAGAGCAACCTAAATTGAACAAGGAAATGTACAAAATCAGGTCCTTTTTCCTCATTCGAAACATACATAGTTAAGAAATGCAAATCATAAAAAACAAAAAATTCATTAAATTGTTGACCGTTAATACTTCGCTAAAACCTCCAATTTTTTCTCAAATTGGTCTCTGTGGGCACCCACAAGTGTATCGATCGTTGTCCCCCCAAGCAAGAAAAAAAATGTTGGTGTAGCCCCAACCCCATAAGCTGAAGCCAGTTCCTAAAACAGTTAAAAGAAAATTTTAACAAATATTTAGTAAAAGGACTTGAAGAACAAGAGAGTAGGTAAATATAATTAGGTGCTGCTACATTTATTTTTAGATTTTTACCTAAATAGACCTTACACAGAGATATGATAAAACTAAATGAGTGAGGCTTTCGTACTATGCATAGCGCACATCATGATATGTATAGTCGATCTGAACCATCCAACATGATCTTCATATGAATATTTATTTGTATTGCTTTTTGTTTAGATATGTAGAAAATCACTACTTTTGGATGGTGTAGAATCTTTAAATCAAGTGATTTTCTACCTATCTAAAAGATTAATATAAAAATATATAAAATTTAGTTTTCAAGTATATTTTCATATGAAAAATCATGTTGACTGATTCAGATTGACTGTTTGAACTTTGAAAGTAAAGATTTAGATACATGAGTGAGGCTACGGTACTATGCATAGCACAGATTGGTCTGTGCTATGGCTCAATATTTGAGTTTTCAAAATTCTAACGGTCGATCCGAACCGTTCATCATGATTTCCGCATGAATATGTACTTGCAAACTAAATTTTATATTTTTTAGAATTTTTTTACTATTTTTTTAGATAGGTAAAAAATCACTGTTTTTGGATGGTCCAGAATTTTCAGATCAAGTGATTTTCTACCTATCTAAAAAAATAGTAAAAAAATTCTAAAAAATGTAAAATTTGGTTTGCAAGTACATATTCATATGGAGATCATGTTGAACAATTCGGATCGACCGTTAGGATTTGAAAACTCAAATATTGAGCCGTAGCACAGACCAATCCGCGCTATGCATAGTACCGTAGCCTCACTCTACGGTATTGTAGTTCCTCAAAATAAGTTATAACATAACTTACATCCAAGTCATCGATATCAACTGCCAAGAAGAGAAAATAAGGGTACTTCTTTGATGACTCTATATAGAATTTGCTTGCAGATATACATGGTCCACACCAGGTTGCATTAAAACTTACCACAACCTATCAAGAAAAATGCAGTATAAATTTGTAATTCATCTAGAATCAAGTTTATGATATGCAAAATCAGGATTGTTTAAGATTTGCGGAGGCGAAACCGAGTCCGTATCCTCTGAGGTACCAGAAAATTTGAGTTTAGATCCGGGCCGTTCTATCAGAATCCGGGCCACGGGGCTCCTTTAATATTCGTGCCAAAGAAGATCGGACGATCTGGATCTAAACTCAAAATTTCTATTTTTTATATGAATTCCGGCAAAACCTGTGTCCAAATTAACTGGTTCTTGGATTTACATTCCACAAAAATTTGAAAGGAAAAAAATATATATATAAGAAAATTTACTATGCCGTTGGTTTTGACTGATTCAGATATTATCTTCTCCAAACTTTCTTTACTCTTTATCACACATATGTTGCTGCCACTGTAATCAAGCTCTTCATCTATATCATTAGGGTAGCACTGCATCAGTGAAAAACTGTAAATCAATATTATGTTTCATACTTCATAAATATTTAGGCTTGTCATAGAACATAATACATTACAAATTTCTTTTTAACATTACACTTATATAAAATTGTCTTAACAAGAAAGTATAAATTTTTGTCTTGAATCCAATAAATGCAAAATATACTTACTTTCCAACAGAAATTCCCCATGCTGATGTTACAGGAAAGGATTCGGCAAGTTGATAGTATCATGCAAAGAAACACGCACAAAAAAAAAGTGAAAAAAGCAGGAAAAAAAAAAAAGGCATGTGAGAAATTTTGGTTTTATAATAGGAATTTGTAGAGTATGTACTATGTACCTCAGTTTTTCTTTAATCTCCTGATTAGTTTCTCAGCAAAATTATCTTATCGCATCAACAAAAAATAGAAGCCTGAATTCCCTGAAGAACAATGAAGCATCAATCGTGCATCGAAACTATTTCTTCACAAAAAATGAGACAAAAATCCTTACTCGTCTCTTGCCTAATTTATAGGATTAAAAAAAAAAAAAAGGACTTGTGTTATTTGTAAGATAAGATATTTTTTTGTTAAAGTTTTAGATAAGAAAAAGGAAGGAAGACTCACTCCAGAAATAAATCCAACACAGAGAATTCGCGAAACAGAAAATTGTTATAACAGTGGTAATGAACTATAATTTTGTGATTTATAGTAATTTCTAATAATATACACTGGATGTTACTAAGTTTATTTGTTTAATTACCTGGTAACTTAGTTTCAAAACCCAAATTAACTCCCTGTTAGACTTGACTAAGTTTACTGGTTTGTGATTTATAATAATTTTAAATATTCTACACTGAATGTTACTAAGTTTTACTGGTATACCTGTTAACTTAGTTTCAACTTCCAGTACCCAAATTAGTCTAATTATAGTAGCAAGGCCCTTAACCAAATGCAGAGACCTTCTTTTATTTCAAGGCAATATATACAAATATAAATTTGATTTGTATTCTTCAATGCTATACAATTCAATATAGTTCATATATAGGAGAAATAATCATATTGAATTGTGCAAAATCAGGCCTCTGGTACTAAGAAGAATTTTTGAGAAATTCCAATAATGCTTTATCTAATTTGGTAGGTAAACAGACATTGTCCTTAGAACAAGGAGAGGGAGAGCAACAAACAGTCAAAAGAAGAGAGAAAACAACCTTTTAAGTGTTTTCTGTATGTAATTGCTGTCAGTTGGTCACCTCACAAGACTCGGTTCAAACAGGGGAATTTTTTATTGGTAGAAATTAATGAAAAAGAAGCGAGGGAAATAGAAAGAGTACATGAGTTGTAATATTGGTAGAAAGACCGGTAAAATTCTACCGGTCTAAAAGTTTTTTTTTCTTTCATTTTTTCTAATAACATATAATTTGTTTTATAAAAAAAGATAGAGTATCTTAAAATTTAGATATAATAGAAACATTATATCTATTTTTGAATTTTTTTTCATATTTTATTAAAAATCTAATATAAGAATTTCCTCCATCAGATTTAAAAAAAAAAAAACTAAGTTTGGACCGGTAGAATTCCTACCGGTCCAAACTTTTTGATTTTTTAGACCGGTAAAATTTTTACCGGTCTTTCTACCAATATTACAACTCATGTACTCTTTCTATTTCCCTCGCTTCTTTTTCATTAGTTTCTACCAATAAAAAATTCCCTTCAAACAGCATTGTTAATATATTTACTCTAACAATTAACAAATGGTTGAGACATAAGGAATCCTAAACAGAACTATTGCAAGTCATTGACACACCGACCTCAACAGAACAGAAACTGGCCCAGTGAATGATAAAAATTAATGGTGTCAGCTTATCATGCATGAACTATTTCGCACGCTTTTTTTTTTTCTGAAAAGAATATATAACAGTAAATCATGACCGTAGAGAGAGCGAGATCAAAGGTGCAAAAGAAATGGTGGGGTTGAGAGAAACGGAAACAAGGCTGCCCTGCCCGACATTTTTAAAAATACCCCAAGTTAATTACAGATTAATAAAAATGCCCACGGTTCCCGAAAATTTTTAAAAATGCCCAAACCGGCCATTTAATGGCCGGTCCCGCAATTTTTTTTTTTTTTTTATTAAAGAGGGGAACCGGCCATTTAATGGCCGGTCCCCCATTTAATTTTTTTTTTTTTTTTTTTTTAGATAAATAGATAAAATGCTGAAATCTAAGACTAAAAAATCGAATTTTTTTTTTAAATATTTGTTAGATTACTTTTTTGATAGCATATTTATACTAAAATACGCTAAATTACTTGAAATTATGTTAATTTATGCTGATTGACACTAAATTACTTTAAATTATGTTAAATTTTTTTAAGAGACAAATAGCTAAAATACTGAAATCTAAAAAATTGAATTGTTTTGTTAAATATTTGTTAGAAAATATGTTACGAATAGAGCCGATTTTGTGCTAAAATACGGTAAATTACAATAATTATGCTAAAATACAGTAAATTTACTAAAATGCTGAAATTACAATAATTATGTAGAATTATGCTAAAATACGGTAATTTACTGAGCTACGTAGATTGAAGAATAGAAATGAAAATCTTAATCGGAAATGATGCAATATGGGCCTGTGCATGCTTCATGAAAAGGAGCGTAACTTTTGATCCGTCCGTCGGATCGGGCTGAAATTTTGACAGGAACTCCACAGCCCAAAACCCGACCCGAAACCCATCTACGATCCGTTTCGCCCATTTGCGGGCTCAGATTCGCGATCCGAGTCTTCCTTCAGGGACTTTTGACCCTTTTTTTATAATTTTAGAGTTTTTAGGGTCTTTGATGTATCTTTTATATATATTTTCTGTATCTTTTATATATATTTTCTATTTTATATATATTTTCTGTTTTGGGTAAAAATAAAAATCTCAGATTTTGCATATTTTAGCACAAAATCGGCCCTATTCATAGTGTATTTTAGTATAAATATGCTATGAAAAAAGTAATCTAACAAATATTTAACAAAACAATTCGATTTTTTAGTGTTAGATTTCAGTATTTTAGCTATTTTTCTCTCTAAAAAAAAAAAAAAAAAAAAAAAAAAAAATTAAATTCAGTACCGGCCATTAAATGGCCGGTTGGGCAATTAATTCGGTACCGGCCATTAAATGGCCGGTTTGGGCATTTTTAAAAATTTTCGGGAACCGTGGGCATTTTTATTAATCTGTAATTAACTTGGGGTATTTTTAAAAATGTCGGCTGCCCTGCCCCTGCCAATCTGAGAAAATTGAGCTGCTTTTTTGTATGTCTTGTGAAATGGGGCTCCACCTGTTTGTTACATTAATTGATTTTTTCTAACTAGAGTACTAGACAGATCTTTTGTTTAGATCTGTAATTGAATGCCATAGATTTTCCGTACGGGCTTTTCAGGCCCAACTGTTGTTATGCTTACAGGTGGCCCATTTTTGGTGGCACCCAGCCATCCAGGAAATAGTGTTTTACTTGGGATTCACGCCTCTTCTTGCTTTCATTTATTGCCCTACAACCTACTGCTTATCTTATCTGTTGATTTTTTTGTATATAGAAATTATATATATATATATATATATATATAGAGTATGGCTAACGCGCTTCCTCTAGCATTTCGGCCGAGGTGCTTCCGGGGGCATATCTTGCAATTTGATGTTCAAACAACAAATTCAAACCGTTAGATGTTCAATCTATATTAAAATCTACTTGGAGACCAAATTTTACATTTTTTGGAATTTTTTTACTATTTATTAAGCCACTTTGAAAACCGCTGTTTTTCAATGCTTCAAAAATTTAATAAAAACAGCGGTTTTCAAAGTGGCTTAATAAATAGTAAAAAAATTCCAAAAAATATAAAATTTGGTCTCCAAGTAGATTTTAATATAGATTGAACATCTAACGGTTTGAATTTGTTGTTTGAACATCAAATTGCAAGATATGCCCCCGGAAGCACCTCGGCCGAAATGCTAGAGGAAGCGCGTTAGCCGTACTCTATATATATATATATATAGAGCAGGGCTACGGTGAGTTGCGAAGTAAGATGTCATTTTTACTTCACGCTTATATTTTTATTTTGAAAATCTAAACGACCGATCCGAACCGCTCAACATGTTCTCCATATTGAAATGTGCTTGGAGACCAAATTTTATATTTTTTGGAATTTTTTTGTATATAGAAATAATATTTTTTTTTTTTTGAGTAAAACCCGTAGGTTAGTTGCATTAATTAAAAATTAATTGTTTAGCATTACATTGCCTGTTCGAATAATGATAGTGTTAAATCTGCCCCTACTTAATTGCCTGATATTACACTAGTCTACTAGTCTACTTTAAATATTACATTACTCAAGACACACTATCTATTATCCAATATTATTTTAAAGTAATTTCTAAATAAATAAAATATTGTGGATTATCAGTATGGACTGTATGGTGAATTAGTGATGCAATGAAAACGGTGTAGCGTAATGTCTGGGGAGGCGATCGATCGAACGGATTCATTTATGACCCATTTTGTCTCTTTTGATCTTTTCCATTGAGCACACAAATTTAAGAGGTTTTATTCGGATATTAATGATGAAATGAAGAGCAATCAAACGTTTTCAAAGGTCGTGCTTTTGTTTAACCAACACCTTCATCAATCCGCAAAGACTAATTAATTATAAAAAATTTATAAACTATACAAGTGTAGATATTGGAACTTTTTTATAAACCATAATTAAAAAAAAAATTACGAAACCAACATGATTATTTATTTTTTTTAACAAAAACCATAAGAACCGAAATGATATTTCGGTCCGTTTTTTTTTTATTCCGGACCGAAATGTCATTTCGGTCCGGTCTCCTTTTTGGATTTTCTGTGATACTGGCTTCACAAGTTTTCATATGAGCCGCTACAGAAAATTCAAATGGCATTAACGAACCGAATGGTATTTCGGTTCTTATGATTTTTGTAAAAAAAAAAAAATTAATCATGTTGGTTTCGTAAAATTATTTTTTTAATTATGTTTATAAAAAAATTCTAAATATTTGAGTCAATATGCTATACAGAAAAATACACAGTTCTCTCGTCGGAATCAATACGGAAGAAGAAAAGAAAATATATTAAAAAAGAAAAAGATTCAAACATCATTATTTTTGTGCTTCTATGTATCTTTATTTTCATAACTACAATAACTTTAAATTTTAAAAATTAAATATCAAATTATATATGATTTATATAATTTATATAATTTTTTTATGCAGAGGAGGGTTCAAATGCCTTCATTTTTGTATTTCTATCATGCCTTCATTTTTAAAACTACAACAACTAAATATTTTAAAAATTAACTGTCAAATTAGATATGATTTATATCATTTTTTCTATGTTCAGGAGAGTTCAAACGCCTTCATTTTTGTATTTCTATCATGCCTTCATTTTTAAAACTACAACAACTAAATGTTTTAAAAATTAACTGTCAAATTAGATATGATTTATATCATTTTTTCTATGTTGAGGAGGGTTCAAACGCCTTCATTTTTGTGCTTCTATCATGCCTTCATTTTTAGAACTACAACAACTAAAAGTTTTAAAAATTAAATGCCAAATTAGATATGTTTTATATCATTTTTTCTATGTTGAGGAGTGTTCAAACGCCTTCATTTTTGTGCTTCTATAATCCCTTCATTTTCAAAACTACAATAACTAAATTTTAAAAAAATTCAATGTCAAATTAGATATGATTTATATTATTTTTTCTATGCACACATAAAAAATCACGACATTTCAATCTTGCTTTAATTAGTATAAAGAGCTTACAAAACTACACTCATATAGATAAATTATGGATGTTGATTTTTCAACTTATTGATTCATAAAAAAGAAATAAAAAAGTGATAATTTTTTATGTGTGTAGAGAAAATAATATAAATTACATCTAATAATTTTATTTTGACATATAAAATTTAAAAAAATTGTGATTAAGAAATTAAAGAGTAAAAATAGAATGAAGACACAAAAAAATAAAAACATTTTAACCTTGCTCATTTTGAAATAATAACTTTTGTAACTACTGTTGTAAAATTTGGCACCCTCGCATCCATCCTTCGTCCCGTCAACATACGTCGCTAACAAAAACACAAATAAACAATACGGAATAAGCTACAAAGCACAGTAACCGGTTATTTAATGACACGTTTCTCTATAATTGGCTTAATTAAACAACCATTCAAATAGACTGGATTAATCCACAGAAATTCACATCAAATTATGCCTGCATATTTAACGATGATATCACATGGGTCTAGGTTATCAGTAAAACAAGTCACACAGTATTCACACATTTGAAATGTCTGCCACAGACAATTCCTAGATCACAGTACACCCAATCTCATCAGTTCATAATCAAATTTAAACCTCAGACCCGCTAATCCGTTAACATATGCCTCGTAATCTAATACCCAATTCAAATATCAAATTCAACCATACAAATCAAAAACACATATTATAGAGAAGTCCAGTTACCTGATAGCGATCAATCCAAAAATCCAATTTGAGATGTAACGACTGTTCAAAATCAACACGACGTTATCAGAATTCGAATCGGATATGAAATCAAATATTCATCATATTATAATATTCTTTTATGAAAATATTTCTCTTTCATTCTCATGTTCTATGATTTTTCCATTATTTTCTCTCTTTTTTTTCATACCGAGTTCAGAGAAGATGAATATGATTTTATTTTAGAGAGGGATCCATGGCGGTTTTAGGTTTGTACCATGCAATTGCCACGTGGCAATAATGCCACCGCATTCTCTGTTTTTTTTCAAAGTTATCACATTTTTTTTAGTTCAACCCTTTATGTTTTCTTATTGTGTAACTAAGTACAAAAATAATTTTAGAAATATAATTAAAATTTTACCGGGTGTTACAAATTTCCACCCTTTAAAAGAATTTTGTCCTCAAAATTCGAAAGGCTGATATTCAAATTAAACGAGACATAATAGACAACAATCAAACTGAAGTTATAAGATACATATCAATCGGAAAATATAATCAATTTGAAATTTACTAACTTCCCATACATTCATTTATGTTTAAATTCAATACTTGTATAAACTTATGTCAGACAGATAAATACACTACATGATAACCAAACGGTGCCACAAATGACAGATATTACAAAATCGATAATCAGTCAGATTTTCAAATAGACGAGACAGTCAAAATTTCAGAAATCAATTTTTTCAAAATGTATATTCAGATAAGTCAGAAAATTTGTCAGACTTATTCAAAATAGATCAGAACACAGATATCATACCGATAACAATTTCAAAAATAAATTATTCAGAACGTCAAATTTCAATTTGGATCAGACATAATATTGATACAACTGAAACTTGGACCCAAACACAGTCCGAGGACTGAATGCTCTGATACCAAAATTGTCACGACAAGAGAGGCACCCTCGCATCCATCATTCATCCCGTCAACCTACGTCGCAAACAAAAACACAAAGAAACAATACGGAATAAGCTACAAAGCTCAATAACCGGTTATTTAATGATGCGCTTCTCTATAATTGGCTTAATTAAACAATAATTCAAACAGACTGGATTAATCAACATAAATTCACATCAAATTATGCCTGCATATTTAATGATGATAGCACCTGGGTCTAGGTTATCAGTAAAGTCACACAGTATTCACAAATTTGAAATGTCTGCCACAGACAATTTCCAGATTCACAGTACACACAATCTCATCAGTTCATAATCAAATTCGAACCTCAGACCCGCTATCTCGTTAAAATATGCCTCATAATCCAATACCCAATTCAAATCAGTGTTGTAAAAAAACGTTCTTAATGGCCGATTAAATGGCCGTTTAATCGTTAACGGTGGTCAAACCGTTACGAATACACTTAACGGATGCATGTTTGTGGATGAAAACAATTAATCGGCCGTTTTTTCCGATTGATCGACCGTTTTATCGTTTAATCGTCCATTTATTCCTATTTATTCCCGTTTATTCTAGTCAATATTTATTTTAAATTGTTTTTTTTTCTGTGATAACGTGAGATAATAAGATTTATAAATCCTGTATTGTAGTTTTATTTGTGCTTGGATATACATATAATATTTTTTATATATGTTTTTTGTTCTTACTTACTTTGAAATTGATTAATTCTTCTATTATTTATATACCATATATTTTTCTTACTTAGTGATGTAATTTTTTCAATTAGTACAACGTGTTCATTTATGAAAATTAAGTTGTTATCATAAACTAAATTTAGTGATTTTATGTTGGAATGTTTCATTTCTTTCAAATAATATGTTATTAATATTTAAAAAAGCTTAATTCTCAAATTTATTTTTTCATTAAATAAATGTGTTACTTACACATGTAAAATGCCTATGTGTTAAGAAGAAATAAGGTTAGTGTCATGTTATAATAATAAAACTAAGTTAAATTAAGTTTATTTGATAAGCTTAATGAGTTAAATAAATTATTTTTAATAAATTATGATATATATACATAAATTTAATAAAAACGTTAAATTGTCCGCATAATTCCGATTAATCGGCCGCATACCGATTAATCGCTTGGCGGTACCCCGTCCGTCCGACGACCGCATACCGTTATTTACAACATTGGTTAAAATATCCAATTCAACCATACAAATCGAAAACACAGATTATAGAGAAGTTCAGTTACCTGATAGCGATCAATTCAGAAATCCAATTCAAGATGCAATGACTGTTCAGAATCAACGCGACGTCCTCAGAATTTCAATCGGATATGAAATCAAATATTCATCAATATTATAATATTCTTTTATGAAAATATTTCTCTTTCATTCTCATGTTCTATGATTTTTCCAATTATTTTCTCTTCTTTTTTTTCATACCGAGTTCAGAGAAGGTGAATATGATTTTATTTTAGAGAGGGATCAATGGCGGTTTTAGGTTTGTACCATGCAATTGCCACGTGGCAATAATACCACCGCATTTTCTTTTCTTTTTTTCTAAGTTATCACACTTTTTTTTAGTTCAACCCTTTATGTTTTCTTATTTTGTAACTAAGTACAAAAATAATTTTAGAAATATAATTAAAATTTTACCGGGTGTTACATAATTAAAGCCGAATTCCCTTTTGATGTTATGTGGATGTGGGTCCACACTCCACATTGTCCACAAGACCACAACAACAACAAAAAAGGAAGCTTAAGAAGATATCGCTACGAGTCAAGTCACAAGTGTATCACAATATAGAATGAATATTTCTGTGAAGACAAGACAGTACTTGTGATTTTCTACAATAAGAAAACTTGGACAGCTTTTCATACTTCATAGTAGCATTCAGATTTCAGAATATCAGATAAAAACGGTCCACGTGTTCAATGCACATTCCTCATATTTTAGGCATTTGCTTCGGTGGACATAAGGACTTATTTGTAAAATGAACATATTTTTATTTTCAAAGTTCAAACAGTCGATCCGACCGTTCAACATTATCTCCATATTAAAATGTACTTGGAGGTCAAATTTTACATTTTTTTTGAATTTTTTTACTATTTATTAAGTATTTTACAAAAACTAGTCAAATTCAGACCATTGAATTTGTAAAATACTTAATAAATAGTAAAAAAATTCAAAAAAATGTAAAATTTAAACTCCAAGTACATTTTAATATGGAGATAATGTTGAACGGTCGGATCGACTGTTTGAACTTTGAAAATGAAAATATGTTCATTTTACAAATAGATCCTTATGTCCACCGAAGCATCCCTCTTAAATCTAACATAAACCAAACTCGATATGATGCAAACTCCATTAAATTTTACATACAATTTTACATATATCGGATCAAATAGCAAAGGACATATTTGAATTTGGAGTTAGAGGAGTGAACTCCTTACTTTATACTTAACTATTAAACAAAATTTAAAATAGAACAAGTATGATGAAGTTATGAAAAAAATAAGTTAATTAATTTTTTCAGATTGATTAACTTACTACACTGTTATTATGTTTATAGGGCCCACTGTCATAGTTAGAGATTAATTCATTTTTCAATTTCTCTCTTCTCGAGATTATTTAATTTAAACTATAAGGGCATGTTCGGCTGCTTTTATTGTTCACGTGGGAAAAAAAAATTCACTCACGTGAACAATAAAAATCAGTTCAAACTTTTTCAGTTCCTGTGCCCATTCCCGTCCGCCAAACAGACCCTAACTTAGGCTGTCAAACGAGATGTAAAACGTGAGAAGTAAAATAAAGTAATTAAGCAACTTAATCCTTGTTAAATTTAAGTTGCAACCAAACATTACTAAAGTTAATTATCATTTTTCTATAATGTTCTAATTGTTAGTATTTTAAGTTCAAATTCTAACCAAAACTAGAAAGTGTCAACGGTGTACAATAAACTAAAATGGGCGAAAGCTTCGTTTAAGATTGTTCCAAATCTATCTAGAGCCACTTGTATGAAATCTAATATGCTCTTGTAAAGTCTCAATCAATCTAGATATATTTTATTATGTAAACTAATTGAGTAGAACTAGGGTGTGATGTGCTCACCAAATTCTTTGGTGAGCACAACTCTACATAAACTATCGGATTCACTTCAAACTAGATTAATCCAACCATTGAAACCGATATACTTTACGAGTGATGGGCGTACATGCAAAATTTTGAAATTTTTGAATTCATTTAGTCTCAAGTCAAGTGGTCAAAATTGAGAATTTTTTGAATGCATTAAAACAACTTCATTTTGGATCATTCATTTTTCATCAATTTTGACTACTTGACTTGAGACTAAATGAATTAAAAAATTCAAAATTTTGCATGTACATGCATCACTCGTAAAGTACATCGGTTTCAACGGTTGGATTCATCTCGTTTGAAGTGAATCCGATAGTTTATGTAAAGTTGTGCTCACCAAAGAGTTTGGTGAGCACATCACACCCTAGTTCTACTCAAACTAATTAATTTAGAAGACAGTGACATCAAATATTATTATATGTGAAAAAAATCTAAGATTGTCGCAGACTGAGTCGAACTTATATTTGAAGGCCTAATATCTTTGGTCAAGCTAGATGACAAAATTGACCAATAAAAAGAATTTAAAGTAAATTTAATTTAAACCAAAATTTTATTAATTTTAATTATTTGTGGAACTTTATCTTTCATATAAAAAGAATATAACGCATACATACTAAATAAAAATAAAAATAAAAAAATATCAAACATCTCATGCATTTTAAATATTTAATCAAACCGCTTATTATTCTAAAAAAAATTATTTATTAACTCTGTACAAAAAAAAGAAGTTATAAATCATATATTATTGTGAAGATTTGAGTTAAAGTACCGATCATATATTATTTATCTTAAATTTTATAATTTCACCCCTGCTAATATCTTATATTATTTTATATTAATTCCTTGTAAGTAAAAAATTATCCCCCTTGTTGTCCTTTTTCAAAATTGGAACATAAATTATAATTTAGAGCCGACCACAGACCAAACATTGGTGAATAGAGAAAGTTTGTTGCCATTTCACTATCTTATGTCTCTCCATTCTCCACCTAATCTTTTCTTTTTACAATTTTGTATTTAACACGTGGCGATGATAGTCCACACAAACCTTGAAACGTGTGCGCTTACGATTTCACTAGAAAAAATCTTTTTCCAACTCTACCAAGTGCTCCTCATTAATTAACAATAATTACATTATCGTTCTACGACTTCTAGGGATGTCAATGGGTAGGATACGACTAAATTATTTTTTTATAAAGCAAGAAATTCAAAAACACGAATATCTGTTCAAACAAATTCAATTATTTAACTAAATAACAAGACTTGTAAATAAAACAATATGTTTAATATTTTTCTTGTAACAAAAAGCATATACTAAATAACAAAATTACATCTATAATTATTGTTCAAACAAAATACCACGCAAATCAATTTCACCATTAAGAAGAACAGATTCTGATATGGATGAGAATGCTCAATTAACTTCATTGGATGATACATCTGTTCATAATATAATTAAGTTAGAAAAATGAAACATCAAAAAATGCTACGCAGATCAATTAATGAAAGGCAAGTATGTATACCCGTAGGAAATGCTCTTAGCCAATCTTGAGTACAAATCAAAGCTTCCACTGTCGTTGGAGTCAGAGAGCTTTTATAATCATCAAGAACCCTTCCTGTTGTGCTAAATGCAGATTCTGATGCAACTGACGAGACAGGAGTTCCTAAAACATCTCGTACTAAACCAGAAAGAACTGGATACTTTGGACCATTACACTTCCACCATGCTAAGATGTCAAAACTATCATCATCCATGCCTAGAACGTTACGTTCTTCTAAGTACATATCTAGATCTGATTTTGCAGGTTCGCTGGTAAGCGGTTCCTGAATATACATTACAAGACCATGTCATCGGTTGCTAAATAGCCTCTTTGATGATTCACCAGTACAGGAGCTAGCATTTTGTGCATTAGAGTTAGACCCTTGTGATCTATTTCGATTTCTTGAAGCTTTTATCAGATATTCACTGAACAACTTGTGCAAGCAGATCACCACATTTGTCACATTGAATTCTGTCTCACCCGGTACATAGTAAATTTCACGAAAATAATACTCAACCGACTTCAACTTGCATCGAGGATCCAAAATAGAGGCAATAACCAATAACACACTACTCTGACACCAATATTTCTGGAACTTCTCAGACATTCGAGTTGCCATATTGACAACAAAAGAATGGTTGTTGCTGAACCAACTTCGTAAACTCAAGTAAACCTCACATAATTCAGTAAAAAAGTGTTGATAGTAGGATATTTGGTCCCAGAAATTTTCATAGTGGTTTCATAAAAAATCTGCAAACACTCTACTATGACTGCCACATTATCCCAATCTTCATTAGATGGAGCATGCTTATAGTCACAATCAAGTTCAGCTAGACGAGAAAAAGCATCACGGAACTTGAGAGAATTTACATGCATTAAAAAGGTTGAATTCCATCTAGTTGGTACATCATAAAATAGCTTGGTTCGTGGAGCACGTACCTGTTTACACACATTCTCAAATCTTTCTATTTTCGATTGAGAATGACGGATATATTTTACCGTCTCACAGATATTACGAATCACATATCTCAAAGCCTCTAAACCTTCCTATACAATGATATTCAATATATGAGCACCACAACGCACATGAAATAGTTCACCACCAATAGAAAGTATGCTTTTGGGTTTCATAATATACAACATCTCCCTAACTAGAGCATCATTGGTGGCACAATTATCTTGAACAATGTTAAAGACTTTTTTATTAATTTTCCAATCAAGTAGTTTTTCCATTATCACTTCACAGAGGCGTTCACTAGCGTGTGGAGATGAAACATGGACAAAGTTCAATATTTTGCATTTTACAATTGTCATCAATATAATGACATGTTAAGCAAAGAAAACCCTGAACATTGGCTAATGTCACATGTCCGTGGTAAGACTAACTCTACAATTAATTTTATCAAAAACATCATACAAATTCACCTTCTCTACTTGATACAGTTGCACACAATCGCTTCTAATTGTGTTTCTTTTGTTCAATCTAAATTGGGGTTGAAGGTTCTTGACAAAAACCCGAAAGAAGTAATGATTGGCCATATTAAAAGGGTACTCATGAGCCACAACCATCCTTGCATAATCTTTCCGACTTCTTTCTTGTTTAAACTCAAAACATTCGACTTTTGCTGCACCATCTTCCTTGCTTTCAGTCACTTTTAGAAGTTGTTGATACACATCAGTCTTCTGGCGCTCTGCTCGTTTGTACGCGTCACAACTATTGTCTAAATGGTATTTCAAATGACTTGTTCCACTTTTACCACTGGCCAATAGTATTGTCTTGAAGTGCTGACACTTAGCATTGTATGACCATCAGGTTGTACCTTCTTTTCGAAATCATCCCACACCTTAGATCTCAGCTTCCTAGTTGATATGGGTTTGGCTGAATCAAAAGCTGGTTTAGCATTAGCATTATTTTGTACATGTTCTGCTTGCTCTCTTAACTCCCCATCCATTCCAAAAGGCATCATATATTAAGTAACAAATTGTTTAATATCTAACGAGTAATCGTGCATAGTACTTTGTAGAAAAAATAATTTTGATCATACTTACTGACAACAAAATATGAATAGAAATTTTCAATTTTATTTTCCAAATAAACTGAAGATTTATTTTCTTACTCATCATCATGATCAAAGCTATTATATGACTCCGTATCATTCTCGACAGTGTTAGGATCTTGTGTAGATGACATCGTAATATTATGTAAATAGAATCATGAGTAAATATTTGAGAGCATCGAACAATCAGTAATTATTTGGTATAAAGGAAAATTATAAATATTCTGACATACAATCCCTCTTAGTAAAAACCTTACAACCTGAGACATTCCAACTTAGAATTCTAAATTTCCTTTTATATTGGTTCACTTCTTATGAGCTACAAAATTATTTTCCCTTTTACATATCAACAGTATTAGGACTACATTCTCAACTTTCTTAGTTAAATTTCCAAATTAAATAAAATAGAGTTATACATTAGATTTATATTGGCTTCAAATAATAAAAGTTTCTAACTGTTGGTTTGAGCATTTCATCAAACACCTCAATGGCATGAATATATTCCATAAACTCATCTCAAAAAATAAATCCAACTTTAATCTGAGCATTTCATCAAATACCTCAATGTCATGAATATATACCATAAACTCAACTCAAAATTTCTAGATTTTCAAGTACTGTTTTACAAATTATATTTAACTTACAGTATTTGATCTTCTTTTGTGATTTTGTTTCAAATCAAGTCCTTTAAACGAGGTTGAGACATGGCCATCGTAAAGGATCGAAGTACAAAATCAAATTAACACCACCAGAGAAAAATAAGGGCCTGTTCGGCCGTCAATGGGAACGGAAACAGGAACATAAATTGAACTGACAAAATACTGTGCGCGTGAGAATTTTTTCGCAAAATCTGAGTAAATTTTTTTTTCTCACGCGCACAGTGATTGGCGGAAGAGGCCCTAAAGTGAAAATGAGAAGAAGATTGTTACAGATTTTATTTTCTATGTTTACGATTAAGTAAAACGGCAACGTCGCCAAGCAATTGAAGAGGGAAATAAAAAATATTTCATATTTGGGATGTGCTGTAATAGCAGAGGCACAGTTTAAGGGCATGAAATGAAAATAAATCTGCGCTAGACCTAGCTTGGAAGGTTAATTGAAAAAATTAAACATTCCTAAATTATAAGGTTAAATATTATATTAGTTTTAATAATTACTCTATAGGGTAACGAGTATAAAATAGCTATTACCCGTACCCTTATTCATTTAGCTAACGAAAAAAAAATTCTTACTCATATTCATACCCAATAAGCTAACGGAAAAAAAATCTTACCCATACCTACCTTATCAAATACGATACGGGTTGAAAAGTATCATTGACACCCTTAACTCAAAAGGAAATATTTTGAGGTAATGAATCTCAATCGTCTGATCTATTTTAAAATTCGTGCAGATTAGATTTGTACTAATATTGAAAACTCCCATGTTAGGCGAGAACCGGATTATCTCCATTTAAAATTAGATAGTTGAGATTAAGAGGATACGTGTTCCGACTTCACTAGCCTTTCTTTACATCTCAAGATAAGCCAAAAAATATATATATTGTTATAAAATAAAGACAAAGAATAATAAACAAGATAGAGAACACATAAAAGATGTCAATCTCTTTATTTATATATTTCTCATGTGTACAATACAAGATTACAAAGCCTCTCTTTATAGGCTACAAATTATAAATGAAAAGTCATTACAATAATAAATAAGACATTGAATTCTAAATAGTAGTGGGATATAAATTCCCATAATATTGGGAGTAGAGGAGAAATGAATATTAAAAGTCATGAACATCCACATTAATAATTTTATTCATAACATATGTATTTTTAATTCATTCCAAAATTCTCAAACCAAAAAAAAATATCTCACAACTTCACTCACACGCAAAGCCTCCTCGAAGGCTAGGAGGCTCCAATTTCTTTTCTTTTCACTCCGTACACATGCGTGAACTCAACCATAGATTTTCTTCTCATAACAATATAACATAGAAAAAATATTAATTACTAAACTCTCAAAATAGCCCAATTAATTACTAAACTCTCAAAAATAGCCCAAAATATATTTTCCAAAATTGGGATAAAGCAAAAGCAGTGATAAAAAATCTCTGAGGGACAAAATGGTGATTCTATTAGTAGCAGCTAAAGCGTTGCAATTCCCGGCGGTAGACTGAAAAAGTCGGCATCGAATTCCCCAAAATCCTCTTCAAACAATCGCCGCGGCGGTGGCGGTAAGTAGACCTCCGACAAGTCGACTTGCGGCAAATCAAGCCCCGCCAAGCCGAACTCAAAACCCTCCATCAAATCAAACTCTATACCATGAGATCTCAACACTGAAGTCGGCGACGGTATTCCAATTTTCTCATCAATTTTCTCATCAGACTCTGTAACACAAGGGCTACTAGATTGTTGCTTAATTACTTTTGAGGGGAAATTGGTTATGGCTTTGGAACCATTGATTCGAATTGCTGCCAAGTCGTACACAGCTGCGGCCTCTTCAGCGGTGTCGAAGGTGCCGAGCCAGAGCCGCTTCCGTTGTGTGGGGTCCCTTATCTCAGCTGCAAACCGGCCCCACGGCCGCCTCCTCACCCCTCGATACCTTTTAATACCATCTCCTTTTGCCACCTCAGTACTTAGAACTTGTCTCATGCTCTTGGTACGCCTCCTCTCGCATTTTTTGGATGATTGAATTGGCGACTCTTGATGGAGATTGATGCATATCTCTTGCACGTGCCGTCGCACGCCTACCGTCCCCTCATCGCTTGACGAATCAGTTGCGTCGGCATCTGACACGATGATTCTTATCGTTTTTCTGTGGTGGACCGGTTTTCTAGAACCGGACAAGCTCATGGTTCTTTCCCTCGCAAATCAATTCGCCGGGGGCAGAGGCGGAGGCGTCGGTCTATGGCTCGGACTGTGCACCAGCCACAGTCAGAGATGGAAATGAGATGAAGAATTTGATTACCATGGAAAAGCAAAAAAAAAAAGGAGAATAATTGTGGAGATAGGGTTTTAGATAAGGGTTTAAAAGTATCTAAGGGAGGAAAGGAGGAGAGGAGAGTAGATTTTTGAATATATTTTCATCTATTTAAATTATAAAATCTCAATTTGAAGGGAACTCTAATAGAGTGGTAAAAAAGGGGGACCAGGGGAAGAATCAGGAAGCAAAAACGACAGAATCGTGAAGAGACGAGGCGAGGGGTTATTTAAAGCCCTGTGCTCTCTCAGTCTCTCTTCTCTGATGAATGACTTAATGGTGTGGTGTCGGCTTTTTTACCACTTTACCCCCCGTCCAGCTGTCTCCACTGACTTCTGTTCCAACACTGTAACACAGGCGTTTTCTCCAGTTGTCCTTCACTGCCATCACAAATCACCGAATTATTACCTCTTGTAATGTAATCTTACCAAAGTAGGAATGTCTTAAATATAATTGATATTATGTATTATTAATTGTTTTGTTTGATTCTCTGGAGTAAATATTACCAAAGTAGGAAAGTCTAAAATATGGTACATATTATTCAAAACTGTTATTCCAACTGAAATTAGTCTCTGAAGTAGATATTTGATGGGATTTTTTTTTTTTCCTAAACAACGAGTACCTCTCCATATATTACTATTGATTAATAAAAGGAAAGGTACTACGTATAGCACGGTCGGGTCCGTGCTACAGCTCAATATTTGAGTTTTCAAAATTCTAACGATCGATCTGAACCGTTCAACATGATTATAAAATGAATATGTACTTGAAAACCAAATTTTACATTTTTTTTCTAATTTTTTTAATATTTTTTTAGATAGGTAGAAAAACACTTGATCTGAAAATTCTGGACCATCCAAAAACATTGATTTTCTATCTATTTAAAAAAATAGTGAAAAAATTTGAAAAAATGTACAATTTGGTTTGCAAGTACATATTCATTTTATAATCATGTTGAACGGTTCGGATCGTCCGTTAAGATTTTGAAAACTCAAATATTGAGCCGTAACACGGACCAATCATTGGTCCGTGCTATGCATAGTACCGTAGCCTCACTCAATATATTATTATTGATTAATAAAAGGAAAGGTGGGTATTAAAAGAGACGAGCACTCTATTTACTAAAATGGAGTGGTCGTTTTCTCCAAAGGCCAAACAATAAAAAATCTAAAAAGTTCGTTCGTCGTTCGTGGCTCAGCCTGATGACGTGGATCTGTTTAATGTCAGCTTTTAAGTCTGTGAAAAGTAACGCAAAGTAGTGTTGAGTTGTATCATTTAATTCATGGTTAAATTTTAATGAAAATCAATGACGTGGATTTGTCTCATAAAAGAGGGAAACGCACCGAGGTGTCACGCCAAATTGATGTGTAGTGCGAATGTGAAGAATGTGATCTGTATCGTTTATTTTAGCCGGCCACCAATCGCAAAGCGGAAGAGGTGGAACGCTTTAATTATACTCTCTATAGCAGATTGAAATTCTGTAACATGGGCCCTACCTGGCAGCGACAAGCTTAACAGGACAGCCTGTGCATATCATGTGCGCCACTTCTGCAATCTCAGCCGCATTTTATTGAGTGTGTCGGCGGTTGAGAAAAAGAAAAGGATATTAATAATATGGCAAATGCTTCTGTGCACATAAGGACCTATTTGTAAAATGAACATATTTTTATTTTCAAAGTTCAAACAGTCGATCCGACCGTTCATCATTATCTCCATTTTAAAATATACTTGGAGGTCAAATTTTACATTTTTTTGAATTTTTTTACTATTTATTAAGTATTTTACAAAAACTAGTCAAATTCAGACCATTGAATTTGTAAAATACTTAATAAATAGTAAAAAAATTCAAAAAAATGTAAAATTTGACCTCCAAGTACATTTTAATATGGAGATAATGTTGAACGGTCGGATTGACTGTTTGAACTTTGAAAATAAAAATAAGACTCATTTTACAAATAGGTCCTTGTGTGCACCGAAGCATCCCTCTAATAATATTATTGGGAACGGTGTGGATTGAATGATTTGTTTTTAATATTTGTATCCGTTTAAATTTATTTGATAATTATTAATCTCAATTGTATTCATATTCATATTTTTTATTGTTAAAAAAACATAAAATGAATAAAATTATATTTTAAATATATCGTGGACATGATATCATAATATACAAAAAATATTTGTAATTGTTTGTCTCATTATTTTTAAGTGAATATAAATTATTAATTAAACAAAACTATATAAATCAGTATCGTCGTTAAAATAATATATAATATATTATATAGTTAAATATATGAATAAAAAGTTAATATATATAATTGTGTTTTTATTAAGAGGAGGGATCAAATTACACCTTTTTTAGTGACACACTTTGACACCTACCATTTTCAAAGTCCAAATAGTCGATCCAAATCGTTCAACATGATGGATATATTAAAATGTGCTTGGAGATCAAATTTCACATTTTTTTGAATTTTTTTACTATTTATTAAGATGGTTACAAAATCGTTGTTTTCAGATCATTGAAAAACAGTGATTTTGTAACCATCTTAATAAATAGTAAAAAAATTCAAAAAAAAATGTAAAATTTGATCTCCAAGCACATTTTAATATGGTGATCATGTTGAACGGTTCGGATCGACTGTTTGGATTTTGAAATCGCAAAATTGACTTATAAAAAAACGGTGTCATGATGTGTCACCAAAAAAAGTGTAATTGGATCTCTCCTCTTTTATTAATTATCTTATAATAAGTTCTTATTCATCCTCACATCCGATCAGCCGACATTTTTATTAATATCCATAATTAAATACAAATTATTAATTATACCCAGCTTAGCTGGGTGTTTTTAAAAATGTCCAAACCGGCCAAAAAATGGCCGGCCAGAATTAAAATTGGAACCGACCATTTTTTGGCTGGTTGAAATTTTTTTTTTGTGTTTCAGAATATATAAATACCTTATTTTCTCTCTCCTCCCTCTCACAACTTACTAAAAATCACAGAAGAGAGAGAGAGAGAGAGAAAACATAAGAGAAAGAGAAAGAGAAGGAGATTTCTGAGGCAAAAAGGGTGATTTCGGAGGTGATTTTTCGAGTGACAATAGGATGAACAGTAGCAACCGATGTAGATCGTCCTATCGTGGTGTACCGAGAGGATGGTCAATTAGTAGTCGAGGTAAAAATGAGGGAAAAAAACTGTCAAGTATGCCATGATAAAAATAACTGTCAAGTATGTCTGATGGAGAAATTTCTTAGACGGCCTATTCAGTATGAAATTTCAGAAAATGACTTTCTGAAAATCCCTATGGCTACGGTTTGAAAAAAAAAAGGTTGATCCAGAGCCTCCAACGTCGGACGATGAGTTTGTTCCGTCTACTTATACTGGTAAGGCTAGCACTTCGTCTGCTGTCACTGATCCAGAGTGGCCTACTAAGGAGTAGGATTACTAGTGCTTATTGTGTTGTAATTTACTCTAAAAAGCCTATAGCTACTATAATGTCATATTTCATTAATTTAGTGATTTTGTTATAGGTTGGATGTAACATTGTAACTGAATCTTAATTTATTTTTTAGTTCATCTATTTAGAATGGCATCTTATCTATTTTGCCTCTGCCTTTGGAATGACATCTTACTACTGCTTGCTCTTCGTAGAGCATCTACATCCTAGCAATTCAAATGAGTTTCTAAATAACTGTTAACTATTTTTTAGAAATTAAGGTCTCTAAAGTTTCTAACTCTCACATTTTTGAAATTAATTTTAGAGTTTCTATTAAGCCATGTCAACAACAAATTAAAAAGGAGAATTAATTGGAGCCAATCATTTGACCAATATAGAGTTTATAAACAGTTTCTTAATAAGAAACTTTAGTGCATAGTTTCTAAATAAGAAACTCTCCCACATCCCTAAAACTGAATTAGAAACTGCCACATTAAATTAGAAACTTTAATAATACCAGGGATGTAGATGCTCTTATACTCAATAAATATTAGTACCAAATGGTACCAACTTATTTACTCGTACTTAAATTAGCAAATTAAAACTATCTGATGTGTTTTCTATTATCTCACGTAATTAAAGTACGTACAAAATTATAGTATATTGACTTCATTTTAATAACCATCAAGTAATGAATAAATTTCTTCTAAAAAAAATGAGATGGAAAAATTTGATCTCTGAATAATTGTTTTTACGGATGATAAATAAAAATAAAGTCAAATTAATGTATATAATATGTACAGAATATGCAATTACTTCTGTATCTAAAAGTTCAAAACATATTTAGTTGAATGTGTAAAAGAAATTACATCAAAACTTTACAAATGAATACTGCTAGATTTAAAAAAAAAAAAAAAATACAAGTTTCGAAACAACTGTTTATTACATGGAACTCTTTTCAGAAAACAATACCAATATAAAGGTGCATGACATTTGACATGTTGTATTTAGGTTTAAATTTTGAGTTTAGACAAACTAATTAAACTAACTTAACATGCTCTCTTTTCAATTTAATATGTTCTATTGCTTGGTATTTACATTATTGAATCACTAATTAGAACACAGCTAGGATGTGTTGTGTTCACCAAAAGAGTTTGGTGAACACAACTTCAAAAATTTATCGGATTGACCTCAAACGACGAATCCAAACCATTAAAACTCTACTTTACACTAATTAATTAATGGGGAGGGATCCACTTACATCTTTTTTTTGTGACACCGGATTACACGCTACATTTTTAAAGTCTAAATAGTGAATCCAAACCATTCAACATGATGGATATATTAGAATGTGCTTGCAGATCAAATTTTACATTATTTTGAATTTTTTTACTATTTATTAAGATGGGTACAAAAATTCAATGGTCTAAAAGCAAAGATTTTGTAAAATACTTAATAAATAGAAAAAAAAAATACAAAAAAATACAAAATTTGATCTACAAGTACATTTTAATATATCCACCATGTTGAACGGTTTGGATCGACTGTTTGGACTTTGAAAACTTTGAAAATATAAAGTGTAATCCATTGTCACTAAAAAAGGAGTCCGAATCTGCTGAGATTCCGAGAGGGATTGTAGGATCCTGAAATTCCGAGATCAACAGTTCAAATTTTTCCGTGCACGGATCTCGAAAACATTCTCGGAAAAGTAAATTTTCATGCACGCATCTTGAGAAATACCAACAGTTGAGATCAGAATCGCAGGATCCTGTGATTCCGGAGAATCACAGCAGATTTATTTTCCTAAAAAAGAGTGTGAGTGGATCCCTCCTCTTAATTAATATATAGATACGATGTTCTACTGCTCGGAGTCTCAAGATTGGAGAAATTTTGTTTGACTTTGTAAACTGAGCTTAAGCCGCCATCACAGGAACTCACATTCATTCAGTTGAATAGAACTAGAGTGTGATGTACTTTACGAGTGATGCGCGTACATACAAAATTTATGATTTTTTGAATTCATTTAGTCTCAAGTCAAGTGGTCAAAATTGATGATTTTTTGAATGCATTAAAACAACTTCATTTTGGATCATTCATTTTTCATCAATTTTGACCACTTCACTTGAGACTAAATGAATTCAAAAAATTCAAAATTTTGCATGTACGCTCATCACTCGTAAAGTACATCGGTTTCAACGGTTGGATTCATCTCGTTTGAAGTGAATCCGATAGTTTATGTAGAGTTGTGCTCACCAAAGAGTTTGGTGAGCACATCACACCCTAGTTCTACTCCATTCAGTTTAATTTGCTCCCTCAGACTTGTATTACTTTGATATATTATTCAACCACGTGTCCACGTGTCCGTGTCTCTATTCTTTTAGATCACGCTGACAATTTTTATTTATGCCATATTTTGATGTATATATACATAATACATTACAATTCAACATGGACATAAATTTATTCAAAGATAAATATATAATGAAACTAAACAAAAAATAAAGACATTTAAATCCACCTTATTTATGTATCGATGATTATATTGATACCATCTGATATTTAGCTTCACTCATAGTAGTTAGGATATGTATTATTATATAATATTTTCGATACCTAGGACAACGTACTGTAATTATATAATAAATAATCCAAAAAATAATATAATTTACGTGAAAAATATTGCTTAAATTTAAATTATAAATTATAGCCAAAAAAAATTTGGATGATGTTTTGTTGTACACTAAAGCTAATGAGATATAACTTGATTATTCCATTTAGGCCGATCTCAATTATTTATATTTGGTTGATGTCAAAAATTATACTTTGACTTAAGTTATTTCTTGTTTGGTTAGAATTTGGTGGCTTAAGGCATAACTTAATTTGTTTGATAGGAATCTTGTTTACTTCTAATTTATATGTACACCAATTTATTTTTTCGAAAATATATTAAGTTGTTGAACTAAAAGTTTATTTATTTGTAGTACATTTTCATAAAATATTTTATTTAATTATTTTTTAGGATACATATTTTGTTAATTTAAAAAGTTATGTCTTTTTTTTTTTTTTAAATGGTTGATTCTATAATTGATAAAATTATAAGTTTTTTTATGTTTAAATGGATACAAAATTAATTGTTTATTTTACATTCTTTAGAAAGTGATTTTAAAAAATTATTGAAAATAATAAAAACAATGAAATTTTAGGACTCTTACCCAATTTAATTAAACTATTTAGCGAAATGGATCAGTTTAGACCAATTTAAGCCATTCTAAAAATCAACTTATTTTATTTTAATCTGATTCAATTAAATCACATTTGACAGAATAACTGCAACCTATAATCCTTATTCTATTGTTTAGTCTACAATCAAACACCACCGTGTATAATAATGGAATTCTGATCCAGTGAAGTAACCCAAAAATTGGGTTTTGGATCGGGACCATCCGATTCGAATCCATAACCATCCAACTAAAGTGAAGCGCACGTATTCCGAGAGACATGTTCGAATCCCAAGACGATCTCGAGCGACATATTCGATTTGGACGGTCCCGATCCAAAACTCAAAATTTGAGTTACTTTAGGGGATCCGGACCCATAATAATGATTGCAACAGTATTTTAGAATATCATGGGAGACACACAATATAACGAAAAGTCTAAATTCTCCCTTTTGTGGGGACAACAATTCTCGATCAAACTTTTTTAATATTTTTATTTTTCCAAATACAATATAGGTGCCGTGGTACTCTTTGATTGTGCCTCTACCTCCTTTTTTATTTGAAAGAAGTAATATCTCCCAACACAAACAAGACTTTATATATTTTATACATGTATTTTCGCTTTCACAGAATCCAGGGAATGCTAATTAAGCTTAAGCAATCAACATTTGATCGAGTAACTTTTACCAACCAATCAAACGAACTTTCTTTTGAAAGAATTTACAATGTGTCTAGTTTTGGTCTGTGAATCAAAGAAAGTTTTGGTCTACCAGCGTGGCACGTAATGCGCACGTGCTTAAAAGCAATAAATCAGTGTGAGTGCTCAATAATTTTCCTTTCTTTGACCTTTCCATTCTACAATATTTTTTATTTTTAAAAATTGAAAAATTTAATTATTAAAAAAGAGAGGAGGGATTCGATTACAACACTTTTGAGTTACCACAAAGTTATCCCAACCATTTTTTACATTTTTAAAGTCCAAATCGTCGATCCAAACCATTCAACATGATCTCCACAATAAAATGTGCTTGCAGATCAAATTTTATATTTTTTTTGAATTTGTTTACTATTTATAAAGTATTTTACAAAAACTAGTCAAATTCAGACCATTGAATTTTGTACCCATCTTAATAAATAGTAAAACAATTCAAACAAAAAGTAAATTTGATCTGCAAGTACATTTTATTGTGGAGATCATGTTGAACGGTTTGGATTGACTATTTGGACTTTGAAAATATAGAAAATAGTTGAGATAACTTTGTGGTAACTGAAAAATATTGTAATCAGATCCCTCCTCTAAAAAAAATTGATTTTTCTTTTCAATAAATAAATGAAACCGAACTATTGGTCGATGACAAAAAAGAAAAATTGATGAGACTAAATCAATGATTTTTACAATTTACCACACCAATAACTACACGGTGTGGAATGGTTCAGTGGAAGTCCAGATGAAAAAGAAAAGAGTAAAGGATACGAGAGGGCTCCAGATTATAATTTCTAATAAAACCGAATCAATAGTTCGATCTCAGCAATTTTCATATTTCCTATAACGAAGTTGTAACTTATGAAAGTTATCGAAACTTAACTATTAATTCGGTCTTAAAAAATGACTTGATTGGACTGAATCACTGATTTTTTTAATAAAAAATCTTATTTTCAATAATTTGATTTTTTTTAATTTAAAAAAAGTAGTCCATCCTATTCTATGTCGCACAACTTTTGTTAGAGTGAAAAGGGAACTTGAAATTTTTTTGTTGCTGCGTCAATGTGAAGCTATAGACTATTATTTTCATCATCCCATTCCCATGTTATCTCTTTGCTACCAATCATGTCTTGCATTGTAGCATGGCCTTTAAAGGTGGTGGCACGAAGAAAATCTTATGTTTTTCTTCCACTCAAGTAAGAGTGATGTTATCTTGTACTTGATTAAATGATTGATGAACTTTATTCTAAAATTTAATGAATCAGATTAAAACAACGAGTCTAATTAAACTGTTAGATTAATATGTTTGACGAGTGAAATATATACTTAAATTTTTAAAATTTTAAATTCATTTAGTACAACTATACTAAATGTATAAGTCAAACGGTCAATAAAATAAAAAAATGATGAGTTATTTTAATTCATTTTTCTTATTAGCTGACCGCTTATTTTTAAACTAGATAAAATTAATAAATTAACAAATTTAAAGAATCAAAGTAGCAAAAGACAATATGCTCTGTGTAAGAGGTCGTGAATTTGAAATCTGAATGAAGAGTCTTTATGGGCATTGGAAAATCAGATTTAAAATATAAACACATCATTTATTAAAGTAAATGGCTCTCATCAATTTAAATTCATCCTTTAAAATCAAATCAATAAATTTTGAATTAAACTCATCAACTATTTAATAAACTTGAGTAGTATCAAAAATATTTGTATTCCTTACTATGCAATTATGCAAAGGGCATAACAGAATTTTTTTTATAAACTATATTTAAAAAAATATTTTTACGAAACCAACATAATTATTTTTTTTTATAAAAACTATAAGAACCAAAATGCCATTTCGGTCTGTTTTTTTTTTATTCCGGACCGAAATATCATTTCGGTCCGGTCCCCTTTTTAGATTTTCTGTGGGGGCTCATATGAAAACTTATGAAACCAGTACTACAAAAAATCCAAAAAGGAGATCAGACCGAAATGACATTTCGGTTCTTATGATTTTTGTAAAAAAGAAAAGTAATCATATTGGTTTCGTATTTTTTTATTATTATGGTTCATAAAAAAAATTCGACCTAACAGGCCTTATCTTGATTAATCCATAATCAGATTATTTGAGGTACGGAGACGATCTGGGAGAATGTTATTAAATATATTAAAATCTGAGCATTGGAGCACTGTAAAAGGAATTCAGTGCACTGACTGACTACAATTAGATCAGAGTCTGTCAGTTTTAACTTGGCACGAATCTCAAAAAAGATCTCCCATATCTACATTGGAGCATTTAAAGAGTGTTGAGGTTGTTCGGCACAAGCGTGAACCTTAAATTTTGAGCCGCACTAAGAAAAATCAATTCGGTAATAAAGTTAAAAAGTAATTTTTTTATAAAGCTTTAAGTTTGATAAAATTAAGTCACGTGAAATCATCACATAAAACTTTAACAATCTTAAAAAAAGTGAACAAAAGAAAGATTAAGAGTCAGCTTCAGATAAGGCTGTGCTCCACAACGAGGGTTAAATGGCTCATTAATGGAAGGGGTAAGGAAGGCTGTGGGGTGAAATTCTCCTTGCACAGTGAAATTTACACCCCGATTTGGAGGGGACAAATCTCAGCGAGATTGTACACGGAGTTCCCCTCCGTTCCCCTTGCTACAGTAGATTTCTCCTTCCGTCCCACTCCGATCTCTCCTCTTCTGGAGCGGAGTGAACGTTGCCGGATAGAAGCGGTCACGCGCTGTTTCACCTTCACTCTCTTCCCCTCCCTCCGCGTACCTCTTTCTGGAGCACAGCCTAAGGGAACAAAGGGAAGGAGAAAGAAACAGGCTCTTGATCGGACCTGACCAGAGACGTTTACTTGCTTCAGAATAAACAAAATGAGAGGGAACAGAGGGGAACGGAGGGAAGAGAGGGTGTATTGTGTATAGAAATTTGGTGATTTCGTTCACTCCCGATTTGGAGTATAGAGGAGGTGAACTCGCTTCCTTCCTTTTTATTTTCCTTTTTAGTGCATATTCTAAGGAGATAGCATTAAGCTTAATAAAAGAGCACTTGTTCGTTAAGCTTAAGATTCCTTATAGTGTTAAGGAGCTCTATGGAAGCTTAATTCAAAGTTGCCGAACACCCACTAAGGCCATGTTTGGTTGTGGAGTAAGAGGTGGATTAACTCTCTTACTCCACACTTAATCCACCAAACATGGAGTAAAATTGATGGAGTAAGTTGGAGTAAGATTTAAATTAATCTGGAGTAAGTTACTCCACATCTTCAGATGGATTAGCTTACTCCACGTCATGGGGCCCACTGTCATACACTAGTTCTATTTTTTTATTTTCTCTCTCTTCATTAGACAACAGACAACGATATTTCTAGAGTAACTTAATCCGTTGCTTAAGTTGCATGACCCAACCAAACATGATTAACTTACTCCACCTTAACTTGGAGTAAGCAATTTAATCCGGATTAAAGTTACTCCACAACCAAACATGACCTAAGAGCTTAAGGAGAACACGCTTAATCCTCCTCAGCCGTACACAGGTACCTGTAGAATACAAAGCATTGTTATGATAACCGGACCGGATCAGACAGCTAGACCGAGAAAATCGGATCAGGATACTAATCCGATTCGGTTCAAAATAAGACCAGAAAAGTATGTAATCCAGAAAAATATTAAAAACCGGCCGGTTTATTTAGAAAATCGATTAACCACGAAAACCCGGTTCTATGTTTTTTGTGATTGTGGGCTGTTACGGATGGAATCAGAGTAGGTCCGATGCCCATTGGACCTACCTTGGTTCGATGGGTGTGATGACCATTCGATCTGCATCAAGATTCGTGTGCTCTGTATCAATATTCGTGCAGGTCTGTATCAATTTCCGTGCACATAGATCTTGATACTAATCGTATGGTCCTAGAGCTAATTGAACCTAAATGTAGGTCCGATGCCCATCGGACCTACTCCTATCTCGTTACGGACTCAACTGTCCATTTATTCTTTTGAGGAGAAGAAAAGTTAGTAGGTTATTTTCTGTGCACAATTCGTCTTTTGTGTTTCTTCAATGTGTTTTTAAAGCAATTATTTTTTTGAGCATGATCCGACAGTCGTCACAATATTAGTTATTTAAAACAAAATTTCAAAATACTAGAATTTTCAATATAGATGGTTGAAGGTTTTGTTTTATCACAATAGAATGAAGCATTCCTACTGTATTAATCATTAAATTATAAAAACAAACAGTGTAAAATTATAAAAGCTCTTTAATAAAAAAAAAGCGTTCCTACGATATTTTATTTTAATATTTTTTTTATTTAATTGCAATTCCGATAACATTGATACGGAGTGCTTTTGGTTGGTTTTGAGCCGTGGATTTTTCCTTGTCAAAATCTGCGCTATTTGTTTGATGTTTCCGGCACGCAAATGGTTACGCCACGTGAGTCACATCGTATCTAAACATGCCGTGACCATACGTGACTCGCGTGATCATTTAATCATAATTTAGGTTAGTTTATTCAAGACTCATCATTAAATCAATATCTAATGGTCCTAATTACACATGACTCACGTGACTACGTGCCGTGCTATGCTGTGCCAAAGTTTCAAAAGATGAACACGACACGCGAATGGTCACGGCACTGAACACGCGAGTCACGGCGCGTAACTGACACGCATGCCGTGCCATTCCGTGCTATAATCGTACCATTCTGTGACGGAGCCGGCTCCGCCGTCCCATTTTTCCCACTCTAATTTAGACCATCTCCATATGGATTATTGTACAAGATCCTCATCCTAACAGGTTTATTCCTGAAGTAATATTCTAATTTCAATTTATAAATTGTTATATCAATTGTATACATTATTTTGGCACCAGGTCAACACTAAATGACTATATTGCAAAATAAATTAAAATAAAGAAACAGTGTTTAAAAATTTGGTTAAGGGAGGTCTCGTGATTCACCAGATGCCATTCATTCCCGTAACCATGTTAGTTTGCGTGACGTGCTATTTTCGTTCAAAAGCAGACATGTCACACAAATGAACACATCATGTGACACGTGAGTCACATCACGTAACCGACACGTGTGACATTATGTGTTGTGACAAAACCAATAATCTAAGTAATATCGGTGGGCACGCAAAATACATACAAGATGGGCTATCATGCTTTAGGAAGTAAAAATGGTGTTTTACTTTTCGCTCATATCTCCATTTTCAAAGTTCAAACAGTTGATCCGAAAAACACTGATTTTCAAAAATTATAAAAAAATAGTAAAATTTGGTGTCCAAGCACATTTCAATATGAAGATTATGCTGAGAAGTTCGGATTGACTACTTGAATTTTAGAAATAGAGATATGAACGGAAAGCAAAACAAAATATTTAATTTAAAAAAAAATAGTAGCATCATTGGAGCAACCTGCCTATCAGCTTGTATAGTTGTATGGGCCTCGGGCTGCTATTGCAAATTAGGACTAAGACTTGTTTCCTAATATTTCGGCCTTCCCCCGTTCCCGTCTAATTAAATCTTCGCTCCCTCCGATTTTTTCTATATGTTAAACGAACTAAATTTCTGAAAATGCTGAAAATACATCGCGTTTTCCATTCGATGTGCAACAGTGCAAGGCGATCCAACAATAAAAGCCCCATTCGATCAACTAAAATTAAGAAATCAATTGATAAATTTTATCACAATGCTAATCCTTATCCATGCTACAAAGAACACAAATAAACAATGATAAGAAAAAAAAAAAAAAAACATAACACACCTAGGCGAGCAATTGATCGCCTCACACACCAACATCATAAGTTGAAACAAACCTAATTTTTTTTTTTGGTTTTGACGAAGCTATCACCTAACCAACTGCTAGTTGTCATTATCATCAAATGCCTTGCGCACCAGTACTCTCTGCCATCCCTCTTTCTTCTGACGAAGGACGGTTATCAGATTCAGAGGCCCGTATCTCCTCTATCATCCTAATTACCTCTTCCATTTTTGGCCGTTGATCCGGCATGATTGCCACACATGCCATTGCAATCTGGAGCATCCGCACCATCTCGTCCTCTATATTCGGATGCCGCAAAAGATCGACATCAAACACCTCAGCTGTCCACTCTTCTCTCACTACAGAGTGGACCCACTTGGGCAAATCTACAGCCTCGTCCCGTCCTGGTGATTTCAATGGTGCTTTTCCTGTCAAAAGCTCTAGTAAAAAAACACCGAAGCTATACACATCCGATTTCTGTGTTTGCTTCTTTGTCTCAATGGCCTCTGGAGCCCGATACCCGACAAGGCGAATGGGCCCCATGGGGACATTCATGAGCTGGGCTAGACCAAACTCAGAGGTCAAGGCATCAAGCTCGGGTGAGAGGAGCATATTCGAGGATTTTATGTTGCCATGGATGAATTTGCCCCCGCCCTCCAAGTGGATGTGAGCGATACCTTGCGCTGCGCCTAGGGAGATCTTAATCCTTGCTTCCCAATCTAAGGGCTCTCTTCCAGCTGCTCTACCCCCTGCATGGAGGTAATTATATGATATGGATGTAAAGCGACGTAAAAATACAACTATATGCCAGATCTATTTTACTTCAGAATTTAAAGTGTGATTCAGCCAGCGGTTAATGACACATATTTCTATATTGGATATTTACAAGAATGGCTAGATGAGGTACCAGGCTAGTATATGACCTGTACAAGTTGGGTACAAGCATATCTCAGCCTCAGGTAACATACAGTGCAACAAAAGCTGTGCCACTAAGAGAATCTAGTATTGAAAATTAGATGATCATAAATATGAGACGTACCATGCAATGCACTGGCCACACTGCCATTGGCCACATAATCATAAACAAGAAGCTTTTCATCCTTAGAATAATAATACGCACGAAGTGGTACCACGTTCTGGTGCTGCCCAACCCGACCTATTATCTCCATTTGTTGTTCAAAATCTTTCTTACTTACAACCACCTCTTTCAACCTCTTTACAACCACAGTGGTACCATCCTCCAATACTGCTTTGTAAGTGGTGCCATAGCTGCCTTTCCCAAGCACCTCTGCTGAGGCTCGCAAAAGATCCTCTAGGTCAAAATTGTATGAACATCCCTCGAAGAATACCAATTTGTTTCTCTCGGCCTCCTGTACCCCACTACTATATTCCGCTTTTGGCTTGTCAGTTCGGCCAGCACGGCCTCCTCCTGCAGCAGACTTTCCTTTCGAGTCAGTACCAGCAGCACTATTTTCATTATGGCCTCTACGCCTTAGCAGACATACCAGTAAGATTATCAATAAAATGATTAAAATTGTGCCTCCTCCTGCCGCAATAGCAATTATGGCACCGAGACTTAGTTTCTCCCAAAAGTTTTTCTTTGGTTTTGCTGGTGGAGTAACAGGTGATATAGGTGTAGGAGAAGGGGCTGTACCAGAACAAGGTGTCAAAGGGAGCCCACATAAAAATGGATTGCCCAGAAAGGAGTTGGCTGGAAAGGTGCTAAGAGCCTCTGGTATAGACCCGCTCAAGTTATTATTACTCAAATTCAAATGCTTTAATTTTTGCAAACCTAGATTCGGTATCGATCCTGAGAGGGAATTATTCTGTAGGTACAGAGCTGTAAGCTGTGTCAGATTTTTAACTGTCTCCGGTATTTCCCCTGTAAAAGTGTTGTACGATAAATCCAGAAATCTCAGACTTGAGGTGAGAGAAGTCGGTATAATTCCTGATAGATTGTTATGCTGTAGGAATAGAGAATGCAAGGAAGGGATAGACGACACGTCAGGTGGCAGGTCAACAGTCAACCGGTTTGACCTGAGGCTAAGTACCTCTAATGCATCAAGCTTACCAAGTGTATTGGTTGGTATTGTACCGAATAAACCAACTCCCGGTAAGCGAAGGGTTGCAACTCTGGTACCATCAGGTGTGCAAGTGACACCAACCCATAAGGTACAGATAGAAGTTGAAGAAGTCCAATTGAGTTTTGGGCCGTGTGGTATTGATGCAGCAAATTCGAGTAGGGCTTGTTTGTCAGAATTTAGGTCAGCTAGTGTTTGCTGAAGAAACAGAGAAATTAGAAGGATTGATAGGGTTGATTTGAGAAGAAGAGGTTGGTCCATGAGTAGCAGTAGATTTGTAATTTTGCTCATCTGAAGGGATTTTCTGTTGCATTTGAATTGGAAATTAAGTGGTCAGATAAATTCAATGAATTGGATTTATTAACTATCTAGAGTAAATAATTGCAATTGATAAAAAATAATTGTGAAATGCAGGAAACAAGAAGAACAAAGTGATGGTTATCTTTAGCCAAAGAAAAAGGTAAGAAGAACTTGACAAAAAGCCGAACAAAAAAAGTTAGTTGGCTGTACTACGTTGTCAAAATTATAATATCCAAACTTAGAGAGAGGCTATATAAAAAAAGGATTCTTAAATTAAGCACCACCTATAAACCACTAGACACCTATCTACTACTATTCTGAAATTTAAATTTTACTAGATTCAACTCATGCATAGGTGCAGGTCATTTGCTAGCTAACCCTAAACCAGATCACCAGAAAGTATTAAGTACTTAATTATGTAGTACAACGAGAAAGAATCACATGGGTCTATTTGTCACTTTCTTACCGCGACATAGTTAATGTTCACTGGCCTCTTTGATTACGCTAGCTTACCAAAATAACATTAATCTATTACTTCTACTCTTGATAAAGTTTGCAATTGGAAAATAAAAGGTACCTCGCAACTAGAGATGCACCATCTTCATGGAAAGTGAAAGGTTCAAAGAGACCCAGCTCATTATTGTAAAGTATATATAGACAATAGATAATGATAAAAGAATAAAGGCAACCAACAAGAACTTTTCAGAAAGGCAAAATAAAATATTCTATCTGATCAAGTACTAAACTACAATGCTATATATCTAATTACAGAGATTATATTATCAAACCCATAATCCAAAGAAAGAATATTATGGAATGCCACCCATCCTTCGGAGACATCAGAAGAAGTAAGAATAGGTAGTGACTCAAATAGGGTGTTTAGATTCCAATTTTACACTTATTAGAGTTGTCTATTTTAAGATTTTCCAAACAGACAAGGGGAAAGAAATAGGAAAAAAGAAACAAAGAAAAGAGGAAAGAGGAAAGAGGAAAGAGATTGAAGCTTCAAAGCAGTGTGGGGACTTGTTTAATTAATGGTGGTAACATGTGCCAGACTGGCACATAAATACCTAAACACTAATGAACATTCAATATATGAATAGAAGACAGTAAAGACATTCACATACGACCATATGCAATAGTATAGTGGGATAAAAAGTTCAGATCTATAAATTAATACTTTCTCCTTGAAATATTTTAATACAAAAACGACTGTCCTAACAATATAAAATATTCTAATTTAATCCAAATAAATATACCCAGTCAATTAGAGTGGAGGTAAGTCGGCATTTAATATAGCTAAACTAAAATAAAATAAATTTGAATTTTATCAAAATGCTTAAAGTCTTGGGATGACACTAAACTGAACAATTTTTCTTGGTAGCTAAATTCATTAAATTTCTAAGCCTGAGTTTTCAATTAGGAAACGGCGATTCACATATCGACTTGACCGAACTAGCAATTCAAATGAAGATGAAGAGTTTTAAGTTGCATTGTAGTAAATAACACTGAGGATAACTGAAATTGAACAAATTAATGCCAGAAATCGGGATACCTCAATTTAGAAGATTACTTTCAGCAGCTCAAAAAAACCATGAGTGAGAGCATTTTCCGATTCCTCCACAGTTTCGCCATTACCAATTCAAGCAAACAAGAAATCGTTCTGCTCCTTTATATCTCAAATTTCATCAAAAGAACCACCACATTCTTCGAAAATTCAGATCAATGGGGTGAAATCCAACGGTTTTCTTCAAATTATTCTCCTTCGACCCCATCCACAGGTCGGATCCCGATAAATGCACTAGAGTAAGTTCGATGCAGTAGATCGAGTGCTAATGGCTAGCAAATTGAAGTTTTGATGAGGAATCGAGAGCAAAGAGTGTAGCTTAGAAAAGAGAGAAGAAAATGAGGTCTAGCTTCACTAGAGAAGTATTTATTTGAGCTGTTTGTTTGTTCAAGTTGCAATTACCAACTTACCCCCGCAGTCAAAAGACAAAAAGAAAGAAAAAAAAGAACTGGTATCACGTGAATAGAGCGTGGAAGGAGAGATTTTTCTTAAATAAATCTCGCGCACTAGATAATCCACTTATTTAGTTGTAAGCAGCTGTACGTAAAACGTGGCTTCCAGTGAGCCTGGTCCAGGCAAAATACTCTAAAACGAGAAGATGATGTGCGACTGAGATCAGAAGCGTTTGTATTTTTTGCAACGGGTAAGAGCATCTCCAACGCCTTGCAAACTGAATTGCAAAATCCTACGTGGCTCCGACGTGTTAATTTCATCTCCGCTTTCACCGATGCGGACCTCTTTCAAGTTTTGCAAGCTTTCATAATATGAAAGCTTTCAAATCGCTTTCAAATCGTTTTCACTCTCCCACGCTGGCGACACTCTCTCCAGTTTTCTTCACTTTCATCTCTGCAGTTGGCGACACGCGGAGAAAGGAGATGAAAAAGGTAGGAAAATGCACGGAGCAGAAAGAACCGAAGAAGAAAGAAAGAGGTTAACCAAAAAAAAAAATAGCTGATGTGGCAGTTAAAATGAAATTAAATATAATTTCATGAATGTAGAGGCGGTGAAAGTTAAATGAATTGAAATTGTAATTATGCTATTTGAAATTGCAAAGACTTTCACGGTTGGAGATGCTCTAAGGTATAGGAACCAGTATCTTCTGTGTTACTCGAGAAAATAAAATGAGCTCTCAGCCGGTGGATATTCGGGTGATTGGAGGGGGCAGTATTATTTGTGCTTTGAGATTCGTGTAAATTTAAATCCACCGGCTGAGACTCACTTTATTTTCTCGAGTAACACAGAGGATCTGAATTCAAGGTATAGTGGGGACCAGATTTGACCTCCAGTTTTTTGTAAATTATTTCGTGTACCTGGTCCAGGTAGACCATTGCAAAACAAGCTGGCGTGATGGGTGCTAATTGCGTGTACCTGTTTGACGTTGAGATTCACTTGGATATATCTGAAATTAGGGATTTTGTGAGGAAGAAAATTGACTCTTATCAACAGAACATAGTCACATCATGAATGTACATATATACGGACACAACACAACACAACACAACACAACTGATCTCTCAAATTAGAGATAGGAGTAGGTCCGATGGGCATCGGACCTACATTTAAATTCAATTAGCTCTAGGACCGTACGATTAGCATCAAAATCTATGCGCACGGAAATTGATACAGATTTGCACGGAGTTTGATACAGAGCACACGAATCTTGATGCAGATCGAATGGTCATCACACCCATCGAACCAAGGTAGGTCCGATGGGCATCGGACCTACTCTGATTCCCTCAAATTATTTGGGTTAGTTACATAATTCACATCACTTTCTCTCTGATAGCATATTTGAATTCTCCGTCTTCTCAATATAGTCAAAAGTTTAAACCCAAGGCACCACCGCATCATACTGCAGTTACTTTAATTTAATTTAATGTGGCTGACATTAATTAAAGTTATTAAGCTCCAAATAATATGCTCTCCACCGTTGGAAACATTCAAACGCATGACTTCAAATCTAAATTATATTAAAATGCTAAATTATTTCAAAATTATTATATCAGTTTCAAATGACCAAAACAAACCACATATTATAATTTACTTGTTGAATCAATTTTTTGTTTGAATGTATTATCTAAGCTGGTTTGGTTTTCTATTTTAGACTAATTTCATGAACTCACTTTTTAGCGCATGTTCGTTTGTCACGGGATTATATGAGATTAGATTTTACAAGTTTAGAAACTCATTATTTAATTTGCGGGAATTTATACTCATGCACGAGATTGATTATAGGAATGTGCTGAAATGCGCGTTCGGTTGTACCGTCAAAATAGTCGTGGAAATTATAATTCATGGAAATTGTATTATTTAAAAGATTTATTATCAATAATAATTTTGTGATTAATAATTATTAATAGTTTTATAATAAATTATAATAATCAAAATTAGAAAAATAAAAAATAAAATTGTATAAGTAATAAATTATAATTTCCTCTTTGGTTAGTCGTGTAAAATATATGAATGGCATTAAAATAATAGCAAAATATATTATGATTTTCGATAACTGAAAGTATATTTTATAATTAGAAAATTAAATTAAGTAATTTGAAATCATGATAATTATAAGATTTGGATGCAAGTATAAACAAGTATAATTTATTCAACATTGTGTAGTAATACATATAACATCTTTTATTAGAAGATTTTGAGGAGAGAGATGAAGCAAGAGATATTGGGGAAAAAATAATTTTTTGATCTAAATTTTTTTCCCATGAATTTGTAAAGAGATTCGACCGAGATTTTTATTAATACCCTAAAAATATATATATATATATATATTAAAAATGCCCTCATTTCGGAAAAAAATTTAAATATGCCCCAACCGCCCCTTGATGGGGCGGTTCACCCTACCCGCCAAACCGCCCCCCCATCGGGCGGTCAACCAGGCCAAGCAAACCGCCCCCCAATGGGGCGGTCCACTGTCAAAACTATAAATACCCGAATTCGGCGCACTCTCTCCCTCACATTTCATTTTCACTCTCGCCTCGCCTCTCGCTCTTTACTGTGCTCCGCAGGTATTTTTTTTATATTTTTATTTTATTATTATTTTTATTACTATTTATGTTAATGTTTGTTACTGTGCATTACTGTTGATTACTGTTCATTACTGTTTATACTGTTGATTACTGTTGATTACTGTAGATTACTGTTGATTACATTTAAAATTGGATGCAGAAGGAAGAAGCCGAGAAGGATGGAAGAGATGTTCAAAGAGTTTGCCAAGGTATGTATATTTTAGATGAAATTTTAATAAACTAATTACTTATATTTTTCTAATCTGAAAATTTATTTCTGTGTAGTATTGTCCGAAGGCAAATTTGTACTTACTCAAGGTGGGGAAAAATAATCCGAGAGATCTGCAAGAACCACCCGCATATGAGAAAATATTTCAAGCAAAAGATGGAGGTTGGAGATGGGGAATAATGACAACAAATGGGTCCGAGTCCTTGAATGTTGTTTTCAAGCAGAGCCGAATGTTGCCCGTGGCAGCCATTGTGGAGGACACTTTCTACAAGCTAAATGCATGGTTCGTTGACCGGCGTGTTAAAGCACGAGAATTACTCGTCAGGAACCAGACGTTTTCAACAAGGGTGGAGGGCAAACTACGTAAACATAGGGAGAAGGGTTCAATTATGACCGTTGTCCCGTATGGGGATCGCACCTTGGAATTCGAAGTGCACTCTCCGAATGAGTATGTTCCAACCAGCCGTAGAGCAGATGAGACTATGAAGTTTATTAAAAGACCATACAAGTATGTTGTCATTATCGGAGAGGGCAATACTGTAACATGTACATGCCAAGGAATCCAACTAGCTCACCTACCTTGTTCTCATATTATGGCGGTGTGCCGAGTGAGAAACTTCTGTGAGGATGATTTTGTCGCCGACATGTACCGTACCGATTACCTTGCGAGTACTTGGGGTGCATCCTTCCATCCTTATCCCAACCAGCATGCCTGGCTAGCCTACGTTGGGGATGAACTCAACCCACCCAAGAAGATCAGGTTAGGGAGAATACTTTGTATATGCATTGACTATCTTTTTAATATAGTTATTTAACTTCTTTTTATATCAGAAAAGGGAGAAGGCCCCACAAGCGTGCTGTAATGACAATGGATCAGATGCAGGGTAGGCGAATGGGACATCAGGCTCGCCGTTCAACTTGTGACAGGCAGCGAGCAGGTACATTTCATTTTGTATTTTATAATTCATTTTATATTTTACGATTTCAATAACATATCATTTTTGGTGAACTGGAATGCAGATGCCATCAACGAAGCCAACGAAAGAGAAAATGCTAGAGTTGTTGCTGAGGCCACCGGTAGCGGTAGTAGTCATGTAGAGGCATCCGGTAGCGGTAGTAGTGTCGCACAACAGACTGGAAGCAGATCCAGAACTCGTCGACTTCTAAATTTGTTCGGTCGTCGTCGCTGAGTTTGTGAACTGATTTAATTCGTAGTTTGTAACTATTTTATATGCTTCAGTTTTGTTATTTTCATAACACAATTAAATATACACAGATTGACAACATAAAACATAAATAAACAATAACTAGATGGAATAAATACTTTAAGGAATACAATCTACAACATAATCATTAATAATTAGTACAAACAACAATAAAAATACCTGCATCTTAAAAATATTTATACATCTTAAAAATATATACACTTAAATCATTAAAAATATATACATCTTAAAAATATATATATCAACGCTAATTTTCTTATAAAAATATATACATTATTTACAAACAACAATACATCTTTAAAAAATATAAAATTTGAAAAAAAAAAAATGAAAACCGCCCCACCGCTGGGCGGTTGGCTAGAGGCAGTGGACCGCCCAGCAAAGGGGCGGTTTTCTAGTAGCAGTGGACCGCCCCATTATTGGACGGTTAGGGCATATTTAAAAAAAAATTCAAAGTGAGGGCATTTTTAATATATTTTTTTTTTAGGGTATTAATAAAAATCTCGGGAGATTCGAATGAAGATGGGAAAAAAAAAAATCCAATCCCATGCTAGAAAAAATAACAGCCAAACACCTCCTAAATTAATTTTAACGGAGCAATTTTAGCTTCATGCATCACATTCACACGGACTATTAAATGAAAACAACTTTATATGAATATGATGTGTGCACTGAATTAAATAAAAACTGCTCTGTTAATATTTTTTTGTTTATGGTGCAACAGCTTGATCTTGATGCCACAAAAGAACTTAATTCTATCCCGAGTCATGAAGCTCCAGTATTACAATTCAAATCCTCTGTCATGATCATGAAGCTCTTTTTTAACACGGTAATATATATTATATAGTGGACCCTGACAACATTCAAAATGGGCTCCAGCTCCAGCGTCCCCCTCATCGACAACTTGTTACATGGTTGGCGACAGAGGATTTGTAACAGAGAAACCGCAAGTGGACATGGTGTCATCAACCATCATGCCTTCCATCTGTGATAGGAATGAAAAAAAACTATTGTTATGATTTTTGTTCCAGATCAATTATTATCCCAATTGATTTTAAACTAGTGTTTGCTTGGCAAGAGTTTTTTTTTTAATTTGAGCTGGAATTGAATTAAAAAAAGTTGTTATATAAGATTAAGTTTAAAATGAAAATTTGGACTTAATGAATTTGAAATTTTGAACGTAAAATTGAGTTGGAATTTTGAACTCGTATAGATAAGTTTGGCTAGCATGATATCGATAGTATAGTGACATGTCATACTACTACCTCAAAATGTATCGGATTATGATTCTAAATTGCTATAATATGTTTATTTCACAAGTGATGTGTATACAAAAATACTAGTTATAAATTTTTGAATTCAGTTAGTATAAAGTGAAATTGGTAAATTAATTTTAATACATTTATTTTTCATTATTTTTTACTATTTAATATGTAAACACATCACTCGTGAAGTACGTAAATCCGTTTCAACAGTTTGAATTTGTTGTTTGTAACTTATCCGATATGTTTTCAAAATTGCACGACATATCGCTATACTATCAATAGCACACCCGCCAAACTCGAAATAAATTAGAAAATTTCATGAAATTTTACAATAAAATCCCTCTTTCTTTCATTTAAACCTCTATTGCAAATGGTGGACAGAAAATTTCATGGTTGGGCATGGAATTGAGGAATAATGTTATTTTTCAATGAGTGGAAATGTGGAATAATGTTATTTTTTAAAGAGAGAACTCTTTATTGCTATTGAACAACATAACATAAAAAATCACACTTCATAAGAGTAATTGGATTTTAAAATTTCTTAGCAGTATGATATCTTATGTGCAAGGTTCTAAATAGCGTTTATAGCGTCGTAGCGGGACGGCTAAAAAAAAAGCTATAGCGAATAGCGTCGCTATAGCGGAAGCTATTCCAAATAGCGTTTTTTTTTTACATTTTGTATATTCAATATTTGTACTAAATATCAACATTATCTAAAGTCTCATAGAACAATAAATAACACCAAAGTAATTAAGAAATTATAATATTCATATTGAACCCGTACAAAGTCCAAATTGCGGTTCAAAATATCCATAGTAATATCATAAACTATCGATTTTTCCTATTAAAAATATCTTAAGCATCATGATTCATGACATAATCTTTTTTTTTTCTATTCAAATTTTAATTTCGGTTTGGACTTTTTTTCTATTCAAATTTCTATTTCTATTCTCAATTTCAAATTGATTTATCTGTAGCAAGTAGCAACAAATTCAATTTCGGTTTGAGATTTTTTTTACCTTTATTTAAAACCCATATAAATTGCTTAAAAAAAAAACCCATATTGTATAGCGCAAATAGCGCAAATAGCGGACCGCTATAGCGCTGTAGCGGCCGCTATAGCGCTGTAGCGGCCGCTATAGCGGCCGTAGCGCAAATAGCGCATTTTGATGTCATAGCGTAGCGTTTGGGGTCCAAAAACGCTATAGCGCGCTATTTAGAACACTGCTTATGTGACACCAACCGTTAAATTTGCTTATCTCTTTTGATTTATCTTGGTTGAATGGCTCACATTTTTTGCATCGCTCTCTCCATTTAAAAATGTGTTTGATGTTGACTAAGTTGTAATAAATCTTTCACAATTATTTTGTGATTATTTTGTAGAGATTGATTTTCACGTAACTAATTATAATATTATATTATACAGAATTTGAACATTTTGAAAAATATTTATTTGTTCTAAATTCACTATATGTAAAATTTATTAATAAAAAATGAATCATCTTATAATTTAATGTTTTTTTCAAGACGAAATATGATGTGTAAAAGGATTACTTTTGGAGACATTCCTACTCCTTATTCCCTCCTCTATTCTTCCTCCAACCTAACAAGCGTTGGTGTGTTTGAAATTATCACACAACATTTTTTTATTTGTAAACAAATTGATATATATATATATATAGAGCAAAACTAGGGTGTGATGTGCTCATCAAGGGGGATTGGTGAGCACATCCCCAAAAAGCTATCGGATTGACTTCGAACTACGAATTCAAACCGTTGAAATTCATGTACTTCGTGAGTGATGCATGTACATACAAAAATTTGAAAGTTTCGAATTCATTTAGTACATGATCAAGTGGTCAAAAAAATGATGAAAAATGAATACATAAAACAATTTAAAATATAACTTCTAAAATATTCAGTGTTTTGACCGCTTGACCATGTGCTAAATAAATTCGAAACTTTAAAAATTTTGCATGTAAATGTATCACTCACGAAGTACATGGATTTTCGGTTTGGATTCATAGTTCGAAGTCAATCCTATAGCCTTTTGGATGTGTGCTCACCAACCCCTCTTGGTGAGCACATCACACCCTAGTTTTGCTCTATATATATATATATATATATATGTTGGTACACTTATTTATTTAATTATATGAGTAGAACTGAGTGTTCTTAAGTTTATCAAGCTTCTTTGTGAGCTTAACTCAAAAATCTATCGGATTGGCTTCAAACAATACATTCAAATCGTTGAAACCGATTTACTTCACGAGTAATGCATTTACATGTCAAATTTATAATTTTTCGAACTAGTTTAGTATAAAATCAAGCGGTAAAAAAATAATGAAAAATTAACTCATTAAAATTAACTTACAAATCATCTTCTTTTTTTATCACTTGACTTCATACTAAATTAGTTTAAAAAATTTAAAATTCGACATGTAAACGCATCACTCATAAAGTAGATCGGTTTCAACAGTTTGAATACGTCATTTGAAGTAAATCCGATAGATTTTTGAGTTAAGCTCACAAAGAAGCATGGTGAGCTTAAGAACACCTTAATTCTACTCTATTTATATTGTGCAACTGGGACTAAATATATTATATAGAGTTGAATTAGCATTGATATATATATATATATATATGCAGATTCCATGCATGACATATCTATCCCCTTAGCTTTCAACAAGTCGTTGGAAAATAGGTCAGGATATATAATTTAGTTAGAAGTGCAACCATTCTTGAGTGTTGAATAATAATTAAACAATTAATTAAATTAACACGCAAAAGTCTAAAGTCTCTACCGGAACCATATTGTATTCTTGTAGTGCACCTTCCTATCATTAGAGATCAGAGACGTGTAAAGGAGCCAATTGGTAAATAATCTGTTAGTTCATGCAATTTCTACTGATTTTCTCAATTTTTCTTGTTGGTATACGTGTAGGAACGGAATTAGAAAATCTAAATTAGGAGGTGAAACATAAAATATATAATAAGAGTGAGTCTATGGTACTATGCATAGTACGGATTGGTGAAATTCTAACTGTCGATTTGAACCGTTCAACATGATTCTCATATGATATGTATTTGCAGACCGAATTATATATTTTTTAGAATTTTTTTACTATTTTTTAAGATAGAAAGAAAATCACTGTTTTTGAATGGTCCAGAATTTTTAGATCAAGTTATTTTCTACCTATCTTAAAAAATAATAAAAAAAATCTAAAAAAATATATAACATTCGGTCTGCAAGTACATATTCATATGAGGATCATGTTGAATGGTTCGGATTAACCGTTAGGATTTTGAAAACGAAAATATTGATCCGTATTACGGACCAATCCGTGCTATACATAGTACCATAGACTAGAATTTGAACTAAAGTTTGCATAACTACAAAGTATAACTCTTAACCATTAAGCTACCAACATACATTTAAAATTTTACGAGAGGATTGTACTATATAAAAAAAAATTTGATATACATAATTAATTTTTTTAAAACTATGGGTGGATAAGCATCTCCTATTCTCCTTCGCTGTAGATCGGTTATTGTTGGTTTAGAGTTGTTCATTAAATTTGTAATTGTATTTTCCGTTAAGCATAAAAAATTTAAAGTTTGATTATTATAGACAACAATACATATATTAGATATTGTTGTTTTTAATTCCTTGTAGGCTTTAGTAGCACATGTTTTGGTGTGACAAATTAAACTGACAGGCTGATTTGGTTCTCTTATTTGTTTCATTGCATATAAATGTCGGAACTAAAGGCAAATTAAGAATTTGACACATTTTTTAATTTCGTGCATTCGTCATGTGTACGGTAAATTAATTATGCGATACTGTTCAATTTGTTGCTTCATATCTGAAAAGAGAATTAAATTAAGTAACCGAATAAGTAGAATTACGAAGGCAGGGGCTGAGGGGAAGGGGATCCGTATCCTCCCGGGTACCTGATTGAAGACAATTACGATCGGACGGTCCAGATTAATCTTATTTGGGCCAAACTCAATCCGATGCCTATGGACACTGTAGGGTTTTTGTTTTGAGATTCGTGTCATGTTAAAAAACCGTCTGATCGTAATTGTCTTCAATCAGGTACCCGGGAGGATACGGATCCGAGGGGCAGGTGCATTGAGTATTTTAAAATGGGAATCATAGTAGGTCCGATGCCCATCGGACCTACCTTGGTTCAATGGGTGTGATGACCATTCGATCTGCATCAAGATTCGTGTGCTCTGTATCAAAATCCGTGCAAATATGTATTAATTTCCGTGCACATATCTTGATGCTTATCGTACAGTCCTAGAGCTAATTGAACCTAAATGTAGGTCCGATGCCCATCGGATCTACTCCTATCTCTTTAAAATGATGAGACAGCTCAGCTCATATGGTTGGTTATCTCTTATTGAATGACGTACGTGTACGTCTGAGTTAGGTGTGCATATAAAATTAAGTTCATATAATTAATTAACTAATTTATTAATTAATTAATAAACTACCACTGGTCAGAACTCAGAATGTTTTATATATCCAGAATACAGTAGATGTAGATGTCTTCCTATTATTACCCAACTACTCCTATTTATAAGTGATGAATTATTATGATCCTAGGAATTAATAATGGATTCAAGTCAACAATGACGCAAATTATAAATCATCTGGATGTTACCTAGCTAGCTATTCCGTTTACTCAAACTATCCGGCATTACTTGAATTTGATAAGGATCCACTCCTTGATTTCTTTTAATAATCTCTTCAAAAAGCTAATTAAATAGAGAGGAATTATTAATTCTAGCACCTTTATGTTTTCTACTCTTTTATCTGAATTTCAAAAGTATTTATAATTATCATACAAGTTATATATATCACTTTTTCTAATTAAGTTAAATTTTTATTAAATATATAGTTAAAATACAACATGTACATTTAGAATTTTTATTAATAATAATGTAAGGTATAAAAACTTTTGTCATCAAGTATAAACATTTTGCATGTGAGAGGTGCATATAAGTAATGAACTGTTAGTAATACTAGATATGATTAAAAGAATAAATCTCTACCAAAATCTTGTTGCCCTTGAAACTTCTAATTCTCTGAAAACCCCACTATCTCACACTCAAGGTAAATATTATTTTTACTAGTATTTGTATAATGAAGAGGGTTCCAATACCTCATGTTTTTTATACTCATCATGTCTCATATTTTATATCTTCAATTCTAAAGTCTAAACTATCGATCTGAACCACTCAACATGATATCCATATTAAAATATATTAGGAGACTAAATTTTATAATTTTTGAATTTTCTTTACTATTTTTTCAGATAGGTACAAAATCATTATTTTTGAACGGTCCGAAAACAGTGATTTTGTACCTATCTTAAATAATAGTAAAAAATTTCATCCCTAGGCATATTTTAGTATGGATATCATGCATGTTGAACGGTTCGGATCGGCAGTTTGGACTTTGAAAACGAAGATATTAAATATGAGGTATGATGAGGTATTAGAACCCTCCTCTTGTATAATTTAGATGTTGATGAAATTATGTTTTGTAGAATTAATATACAAAGTAGTTAGAAAGAGATGTAACTATATATATGCAGAATATATTTAATTTATTAAAAATAATTGTAGATTAGTTGCAGTTAGTTTTAATTTAGTTGAATTAAGTTTATTTTGAATTTTCAGTAGAAGTGAACTCCAACTGAGAAGTTGTAAAAAATTAAATAGGAATGGATGCACATGCATCATGCATGTGGTTTTGTTGGAAAATATATAAATTATTCCAATTTGTAGTGATGAACACCGATTACTATATGCAACCTGTTGGAGGGTTGGATTACTATATGCATATGATAATCTTTTTGGATAAACTGCTCCAACAAATGTAGAACAATCAATTAAGCATTATGGTTCACAATCACAGGAGTATCATAAATCTTCGTTTGGATTTTAAGATAATGTTTTATGATTTTATCTTTTGAACAATCAAGCAGCTCATTTTCTGATTTTATTATCTTTTGAAAAAGTCTGCTCATTATATATTTTAAATAATGTTTCTTTTTTTCCTTGATGGCAATCCTGAGTGTTCCTGACCAATGAATATGATTACCAGTACCACCACAGGCACAGCACCACTCAACCAATGATTAAATGCTCTGCAAGACTGCAACTCTTAACATGTTATTCTATTTATCTTATTCTTTAGGGAAAATTGGTTATTTGCCCCTCCAAAACTTTCTAATTCTAAAAATACCATCCCAAAATTTGAAATTGTAAAAATGTCACTCTAAACTTCATTAATTCTAATTTTTGCCATTTATACTGTATTCTTATGTTTTTTTATATTAAAAATTAACTGAAAAATACTGTTTTGGCAAATAACCTTGAAATTGTATGAAGGGTATAATCGGAAATACATAAATACGTATACCAAAACAGTATTTTTCAGTTAATTTTAATAAAAATAGCATAAGAATACAGTATAAATAGCAAAATTAGGAATTAATGAAGTTTAGAGTGGTATTTTTACAATTTCAAATTTTGAAATGACATTTTTAGAATTAGAAGGTTTTGGAGTGGCAAATAACCAATTTCCCCTCTTCTTTAATTCCTAAAAGAAATTGGCTAGTTCATTTTGTAATCAAGAGAGGTATTGTATGTTAAGGTCAACAAAACTAGCTAACCTACTTGTTACACCGGCTTCAGTAGGTCAAAATCATTGAAGCCAAGAAAAATGGGAAACCACATTTGCTACAAAATTTAAATATTGCAATGAATGGACCAAACAAACCAATAATTACATGTTATTGCACTATTTTAGTTATATAGCTGCCTATGAATCATATTTTACCATAATTTCAAACCCACTTTTTTTTTAATTAAAGTTTTGTGAACATATATGATATATGATATATAGTTATACATTGAAATAGCTCCAAACATATTTAATATATCAGAGCAATTTGATTTTCAAAGTTTTAACGAAACTTTGAATTTGTCCCTGCAATATCTGTTTGAAATTATTTTTACAACGAAAAAGTTTAGACAACTACAAAATGAAAGCACTGAACCATGACAAAGTTTTTGAAATTTAAAAATATTAATTGTAAGCAAATTTACATAAAAATATTAATTTGTAAATTCAATAAAATGATCGAGTGTGGGAGTTTTTAAGTTAATTTTAATGTATTTATTTTTTCAATATTTTTGACCGCTTGACTTGATACTAAACTAATTCGAAAAAATTATAAATTTTGCATGTAAACACATCACTCATAGAGTAAATCGGTTTGAACAGTTTGGATTCGTCGTTTGAAGTCTATCTAATAAATTTGAAGTTGATGTCATAGGACACCGATGTCATACTAGCCGGACTCTTTATTATAGAATATGGCTAGTGTTAATCAGTGTCATTTCAGCCTATATAACACCAACTCCAAAATCTATCGAATTGACTTCAAACGACGAATCCAAACCATTCAACCCAATTTACTTCATTAGTTGTGCGTTTACATGCATAATAAATGATAATATGTCCCTATCTGAAATTGAATTAAATATAAGTGTGTGTTGGGAGAGGAGGTAAATAAATCACAGATAAATGGAGAAATAGAGGAATGGTTCTCGGTAACAAGAGTTGCCGACTCATTTGTAATGCCCAACTCTTTACGCCTCAATTCCTCATTGTGCATGTTATATTTTATCATAGAAAGAGTAACAGTACTGTTAGGTGCTGAATTACTCAATGACACCACAAGAGTCTCCCAACTATTCGGTAAGGAACTCAAAAGAATCAAGACTTGCAATTCTTCTTCCAAAGCAAATTTTACAGTAGATAGCCGATTCACACAATCCTGCAACCGACTCAAATGCTCACTCACAGATGAGCCCTCATGATATTTCATGTTCACAAGTTTTCAAATGAGAAAGGTTTTGTTTTGGGCTGTTTTGCGCTCATACATACTTCCAAGCTTCTCTCACAATTTCTTGGCATCTATGTTACTCGGATACTCCAATATGGGCTCCGTTCCGGTATCGAATACCGATATGCGCCCGATACGGCACCAATATGTATCAATACGGATTGACTCGCTGAGATACACCTCTGATACGTCTAGATACATATGGGATACGGATGGTCCACTGTGCACCGCGCATACAACTCGAATAGCGCATAGTCCACCATGCACCGCGCCAAAACCAAATTATTTTAACGCTGAGGAGAATCGAACCCAGAAACTGTGGCATCATACTCATACCGTATTACCACTACGCCACTTCAAGTGGCGTATGTTGTTAAAAGACAATATCTATTATATATACAATTAGCTATAGTTTTGTATTTTTAATATTTAATTTATATAATATAATTAATAATATAATTAAATTATATATATATATATATAATGGCTAATATCAAAACGTTTGTTCCTGGGCTCAGGAACAAACGATTCCGTTCTCCAATTTCCAAAGTTCAAACAACAAATCCAAACCATTAGATGTTCAATCTATATTAAAATGTGCTTGGAGACCAAATTTTACATTTTTTGGAATTTTTTTACTATTTATTAAGCTAGTTTGAAAACCGCTGTTTTTCAATGCTTGAGAAATTTCATAAAAACAACGGTTTTCATACCAGCTTAATAAATAGTAAAAAAATTCCAAAAAATATAAAATTTGGTCTCCAAGCACATTTTAATATAAATTGAACATCTAACGGTTTGGATTTGTTGTTTGAACTTTGGAAATTGGAGAACGGAATCGTTTGTTCCTGAGCCCAGGAACAAACGTTTTGATATTAGCCATTATATATATATATATATATATATAGAGCTGGGCTATGGTGAGTTGCGAAGTAAGATGTCATTTTTACTTCACGCTCATATTTTTATTTTGAAAATCTAAACGCCCGATCCAAACCGCTCAACATGTTCTCCATATTGAAATGTGCTTGGAGACCAAATTTTATAATTTTGGAATTTTTTTACTATTTATTAAGCCACTTTGAAAATCGCTGATCGAATGGTCCAGAATTTTTTATTGTTTTTTACTGTTCACCCGGATCTGGGATTTTCAAAGTGGCTTAATAAATAGTAAAAAAATTCCAAAAAATATAAAATTTGGTCTCCAAGCACATTTCAATATGGAGAACATGTTGAGCGGTTCGGATCGGTTGTTTAGATTTTCAAAATGGAGTATGAGCGTGAAGTAAAACGACGTTTTATTTCACAACTCACCATAGTCAATCTCTCTCTCTCTATATATATATATATAATAGACGTATCGTATCCTTGATTTTTGACAATTGCTGTATCGCTGTATCCGTATCGTATCGTATAGATACGATACTCGTACCCGTATCCATGCAACATAGCTTGGCATCGATTTCGATTGAAACATGATGAACTACCAAATCATCAATCCACTGTCTAATCAAAGCAACGGTCTTTTGGTTTCTAGTGGTCCAAACCCCATCAATGGCATCCGTTGGTTTCGTACCGGTTACTAGTTCATAGGCATCTTTACAAAACAACATACATTATGGACTTCCAAATAGAATAGTTTGTGGATGTCAATTTAATCATTGTACCACTACTACTACCTTCATCAATTTCAGAAATTTACCTCAAACTGCAGCGGGGAAAATGTAAGAGCGCTTTTCGTTCTTGAACTACCGATCAGATATGACGGTAGTGTAGATCGGTTCTGATACCACTTGGGAGATGAGGTAAATAAATCACAGATTAATAAAGAAATAGAGGAATCACACAAGACACCAAAGCAGTAAACAAGCAAGCACAAGAAATAAAAGAAGACACAAGATTTACGTGGAAACTCTTTTCGGGAGAAAATCACGAGAGCACACGAAACAAATCCACTAGATCAAAGAGTCTTGCAAGTACAAAAGATCATCAAATTCAATAGCACTCTCTCACACACTCTCTTACAAATTTCAAAACATAGAGCGTAAAATTCTTAAAGACCTTGGTGTGAAGAGGCAACAGAGAGCAGCTCACGAGACTCCCGGAAAAATGGCTCCACAATACGCTCAATCAAATAAAACAGCGGCGGACCCTTTTAATTAGAATCAAGCAAATCAATGAGGTTTTAGCTCTATACCGATGGTAATGGAAAACTAAATGGGCTGCGGCCCATATATGTTGTCTTCAACGCAACAGTGTGGCATCTAAACACTCCTCAAGACTTGGTGAACAAATTAATTATTCGAGAAAGAGATTTACTGGAATACTGGTCGGGGTATTTTTAGTGCTGCGATGATTCTGATCTTGTATTATCAAGAGTCAAGACATTACTTGTACATGCCTAGAAAGAAGGTTTAGCGGATCAAGACAGAGCGCCGAGAATACAATTAGGTTTAGCGGATCAAGACAGAGATAGTGGGAGCCAGGGAGGGTAGGTTTTCATGGAGTTGGGGGGGATAATTTGTCTCATATTATCAAAAAGAAGTTGATTTTGTAAAATTAATATAGCATTTCCCCATAATGGTATCTTGTAAAAAGATTATTTTTTTCATAGCTCATTTGCCTGCTAATAATATATTGACACAAAGTTCGGCACCATAAAAAAAATGAACAGAGAAAAAAATAAAATTAGACTCATTTTACCACTCGAAAGGACTAAAAAACTAGAAGGTAGGAGGTGCCAATGGCACTCTTTTAACTATTTATTCGAGAAGGTAAGTATGGATAAAGATTTTTGTTAGCTAAACAGATAAGGATACGGGTAAAAATTATTTTGTATTTGTTATCCTATAAGATAATTATTAATAAACAAAATTATATATATATGTACATTCAATTAAGGATCATATAAAACATTGAACATGCAATGAACAGAGCATAATAAATGTTTAACCGGTCCAGTCGTGATTTTATTTCTATATATTGTCATCTCTATTTTTTTAATTACATGTTTTGTTTTTCAGTTAAATATACGAAAAAATACATTCATATTTTGAATTTTCTTGCTTTGATAAAAAATAATATAATTAAATGAATGTATTTTGATAGTAATGTGATTACATATGTGTGAAATGAATGGATTTTGAAATATGATTACATATGTGTGAAATGAATTTTCTTGCTTTTAATTTTTGTATTAGTAATATGATTACATATATGTGAAATGAATGGATTTTGATAGTCAACTTGTAAAAAAATAATAAAACTAACTATTATATTAATATTATTCGTTATTCTATCACTTTGTTATCCGATAATTTTAACGAATAAAAGTAGAATAAGAAGTATTCTTAATGATAACGGTAGGTATGAAAATACATCCACCCAAACTATAGTCCCGTACCGTATTGTACTCATTGACACCCTACTGAAAAGAATTAGTCTCATCTTTTGAATTTTTTTGTAGGCACATCGAAAGCTCCCGTCGACCATTCTGCTATCTATTAAAGAAAAATATTCTATTCAGTTAGATAATAGAGGAGGGTTCCAATGCACCCAAATTTTTATGCTCCCAATGCACCCAAATAATATATATATATATATCTCTATTTTTAAAGTCCAAACAGTCGATCCGAGTCGCTCAACATAATCTTCATAATAAAATATGCTTGGAGACCAAATTTTATATTTTTTAGAATTTATTTACAATAGCCTAATGAGTAGTATGTGTAAGAGTGGCATAACCAATTTAAAAATAATCTGATAATACCTAAATATTCATTAAGTTAGATCATCAGAAAATTTAAATCGTTCGACTAACACCAAATTTCTTCTTCTTTTTTAGAAAAAGGGGGAATTTCATGTATATCCCTCAAAAACTTCAAAATTACATATTTCCCCTCTAAACTTTGAAATTACGTATTTCCCCCTCTAAACTTCAAAAACTCACAAATTTACCCATTTCATTGTCTTTTATATTAAAACTCATTTTAAAATACCTATTTTACCCTTTATTAAAAGCATATATAAGCCCATCAAACTCAAATTTAAATCTGAAGAGTTCCTCTACCGTCCGATCCGCGCGAGATATGTGCGCATCGCTTCAATATTCGTGCTGATCTAGCATGCATAGATCTTAAAGTAATTCAGACAATAGATGAACCGTTCAGATTCAAATTTGAGTCTGATGGGCTTTATATGTTTTTAATAAAGGATAAATTGGATATTTTATAAATTTAGAATGAGTTTTAATATAAAAGACAATAAAATGGATAAATTTGTGAGTATTTGAAATTTATAGGGAAAAATACGTAATTTTGAACTTTAGAGGGAGAAAAACGTAATTTCAAACTTTTTGAGCGGTATACGTGAAATTCCCCCTTAGAAAAAAGAAGCTAGAGTAACACAAATTTCATCATTCCTTTTTGGACGCGACATACATATATATTATATAAAAAAAATTCTACAAATATAATTTTTATATGTCAACTTTATATTAAGTAATTGTTAACATTGTTTAACACCAGTGGCGAAATAGATGATAGGTAAATGCATGAACTTTTTACCTGTTTTACTTGACCACAAATTTATTAAATGACTAGAAGACATCAGAAGTTAAATATAGTTATACTGATAGATTAGAAGTACCGCATACACTAAAAATAAATACATTTTTTTTCCTGCAAAAGTAAACAGAGGTTGCAAAACACAAATTAGTCCGTATATTTCCATTTCAAGTGCCCACACATTTTTCTAACAGGGGTCACAGTCCCACCATCTCCTCTGCATATATAAGTTTACAAAAAAGAACCCAAAAAAAAAAACATCAAGCAGTTGAAAAAAGCCACTTTCAAACTCCAAGATACCAGCACGAGAAGAAACAACGGAATAGAACAAATTAAATCCTTCATAAACGATATATTACAGATAAAAAGAATCACACTATTATAGTGGTCCAAATGGTTCAGGAAGTGTATCGAACCTGTGGTCAAATATTGAGTTTTGATCCGACTTGTCATCAGTTCCATGCAACCAATTCGTACTTTTCACGTCTTCTCTGAGCAACATAGCATCGTACCTTGAACTACCATACAAATCTAACTCGTTTAGAGTCTCCTTCAACAGCATTATGTTTCTGTCAGGAGAATTATTGGCAGTGCCTTTTGAATTATCAGAGATTGTACCATTACAACTGCCATTTTCAGAGTATATATCTGATATGCGAGAGTTGGATGTAGGGTCTGACATGCGAGCCGGCCGTCCCTTGGTAGGGTTTGAGCGAATACTGTGTGGGAAAAGAGATGCACCTCTGATCCCCCCTAGGTTTTGTCGAATGTCCTATAATCAAAATAAAAAGATAAATAAAAAAAATATCGGTGTGTATATAACTCGATACTTAAATGGATGGAAGCACCTTACCATATGTCTAATGGCCATGTCAAGTGACTTCTTCGAAATATTTCGGCCAAATCCACCGCTATCGGAACCAGGCCCTGCTGGCTTCTGTACCGGCACTGGCTTGGACTGGTGCCCATTGCCAGAAAACGAAGACACTTTTGAAGGACCATCACTAAACTTGCTTCGGCTAATGACAGGAACAGATACCTTCTTATGTGCAGGTGCAGTGGCGACATGTTCGGGTTGTGAAGGACCAGAGCTCCGCATAGTCAATGTGCCGGGTCGAACCCGACCCGCGGATGTGGGCCTGTCAGGAAGCTTTGTCCTCAAGTTCGGAGGCGTCTCATTGGGGAAATCTGGTATATCAAGAGGCTGAACGGGGACACGCGGCCGCTGACCTGGCGAACTAGGTCGGGAGGTTGGGGCCGAACTCAGGCCACCAGAAGAGGGGACCCTTCTGATAGAACCAGCAGAGCTTGAACTGGAAGTGCGGCCCACAGAAGGAGACCGTCCGACAGAAGGAGATGAGGAAACAGTACGGGTTGGGGTTGAAGAGCGAGAAACTGAACGAGTTGATGGAGGTGCTGTACCGGTTGACGAGACAGAAGTGCTGGTCCGGGGACGGGTTGGTGTGGATGACCTGGAAGATGGAGCGGGTTTCGAGACAGGTGCAGAACCTCGAGATTTAACTGGGGTGGAGGAACGGCTGGGGGTGGTACGGGTGGTGATTACTGGGGCCGATGGTCTAGGACTCGCTAGGGTTGGGGTACGCCTTGTCGGGGTGGAAGGCCGTGAACTCAGAGAGGCGGTGCTGCTGTTAAGAGCTGTGGTGCTTCTGATGTTGCTGCTGCTTGATTGGACTGATGAGCGGATCACCGAGCTGCTTCTGGCAGGTCGTGTAGAGGTGGTGCTGGTATGGCCATTATCTAGATGTTGAGTTGTACTGGAGAGCTGTCAGAGAAAGGTCATATAAATCATTTTAGCAAGGAAAGTAAAGAGTAAAGAATATTCAAAGTATCCTGTCACGGGATACTGCATACACTTGAAATAAAATAAACAACTATATCCTGAATTTCAGTAATTGCATCTAATATTTTTCTACCAGATGAATGGAGATCATGATATAGCTACTGTTAACCTAAGATAATCCTGTTATTCAATTGCCAAGTGCAATGAAAGGTACTTCTCATGTGCCAGAATACGTAACGGGGGGTAGAACATTTTAAATATGTTGCATTAGAAAATGAATAAAAACAAAAATAAGAGTGTTCCTTTGCCTGAGAAAAATGGGGGAGTTTAAAACTGGTAACTGCACCAGCTACATTAAGGGTGTTCTTTTTTCATTTTTTGGCGTATTTGAAACTGTGCTGTTTGTGTTTTACACCTTTCAAACTCTTCAGCTTGTAAATTTGTGCTTTCTTTAAAAGAAAGCAAGTATGATTGCCGCTTTTTGCACAAAAAGGAGTTGCTCCTTTGGCAAGCTTCTATCAGCCTAGAGAACAACAGCTTTTTTGAGTGCATCCATACAGGGGCTGATATATTGATTTCAGAATAAATGCCAGGCTGCATTTTCTCCAGTTAGTACTACCAATGTTGTATTTCAGTGCTTTTTTCTGTTTGAGACTTTGATCTATGTTGTTCTCTAGTTGAATTCTATCACAAAATTATTTTTTACTGCACTTCAGCAGAACCAGAAAACTCCTTGGAGATGCCCAAAGGTGTCTAAATAGATGTAAAATTACTGATCTAAAAAACACTATTATCCTACCTTCATGCATTATGCACAGAAAATTTCATTATCACAATCCTCCGAATTTTGTTATTTTTAACAAGAACCCTTCTTTCAAAAAAAAAAAAAAAAAAAAATCAAGCACCCGATAGTCTTGTATGTTGTAAGAACTAACTGAGTTTTGTCAAAATGGATAGCACCACCAAATTTGAGACAAATAACAGTTTTTTAGATTTCTTGTATATAACTTGCATGCTCTGACAATTTATTTGGAAATAAGAAAGATCTAATCAATGTAAGAATGTACAGGAATTAAGATTTCCATTGTTTAAGTACTGTGGTATATAGCGGAAGAATATTCTTTAGTATAGGCACATACCCTTGAGGCTCTAGTAGTAGAAGATGACCTAATGGGAGCAGTGGAGCGTTTAGGTACAGCCAAGACTGTTACTGGCTTCTTTTCTATAAGCTCCGATTTCAATTCACGGGGTGTTCCCGGAGGTGTTAGAAGCCTGTAAAGGCAAACAAAAAATAGAATATGTTGTGATTCTATGGAAAAATTATGAAAACAAAACCACTCAATTTGGCATCCATTTTCAGAAATTCAGAAATGAATATGATGCTTCTTAGCTAATATTTGGAGATAAATTTAGTAAGGGGTTGAACCTGAAACCACTTGTGGTGCTACTAGCTTAACTGTACAGTTTACTGAACTGAAAGTAGACAAAAATCATACAATACCAGACCAGATCTTAAGCAACTATTAATTTGAAAATCTATACGAGTAAATCTAATGCAAATTCAAAGGATTTATATGACTAATGAGTTTAAGAAAAACATCTTACCAGTCGTAATCGTGCTTCCCAGTTTCAAAATTTAACAAATCATCCATCCTTCCACACTAAAACCTCTAGCAGCGATACGGCTAGAATGCACGAATCAATCGAAGCTACTCAGATCAAAACGAATAGTATAAAGACTGGCAGTTCCGATTGGATTTTATCGAGCTTCACTTTCCAGATCTGGTCACAACTCCATCAATCCAGGATAAAAACTAAGACAAATTCAGGAAACTCAGTAATCAGTATCCGGATCGAAAGAATCGAACCAATCGGGTCCAGCAGATCTCCAGTCCCATTCTCTCTATAGTCTATACCTTTTTGTTTACTGATAGAAAAGACTGGAGAGAAACGTAGGAAAGTGACAGCTCATATGGAATCGGTCCAAGGATGACTATATGTGATTGCTTTATACACCAAGTCTCTTGCACCGCAGCAGGAGAGACGCTCTTATTTCACAATCACAGATCTACGCTAGAAAAATCCACAAGTCTACAATGCCAGGTTCAGATTATACAATACGGTTTGGAAGTCGGCGGGTAAAGTACGGCCTGTAATAAATACTAATGGGCCACTTTAAGTTACATCCCATCTGGTTCCCAGGAGAGTAGGTTGGAGTAATGGAGCTGTCAGATGGATTTCGAACCGAATTTGGTCTGACCGTTCGATTCGCTGCGGAGACACCCTGTGGATTAATATAAATTGACTGTACGAATCTCCAAGGGAATCTAACGGTTACAAGTGGGCAACGGATCGAATCTGGTCCGATATCTATTAGACCGTCTCCGATCGGATAAACAGTTAATTATTTCATTCGGTAGCGATCGCGCTTCATGTCGAAACGCCAATAGATCAACTCAACCGTATCTCTGTGCTTATGCATTGTGATTTTTTCTTGTATATATTTACCATGGTTTTATTTACTTTTTTTCAAAAATAAAAAGTAATTGAAATAAGAAATAATTCTCCAAGAGTTATTAGTTATTTGTAAAAATGGGATTTATCTTTTGTATCATTGTTTTTTTTTAATCTTCTTATTTTTTCATTAATACACATGATTTTTCATTATTTTTTCATTTTGATTGGAATGGATTTCGATTTTCTCAATTATAGTATTAGTAATTGAATTGAGATTTTTTGTATCTGTTAGATATAAATCAGACGGTTCCAGAATTCGGTTACTTTAGAATCAATAAAGTAACAAAAGTATAGCCGTGTCTGATTTGTGGGTATCAAGTGGCGAGATTTGTGGAGTATCGAGGCCGCATGAGCGGAAAACATGGGATGGGATGGAACGCAGATGCCGTGTGCCGTGTCCATTCTCCATTGTTCGCTACAGCAGTGGAATTGAATTGAGCTCCGTTTGTTTAATAAAGTGGCCACGGGTTTTAAAGTCGATGGCATGTGAATTGACAGGCCCATCATGACCCATGGGCTTAAACTTTAAACTAAAGAAGAGATATCACCAATATTTACCAACTTCTTGATATGATGAAATCATTTGAAAGTAGGGGCGTTCATTGGGTCCGGTTTAGTCGGTTTTGAACCGAACCGAATTAGTTTGGATCAAACGGTTCAGTTTGTTCGGCTTAATGGTTCGGTTTGATTTACTTTTTAAAATCGAATTATAATTTCAGTTCGGTTTTGTTTGAAATTTTTTAAAACCGAAATAACCGAACCGACTAAACTTTTATATATTATGAATTTGATCCGGACCGTTCCGGTTTATTTCTTAATCAATTGCTTTAAATACTTCGGTTTATTTCGTAATATCCCGGTTTATTTCTTAATATAATTCGGTTTATTATAAATCAATTTCTTTAAATATAAAATTAATATATTTTGGTTTGAACCGAACAAACCGAAATAAAACTTTGGTTCAGTTCGGTTCGGTTGCAATGCTAAATCGGTTCGCTTCGGTTTTATTTTAGAAACCGAATTATTACTTTGGTTTGCCTAGTTCAGTTCGGTTGATGAACACCCCTATTTGAAGCATGTTTGGTTTTTACGGAATTATTCAAAATGAGAATTGACGGATATGAAAACTCGTAGATAAATTTACAAAAATTTACATTTATGAGTATGTACAAAAATAATTATAAAATTGTTTATTAGTTGTAAAAAATTCTTATTTTCTTTCGATAATGTTTGATATTATACAATTATTCTTATAATAAAATGAATGAAATAATAATATTTAAAATATTTATTAAATATTATTTTATAAAATACAAATATATATTTTTTAATTAAATAAGATGTATTTAATGAGTATATTTGATGATTTCTTCTTATTACTTTGGTCTAAACTCATGATTCAATTTTTAATATGCATATAAAATGAAAATTCAGAAAAAAATGAGGAAGAATGAGGAAGAACGTTGTTTTAAAATTGCAAGATGGAGGTACGATTGTGACAGATTGTCCTCGTATCACCAAGCTTTTCTATGATCATATGAACTCGGTTCTAGGAAGTGAGGGAGATGGCTTGCTTATTGTGATAAATATATTGAAATCTCATTGGAAACAAAATTAACTTTTGTTAGATTTTTTTTACTTAATTTAGGATAAAGGAAATATTGATCAGAAATAATTATGAACTATCCAATTAATAACAATAAAAAAAAATTCTATCCAAAACAAAGAAATATTTGAATGTGTAGATCACAACAGTGAACAGTGGCTCAAAATCGGCTATTTAAATTTTGGATTTGGAAAAATCTGAAATTGAAGTAACTTAGCACAACTCGATATACATATATCATAGATCACATTTTAGATGTGAAATTTCTAAACTAAAAATTTATTTTCATGCATTAAATAATTTTTACATTAATTAATTGTCAATGAATCCCTGATGTTTTTTTAAATTATTTCAGGTAACTTCTTCACTAATAACCACCCCATATACAAAAATTAAATATTTTAATTATGGGTATTGGGTAGGCAGAATCCTACTTTATTTTAAATATTTTTAACGGTTGCTGAGATGATATACACAATATATAGGTCTTTTCTGATACAAGTGCTCGCCCTTGTACAAGGTCCGGATTCTCTAAAGTAATTGAAAATTTCAGTTTGGATCCGGGCCGTCCGATCAGAAACCGATCAATTTTACATGATCCATTTAATATCCGGTTAAACTGAATTCTGATAGTTTAGGAGATCCGAATTCCCTTTTTAATGGCTAGATCATTTATCATGGATAGCATTTAGCTAAGAATTTTATAAAAATCTAAGTTTAAAAAAAAAAGTGAAAAAGAAAACGAATTTCATACAAATCTTAGATTTGCATCATGAACCCATCAGATTTAATTGACAAAATTTGGGAGGTATGGTGTGAGGCTCCAAAAATTTCATTTCTTTTCCTTGGCAAACTATGCATTTATTTATGATGCTCTAAAATGTTAAATAAGAAAATTACGGTGATAGAGGTAGACTTCAGGGATCAAATTCCAATTTTGTAAATGATGAGGTTTCTTCTTTATCTAGCTCCAGTATATTTTAGTTACGATTTGATTACACTGGTTGTTAATTTAGATTTTAGAATCATCGATCATCTCACTGGTTGTTTCGGATTCTGATCGGATGGTCTGGATTCAAAGTTCAAACTCAAATGGTGAGGTAATGCATGCAGAGGATCCGGACTACCTAAAGTATTAGAATAGAAATGACAGCAATTTTACCATACCTGTACTGGTACAAGTCATAACAGCCATCAGTACTCACCATTGATCAGTACACGGTGTTCCTCAAATAGGCAAAAAACCAGCTCATGCGCATCTAAGAATAGCCACAGCTCAAACCTATAAAAATAGAAAGCGTTTAACCTCTCCTGCTTCATTACAGTGCTTGTTCATAATTAGAACAAGAAATTAACCCAAAAAAAAAAAGAGAGATTTATCCAATGGCCAAGCTTCCTCTTCTTGCCTTTATGGCTCTTTGCTGCACATTTGCCAGTGTTTTGCTGGTAAACGCCATGGAATTTAGCGTCGAGGGTCGTGTCTACTGTGACACTTGCCGTGCCGGTTTCGTGACCAATGTGACCGAATACATTCCCGGTATGAACAAGCTAATTAATCTGGTAGAAAATATCGTTGCGCTAATTTATTTATTTTTTTGTGAAGGTTAGTAGGCCTAATGCCTATAACAATTGTATTAATAACCACAAAAATATTTACAATACTTAAATAAAAAACTTTATTTCAGAAAATAAGCCTTTATTCTTCTTTATTCTAGTCTTAACCTCTCATGTCTACTCTACAGTAGAATAAGAATCTGTATTCCATATGTACATCCATCTTATTTCCCTTAATCCTCCCAAACTCAAGATTATTATTAAATGATTGTCACTAATTGCAGGTGCCAAGGTGAGATTCGAGTGCAGGCACTATGGTGATACTAGTCTGGTTGAGTTCCAGGTTGACGGGGTAACCGATAACACCGGCAAATATTATTTGAAAGCGCAGGACGGCGGCCACGAAAAGGATATTTGTTCGGTTGTCTTGGTGGAGAGCCCACGTCCTGATTGCAAAGAGATCATCCCGGGCCGTGACAGTGCCCGTGTCATGCTTTCTACTGATGCCGGCATGCCGAGCGACAAGCGCTTCCCCAACGACCTGGGCTACCTCAAGGACAAGCCTCTTGACATCTGTGGGTCCATCATGAAGCAGTACAACACTGAAGAGGATTACTAGACATGCATGCATATGCATATGCATATATATCTATAAACGTGTGTGCATTTGCCAGGGGTTGTAAAATGTCACCAAGCATCATTAATTCCAATGGTTTATCAGGAGATGAAGTAGTTTGATTGTATTATTATTCTTCTGTGTGTATTATTTACTGATGCATTGGTGATATTTTGCAACACATTTATTTGTTCTTATCACATATAAAAAATTTATTTTTATTTTTATTGAGGCTAAAGATTTACATTAATTGATTGCAAATTTATTTTTTGTACATTTTGCATTATTTTAATTAATCCCCTGGTATATTATTTGTGTGTGTTTGAAAAAGTGAGTTCTAATCGAGGTATATATATTTTGTAATAATAATGGAGAAATTTGTCACCTTCATATTTGGAATGAACCAAAAATTGCAAGAATTCCTTGAATCGGGCCCCCAGAGCCCAATCCATTACTGATTTGGGCTCATTCCCTCCCAAAATAGGCCTACTACTTAATAATAATAATATTCCCCCTTTCTTGTTGCGACGGTCATCCCATCAGATTTAGAATAGTTTAAGCGACCGACAATGAACTCTAATGATAGTAACTACCAACTACTGCTATCATTTTCCAGGAATTATAATACCATACATACATACATACATACATACTAAAATGCTCATTTATCATCAGGGGCGGACCCAGAGTGTTCCGGAGACAGCTATCCCTAGGGGTGCAAACAGATCGGATACAGATCGGATAGTGCTCAACCCATATCCGTATCCGTATTTTTTCTTCGGATACGGATACGGATCGGATATTAAACGGATACAGATACAGATCGGATATTTTCGGATACGAATACGGATACGGATATAATTCGGATTTCTAATTCAAAATATATATCTAATTAACTTGTTACGTCATTACAAAATATATATCTAATTAACTAAAATTCACCAACATAACCATAACTTTAATTAAAAATACCAACACAAAAGATATTCTCTCTAAAGATATTCTAACAAAAAAGATAAATAGACACAAAAGATATTATCTTAAGTCTTAACGCATCAATCAGTGTCACCATCTTCAAAACAAGATCCATCTTCTTCTGATGCCTCCATAATATCAAAAACTGAAGCCCCACGACCTGAAATTAAAAATAATAATAGAATTTAATATTTGATTTTTTAATAGAATCGATATTGTTTGTTGTCTCTTATTCAAATAACATGAACTTAATTAGTGTCTATACCATATGACTTAAAAAATTTAATTAAAAAGTGTACTATCAATTTAGAACAGAGGTACTTATTTTAGTTCTATCCAAGATTCTAAGTACATCATCTTTTTGTTTCCTTTTCATTTATGCAATCAACTAGCAATAAAACCGACAAAGAGAAGAAAAATAATAATATGAAAATTTTGGTGAACTGGAACCAATACCAGCAGCTAATTCACACAAGCAAAGCAAAGTAAGGTCAGATAGAGAAATGATACGACCCAGTCTTGTATGCACAGTACCTTTTTTATCAAAGGCAATTTTATAAAATCTTGACCTCTGACTCAGTCTTATCACCTCTGACCCAGTCTGTCATTAAATTTGGAAAATGAATGAAAGATATCGGATTGGGCTATCTCCTTTATTATCGGATATCCGAAATACTAAATTATACGGATCCGGATAAATATTCGTATCCGATTCTGAAACTCAAACCGTATCCGTATCCGAATCCGCATAAAAAATATCCGTATCCGCATCCGAATCCGCAAAAAATCGGATACGGATAACGATCCGGATTCGGACGGGTAATATCCGACCCGTTTGCATCCCTAGCTGTCCCCCTCTGGATTTTGAGTTTTAGTGGAGATTTATCGGTCTCGACCGACTTTGCCTCCCCTAGAATTTTTTTTGCCCCCCTCTGGACGTTTGATTTGTAATTTGGATTAAATTTAACGTTAAAATTGAAATAAATTTGTTAAATTTTAATTTGTAATTAGAATTATAAGTTAAAGTATCAGAAATTACAAGTTAAAGTATTGGAAAGTATAAGTTAAAATATTATTTTTTTATCGAGTACCCAATTGATTAATGGATTTAAATCCAATTAGATATTTAAAGCCGATTCGATATATTTTTGCCCCCCTGACGAAAATCCTGTTCCGCCCCTGTTTTTTATCAGAGAACAGGAAAAGCAAAATTTGAAATCTGATAAAATCTTAACCCGAGGAACAACTCATATTAGTTTGTTGAGGTAATGATTTCCTTATAATAATCACCAGCTTCACATGTATTATTAATACGACTAAATGGCCATGAATAAAAAATTGAATAACAAAATATGAAAGTGAATTTGTAAGTCATTCATTTTAAATATAATATAAATATTATTCATACATTAAAAATATATGAATGAGATTGCTGTTGCTTCTACCATTGACACTGTCTCTATCTTCAATGTAAAAATAATCACAATAAAAGGAGGCTACATTTATTGAATAGAAAACGAAGTTACTCGTGTCAGTGTCAGTTGTCACTGTATGTTAATTTTGAAAAAAAAAAAATGAAAATTTTGACGACTAAGTTATTTCAGAGAACTTCAAGCACCGAAACCTGAAATTTAATTTTTTTTTCAAAAAATAATCATGTTGTGTAGCATGAATATAGAAAAATAAATTTCGTTGTATATAATGAAAATGATGGAAACTTTGGATTTCAAAAATAATATTTTGTACATTATTTGGGTATTCTATAATTTTTCAATTGACCTTGTTACGATATTTTAATAATTATTAAGAGAGTTACAGATCCTCTGTTGTAACTTAATAAACATTTATTTTTTTATGTATATTAAAGAGATCCGTAAATTCTAATTTGGACCGGATTGATCTAAATTCTAATCGGACGTACGGTTCAGATCCAAACTCAAACTTTGAGTGACCAGAAAGGGAAACTGAGGAGCTGGTACACAATATACCGGAATTTTTATTTATACCATATAATCAGAAGAAGAAGAAATAAACCAAAACACTCTATTTCTGGGGGAATTCCAAATCTACCCGGGCCACCAAAAGCCCCTGTGCCCCCTTTTTTATCAGAAATTATTTTATTTGTTTTGGTTTTTTTTTGTTTTTTTATATAGTTTAATGTTTAATTGTTATTTTGTTTTAAATGTCGTTTATTTTGAAAATATCGTTCGTTTGAAATATCGTTTGTGTACGAAGAAATAATGATATAATGAATAAATAAATAAATAAATAACAAAACAACAAATGAAATAGATAACAAAGCAACAAAATAAATAAGTCACAGTATCTGACAAATAATTCACAGTATCTGACAAAACACCTAACCAAGTACAAATCAAAATCTACGAGGGTCTGGACTAAATACCGCCCTTGCCTTCTTAACCCTAAACCCCCTACCCCGCCTGGAGAGTGACGTCTCGTCAGTATCTGAGTCATCGTCCTCCGCATGAACATCCTCCTCAATCTCAGATGTCTGCTGGACTCTAGGACCAAAAATGCATGTCTCGCTATGGGATCATAGAGCGAAGGTACAGCATGGGAGGATATGAATTCAGCTAAATTAATCACCGTAACTGTGAAGTTACTGAAAATTAAAAAATAATGTCGTAGGGTTTATGTAATGTTACTGTCATGTTTCTTTTCTTGTACTTAATTAAAGTCTTGAGATTGCTTTTAGTGTAATCTAATCTTATCCATTATTCCTAACCTCGTTTTTCTCCGTAATAAAAGTAGCCCTTGCTTCTTATCCATCATTTTCACTTGTATTGCATTTCAGAAATCAAGTAACCAATTAGGTGTTTCATTTTTTTAGTTCTCCAGTTTCTTTAGAGATTGTTGTAATTTTTTAATGGCTTAATTAAGAGCTTTAGCGTGTTGGTTTTAGTATTATTTGCACTTTCTTTGGTTGTGACTTTTTAAGTATACGTCCCATATGCTCTTAGAAAAATTTACAAATGTTCTTCAAAATTAAAACAAAATGTTTTTTTTATTTTCAACAAAAATATCTTTATAGATCTCAATCTCATGAACTTATTTTTTTTTTACCGTTAATAAAAAGTCAAATTTAAAACTATGAAAATTTACAACAGAGAAATAAAAACGTATGAACATTATGAACTTTTAATTTTCTAAATGTCATATAATATTGATTGAATTATGAACATAATTATCTCAAAGCAATTACAAAATATTCAAAATACTATTTTTTGCTTACATATTTTTTTTAAATATGAAGCTAAATTTTATATATTATAAGATGTTGAAGATTATAAAAATTTTGTTGGTAAAATTGAAAATCAAAATTGTAAAAGTATGAAAAAAAAAGAATGAGGAAGTGAGGATGGCAAAAAAAAAAAAGTGAGAAAGGAAGGGTAAAATTAAGTTCATTGAACCCACAAAGACATTTTATTGAAAAAATTAGGGAAAAAGAAGTATGTGGTTTCAACTTTTATAAAAGATAAATAATATTTTACAAAATTTGCCTTTCCTTGTCCCCTGTAAATTTTTGGATTTTAGTAACGGTAGATAGAGTGCTGGCGGATAATGGATTAGTGGTCAATGTCATAGGTGATTTTGCTTTGAAACATTCGTAGAAATATTTGTCAATGTTCATACCATGTGACTGACTATTTCTAATTTCTATGTCTTTTACATTTGAGTCTTAATTAAATTATTAGATAACTCCAAACAAAACTTAATTGTGTGGTTGGAATCCCTCCCGCTCACCATATCCATATATAACAATTAGCAAAGATGAAGGATTATTATAAAACTTTCTCAAAACTATTTTCTTTTTTAAGAAACTTGACAGACAGGTGTTGCCGAGGATCATCTGTCCTAATCTCTCTCTCTCTCTCGCTCTGCAAAAACATCACTTGTCTCTCTCTCTCAAAAATTCCACTTATATGGATCCGTATCCTCTGCGTTAACTCAAAATGGAATCTTTTGAGTTAATAAATTTCAACCGTCTCATATTAAACGGAGGAAGTGAATTTCAACCGTCTTTTGAGTTTATGAATGATTCTATACATTTGTATCCGAATTTTTATTTATATTCAAAAAATAAATTAAATTACAAAAAATAACCATGTTGGTGTTGAAATTCGAAATCTACCCAAACCGGAAAAAAAATTTCCGGATGCAACATCTAACTCCGGAAAAAAAATTTCCGGAAACTCAACTCTAATTCCGGAAAAAAAATTTCCGGATTTAGAATCCGGAAATTTTTTTCTGAACTCAGTCCAATTATTTTTTTCCGAACTCAGTCCAATTTCATTTTTGGATCCCTTCCGAAGCTCTGACTGTCTGATTGATCCGATCTTCGATTCAGGTTATTTTTATTTTAATTTTAATTTATATTATAATTAATTAGTTCATTCCAAATAATTTTTTATTTTTTAGAATATTGTCCAAATAATTTAGTTCATTTTTTTTTTAGAATATTGTCCAAATAATTAGTTCATTTTTTTTTTAGAGAAAAATAGCTAAAATACTGAAATCTAACACTAAAAAATCGAATTGTTTTTTAAATATTTGTTAGATTACCTTTTTTGATAGCATATTTATACTAAAATACGCTAAATTACTTGAAATTATGTTAATTTATGCTGATTGACACTAGATTACTTTAAATTATGTTAACTTTTTTTTAAGAGACAAATAGTTAAAATGCTGAAATCTAACACTAAAAAATCGAATTTAGTTTTAAATATTTGCTAGATTACATTTTTTTATATATAATTAGCATATTTATACTAAAACACGCTAAATTACTTGATTTATGCTGAATTACACTAAATTACTTGAAATTACAATAATTATGTAGAATTATGCTAGAATACACTAAATTACGGTAAATTACGTATGAATAGGGATGATATCTTCACTGAGAAAGCAAAAAATGACGACGAAACTTCAAACGGCCATAAAACGGCGCTCGAGTGTCCGATTTCAGCAAATGACCACTTTTCGGAAAGCTTGTGAAAATGCGCATGCGTCCGAACTCGCTTTGCTAGATTTCCAAATTTAGAATCGCCAAAAAATAAAGGGAAGAGCCTCAAAACTTCAGTTGAAGTTTCCGATTAAGATTTTCATTTATATTGTTCAATCTACGTAGCTCAGTAAATTAGTTATGTAATGAACTTGTAGAATACCAATTTTTATTATTTTTGGAATTTTTTTTACTATTTTTTATGATTTATGAAAGATGCCACAAAATAGGCCCCATTCATACGTAATTTAGCGTAATTTACCGTATTTTAGCATAATTCTACATAATTATTGTAATTTCAGCATTTTAGTAAATTTACCGTATTTTAGCACAAAATCGGCCCTATTCTATTCGTAGTAAAAAAACAATTCGATTTTTTAGTGTTAGATTTCAGCATTTTAGCTATTTGTCTCTTAAAAAAAGTTAACATAATTTCAAGTAATCTAGTGTCAATCAGCATAAATTAACATAATTTCAAGTAATTTAGCGTATTTTAGTATAAATATGCTATCAAAAAAAGTAATCTAACAAATATTTTAAAAAATAATTCGATTTTTTAGTGTTAGATTTCAGTATTTTAGCTATTTTTCTCTAAAAAAAAATAATAAACTAATTATTTGGACAATATTCTAAAAAAAATGAACTAAATTATTTGGACAATATTCTAAAAAATAAAAAATTATTTGGAATGAACTAATTAATTATAATATAAATTAAAATTAAAATAAAAAAAAATAAAATAACCTGAATCGAAGATCGGATCAATCAGACAGTCAGAGCTCCGGAAGGGATCAAAAAATGAAAGAGGTTCCTAAAACAATTCTAAATCATTTTAAAATTTTCTAAATTTTCCTAGACCATTTTGATAATTTCTAAATTATTCTACACCATTTTGAAATTTTTTAAATTAATTTAACTAATTAACAAACAAATAATTGGACTGAGTTCGGAAAAAAAAATTCCGGAATTAGAGTTGAGTTTCCGGAAAAAAAATTTCCGGAGTTAGATGTTGAATCCGAAATTTTTTTTTCCAGTTTGGATAGATTTCGAATTTCAACACCAACATGGTTATTTTTTGGATATAAATACAAAATTCGGCATCTGTACTCCTAAGAAAAAAATAGAATTTTAATCTTAAAAGGAAATCTTTTGAGTTTATGAATGATTGTTGATCTATACATTAGTACCCCTAAGAAGGAAGCTATCTTCTCAGTCATTAATCACTGTTTGATTTTATATCTTCTGTTTTCATGTAATCTTACGTGTAAAAACATAAAATTAACTATAAGTCTACCCGTTTCAATACAAAACATACTCTCAGCATGAATTTTTTGATACAAAACATGTACTAAAAGGACTTCAAAATATTTTTTAGGAATGATTTTTTCTGGTTGTAAAAAAAATTAAACTATTTCTTGATGTGTTAATGAAAAAAAATAAAAATATTTTGTATTTGAATTATTGATCTTCGGTTCAAAAGTCACTTCTAGTAAATAAAAAAAATTATTGTAGTCTTTCTAGTACATTCAAATTTTCTTAAGTTACCACATCAATTTTGAAAAAAAAAAATTCCTTGCCATCATTACAAAAGTCAAATCAATTTTTTTTCAAAATAGATGGAGTATCTTACAATTTGAATATACTAGAAGGACCACGATAATTTCTTTATTTATTAGAAGTGACTTTTGAACCGGGATTAATAATTCAGATACAAAGTATTTTTATTTTTTTCCAGTAATACACCAAGAAATAGTTTAATTTTTTTTACAACTGAAAAAATTTGCCTGAAAAATGTTTCAGAGCCCTTCTAGTACATCTAAATTATAAGATGTTTTATCTATTTTATTTGATATTTTTTTAACATATTCAAATTATTAATTGTTCTTTTATTTTTGAAAATTATTAAACAAATATATATATTAAAACTCAACGACAATGAAATTGTTGGGTTTTTATGAGTTTTTGCAGGACCGCAACGACAAATGGTGGCTCTAGTCTTGGGGGCCACCATTTGTTGTTGCGGTCTGGTTAAATGCCGAATTTTACAGATTCAGTGATCTTTTGGTTTATTTTTTTTAGCAGGGGTATATTTAACATTGTCGTGGCGGCTCCAGTCTTGGGGGGCCGCCATTTATCGTTGTGGCCCAGGTAAATATCAAATTTTACAGATTCAGTGGTCTTTTGATTTTTTTTAGCAGGGGTATATTTAAAAATTTCGGCAAACCGAGATATACTTGCAGTTGCATATAATCTTATTTAAGTTCAAATTCCCTCTAAATTCTCAGTAACAAATTCAATAATAACATGTAAAATCCATAAAATGTGACGAGAATTTTGGTATTGTAATGTGTTGCTATTGTGTGGCACATCAATAAGTAAATAAGCCTATTTACGATATATAAATATGAACATGCACCTATAGGGTAAAAACATTGGCAGAGCAGTTTTTGCTTCATACAGCATACGAGTCATATGTAGCGATGTGCATTTGTACAATGCATTAAGGAAAAACTGTATCATCTTTTTTTTTTTTTTGAAAAACTGACAGTAGCTATCAGATTGTTACATCATATTACATAGAAACAAACAACAAATTACATCTTTGTATGAAAATATAATAAATTGCCACCTCAACAAAACTTCATCCACAACTTCGCCTCTCTGATAGCATAGTGTGCTATCCATCTTGGGTCTGTTTCAACATCGTCAAAAAATTTGTTATTATGACTTCTCCACAAGAATCAACACACTGCAAAGAAATAAGCGCCCCACATCTTTTTGAAAGCCTTCTCCTACTGGCCCACCATGATTTGACAATCGTGGATTGCACAGTGTCTCCAAAACATAAAATTCTGAATCCAAGCACCGAGTTTATTCTCGACCAACACCGCCTAGCCTGGGAGCACCGGAAAAAAATATGCAAAGCCGTTTCCAAAGGACATTGCTGACATACCTCACATCTCGCATCACACTGCAGCCCCCGATGGATCATAACATCATGAGTGATTAATCGACCTTGTATCAGTAGGTAAGCAAAAACTTTGACAGTTGGAGGTATTTTGAAGTTTCAAATGAATTGAAAGTCCCATTTTGATTTCCCAGCAAATATGACTATCCTATAAAAAGAATTTGCTGAGTATTCCCCATCATTGGCCCATAACCACTGAAATCGGTCACCGAGCTGATCCTGCACCATTTAAACCTGACAGAGACCCCTTTGTACCGCCATTTCAAGTGAGTATTAAGGAAAAACTGTATCATCAATATATCTTCAACCCACGATATAGGATCCGAGCTACTATGTTGGATGTAAATTTTCATTTCATCCGATCCAAAAAAATGCTAATAAACAACACTGCTACTTTTTATTTTCTATAAATATATCCTGTGATTAAAAGCTTTGAGACATATTTATTTCATAACATATTATCAATAAAGTGTATTATTAATTATATAACCAGATTTTTTTCTTTACACAGATAATTTTTCTAAATTTTTTATTTGTCTATCTCGCATTTATTTTAAATACTAATATTAATATTCCGAACTTCAGCAATTTGATAACTCTTTCTAAATAATTTGCAAAAGACCAAGAAACCGCTAGAAAATTTTTATTCATATTTTTCATTTCATGTCATTCATTTATTTAAAAAACAACTTATCATTTCCTGTCAATAAATAATTAATGCATAGTTCGGTGAATTTTTTTTGCCCTAACTACTATATTGAATGAACACTTTTTTAATATAAATTGTGGATGACAGATACTATGCCGAGATTTTTATTTTTACCCCAAAAAAAATTATTTTAATATAATTAACCAAGTTTCCGAAAAAAATTATATTTGTACCCAAACCGTAAATATTATTTACGGTTTGAATTTTTTTTTTAAAAACCGTTTTTTGGCTATAAAACGAGAGTTAGCTTCAAAGGAAAGAGAGAGGAGAAAGAGAGGAAGAGAGGAAGAAGAAGAAGAAGGAGAAGGAAGAGAGGAAGAAGAAAGAGAAGAGGAAGGAAGGACTCCGAGAAGGAGAAGTCTGCTGAATCAGGTATTTTTTTTTGCAACTTTTCACATAGGTATTTACTGTTCATATACGTATTTTTTAATGTTCATATACGTATTTACTGTTAATCTACGTATTTACTGTTCATATATGTATATACTGTTCATTACTATTCATATACGTACTGTTCATATACATATTTACTGTTCATTACCGTTCATATATGAATGTACTGTTCATTTACGTATCTACTGTTCATGTACCATTCATATACATATTTGCTGATCATGTACGTATCTACTGTTGAAGTTCGTATATGACTATTCACAATTGTTCACGATTAAAATCAGTAAACTGACAAAATATTTACCATTTACAAATGTAGTTTATTGGCCATGCCTATTGGAATTTCAATACATTTTGGAGGAAAATTCATTTTTGACCAGAATGGGGCACGATACTCCAAACCTCCAGTAAATACGTATTGGGTTGATGAAAATTTATCATTCGAGCAGTTGCAATCGCTTATTTATGGAGCGAGCGGCTACAATAGAAATCGCTGGGAATTAGAAATAATGGCCCGAGTAGTCAACACAGGAAAGTATGTCAGAATCGCAATAGGAGATGACGGGGCATTGAGAGGCCTAATCGCGCAGGTTTTGAGGTCTGGCGAATCATTATTGGAAGTTTTTGCATGCAGAATTCGCGGAGAGTCAAGGGCCGAAGTTCAGGCCAAAATTTGGTTGCAGAAATGGATCAAGCAAAGAATATTTAAATATTTACCTACAATAAATATTTAAAACGATCGATCAATCGCTCGGGAAAATCAACAACCCGATACGATTCAAAAATTCAAGTCCAATTATCTCAAACCAACACTATCAACGAGGTCTTTCGCAATAATAATTTGTGCCAATAACCCTAACCCTTAACTCTAATCCTAAACTCTAATCAAATTTTAATCAAAATACAAAAAGTTACCCGAAATTTCAAATCGAGGAGGCGACAGAGGCAGCAAGGACCATGAGCGAGAAGGCGAGGCGGTGAAGGCTGCCGGTGAAGGAGGAAGGGGTGGCAGCGGAGGGGAGAGGGGGTGGCGGCGGGGAGAGGGGGGTGGCGGCGGGAGAGGGTGGCGGCAAGGGAGAGGGCGTCACCGCCGGTCTTTGGGCGGAGGGGCGGAGGCGCGGAGGCAGGGAGTTTTTCTCTTTTTTTTTTGGTCTGGCAGAAAGACAGAGAGGGAGAAGGCACGGGCGGGTTTAAACCCGATTTCAAACCGTAAATATTCTGTACGGTTTGAATTCTTAATTCAAACCGTAAATAATATTTACGGTTTGGGTACAATATAATTTTTTCGGAAACTTGGTTAATTAATTTTTTTTGGGGGTAAAAATAAAAATCTCGGGATACTATGTATTCAGAAATTTAGTCTGTACACATACGTTTAAATTCGCTACCATGTGCATGAACTTGTAAATTGTTTTTATATACTTTAAACACATGCATTCAATTATGCTAAATATATGTGTTCAAAAGTCAAAACTCAGACACCATATTATAATTTTTTTGAAATAAAAAGAATAATGTTATTCTGACAAATAAAAATTCAATTAATTTCAACGGCATACGAAGTTTCCGATTCAAATTGGGAATCTGAATTGCACGGCAGTACTTTTGTTTTGTACGGAGCAGCATTTAATTATGATTAATTTCTAGTTTTTGGAATAATGTGGGTATTCTTTTGCGTTGTGAAACATATACCTGGTCCTCGCAAGGACAAAGTCGGAGGTCGGAAGCATTTATTTGGAGTCAATTTTGGTACATTAATTTTTTATTTATGTGAAACCAGTAGGTGAGTAATATAAACCAAATAGGGGGGGGGGGGTTATATGTGTATCCTTCAAAAACATTAAAATTACGTATTTTCTCATTTAAAATTTATAATATCATATATTCATATTTATCATTATAAATGAAGTATGTAACATGTTTAAGAGAAATGTTCAGTTTTCTAATTTGACTGGTTGTGAGGGCAAATAATTCATTTTCTTACTTATAATACACACAAACGTACATCTAAATACCACTACGTATGAATTAAGGGTAGAGAAATAGTCTTAAAAAAACGACAAATTAGAATACTGAACATTTTTCTTATACATGCTACATATTTTTATTTTAATAAAGAGTAAAATGGAAACTTTATAAATTTAAAGTGAGTTCTAATAGAAAAAAAAAAAATATGATATCATGAATTTTAAGGAAAAAAGTAGGTAATTTTGAGATTTTGAAAGGTACGCATAGAATTCCCCATTAAGGATCTGTTTGAAGAATATGGTCATTGTGTTGGATTTTGTTGCGAAATAGTTGGAACATAAACTTTGACTAAAGAACTCCAACTTGAAACAGTCAACGGAACTATCACTATCACTATCACTTTTAGTCAATAAATGCAAATGGAAGATAATTATTACACATCTACCCTCTTTGTGCATATCAGGCATCTTTAACAATTGACAGTGGGAAATAGTGAAAGGAAATGAAATCTTTGCCAAAGGTCAGAGGGAGGGAATGAGAGTAGGTCCGATGCCCATCGGACCTACCTTGGTTCGATGGGTGTGATGACCATCCGATCTTTATCAAGATTCGTGTTCTCTGCATCAAAATCCGTGAAAGTATGTATCAATTTCCGTGCACATAGATCTTGATGCTAATCGTACGGTTATAGAGCTAATTGAACCTAACTGTAGGTCCGATGCCCATCAGACCTACTCCTATCTCCAGAGGGAGACGTATCTAGTATCTAGATATGGATCTTGCTTGGAAAATGCAATTAATTGCGGTAAGAGGCGGCTAAAGAATATTTATGAAGTACAAAACGAATTCACATCAACTTAGGTTGCCTGACTGAAGACAATTACGATCGAACAATTCTTTTAACATGGCACGAATCTCAAAACAGACCCTCTACAGTCTCCATAGGTACCGGATTGAGTTTGACCCAAATAAGTTTAATCTGGACTGTGATTCTTTTAACATGGCACGAATCTCAAAACAGACCCTTACAGTCTCCATAGGCACTAGATTGAGTTTGGTCCAAATAGATTTAATCTGACGTCTATTTCAATTTGCTTGAGTCAGGTACCTGGGAGGATACGGATCCGTACAAAACAGAGGTGTACATTTTTTATTTATTTATAAGGGCCTGTCTCCCTCCACTTTGGTATTGATGATGTACTAAGAACAAATTAAATAGAGGACAATTTTGCTGAAAAAATATTAGGAAAAATTAGAGACTTCCAATCTTGCAATTAGACCACTTGCTATGTCTTACAATTTGATTGGATAAGATATTCTACGGAAGAGGATGAAATTACAGAAATATTAAATAGAATAAGAGATATTCATATTATACTCCGATGAAATTTAATTTATTTCACTTTTATTGAACATGAGTGGAACAAAGCGGAAAAGCTCTTTATTTTCTTTACTAAATTTTATGGATGTCAAAAGTACCATCAGTGATCCGAATTCCCCAATCAACGGGGAGACGTATTCCTCTCTAATTAGTAAACAACGGTTGGTATTTAGTCACAGTCGGATAAAAAAAAATTCGGTGTCTACTGTAAAATATAGGAAGTCTAGCTATTTTGAGATTCGTACCAGATTAAAGAACGGTATGAATTCAATAATACTACGCTTCGGTATCGAGGGGATCCGAATTCATCAACAGAAGACGTGTATTGTCTCCAACACATGTCGTGTACGATATCTTTTGCATCTAAATTTTAAAATCTCAACATGGAAACCAAATCCTAGTTTCAATATTCTTCATTGCATTTTTGAGTTTGAACTGAATAAAAGACTCGAGAAGAAGATGTTGCATTCTAATTGCAAAAGTTCGTCAAATTTTTTGGTGAGCTTAATTTCAAAATATATCCGATTTACTTCAAATAATAAATATAAATTATTGAAATCGATAAACTTTACGTGTGATGTACAACACGTTAAATTTATAAATTTTGAATTAATTTAGTATAAAGTCAAGCGGTAAAAGAAAGAAGGTTCATAAATTAACTATAGTGTGTTGACTTTTTCATCATTTTTTGACATCTTGATTTTATACTAAATTAATTTGAAATTTATAGATTTTTGCATGTAAACACATTATTCGTGAAGTAGATCGATTTTAATGGTTTCAGTTCGTTATCTGAAATCAATACGATAAATTTTGAAGTAACAACATCCTAATATTACTTTATATATTACTCTCCTGGACCTTACCAATTAAATAAGCAACTTAAAAATCTGTAACAAACTGCTCTTTTATCTACTCTAAAGTAGAGAAGAAAAAACGTGACGTGACTAAAATTTATTTTTATGTGACGTGATTAAAATGGTGGAGGACAGTCACGTCATGTGTGGTCACGCAGTGATCACACATGACGTGACTATTTGTGTGACATGAGTGATCGCGTTTGATTATTATTTTCAAGTTTAAGTTGGTTCAAAAAAATAATAACAAAATGTATTAAGAAAATAAGAAATTGTTACAAAATAAATTATAATTAAGAAATATATTGAAAAAAATTGGTCATGTAATATATCACGTGACGTGACATGACCAAGTTAATTTGTGTGACGTGACTAAAATAGTAAAAAACAGTCACATCACGTGATCGACACACAAGACATGACGGTGTGACTAATTTCCTTCTCTACTCTCAAGCTCTCGGCATTAGTGTATTGTATACAATAACTTCTTGTATCTGATAAATTTTATATTAACTTAATAAGAAAATGGATGCTCCAGTACTCGTTAAATACAAATGAAACTTGTAAAATAGTAGGACTCCAAATCGGACTTTGGATATTTTCTTATCAGGAAATTTTATAAAATATTATTCTTTTTCAAAAGTTGAAATAAACTATTATTGCATCTAAATTTTTCAACAAAATGCTCTTTGTGGGTCCCGTGACTTTTCCTTTCCTTCCCCTTCTCTTTTCCTTTCTCTCACTTTCAATTTTTTTTATACTTTTACAATTTTATTATTCAATTTTCGTAATAAAACTTTGTCATTTTCAAATCTTTAATTGAAAAATTCAGCTTCATATAAAAAACAATATGTATGAATATTATATTAAAATACACAATGTCCAAATAACAACGCTATAAAAACTTAAGGTACAAAATATTAAATTTGCTCCTTTAAATTTTTAGTATTATATAATTGCTTCAAGTTTCTAATTTGAGATGTTTAATTTTGTTGCTTTGAATTATGAAAAAGTTACTAATGTAAGTCAAGTTTAATGGTATGGAAATTTATAACTTATAAATAAAAAGTACGAATATTAAGAACTTTAAAGGTTCTATATATAATATAATATTGATTCATATCTAAACATAATATTTTTTTTTTCATATTTTCAGTCATTCTATATTTCACAAATGAAATTATTAGTTTCACAACTCAACATAATATGCATTTATGAAGATATAATTTTGACTTTCAATTTTAATATACATTTTTTCTGTCTTGAAATTTGAAAATTCAAATTTTTAATTTGACATATTAAAGTTTCGAATTGTGAAACTAATAATCATGTTCCCATAGTTCAATCAATTTTATATGATATTTAGAAAATAATAAATTCTTAATTTCAGTATGTTTTATTTCTAAGTTGTTAACTTATACAATTACACTCCAAATTTTCTAATTATCTACTGCATAAAATGTACTAAAACTTGACATCTCATTTAATAATATTTTGCGTTTACAATTTTTGAAGTGGAATCCTTTGGACATTGTAATTCTTTTAAGACGATCATTCATTCATACCAAGGTTCTAAATAGCGTTTATAGCGTCGTAGCGGGACGGCTAAAAAAAAAGCTATAGCGAATAGCGTCGCTATAGCGGAAGCTATTTCAAATAGCATTTTTTTTTTACATTTCGTATATTCAATATTTGTACTAAATATCAACATTATCTAAAGTCTCATAGAACAATAAATAACACCAAAGTAATTAAGAAATTATAATATTCATATTGAACCCGTACAAAGTCCAAATTGCGGTTCAAAATATCCATAGTAATATCATAAACTATCGATTTTTCCTATTAAAAATATCTTAAGCATCATGATTCATGACATAATCTTTTTTTTTTCTATTCAAATTTTAATTTCGGTTTGGACTTTTTTTCTATTCAAATTTCTATTTCTATTCCCAATTTCAAATTGATTTATCTGTAGCAAGTAGCAACAAATTCAATTTCAGTTTGAGATTTTTTTTACCTTTATTTAAAACCCATGTAAATTGCTTAAAAAAAAAAAAATCCATATTGTATAGCGCAAATAACGGACCGCTATAGCGGCCGTAGCGCAAATAGCGCATTTTGATGTCATAGCGTAGCGTTTGGGGTCCAAAAACGCTATAGCGCGCTATTTAGAACACTGATTCATACATATTATTTTAAAACACCAAGCTGATTTTTTTTTTAATTATGAGATGTTGGAGATTATAAATTTTAATTACCGAAGTTAAAACTGAAAAAAAAAAAAAAAGTAAGGGGAAGGCGAAGATAATAATAAAAAGGGATAAATATCAAAATTTATGGTATCGACAAGAACTTTTATTTAAATATTAAAAAAGAACAGTTCATAATAAATTTCACTTTTCATCAACATATAGGGCCGGCTTCAATAAAAAAAAAAATAATAACGGAGAAGACAAGAGTACAGCGTGGTTGATGGGGTCAAGTTGAAGCTGCTTAGTGGTGCTGGCGCTCGAATTGTGTGCTTTCACACGTGGATCCGATTTCTTCACACAGCGCACCTGTTATATACTTTTGCATTTTCTCTATTGGTTGCGCGCTGTAGAAGTCAAAATAGCCCTGTTAATATATTTACCCCCACTGCCACTGGCCTGTTTAGCAACCCTCTTTGTACCTTTTGTACCTTAAGGCTATACTCCACAAGACGCTACAGTAGAGGAAACAGATGAGAAAGAAAGAAAGGGATCAGATACATGTTTATTCTGTCTACACTGATTTGGAGGTGATGAATTCAGAACCTTCGGAAAAATAATTTTAGTCACATCCGATCATGATCGTTCTTCACCTCCTCTTCATTTCTTTATTTTAATGACGATATCTTCACCTACTCTAAAACACAAACTAATTAGGTAAAGAGAAGAGGACTGATTCGTTTTAATTTAACAAAGAAAGTCTCCTCTCCATGAAATAAGTAGTCTCTTTAGAACTATTTATAAATATTCTTTTTATTAAATTCCTTATAACTATATTTTATAAACTCTTGGACTAAAAATGCAAATTAGATATTCTCTTGTGCTTTCATAGCATAATGGCAAAAAGAAAAATTAATGAGCTATCATCAGTTTGGATGGATTAGTTTTCAATATGATACAGAGAAATTTAGGGATAATTATAAATTTTAGTTTAGTGCAAATAATTTGTTAATTTTAGCAGGATCGATGTAGAATATTGATTTACATTAAAAATCTAACTTTTAAGGAAAGGAAAATCATATAATTATGTATGAGGAATTTTTTTTTAAACAAAAGTTTTAAGGAAAGGAAATCCTATGATAATATATGAGAGAGAAGTTGTATTTAAAACAAATAAAAGGGATCCAATTACGTCATTTTATAGTGACACATCTTGACACCATATACTTATAGGGAAGTGCTATACTGAGGGCAACTATTTAAATTTCGAGAGATGAGAGAATATTTTGTTTCTAAATGTCGAATTTACCCTTACTCTTTAAATAGATTGCTTGATTAATGGATCCTCTTCCACTCTCTAATTAATAATTGAACTAATTAATATAGGAAAGTTTCTTCTCTTAGCAATATAAAAATCCTTCCTTATGTGATTCTAAATCCTCAAAAAAAATTATGTCTATGATGTTTCAAAAATTATGCTTGATTCGTGTATCTTCTTGCTCCTCCAAATTTTTTTAATTTGAAATCGTATTGTATCCAAGAATGGAAATAAATCAAATCGTAGAATCAATCCTTGGGATACTTAGTATGAAATCAAATTTTGTGATTCTCATATACGCTGAAATTTTGATAGAATTCTGATATAAGAGGAGACATCCAAGCTAGAAAAAAATACACATAATTGCTGCTACTTGCAAACTGGAAAGGCACCCTGGTACCGCTGGTACAAATGACTGGTACCGAACAAGATATGCAGGCAACTAGCAAACTGATGGATTGTTACCGATCAGATCGGACTGGTACAGATGAAGAACTGGTATGTTGATGTGAGTGCATAGAATACCGGATTGGTACAGATGAATTGGTGCGCTGAAAGGAGGACATTGGACATCGAACTGCTATGCTAACATGAGGGCATAGCATATTGGTACACATGAACCCTGACATATGCTGAAGCTGGATCACATTTCCATAGCTCTCATTCTCCAAGTTGTTGTTTTTCTATATTTTAATTTCCAAGGATATTAATGTGGTTTTGTTTTTCATTCAATTTTATTCTGCTTTAATTTAAGCTCAACTGTTTTGAGCGAATTGTGATTTTTGTAATTTATGAGTACAAACTTTATAACTACAATTATTAATCAAATGTGGCAAGATCCATATTTTTCCTCAAAAAGAAGAAGAAGAATTCTGATATAAGCAGCTGGAGCAATAAAATTATGTAACATGAAAAACAAGAACAACTTGTTATACCCATGTATAAACTGTATTAGTCTCATTGATCATAATAAATATTTCCTCAAATAAAATAAGAACAACTTTGTAAGACATATCTAAATTTTGGAGTGGCATAAATCTTCTTATTGATCTTCATAAAGGTTTAATTAGTTTATACATGATTAGAATATAAATTTTGAAACATTACCGAAGGAAAATATTTTTGAGGATTTAGAATAACAGGAGGAGGGATTTTTATTTTTCTAATGGAAAAAACTTTCCTATATTAGTTCAATTATTAATTAAGTGAGAGAGAGGAAGAGGATCCGTTAATCAAGCGACATGTTTAAAGAGCAAGGGTAAATTGAGTATTTAGAAGCAAAATATTCTCTCAACTCTCAGAATTTGAATAGTTGCCCTTAGTATAGCACTCCTCTATTTATAAGTTCTTTTTTGCGATTTCAAAATTCAAATATTGGATCCGAACTGTTCAACATGATTTCCACATTAAAATGTGCTTGGAAACCAAATTTTACATTTTTTGGAAACTATTTACAATTTTTTAAGAATTTTTAAAATCATTGTTTTTCAATGATCCAGAATTGTCTGAAAACAATAAGTTTGTACACATCTTAATAAATACTAAAAAAATTCCAAAAAATGTAAAATTTGGTCTCCAATCACATTTTAATATGGAGATCATTTTGAAGGATCGACTGTTTGAACTTTGAAATCGCAAAAAATAATTTATAAATATATAATGTCAAGATGTGTTGAGTGTAATTGAATCTTTCCTCAACAAGTAATTAATAAAAGATAAAATTATCTTAAGTATTGATGATGTTGTGTTAATGTCATTATCCTTGAACCCGTTTACCTACCTCTACCCAAAAGTTAATAGTTAATTGAGAAATGTTGACATAAAACATTGAGGGCACAAAAGGCAATAAATTTTAAGATCTTTCCACATTGAGAGAAGTGGCCGCCGAAAGCTCTGTTCAAAGCCCCAAATGTCATTTTCGAAAAAATAAAGGTCTCTTTTGGACTTTTCATCGGACAACCTCGTGCTCATCCCATATCCTCTGAACTCTTGCAACTTCTACAAATTTTCAACAACACGAACCGTACCTCTCTGGCTCTCTCTCTCTCTCTCTCTCTCTCTCCCCTCACATTTGGTCTCTGTTCTCTCCTCAACAACATCAGCGGGCTTGTTTTGTTTTCTCGTTCGTCACTCTCTCGCTACTTATTACTCTCGGAAGTTGGAAGGGAGGCTAAATCTTGTTTTCATGCGCTAGAATTGATTCTCTTCTCTTCTCTTCTGCAATTGTGCCTGGCGGCTGGAGGTATGTAATTCGTTTAACTTAATTTCCAACTTGCTTATCAATTCTTCAAGTTTCACTTTGTTTGAAGCTGATATTCTTTTTCTTATTTTGTTCGTGTGTAAATTGAGCAGGATGCTTTGAACTGTGGATAGTTGCAAAATAAGATATGACGAAAGCTCAAATATTTCTTTCAATCGTCACTTTAATCTTTGCATTTTCATCCAATATTTTTGTTTATGGAGCGTCCACTACTGACCCAATTGAAGGTAATATCTCTGTTTTATTTTATTTTATCTTTTTTAAATAGGCCTTTGCTTGCTTGCTCTGTAATATAATCTATCATTACTATTTGTTTATAGAATATTCGGGCCCATTTTTTCTTTGGGCTTTGTGTTCACATGGGACCAAACTGGAACGGTACCATTAATAAATAATTTATGTATATAATAAACTGGAACGGTACCAACCCCTGGTTAGCAACCACCTCTCTCCACCATCCAAAACAGTAAAGAAACATATAAAACTTAAAAACTAATAACAAAATATTATGTTCTCATTAATAAAATATCATTAGAAAATTCTTGTTTATTAATATTATTATTACCATTAAATAATAAAAAAAATACTCATACTCATACTAATATTAATAATAAATAAATAAATAGAAGAAGAAGAAGAAGAAGATAAAAGTGAGAAAACGATATTTAACTAAGTTCAACTGGTAGAGCGCCTGATTAGCACGTACTGCTACGGGTACCGATACTCTTATGCTGATAGCAAATTGTTTATTTGATTTTGAATTTTTTTTCATGTACAGTAAAAGCTTTAAGCACTATCAGGAGCGCTTTGTATGATCCAATGAATAAGCTAAGTAATTGGAATAAAGGAGATCCTTGCACATCAAACTGGACTGGTATTTGTTGTAATTCGGTATCGAATGACAACTACCTTCACATAACTGAAATGTATGTACAGTACTTTCTATTTGTTAAATAACCATAATGAACTTTTTTCGTTTATGTTTTAAAAAAAATTATTGTTCTTTTGCTTTTTGTAGACAGTTGTTTAAGATGAATCTTTCTGGAACTTTGTCACCTCAGCTCAGCAGTTTGTCACACATGAAAATACTGTATGCTGTAAATACAAGAAATACTGATCTATACTAGTAAGTGAGGCTATGGTACTATGCATAGTGCGGATTGGTCTATACTATGGATCAATGTTTTTGTTTTCAAAGTCTAAACAGTCGATCCGAGCCGTTCAACATGATCTCCATATAAATTTGTACCTGCAGACTAAATTTTATATTTTTTATATTTTCTTATTATTTTTTAGATAGGTAGAAAATCACTATTTTTTAATGCTCTAGAATCTTTAGATCAAGTGATTTTCTACCTATCTATAAAAATAGTAAAAAAATTCTAAAAAATGTAAAATTTGATCTACAAGTACATTTTCATATGGAGATCATGTTGAATGATTCATGTCCATTTTTTGAACTTTGAAAATGAAGATATTAATCCATAGTACGGACCAATATGCGCTATGCATAGTACCACAGCCTCACTCTATATGGATTATTATATGACTTCTTTACTAATGTAGCTGTTGTTCGCTGTATGAAGGAGTTTTATGTGGAACAACATAAGCGGAACCATTCCAAAGGAGATAGGCAACATCTCGTCCCTAAAGCTTTTGTGAGTACTTTTGCTTAAATATAAAACAAAAAAGATGAACTTATTTTTTTTTATTTTTTTTTTGTTGATGTTAGCACTAAGAACCTTGTATTCTTCCTTTTTTCTTTGTAGACTTTTGAATGGAAACCAACTGTCTGGATCTTTGCCAGATGAAATCGGGAATCTTCAGAATTTAAATCGATTACAAATTGACCAGAACCAAATCTCTGGTCCAATACCAAAATCTTTTGCGAATTTAACCAGCGTCAAACATCTGTCAGTATCTTTTCACTTTTTTAATATAGAGTTTTTTGACAAAAATGTCACTATTATAAGTTTTTAAATGATGATACTTTCTTCCAGACACATGAATAATAACTCATTAAGCAGTCAAATCCCAGCAGAGCTTTCCAAACTACGGATTCTCCTACACTTGTAAGTGAACATGGTCCAATTTTCTCTATTTTCTTTTGGCATTTGCTTCGGTGGACATAAGGACCTATTTGTAAAATGAGTCCTATTTTCATTTTCAAAGTTCAAACAGTCGATCCGACCGTTCAACATTATCTCCATATTAAAATGTACTTGGAGGTCAAATTTTACATTTTTTTGAATTTTTTTACTATTTATTAAGTATTTTACAAAAACTAGTCAAATTCAGACCATTGAATTTGTAAAATACTTAATAAATAGTAAAAAAATTCAAAAAAATGTAAAATTTGACCTCCAAGTACATTTTAATATGGAGATAATGTTGAACGGTCGGATCGACGGTTTGAACTTTGAAAATGAAAATAGTGCTCATTTTACAAATAGGTCCTTATGTCCACCGAAGCATCCCTCTTTTCTTTTACATATTATAAACTTAAAACAGGTAAAAGAAAAAAAAATGATATATTTGAATTCGAATTTGACAGGCTTGTGGATAATAACAATTTGTCTGGACATCTTCCCCAAGAGTTTTCTGAGATGCAGAATATACATATTCTGTATGTACTTTTCCTTCTTTTTAATTGAAAAAACTGCAATATTTTCCCTGTATTTTGGTTTTTAGTACAAAGGCATGACTGTAATAATAACAAAATAACAAATTATTTTTTCTATGCAGTCAGTTTGATAACAATAATTTCAGTGGCACATCCATCCCTGCTTCATATGCAAATATCTCCACGTTATTGAAATTGTGAGTTCAGTTTTACACATCTAACAAAGTACACATTTTACCAATTTTAATTTTCTTTTACTTTGCAAAAATTTGACGTTGTTAAGTCTATTTAAGATTCTATAAGAAGAAAATTATGAAAAACAATCCTGAAAAGAAAAGCAGAACAAAAATGAGATATTATTCAGAATGCAAAACATATTTATGTGCCTATTTTTAATTTTAAATATTTATTATATGTGCAGGAGTGTTCGGAATTGTAGATTACAAGGAAGTATACCCGATATGACTCAGTTACCTCGGCTGGAATTCATGTATGTTTTAAGCACAAAATGTGTGAAATACTTGCATACATATATATTCTAGCTATGTTGAAATTTAAAAATGCATATTCTAGTTAGCATTTTTATTTGGAATATCATTTCAGAGATCTTAGCCGGAACCAGCTGACAGGGCCCCTACCTACAAACAAGTTCTCTACCAATATTACAACCATGTAAGCACATTTTTTTATTTTGTTCAATTTTTTATTTTTATTATTTCTATTTTCATGTATTAACTAAATTTTTTACTTTTTTCTTTTTAGTGATGTGTCACATAATAAGCTCAATGGCACAATTCCTGAATTTTCTGGCCTCCCTAATCTACAGCTCTTGTAAGATCAGACTTTTTTTATTTAATTGAAGAACAAATCATTCGTTCATCTGAAAGATGTATTAATATGGATTTTAACTACTCCCAGGGCATTAGAGGATAACTTGTTTGAAGGCTCTGTTCCCTCGAACATATGGGAAAATATGACATATTCCGCAAACAAGAGTCTTGACTTGTATGATCCTATGAATAAATTTATTATTGTTTGTACTTCTTACCTTCTTTATATAAGATTCTTATAATATCTCTTTGTTTACAATTTAGGGATTTTCAAAATAATTCGCTGACAGATATCCCTGCAGATTTTGACCCCCCGACATACGTCTCTGTTTTGTATGTCTTTTTCTCTCTTTTTTAGTCATTTATTTTCTTTTCAATAGTTGTGTAAGAATAAACTTGTAAAAAAATAAATATAAATTCTTACATTTTTTTACAGATTGTCAGGAAATCCGTTATGTTCAAACACTACATTGTCAACTCCAATCGGATCATGCCAATATCAAACAATAACCAAGGTCTCTGGATCTGAACAAAACTCTTCGGCAAATTGCCAACAATGCCCGTCAGATCTAGATTACGAATATAACCCTTCATCAACACTCTCTTGTTTTTGTGCGGTCCCACTTGAGATCGGGATGCGATTAAAGAGCCCTGGATTTTCTGATTTTCGCCCGTACGTGACAACTTTCGAGAAAGATTTGACTGGCTTGCTTGACCTCTATGTGTACCAGTTGTACATTGAACGGTACATATGGGAAAAAGGTCCTAGGTTGAATATGCAACTGAAATTATTCCCAAGTAATACGAGTTTGTTTAATACGAGTGAGATAAATCGGGTGAGGCACATGCTTGCCGGATGGGAAATTACATTGTTGGATATTTTCGGGCCTTATGAGCTCTTGAACTTCACACTCGGGTCTTATGCTAATGGTATATTCCTAATTGTAATATTCAATTGTTTATTGCCGGTTGTTAATTGCTGTTACTTGCAATCAAATTCTTTGCAATTGTTCATATTTTGCACTTTTTACTCTTCTCATGAAGATTTCTTTTCCTTTTATTATTTTGTCACATTGATCTGTTATATAATTTTGTATAGAATTATCAAGTAGCTCGGGTTCAGGATTAAGCACAGGTGCAATTGTTGGTATTTCAATTGGTGCAGCTGCAGTTGCAACTGCTGTTTCTGTACTCGCCACCATTTTCATACTAAGGCGTCGCTGGAGATATACCTTTGTGTCAAAACGTAGCTCGCGTAAGCTGCTTTACCCTCCTTCTGAACTCATGTTTACTTTGAATCTAATAATAACAACCTAAACTGTTAAACTCTTCTTTTACAGTGTCAAGGTCAAGATTTTCAATGAAAATTGATGGTGTGAAATGCTTCACGTTCGAAGAAATGTCCAAAGCTACTAGCAATTTTAGTGAGTCAAATGTAGTCGGTCAAGGGGGTTATGGGAAGGTTTATAAAGGAGTTATGGATGATGGTATAACAGTTGCTATAAAGCGGGCCCATGAAGAGTCGCTACAGGGCTCACATGAGTTTTGCACGGAAATCGAGCTGCTTTCAAGATTACATCACCGCAACCTCGTCTCATTGGTTGGATTTTGTGATGAAATGGATGAGCAGGTTTTTACTTAACCCAAATAGTTTTGATCAATGTTTTTTTTACCATATTATGTCTGACTTTTTTACTATTTGATATTTTTTGGTAGATGCTGGTTTATGAGTTCATGCCAAATGGTACTTTGCGTGATCACCTTTCTGGTAATTATACTTCTTACCTCTTTGCATATGAAACTTTTATTTTTCTGTCCATATTTAGAAAATATTTTCTCCTATGCAACAGTTAAGGGCAACGAGCCTTTGAGTTTTCTTAGAAGACTACACATAGCACTGGGGTCTTCTAAGGGAATATTATATTTGCACACTGAAGCAGACCCGCCTATATTTCACCGAGATATTAAGGCAAGTAATATTTTGTTGGATTCCAAGTTTGTACCAAAGGTGGCTGATTTTGGTCTCTCGAGGCTTGCACCCGTACCAGATATTGAAGGAACCTTACCCGGTCACGTCTCAACTGTTGTTAAGGGAACCCCTGTAAGTGACAATTTATCTTTTTCCTTTTGAAATTAATGCGCCAAATTTAACTAAGTATATTCTTTTTAATTAACAATTTTTTCTTTCTTCCTTTTTCAGGGATACCTTGATCCAGAGTATTTCCTGACGCATAAACTAACAGACAAGAGTGATGTGTACAGCCTTGGAGTCGTTTTTCTTGAGCTATTAACTGGGATGAGACCAATTGCTCATGGGAAAAACATTGTTAGAGAAGTAAGTTACTATGTTCATGAATTCTTCAAAATTAAGGAATGACTAGTAGAGGAGGGGTTCAAATGCCTCCATTTTTAAAACTACAACAACTTAAAATTTAAATCTTGAATGTCAAAGCTAGATATGATCTATATCATTTTCTCTATGCACACGTAAAAGATCACGACGTTTTGATTTTGTTTTAATTAGTATCAAGAATTTGCAAAAATTCACCGATGTGGATAAATCCTGGACCTTGATTTTACAACATATTGATTCGTATTAAATCAAAATCGAAAAGCGATAAGTTTTTATGTGCATGTAAAGAAAATAATATAGATCACATCTAACTGTTTTATTTTGACATATAAATTTTAAAATTTTTGTTATTAAAAAATTAAAAGTTGGAGGCACAAAAAATGAAGGCATTTGAACCCTCCTCTGATTAGTATGCTGTCACATAATAAAAGGAAGATGTATTTTATATTACGCGGAGGAAACTTGTAAATCTAAACAAGTGACATCATAATTTTGGAATTATAGGTGACTTTGAAGTGCCAATCAGGCAATACACTGGAAGTAGTCGACAGCCGCATGGACCCATATTCAATAGAGTGCATTGAAAAATTCATCTCTCTTGCGCTTAGATGCTGCAGGGACGAGCCTGATTTGCGTCCCTCCATGTCAGAGGTTGTCAGGGAGTTAGAGGCGATCTGGCGGATGATGCCTGATGCACATTCATTGACCACAGATGACTCGTCAGATCTGAACCCCAAAAAGATGTTACATTGTAATTCATCGACCTCGTCAGTGATGGGCAACACCTTCCTCTCACCCAATGAGTTGAGTAGTGAAAACACAGAGAGCGGGTTGCATAATATCACTGCTCGGTGAATCCGTAGACTTCAGTTCTTTTTTTTTTTTCATAGGAGGATGGTTTGCTTGTGTGTTTTGATGACGGTGCATGTAAAATGGATGTACATTCTGTTGATTAGGTCTGTTCTAGTGACTGATGCTGTCTGGTGATACTGATATTGTACAATAGATAAAAGATGTATCATCATAGAAATTGAGTTTTGAAATTACAGGTTGTAATGTGCTAAAATTTCAGAGAAAACATTCTTGGTTTAAAAGATTCTTATACAATGCAGAATTCTATTTGGTATTCTATCTACAAGGACAATTTTTTTATGTTATTGCCCTGCCAGCATATAGAGAAATTCATTGTTTATAAGCATCCGAGAATGTGCACATAAGAATCTGTGGCTAGGAGCTAAATAAATTGAAAGAGATGAAATTTTAAAATATTACATATCAATGGGCCTCAAGGCCCGCAAAGAAGGCCCGTATTATTAGTACAGTCTGAAATTAACGACAGAGTAGTTTTGGCTTCATGCAGCGACCCAGACCATAGAGTCAAAACAGCATTACATATGATTCGTGCTCTGTATGAAGGAAAACCTGATTTGTCAATATCTTTACCAGTAACATGGTTGAAAGATCAGTTTTCTTTCAAAGAAATACCAGATATCAAAGATCAGTCATTGTATCCGATCAAAATTAAACATTCACATTGATCCGGTCGTGTCATGTTAGAGGTTAAAGTTAAACTATTGTCTTCTGATTTTGATCACATTTTACTCTTATTTTAGTATCCTCTGGAAACAGGAATATTAAAACATGCCCCTTTTGGAATTGGGGATTAGCCACCGACCAGCTGATGCTTTATTTTGTTAACAAACTCTGTTAGTAAAATATGGAGTTATACAATTAATAGAAATCTTCAAGAATTACTGCAGACAAAACAAACAAACAAATTATGCCAATTAATTAATTAACCAAAACTGAAATTCTCACTAGCTTATTATTCAAGTAAAACAAACATCTCGTTCTCAGTTCTTTTTAGATAGCACTTAAATAACAAAGAAAGAAAGATGAAGAAAAAAATAAATTGAATGTCTCGAGTTATGTAACATTACAGCGCTGCATTCGGTCAAGTCACGTCTCGTCTGTCAGAACTCAAAGGTACAGATAAATAGAAGAAGAAAGTCCGATGAAAAATTATATTATAATTATTATTATTATTATTTAGCGACCTGTTTTAGCCCTTTTCATGCCTCCGTTATCACCAAAAGGAGAAACACTACCGCTTGGTGGGTGCGGGCTCTCTTCTCTTAGAGAAGAATTTAACATGGCCAATTCTCTCAGCTGTTGTCTCTTGTAGAAATCCTGCGACTCATCCTAGAAAATAATCATACAACATGTTAACTATACAGAAATGATGATGTACTACTAAACAGGAATTATATTTATCAATGTGCCAGGTTGCATTGCATTTCCAGTTGTTGGTACCCAGGTAAAATGGTACTCAACTATAGGATTAAAGTCGAATTGTGGGACATCAGGAAAAAAAAAAAATGAGAGAACTAATTCCTGAGCCCTTATGGGTACCTATTGGTACAGCCCAAAACACTCAACAGCATCCCTAAAAGCAACATTTTGAAAAGAACATACATCCTACCCTAGGTAACAAAAAGAGAACACAAAATATACCACAGGCTTGAGTAACTCCTCAATTATTTCTTGAGCATGTCTCAATCTCGCATCTATAACATTTGATGGTAACTCAGCTTCAATCAATATATGCAACGGATCATCTAAATGCTCATACCCTGGTCTCCCCTTAAGTTTCTCCTCCTGAATCAAAATAAAAAATAAAAAATAGAAACATAACACCTTTTTAGTTTGATCTATTTATAATTGGAATGATCCTATAAAATCATATGTTATTTTATTTACCTTATCAGGGTCCTTAATTGAGCCTTTTCCTCTAATGTAAACACGACAACCTGTCGAAGCCTCCACCCTTTTTAGTGAATTCCCCCTTGGACCGAGAAGTCGTCCGACAAAATTGAACTAAATCCAAATAAAAAAAACAAATTAAAATCTCAACACAAAAGGCATTTCAGTTCAGAGGGAGGGAAACTGTTTCTTTTACACAAGACTATTAAACAGTTCACCACACAATAAGTCTTTTCTTGAACAATATGAGATTGACATTTGAAAAATGCAAGTGGAATTGTGAGCAAGATAGAATCTTAAATAAAAAGGTTCAAAAGAAAAAAAAGATAACATACATTTGGGTAAGTGTCAACTGGTATTTCCAGACGCAAAATTTTCTTAACAATGTAAGAGTTAGGGCTTGGTGGTGCTCCTTGCCAGTCCATACCCATTCCTTGAGGAAACCCTAATCTCTGTTAAAGCAAATAATGCATATTCAATTAACCAAATATTCACACTTAATAACCAGAAGTTAAAAAATTTAAATAGAAATGATGTTTATGTTAACAATTGCTTGAATACCTCAGGCTGGGGCCCACCCCACACACCGAAACCAGTTCCACCAAGACTAGAGAGCCGATTGAAAGGAGAAGAAACCGGGCTTGGGCTTCCATTGAGGATCCGATCGTAATCGCCAACTCCATTATTCGGTAACATGTTTGTTACTCTCATTAGTTCTGCACAAATACAATTTGAATTATTCAATTAAATAACTAGCAATTTTTTTTACTGTCAGCTCAGATAAAACAGAAATTCCTTTAGCATACTGCATTGTTACATCTCTAAATAGAACGATAGTGTTATTAAGTACTAATATTAACAATTGTCTGATTTTGATTAATAGTTTGATTAGCTAACAGCTCTAGTTTAGCACCAAAGCAATAATCATACTTGATAGAAGATAGTTTTATTATTCTATATAGTACCATTTTCTCTGGTAGAAAAGAATGCGGTGCCAGTACTAATAGTATCTCTCCTTACTGCATAAGCTAACTATACCATTATCTTTTAATAGAGACAAATTAATGTTAAAGTTTCAGCTACTAGCAATCAGTTTTCAGGTAATGATCAATTATCTCTGGTATTAATCCGGTGCCAGTACTAATATTAACAATCTGTTTTCAGGTAATGAGCTACCTGCTTCTCTGATCAAATAAAAATATGATTAGCATAAAACTCAGATTATTCCTGATAAAACAAATTAAATTAGGGTATATTGCTTCCTTCAGTGCTAATCTGGCAAATAGAATGAGCTTGAAAGGCATACAGAATCAAGATTCGATTATGAATTAAAAAAGGAAATAATGAACAGAGCAGCAATGATATAATCTTTAAAAAAGTTTGTTTATAAATGGACAGAAGAATATGGAGTAAGATTTGATTAGGACAGTAATCTGAATTATGCAATTTATGGTAATAAATATTGCATTAAAAAGAAGTACCTTGACTCAACAACCGACTACAAATGGGAAGAACTTGCATAAACGGACCCAGCTTTTGATGCTCCGCTAATAGCTCTGCCAAGTATTGACTAGACGAAATAAAAAAGAAAATATACAAATGTTTAACCCAACATTTAAAAATCAAATCAAATCAAGTCAAAGATTTCATCTTTAAGACTACCTTCCGATATCAGGGGTGGCTCTAATCTGTGGCGATAGGGTTCTCGCCGGAGAGAAGTTAGGGGTGGATAACCCTGACATGGTTTGGTTTTCTATAGAGAAAGAGGGGAGAGAGGATTGGGATTAGACAGAGGCAGAGGCAATAGCAAAAGCTGCTATCTTCGATGCTTTTTCTTTGTTTCTCAATGTAGGAACGACTTGATTTGATTTGTAGAGACTGTACAAATTTGCTCATACAAAATGAAAAGAAAAGACCCAAAGACAAAAGAGGTAGTAGACTAGTAGGAGTAGTAAATGGTGACAATAAAAATGTGTGGTTTGTTTTAGCTTTTAGGTTTTCGCTGTGCTTGGAGGCTATTAGGGATTTTGAGGAGGCGAAGTGTTGCTCTTTCGTAGACTTTTCACACTGTCACTGTGTATGTGTGTGTGTGTGTGCGTGTTTGTGCGTGAGAGAGAGAGAGAGAGAGAGAAGAGAGAGAGAGGGCTTAAGAGTTATTGCTCATTATGCCTTGACCCATTCCAAACCCTACCAATACTAGTACCAAACTACCAATTCATATAACCCAAGTTAACATAATATTTGAGTTTTGATCCGGACCGTCCGAATTTGACACAAGATATTTGAGATTATTGTATAACGGTTCTCAAAATAAATAAAAAATTGTAGATATTTTTTTATGATTTATAATTTCAGATATATTATGTATCGAATTTGACACAATTTCAAGAGGTTGGCTAAGATACAAACGTTTGTTCCTAGTCTTCGGAACAAATGTTTCGGTTTTCCAATTTTCAAAGCCCAAACAGTCAATCTAAACCGTTAGATATTCAATCTATATTAAAATGTGCTTGCAAACCAAATTTTACATTTTTTGAAATTTTTTTACTATTTATTAAGATGGTTTAAAGGTCGTTGTTTTTCAATGGTGCAGAAGTTTAATAAAATCAGCGATTTTCAAACCATTTTAATAAATAGTAAAAAAAAATTCAAAAAATGTAGAATTTAGTCTGCAAGCACATTTTAATATAGATTGAATATCTAATGGTTTGGATCGATTGTTTGGACTTTGAAAATCAGAAAACCGAAACGTTTGTTCCGAAGGCTAGGAACAAACATTTGTATCTCAACCAACCTCCAATTTCAAAACTAAATAATTATTATTGAGTGATTTCAAATTTTAACTGGCGATCAGTATTCAATATTGCTCAAACATAAAGAACACCCTCTAATTTCTTTTTACTCCGATGAAATTCAATGGTGGTAATTTTGATTGTGACAGTAATTCAATTGTAAATATATAATTTCATGAGGTAATCGTAAATGTGCACTTCAAAGAAATTTTAATATTCAATTTAGTAGTTATCACTTGCACATTCTTAAAGTTACATTTCATAGCAGAGTTAAAATATCTCATTGTTTACGTAATGCTTCATTCTTATTTTCATTTTCAAAATCATACAGTGAATACGAACAGATCAATATGATATCTGTACTAAATATGCTTGGAGACTAAATTCTTTTGTTATTTTTTAAACAAGCACAAAATTATTCTTTTTGTTCGCCCAAAATCTTCTAAAAAGCAATGATTTGTGCAAGAATAATCAGAATTATTTAATTCAACTCTCATAATAACAATGTCACCATAAAAAAGACAATAAACTAAGTCATTCTTGCATTCTCCTTCAATAGCATGCATGTATTAGTTTCTTATCACATATATGATGCAATTTTAATTTTCTACATCTATGTAAAATAAGCCCGTTTCCACATAGTACTTAATTTGAATGAAATTTTTATAACTACTTTCTTTATCTTTTTAGAGGAAAAGACAGTGATCATCCCATTCAAATTTCAATCTTCGTAATAAATTTTATATTCAGATTTCTAACTCGTAACTCTCATGTGGAAATTATTGTCTTTTTTACTTATTAAATTAAAAGTTGATTCTCTCTGTAGTTATTTTAGGACTTAGAAAATATTTTCAAAATTAGCGGATTTTATACAACCGAATCTAGAGTTCTTATTAAAGCCCGTAGATAGGGGTGTCAACGGGTACGGTAAGGGTCGGGTAGAAGCATTTTCATATCCGTACCCGTTACAAATTGTCCTTACCCGTACTCTACCCTTACCCGCTACAAATTATCTTACCCGTACCCTACCCTTACCCGTTATAATTGTCGGATAACGAAACAGTAGCGGGTAAATAACGGGTAATACTAATATAATAATTATTTTTATTATTTTTTAAATAATACATTAAAACATATATATTTCATTTCACACATGTATAATACTTTATTGAAAAAAAAATTATGATCATGCTAAGTGCAAGTAAACCAATTAAAGTGCTCTTTCAATGCTTATTAATATATATAATATGTATAATTTTTTTTATAATTACCCGATCGGGTAACGGTACGAAATAGGCTTTACCGGTACCCGTACCCTTAGCCCGTTTAGATAACTGGAAAAAAATCTTTATCCGTACCTGTACCCGATAAGTTTACGAAAAAAATCTTATCCGTATCCGTCTTATCGGATACGGTACGGGTCGGGTAAATAGATAAAAGGGTGCCATTGACACCCCTACCCTTAGAGAGCTGGGGAATCCTGTCAGTGTCGGCAACTTTGTTTTGTCTATTTCGCACTTTAAAAGAACAACATAAGAAACATTTGGTTTTAAAAAGTTTAACTAAACAATATTATAATTTTGAACACATACTTTCTGCGGTATTGATTAAATATGATTGAGATAATTGAAATATTTTGTTAGCACGAGATGAAAGCAGGAGCAAAACTTGACTTTGAGTATAGAGGTGGCTAACTGAATAAACACCGTATATAAAAATATTTTAATAAAAACCAAATCTATATAACACAAAATATTCACCAGAGGAGGAATCAAATTACACTTTTTTTTTATACACTTTGATGCTTACCATTTTGAAAGTCCAAATAGTCGATCCAAACCGTTTAACATGATGGATATATTAAAATGTACTTGGAGATCAAATTTTACATTTTTTTGTTTTTTTTACTATTTATTAAGATGGTTACAAAATCGTTGTTTTCAGACCATTGAAAAACAGCGATTTTGTAACCATTTTAATAAATAGTAGAAAAATTCAAAAAAATGTAAAATTTGATCTCCAAGCACATTTTAATACGGTGATCATGTTGAACGGCTCGGATCAACTGTTTGGATTTTAAAATAGCAAAAAATTGACCTATAAAAATGTTGGAGGTCGCTTAGCCACTCTGAACTATCTTACCTTTGGCACCATGGCTTAAGAGGATAAGGCTTAACAATTTAATCTTTACTAAAGAGTTGGTGTTTGGCAACAACTCAAGTGAATTAAGCTGGGTATTGTTAAGCCTCAACTCTTTAGCGCTAAGGAAGCAAAATACTAAGCTTAAAATTGGCTTAAGAGGAGGCCTTAAGCCCGTCTAAGGCATAGGTGTTCCGCCTGCTTAAGACCTTAAGAAAAGCTAAGGAGCCTTAATCCGCGTTGCTGAACACATACAACGTGATAAAGCTTTTGTTTTAAGTTAAAATGTAAATGTAAAAAAATATAAACAATCCTATCATAAGCCTTAAAAAAAATGTAGTTCATTTAGAATGCGGAATATAAAATGAGTCCGAGAATGTTCCAAAACAATTTTAGTTACACCTCAGTATTTCAAAATTCTGATCTTACCATCTATTGATAAAAAAATTATATATTACCATGTGTGCGTGATGGTGTGGGTCCCACCATATGAAAATCTCCAAAAATCAGCTCAAATTGATGGTGACACACAAGGAAACTCATGGCGCAGCACCACGGTATGCATGCGGTAAGTTTTCAATTTTACATAAATTAATGATAAGATCAGAATTATGAAATATTAAGATAGTAACTAAAAAGTTTCAGAAAAATAATTCTGTGTTTATAGCACCTAGGTAAACAACATGTATGTTTAATACAAAGGAGTGAATAGATCAGGGGCGGACCCAGAGTGTTCCGAGGGGGGGGGGGGGGGGGGGCAGATTTATTGGTCTCGACCGATTTTGTCCCTCTAGAATTTTTTTTGCTCCCGCTGGATGTTTGATTTGTAATTCGGGTTAAATTTAATATTAAAATTGAAATAAATTTATTGAATTTTGATTGGTAATTAGAATTATAAGTTAGAGCATCATAAATTACAAGTCAAAGCATTGGAAACTATAAGTTAAAATATTATTTTTTATCGAGTATCTAATTAATTAATGAATTTAAATCCGATTAGGTATTTAAACCCGATTCGATATTTTTTTATCACCGACAAAAATTCTGAATCCGCCCGTAGAATAGACAGTGTTGTGATGTGAAAGTTTGTTCTGTGACTTATTCTAGAATGGGCCATTTGTTAAGTTTCTGGTTGCTATAGTCGCATAGATTTGACTGGACATACCAGCAAATAGTTGAATTCTGATCTGGTACATGATATAATCAAATTAGATCTGAAACTGTTTAATACAAATCTGTACGAATCTTAAAGACAGATTCATTTATTCCTATTATGACATTTGATTTAATTTTAATGAAAAATAAATTTTAAAAATCAACATCCAACAATTGTCAACATTTAGTAGATTATTATGAATATTTGATGCTAATTAAAATAACATTGAAATATAATTTTTTATGTGTCAAAAAAGGCTACATACACAAACAGCATATAATAGTTTTCTAATGATATCTGAGTTTTAGATTTTAAATCATTAAACCTTTAAAATTTAAAATATAATGAAAATATTTAAGATGGAGCATTTGATATTTACAAAGCAGTTTTGGCTTCATACAGCGCACAAACCATATGCATAGCTGTTTTTCTATAGCCCATGTGCTGCGTGAAGCCAAAACTACTCCGTTAATATCTTTACCCAAATTTTGCAAAAATATATCATCTCTTATAAATATGGTACGTAGATGTGGCAATCAATGGCCATAAACAGTAGCTTAAAAATTAAACAGAAAAAAGGCAAAATGGGTCCAGTAACTGGAGATAAAGAAACTCGAGTTGCATTGCTTTCCACTTTCAAACAAAAGAGCGAGAGGTGGGGCCCAGTAATTAGACATCTTGGTGTATTTTTAGGCAATCTTTTGGTGGGTCTTTTTGCTGTCCTTTTCTCCAGCAGCATGAATAATCTAATTTTGGTATCAACGAAAGATGAAAGATGAGCATTTTTAATTTATTTTATTTTATTTTCTGGAAATTTTCATATCTTTCAGGTTCATACAAAAAAAAAATCAGGAACTTGTAGCATTTTTTTCTTTTTTTAAATAAATAAAACTGGAACCTGTCCGCACTGCTTACGTCTATGCGGTCTCGAATGGTGCACAAACACCGCTAGTTTTCGCTTTAACCTTTTCTAGCATTAAATGCGCTACACACCGTAGGAAATGGTGGCCCAGGTGGCAGGTGCAGTGACATTTTATTTGTAGTACATTTTACTTTTGTTCTTTTCCGGAAAGAATGCCGTATGGATTCTCATGTAATTTATAAAAAAGAATGAGAATTTTATTTTTTATTTATTTTTTATTTCAAATATTTTTATTTGTCTATTATTATTTCTCCTTTTCTCTCTCTATTTATTTTGATAGAGGAGAGAAAAAACAACCCTAGTCTGTAAAAAATCATTATCAAAACAAGCTATGGAAACAAGTAGAAAATTAATTTCAGGTGCATTGTATATATTATCCTAGAAACTTATAGTTTTTTTATTTTCTTAATCTTATTTTTATTGACAATCATTAGTGTTTAATATGAATTTCCAATTTCTCGTAATAGTTAGGAAGACATGATAAAAATATTCTGCTATTCGAGATTAATCAATATATTACTGTTAGGGTTTTAAAGAGAAGTCAGAAACAAGAAACAAAATCTTATGAGCAAGCTTAATTGTATTCATTGATTTCATTATTACATAGAGTACAAATGACATAATTTATAACAACATAAATCTCTAAAAAGAGAACTCTATAAATGACAGTCCTAAAATACCCTATACTAAAATACTAAATTCTTCCTCCTTAATATAACTTGCCAAGCATAGCCTACTATCCTGACATCCTGCTAAATCAAGCCTGATGAAAATATATGATGAGATGAGAGGCATACACAACAATTACAATAAAATTAAAAACCTAAACTAAATAATATCAATAAAAATTATAGTTAAGGGCTTGAGAACCAGCCTTTGGTCTAACAAATATACAATGTCTTCTGTGTGGGAGGTCGCATGATTCGAAACTCAGATGAGAGATCTCTAAAGAATATTAAAAACAGTTGGGTAGCTTGACTCCAACTTTACTAAAAAAATTATAGTTAAGGGCTCTATTATAATTAAACAAAATGCTACAAATAATAAGTGATGAAATTTATTACTAATATTAAAAAAATTATGAAGTGTTGGTAAACAATAAAAGGAGTGATTAAATAAATTAAAAAATCACCTTAAAGAGTTCAAATTGAATTCGAGTTACTTCATGATACCGATCAGTGCACCGAATTACCAATGTTGTAATCATGCATCTTGAGACAAAGTTGAGGTCGGACCCATTAAAAGATTTGACAAACCAAATGTATCCTATGTATCATAGGATTAGGATATAAGCCGAAATTATCATGAAATTTCACAGTGGTGGGCCCAAAAGAGGTAGTCGATCCGAAGAAAAATTTCCTGACCAAAAGAGTTTGCAAAGGAGAACGGAAGAAAGAGAGGCTAAACTGTCTTGAAAAACTTTATGATTTTGTTCACACGATATACCGATATGAGGTGCATGTACACACTTCCTTCTCCTTCTATTACACCATCGTTTCGTGGAGCATACCCTAAAGGTTAATTCTCAACAACTTTTTAAGCAAAACTATTGTTGTTAGAGGCGGAGTCAGACTTTCAAACTATGGAGATAAAAAACATATGGAGGTGCAATCATATACATTATTTTTTATCGAGAAGAGTAAATTTTATAATATCAAGTCAATTTCACTCTTAATTATATAAAAAATCATATCTAAATACAAAAAAATAAAATAATGGAGGTCAATTGACCCCATTTCTTCTTAATGCCTCCGCCCCTGATTGTTGTCAAATACTAGAAAGCAAAATTATTATATTATTTAAAAAATCAGGAATGACAAGAATATCACCGAAAATTTTCTTAATATAAAAAAAAATTCAAAATTTACAAATCTGCACCAATATTTAACTTATTTCCAGATCTGCTCAAATCGGAAAATTATTTCCTGGATCCAGCCCCTATATTCGGAAAATAATTTTCCGGATACAGAGGGTCTCTTTCCGGAAAATTATTTTATGGATTTGGGTTTTTTTAATTAAATAGGAAATATTATGATTTATTTATTTTTGTATTGAAATATTAGAAATATTTTTATATTTTTTTAAAAATAGATGGAATACTATATAATTGAATTTATTAGAAAGAATACAACAAATAATCCGGATCAACGTTTTTCAGGCCAATTTTTTGCGGTTGTAAGAAAAATTAAAATATTTCTTTGTGTGTTATTGAAAAATAAAATAAAAATGTTTTCGATCTGAGTTATTGATCCTGGTTCAAAAGTCTCTTATGAGTACATAAAGAAAATATTGTGGCCCTTCTAGTACATTCAAATTCTAAGATTTTTTTGCTTACAACCGCAAAAAATTCAACCTGAAAAATGTTTATCCGGGTTATTTGTCACAGTCTTTCTAATAAATTCAATTATATGTATTCTATATATTTTGAAAGAAATATAAAAATATTTCTAATATTTCAATACAATAATAATAAATCATAACATTTTCTATTTAATTAAAAGTACAAATCTGGAGAATTATTTCTCGGAAAGAGACTCTTTGGATCCAAAAAATAATTTTTCGGTTTGGGTAGATATGGAAATAAGTTGAATTTGGGTGCAGATTTGTAAATTTTGAATTTTTTGAATATTAATAAAAGTTTGGGAAAATAGTCAAAATACCAACTATTTTAATATCCCACCACTCGCCTAGAAGCCTAGAAGTGTGACAGGTAGAATTTCTTAAAACTCTTCATGTAATTGACTGGTCTGACTTTTAAAAGGAACATAAATTTAATAATTTGTACCGCTTCGTTTTCTTTTGTCATGAACGATGTGTAATCTTTCATGCTCAAGTTAGACGAATTGTCTACTATACAGATACAAAAATGTCTCCATCGATCCACCCAATTTGTACCGCATCCGCATGCATTGATTTTGGGAGTGTTTTGTTGAAGCTCTTCTTCATGAATTGTGTGTGCTGCTTTATTTTCACTGAATCATTTATGCAACTTACTCTTTAACATTTGCCAAGATTTAACTTTGGCTGATCCGCTTCCGTGGCCGTGCACATGCTGTCCCTTACTACGAATGAGAGAGACACACAACATAGGATTCTCTCTCTCTCTCTCTCTCTAGAAAGAAAATGGGCATTGCACGTTGAGTTAGGCAGAGACAGATAGAGGTTGAGAGGGCCTCTCCGTTGTGTTCCCCTCGTACCTTTGTGCATCATCTATTCATCTCACCTCATCATTTTACAACTTCAATTTTTTCTTATTCTTCCCACCTTACAATAAGATGAAATTAGCAGGGCGGACCCAGGTGTATCATAGTTCTGACCGACTTTGTCCTCCATGAAATTTTTTTTGCCCTCCTCTGGACGTTTGATTTATAATTCGGGTTAAATTTAGGGTTAAAATTGAAATAAATTTGTTGAATTTTGATTGACAATTAGAATTATAAGTCAAAACATCAGAAATTACAAGTCAAAGCATTGTAAAGTATAAGTTAAAACATTGTTTTTTATCAAGTACCCAATTGGTTAATGGATTTTAAATCTGATTAGGTATTTAAACCCGATTCGATATTTTTTTTGTCCTCCTGACGAAAATCCTAGATCCGTCCCTGGAAATTAGAGCGGAACTAAAAAATTAAGATCGGAGAGAAGATGAATAAGTGCCACATAATTATATTTGAGTGAGGCTACGGTACTATGCATAGCACGGTTTGGTCCGTGCTACGGCTCAATATTTGAGTTTTCAAAATTCTAACGGTCGATCCGAGCCGTTCAACATGATTATAAAATGAATATGTACTTGCAAACCAAATTTTACATTTTTTCGAATTTGTTTACTATTTTTTTAAATAGGTAGAAAATCACTTAATCTGAAAATTTTGCACCATCCAAAAACAGTGATTTTCTACCTATCTGAAAAAATAGTAAAAAAAATTGAAAAAATATAAAATTTGGTCTGCAAGTACATATTTATGTGGAAATCATGTTGAACGGTTCGGATCGACCGTTAGGATTTTGAAAACTCAAATATTGAGCCGTAGCACGGACCAATCTGTGCTATGCATAGTACCGTAGCCTCACTCATTATATTTTATGAGGGAACTACTAATAATAATTTTGTACAACTTAAAAATTTCTAAGGATAAAAATATAAAATTTTAATTTATAGGAGATACTTAGAACCATTTTCCCTGTCTTTTTCTGCATTTTTGCCTCTAGGTGAAATAATATCTTACTTTCTTTTATTATACATAACCTCTTATGATTTGAATATTAGTTCATATAACATAACTATTAAAGAAGTAATTAATTATCAATTTGCTTGATAACAACTGGTTCATGTTTTTTTTTGTTATTAATTTTCTGAGTTTTGGCCCTTCGTGATGAGCTTTCTCTATTCATCAGTACTTAGTTTAAGAACCAATTTTTGTTTGGCTTAGTGTTCACCTTTAACAACTGTAACAGTATCTTAATCCTAATTGATACGTCCTATCTCGGGGAGAGTAGGCCGTATGTGGTGAAGTGTCTGGATTGGGGCTCGTCCTACAGCGGGATGGCAGGTCGAGGTGCGAGCGAGTTAAGAACTCGGGTGGTGTTAGAGAGATTCTGACTCTGACCTATGCGATATCTCTTTGAATGCAAAATTGCGATCCCCGTTCAATGAGCCTTTTTGCCTTGTATAGGCCGACTCATAACTGCCATCTCGTGTGGTTATGAGAGATGGAACGGTTATTTTGACCACGTTTGGTGGTTATCTCGCATTAAGTCGGTGAAAGCTCATTTCGGGCCAGACCTGTCTTTTTGGGGTCTTCTATTAAGTCTTTTTTATTCCCGGGTCCTTAGTCAAGGATCTCGGACTTTGGGCATTTTCATCTTGGCTTCGGACTAGCTCCTAGAAGGAGTCCGAATCCCAAGTTTTCATTGGCCCAAAGTTATATTTTAAGGGCCTTGGGAACATGACCCTATTACTAATTATGTAATTAACCTCTAAATATTAATAAATATAAATGACATAATAATAATAATAAAAATGCATATTTTTAAGATTGAAAACAGGTACGGAGAATGCAGGACTGTCTGTAATAATTAATAATTAGTGAACTTTTCATTTCCAATTAACAGCACTTTCTGTTGAGTTCACATGTTCTCTGAATCTCTTTGGTAATGAAATGAAAAGGACCATGACATAAGTTATCATACGTTCCACTTTTACTTAATTATTTATACACTATTTGCATCTTTAATTTAAAAATAATTTAGATCGATCTCTGCGGATTGTCCCACGAATTAATTTAGCGTCTCGTCTCGTGCATCTTACCACCAATAAAAAAACCTTCACCCGTTTTTTTTTTTTTTTACATTTCAACTCAATTAAGCAAAAATTAGACATGGGTGAAGGCATAGAAAGAACACTTTTTGCTTCATACAAGGCACACGTGATCATTTCTTAGAGAAAAGCAGCAGCCTGTTTTTCTGATTCTAACCATTCAAATTTGTTGAGATTTGTGCATGAAAAAGTTTCTTTATCGGAATACGCGAATGAAAATTTTTGAATAGTTGAGATCGGAAAAACAAAATTCTGTTTTTCTCTACAAAAAAGCAGCAGAGTCGGATCCTGATCATATGCACCTATTTTGACCCTATTCATACAAGGCACACATCAAATGCATATTGTATTCATTCAATATTCTTATTTGTCTAATTGTTTTGTTAGTTATCCAATTATTCCAAATACATATATAGCCCACAAAAGTCAGGTACTATTGGACGGGACACGTGGAGCTATAATTTGGTAGAACAATCCACATTATTCATAACTTGGTGTTATACTATGCTAATTAATTTCCTACAATCATAACACAATCAGACAGCATCAAACAAGAAATCATGCCCTAAACCAGTAGTCTTCTGAAATGCTTAATAAGGTGCATATACTTGATCTACGAATAAAGGATTGTAACAACAATAATTAATAAAATAAGGATGTTTTTGCAAATAATTTATTTTCAAGGATGGTAGTGAAAAAATGAACAACAGAAAAAAAAACCCACGATTCCACACGACTCACTATACCAATACCAGACTAGTTTATCTAGTTCTAGTTGTCATCACCTTACATGGTAAAACCACCGTATCTGTCATATTCAGTACTTCATGATTTTGGTGCCTATTAAAATAATGTATTTAGGCACTAATCCAGGAGCTTTTCTCACCTTCAGAGTCTTCGGGAGGATCCTCTATGCCCCATCTTGAATTACAAATAATGCTGTCCAACTTACATCTCTGCATTACAAATAAAAAAAAAGAAAGAAAGATAGAACAGTAAGTAACACAGTTAGCTATGAAAAAAGTTCTAAAATTGTGGTTACTCAAAGGTCAAGAATTCGAGCCCCGCTCACTTTTCAAAAAAAAAAAAAAATTATGCAACAGCCAAAACAAGTCATTTTCCTTGATATTTAATTAATTATTAACATGAAGTGACTCGCTATACGGACTGTTACAAGAATACAATAGTAGAAATTTCTGAGACTTTTGCCTCATGGATGATGCATGTAGCCCCCAAATCAGCAGACCCAACGCTGCGGAAGTTATTTTGCTCCGGAGTCTGTGTAACTAACATTTTTATAGTTACTTTTTTTTTTGTGAGGGTCTCTGGATTCATGCATCAAAATTTATTACCCAACTTACAGTATCTATTAAAATAAAAAAGAGGGAATTTCATGTATACCCTTCAAAAATCTTAAAATGAAGTATATCCTCTAAAATTCATAATATCATATTTAGTTATTTACCCTTCTAAATTTCAAAAACTCATAAATTTACCCAATTTATTGAATTTTCTATCAAAACTCTTCTTAAATTTATAAAGTAACTATTTTACTATTTATTAAAAAAATAAAAAAATACGTAGCATGTTTAAAAGAAATATTTGGCCTTCTAATTGATCGGTTGCGAAAGAAGATGGTTCATTTTCTTACTTATAGTGTGCACAAGCGTATTCCTATAGGCCATTGTGTATACGTCACAAGTAGAGAAATGAATAGATATCGACTAATAAATGTCGTATGTTATGTTAATTAAGCTAATTTAGATGGCATGGGATTGGAGGTATTCCACTCGAATTCAGAGTAGGTTCGATGCCCATCGGACCTACTTTGGTTCGATGAGTGTGATGACCTTACGATCAGCATCAAGATTCGTGCAATCCGCATCAAAATCCGTGTATGTATCAATTTCCGTGCACACAGATTTAATACTAATCATACTGTGTTAGAGTTAATTGAACCTAAAGGGCATCGGACCTACTCCTATCTCATTCCACTCCCACCTCATACGCACCTTTTCTTGTAATATGACGGAAACATTTGATTTAGAGTTGGGACTCTGTGCTCTCCCTTTAATGCATGTTTTTAAGGAGTGATTACATGATTAATGTCTAAGTCTAATTAATAAGAGGCTAAAATTGAGTCATGCCTACATCTATTATACCTTTTCGCTCTGCATGGTTTTGTTTAAAAAAATATATAATTTATTCGGGGATGCTTTTATTCTGAGATAAAATGATGTTTTTGGATTGCTAAATTCAATGTTAGCACATTATTTGCACGTTGTTCACAGTTAATTGGACCAACTCTTAATTTATTCTTTTAGTCAATTGTATCTTTCTTAAAAAGCCTATTGATTCGTCTTTTCAAGAATCTTCACACAAACCTCAATTTTGCCTATATATAAATAAAATTATATATACGATCCTCCACGTCAGACTCTATACCCTACTTCTGCTTTTTTATTTTTATTTGGATATTTCTGCTTTTGAATACTCCACAAGTCTGATCTCGGGTGATGTGCATAAAAATAGTAGAATATTAGCTTCAAACTTAGGGATCTAACTCTGCTGCAGGTCCTGCTTTTCCGATCTCAACTATTCAAAATTTTTTATTCACGTATTTTGATAAAAAAAACTTTTTCATGCACAAATTTGAATGGTTGGAATCAAAAAAGCAGGACCCTGCTTTCTCTAAAAAAAGCAGCAGAGTCCGTTCTCAAACTTAGGGCCTGTTTGGCTGCCAGGCGAGAACGAGAACGGGCTTGGGTTCGGGTCCAATTTGAATGACTGAAATACTGTGTGCATGGGAAAAAAAAAAATTCACTCTGCCTGTTCGGCTGCACTCTTATTTTTACTGTTCACCTGAGAAAAAAAGATTCACTCAGAGTGATTTTTTTTTTCCACGACGTGAACAGTAAAAATCAGTTCCAAACTTTTTCAGTTCCTGTGCCCATTCCCCTGCTCATGTGTTCACCGAACAGGCCCTCAAAATAAATTTTTTTTCTCAAGGACACAGTGGCAGCCGAACAGGCCCTTAAAAAAAGCAAAACATTTTTACTTTTGCACGGTACGTACTGCTTCATTTAAAATATTTGGACTCTAAATTTTACTTACTTTTTTAACTAGTTATATTAACAAAGATAGTTATTGGACAGTACTTTAAAAGCCAGAGGAAAAAAAAAGGTCGACCCTTTTGGTTCAGTAGTTTCTCTGCACACAATTCATCAAAATTTGACTTGAAATATGTCGAGCAGGTTCAAATGTCTTTTATACCTCATTTGTACCTCACAATCTTATCTTTATTTCAAATTCAAATAAACAATCTAAACTGTTCAACATGATCTCTATATTAAAATATGTCTAGAGACCAAATTTTATATTTTTTGAAATTATTTACTATTTTCTTTTAGATAGATACAAAATCAATATTTTTCAGAAAATATTAACCATCCAAAAATAGTGATTTTGTACCTATCTAATAGAATAGTAAAAAAAAAAAGTTCCAAAAAAATGGTCTTCAAACACATTTTAATATATAAATCATATTAAGCAGTTCGAATCGGCTGTCTGAATTTTGAAAACAAAAATAAAAACACGAGTCATAAATAATAAATAAGACATAAAAGACATGAAACATAAAATCATTTAAAAACTAGTCAACTTTTAAATTAAACCAAATGTACTACATAACTTATTTAAATTATAAATAAGATATTATAAGTTACTCTTTTTTTATTTTATAATAGTTGTTCCGTCGGTATCACGGTTTTAAATTATTTTTGTTGTCAATATAATATATTATTCAATAGTACTTTACATTTATTAATTTAGAACTTTATGTTGTAGACAGAGATGGAGGTAGAGAGGAGTTATGGGGTCAATTACCTCTATTTTATTAATTTTTAATATTTATGTGTGATATTCTATATAATCTAGAGTAGAATGTCAAAAAAATAATGTTGACTCTATTCTTTGCACGGAAATTATATATGATTGCTCTCATATATATTTGACCTCCACAGTTTGAAAGTCTGACTCCGTTCTTGATTGCAGATGTAATCTTTGATTTAAGTCATGGTTTTTCATCAAAGGGAAAACAAGGAAATAAATCATTCTTGCATTTTTTTTTCATGAATTATAATCCCTTTCCTCCTTGCTATATAATTTTTTTAAAATAAATCACAACTGATACCACACTGCCGACAAAAGAAGCAGTTTTTTGGCATTCGGTGCGGAGACCGAGAATATGCCATTCGAGTTCCTCCATGGCTTCGTCAGTGCTTCCATCCATACGGCTACCTCCTGCAGCTGCTCCATGGACACCGCATACTTTACTACAGGATAATAAGCAACAGAAACAATGAACCTAGTAACCGAGGCCCACGTGGATCCGTTGGCTTCGCGTAGACCTGCGCACGAGCGGCGAGCCGCTCCTCTTTTCTTTTTACTGGATGCACTTGGTTCTTTACAATACGTGGACCGTACGGTCGAAACAGCGGGTAGGTGCGCATTGCAACAACAGGTTGACCTACTGTTTGATACCCAGCCCAAATTGATTTAAAAGCTAAATTTCACAGATTACAGATTTACCTTTCTTGAATTCACGGGCCGAATCACGTAGCTTTAAATCAGGTCAGCCCTGCAGTGAGTGAAATTATGGGCCTTTACACTGTCATCTCCTGGCCCACAAAGATCCAAAGTCCAATATTACCAAATTGACAATTTTAGCCTCGTGGATTTTCTCATTTTACACCCCAAAGCCACAACAACCCTCAATTGTCATCTCTCTCGGTTCTCGAACAAGCTCGATCGGTACCTGTTTATTCTTGAACCGCGAAATCAATGGCGAGACTTCACTGGTTGGAGGCGGTGCTCCCGCTTGCCATCATCGCTGGTATGCTGAGCGTCATGGGGAACGCGCAGTACTACATCCATCGCGCCGCGCATGGACGGGTTAGATCTCTTTCTTCTGTCGCAATAATTGCAAGGAATCGTCTAAACTAAAGTTAATCGATTTTGCTAGGGACCAAGAAAGTTTTTAGTTTTACATGAAGATCACTTGACTCTTCTTTTTTACCTTTTTCCTCTCTTTCAAATTGAGCCAAATGCTGTAAAATCGAAGTTGAAACCCAGATACTGTTGCATCTGAAGATCCACCTTCTGATTTATTTGGGAAAAATAGCTACTTAGAATTGTTTGGTACTCAACTACAAGTAATTGGTAGGGTTTTTACAGCTAACCAAAGTTCTGATCTTCTGCAATGGACTCCTCAAACTTTGGTGTTCTGCAGTATCTTTGGATTGCAGTAGATCAGCGAAAGTACATCTTAGTTAAAAAAAACTTAATAACCCCGTGTTCATGTCTAGTGTAAGTGGTTTCATAAGTATGCTGGTTGAATATAAGCCTTTAGATATAATATAGTGTTTGCTTAAAATTAGAGCGCATCTATTGGGTTAATCATTTGTTGTTTGTTCTTACTTTTTTTGGTTCAAATTTGATGGAATGATTGTAACTTGGGTTTTAATTTTTTCTTTTGGTGGTAAAATGACAGCCAAAACATATTGGAAATGACATGTGGGATGTTGCTATGGAGAGGAGGGACAAGAAGCTTACTGACCAGGGTGGCAATTAACTTTTTCTTTATGGTAATTTCTTTTACTTTTTTATATGCTTAATGCTTGATTTAATAAACCCTTTCAGCTTATGAATAATCGATTTTATGCTATCTATTTGTGAAACATGCAGCCAACTTTCTTAAATCTACATAATTGTTAGCACTGCATTGTAGTTTGTTAATTACAATATGCTTTACCAGGGTTAACCTTTGATGACCTAATATAATGGAATGTTGTTGAACAACAGTTTAGGAACACTTTTATAGTATTATGAAAAGGTGTACGAATGGCACGCTTATTGTTCTATATATTGTTAAAGGGGCAAATTCATGAAAAGAAATATAAAAAAAATATGATCTCAATTCTAATGCGAGATGAAAATGCACGCCCTCATACTGATGCATACTTCTTCTTTGAATGAAGAAAGCGATAAAGTTTTACCAGTTTCCTTTACTAAATGAACTCTATTTACACCACATTCAACAAAATTCAAACTAAAACCTCTGACAATCTTAAAGCTAAGAAGGGTCATTTTTGTGGTCTCAGCTATCTATTTGTCATAACAACACTTCTGCAATAAGCAGTGTTATCAGAACCAGACCGGACCGTTTGGTTGGACCCGGAAGTCATTCCAGCTTGGTCCATAAAAAAGACCGTACTTGTAAGTAATGTAACCGGTCGAAACTGGGTTTATTAATTGGGTTTTGAAAAAAAAAAAAACCAAGTTAACTGTTCAAAAATACAACTGGATTCTTTGCAGGAATAGATGGGCTTCTCAAATGTATTTACAAACTTTTTCGCTGAATATCTCTTATCTTCGAACTTTTTCTCTCTTCTTCTCCCCTAAGATTGGATTAACCAAAATATACGATTATTAGAAAAATTAAATGAATTGTGAGAAAGTTTGTGGTTCTGTGTCTCTAAAATGCACTCCACAAGCATGGCAATAGCTTATAATTCAACATTCAGTATTCAAGCAAAACAAGTTAAAGCTCTGTTGGTTCGAATTCTCAACCAAAACCTCTAGATGTAAGTTTCTCATGTACTTGGTGAATTTGTGTTGGGAATTGATAATTGGAAGGCCAATATTTGATTTACATTTATTTAATGGTGAATGTTCTTAAGGTAGTTTGATAAAATGCTCAAACCAAACTTTTCCTTCTGATTTATGGGATAATGGGTTTATTATGAGTGCAAATGGTGAGAGGCTAAAGATGCAAACACTGCCCACCTGATCGCATAATTAGAAGAGCACTGGAAAGCAAGGTCATAGTGCAATTCAGCTTCTTCGATTGGTATACTATACGTTTAAAATAGCTCGCACAGGTTTTTCCATTAAAGCTAACATATTTCACCTTACACCAATGGGCACAGCCTTACTGAGCATCCATAGATTACAGAGAATAACAACTTCAGTTAACATTTCTCTCCTATAATATTTCTTTTCTAAATAATTGAAACAAATAAGAGCAATAGCTTGGTGCCTCTGCTAATAACAAACACTTCAGAGATGGAATTACACCAGTTTTAAGAGCGACAAATATTATACTTGAGAAGTTCATTTAGCATCTTTTAGGCTTGTACATGGTACAAAGTTAAGAAATATGAGAATGTTACATCCTACTCGGTGGTTCTTATGTAAGCATCATAAGGCATATGCAATTACAAGCATTTTCATGAGTATATATTGTTTTCAGTAGAAGAGAGAAAATGAACACTTTGAAACGGCAGGGACCAAACTGGGTGGGGAAGGAGAAAACTATTTGTGTATTTGATGCTTTCTATAATCAGAAGGATCTTACTCAACCTTCATTTGCTACTAGTTTTTTTATGGAGCAGTGTACACCTCCAAGTTTACACTGACAAGTCAATGGAAAGTTTTGAATTTGGAGTTATTTCTTATTTTTCGGTGCAGGTGGAGGAAGGTGCTTCATCAGTGGATGGAAATAAATGCTCTTTTGGAGACTTTTAGAAACTTTAATGTCATCTTTTCTGCACTTTTGCAAGTTTTAAAACCAGAAGCAATTCTTCGGATTGTTGGTTTCTTTTTATATGACTCGTTTGAAGCTATCTCAAAATTTGTGTTTATCTTGCTTGTTGAGCTACATAAAGGACAATAACCTAACATGCCTTGAAATTCAAGGTTGATTTGCTCTTGTAATTGTGTTACTAGAAGTTAATTTCTATGCTTCAGTAGATTGCCGGACTTTATTGATCCTTAAATAGGGGAGCAGGGTGGGTACACTCATGACTGGGACTATTTGATTGAACCATTAGATTAACTGAATCCTTTGAGAGGACCCATTTCTCACTCAACTACAAGCACTTGTTTTGAAGGGCAACAGTCAATGTTTTGTCTCAACTGCATGCACTTGCTGAAAAGAAAGAACCATAATAATTGCTACCTGTTGTGCTTTTTTTATTTTATTTGATTGCTTCATAGAAAATCTGTGTGATTTATGTGTATACTTTGTTCCTTATATATTTCATCCAAACTGGATATACGGCACCAAAATATCATGAAATAGTGATAAAACCCATGGAGCTTGTAATAAATTTTACAATCTAATGCCTTCTTAGTAAGAGCTAGTTCCTTGTCAACTCACAATAAAAGACAATATGATATTAAACTGAAATGTTACCATCGGGAAGATATAGCACTTGTTTGCTTGTCTATGTGATTCATATGCTTCTTTGCAGTTTATATTGAAAATAAACTTACTAAGAGTTTTTAAACACCAAATTTAGAACTATAGTAGCATTAGCACATACTATCTCAAAAACATTGGATTTTGTAATGCTTGAAAAAATAATTTGCAGTGAATGCTTTTTTTTTTTATTAACAAAATATAAAAACATTGGATTTTGTAATGCTGTTGAGTTATACCACTTCTATATCCCAATTGTTGGATTGAATAATAAAAATAAGACAAATAATGAGCCTTTGATCTAGTGGCAAAGACAATGCTCTGTGTGTGAGAAATTGCAGGTTCGAAACCAAAGAAAAAGAAAAATAAGATACAGGTGATAACATACCAGATAGCAAGACTTACCAAGACGAGCTACATTTTGATATATTTGATAGCTGCTTAGTAGGAGTACTCATGTTATGATATTTATATCAGCCAATGAATATTATTGTCCATAAAGTTTGTACCCATCTTTTTCAAGGGATTGCGAAAACAAGTTAAGAGAGATAACGGTGGATGAAAAGACCATCGGAAGAAATTGATTCTAGGTACTGACCTTTGAGCATCTCTAAGTAAAAAACATCGAGTGTCTGTGTAAAAGAAGTGCTGTAGTTATTTGAGAATTGTTTCTACCAATCTACTTGTTAGAATCTTAAAGCAGTCATTTAATTTAGTAGCTAGAAATGCAAGTGCACAATCAAATAATTTACTGGTGAGTGTACTCGCCCTGCTTCCCTCAGAGAGGCAGTTTTTCTTTCCATGTCAGATGACAAAAATATTATACCTTTTTTTTAATGTTATCAGATGGTACCATTATTTGGGTCGTAACTAGACATATAATCTCGCAAGTTGGTTGTACTACAAAACCAGATTTTGCTTGGCTGTAATTAATGTTACTGGCACTAATACCAGGGGTATATTGTAATGGTGCAAAACAATTGCCAATGCAATTGATGTTGGAAACTTGTTATTGCAAGCGAGTCTCTGTGTAGTGAGAGAGAGAGAGAGAGAGAGTTTAGCAAGTATCCAATATATTTCTTTTCAAGAATGACATACACAAGTTAATCCATACATAATGTACAAAAAATAATGTGGGATTCGATCTGTATAATGACGAGGACACAAAATTGACAAGGAACACAAATTACAACAATCAAATACAAAATGAACACACCTAACAATTCTTCTGATTTCTTTCTTTTTCTTTTTCTTTTTTTGTGAGAGAAAGAGTTTCGTTTGATCTTATATGCATTAGTTGAAAACTATATAATCACGCTGAAGAAAAATCAAGAATCTACAAAATACACACCACATCAAGCTGGTAGAATAGGAGATGGTGATGGTACCTCTCTCTCCACAACTGGTGTCTCTACATCATACCGATCTAAAGAATTTGCAGTAACCTCACTGTTGGATTCTGGGTTTTGACTTTCGGCAACTGTAGTTAGTTGGGAAGAAGATGTTTCTTGGAAATGGGAAGGCAATTCAAGGTCAATATCAGTCATTATCCTCTTCAAAATCCCCTTGCAAAGAGACCACATCATCTGAATTGAATTGATGGAACTCCACAATTTCCCGTAGAAACCGATTTTCCCTTGCGTAAACAGAATTTTCATGCGCCAATCTTGCCTTCTCAGCTAGTAATGTTTCTAATTGTACCCGTATCTGATTTATCAACAAAACAAAATAATTAAATTAACAAAAGGCTTAGAACTTCAAAATATATTATTAGAGGGTTTGTCCTATATAAACCCGAGAAATGATATATGACCTATATAACACTAATACCATTATTCACGAATAATTACACTTTCTTTCCCAAATTGTGCAAACTGCCTCTGTTCCCAATTTGGGTGTTTCTGAAGAAACATGGAGAGGAAGGACAAGGGCATATTTACATCATTTCTCACTCTGTAAGGGCAAACATGAAATTTTGAGGTCTTAAAAGGACCAAAATTTGAAATTTTTTTGAAGTAAAGATGTGCTATTTACTGAGCATACCAGATCTTCATCCTCACTGGTTTTCCCCTTCTCACGGCCCTCACGTAATACTCTGTTCTCTTCTTCCAACTGAGAGCACCGCAATTTTGCAAATGCCATGTCAGCTTTTACTGTTTTCAGCTCTCTCAACAGAAGCTTTGCTTTGGCAGCCATTACATTAGCCATCTAAACAAATTAATCAGACCACACTAAAATTACACATTTTCATACTTTTATTTATTTGAACCTAAATATTAAGCATTGTTTTGTTCTCCTTTTCAGGGAGAAGGTAACTTTCTTTTTATTTTTCTTTCTTGAAACTTCAAGAATGGTATTGAAAAAATAATAATTAATAACAATGTGCTCAAGTCCTTATTTTTTGAAATAAACAATATGCTTAAGCTAATAAACTAGATCGCAACATTTTGATTTTGAAAAAGAACAAAAGGAATTTGATGAAGCAACAATAAAGAGTGGATTCAGATTCCTAGTATCTCTTACTATCTTTGAGGAAAAATTAGTATTATTTTTATCTTTCCAATGGCTGGAAGAAAGTTTTAAATACTAATGGAAAGCTAACTTACCATAAGCACCCTTACCAAGTTCTAATATCAAAAGGAAATATGATAATAAAGTAATAATAAAATATTGGTCCACATCGGAATCAAAACCAACACAAAAGAGGGCACCTTACGTCTCGAGAGGCTTTGAGCTGATTCTCTTGCTCTGCTGGGCTCATAGGTGAATTTAAATTCCCTGAGCTTGAATCTACATTTTGTAAATTTAAATTCCCTCCTTTTCTTCTGATTTGGAGCTTCTTTGTTTCTTGGATTATATCAGCTGTCCTATTCTCTACCATCGTCAGTCCCTCCTGAGAGGATATATACAAAATATACAAAATATACAACTTACAAACATCCAATACAGAAAAGAGAAATCTTGCTTATATGCTCATCAAATTTGTACATTTGCTCCCCATACACCTTTGCACTTGTAATTTAAAAGTACGATCTAAAATACTGTGCCATAACAGGGAGAAATACAAGATTTAGATAACAACAATACATTATAATATTATTTGCAATTACCTCTAGAGCATTCTTTATTTTTCCACCTATGTCTTTCAATGCTTCAGAGCCTTTCTGAAAAGCCGGGTTATCTTGCTTCTTTAATCTTTCATACGACCAGCGTGACTGAGATGGCTGAAATGTTTTACAAAACAAACAAATCCCTGAAGTAAATTTCTATAAAATCTCTGTCAAAACATTTTTTTTTGTCAATATATGATATATCAGATAAGAAACCAGGTTTTAATCTCCATTCCTAACATTTTCGGTAATTGCAAATTTAATCATGGAAGCTCAAACAGAGGTGGAACACAAGTTATAATATTTCTGAAACTAATAAAATCACACCTGAGTGGACTCATCGACCGGCTGAGGTAGTTCATCATCCTTTTGCGGATTCCCATTTTCGTCTAGCATGGATTTAGCTTTTCTAGCCAAAACGCCCCAAAATCCATTCTTTTGCTCGTTGTCGTTCAAACTTTTTATTGAAGTGTATTCATGTGTATTGACAGCTTGCACCTAATTATTGCATGTATTTTAGTACAATGAGAGATCACATAATCTTAATTTTCTTATGATGACATCAAACTGAAAAATGTTCAACCTTTATTCAGCATCCAATGTTTTTAAAATGTTACTGGTACAAATTCAATGTTACTAAATTCTATATTTCTATTCCATATCCATAAAAAAAAAACATCTAAGCATGTATCTACGCCCCAGTTGACCTGATTATCAATGCCGAGTCAGCATTCACATAGCAGCCCGCTTAACATTTCGTCAAAAAAAATAAAAAAGAATAATCGATGTTGAAAAAAAGTACTTCCGAAAAAATGTTAAGATTAATGGTACCTGGTTTTGATTTATCCCGCGATCAGAGGAGGCTGTGAACGCGGCGTCAGCGTAAGCCGAAGAGAGGGATGAATCACGGTGCAAGGCGGAGGCGCGGATAGCCTGAGCGGCGAGCGATGACGTGGACGAATCGCTATCGTCCGTACGATCTCTGTACGATCGATAATCGTCGACGAAGGTGGCCGATCGCGTCATCACTTGCTTCCTCCGGTACGCCATGGATTCAATTTAATTGAATTAAACAAATTTAATTTTCGTCGATTATTCTCCTCTTGGTTCGTTGGAAAATTTCGCGCAAAATTTTGATGTTAAAAATGTGTCTAATTTTTCCCTTTTTTTTTCTTTTCCTAATTTTTTGAGTAATCAACGGTTTGCTGTTTTTTTCTTGTTCCTTGGTTGCATCTCCCCGCTTTCTTTGCAATCAATATATTTTGGATACTCTTGGAGCACAGATGTATAGAAAAAGAGAATAAAACAGCAAAGCATACGGTTTATACGCTGTATGAAGCTAATTCCGACAATGGCTTTGTGAGGAACAAGGTGCTATGTTCCGAGTGCAGGTAATCTGTTGTTACTTTGTTTAGCTTGAGTTTGCGTGGTGGCGTACATTGTCCAGATCAGAGCAGAGCCACTTTTTTTTTTATGAACCTGCGATACCATTGCATTACCATTATAGAGGGGACCAACTACCGTACGATCTATCTGGCTTAATTCAGATCGTACGATTTGATTAGGGGTGAATTTCTGATTTAATAGCAACCGTTCGAATTTTATCCATCGAGGAGATCAAATAATTGCACTTTCATATATATGTAGCGGATTCAAATTGGGTTGTCATACACATTATATTCTCTTCGGATAAAAGAAGAAAATAATAGGAATTTGGATCCCCAAGTACCTGAGGTGCAATTAGTAAATCTGGACCGTGAGTTTTTTGAACCTAGCATGAATCTCAAAACATATTCTTTTATAGTTTCTATAAGAAATGGATTGAGTTTAGCTCGGATGGAATTAATCTCGACCGTCTGTTTATATAGATTGTTAATCATATATCTGGAGGATACGGACTGGAAAATTTAGATCTCCAGATATCTGATGTGCAATAAATAAATCCGAACCATTTATTTAACCTGACACAAATCTCAAAGCTGATCTCCTACAGTTGAGCCCTTCGTCTGTATAAATTGCACTTGAGGTACCTCTGGGGGATGCGAACTCTCAAGTAATAGAGGGGACGTTGTTTGCACACATGTCGCCGATCGCAAGGCTACGTATATATAATACATATAGAAGACTTTTTAAAAAGACATACAGCTCTAGCCAACCTTTTTCATTATAGCATATTAGCATTGCTTTTAACAGGCCGACAAAATATTTTTTCATCTACTTAAAACACTTACTAGTATCGTGCCCGTGCGTTGCAACGTAATATATGATAAGATAACAAAAATAAATTCTCATACAAAATGACAAATTTTCATAAAAAAAAAACTAGAAATATATTCTACATTTATCACAATAATATGTATAGAAATAAGGAGGTAGATAAATAAGGAAGTGAATAAAAAATTGATTTGCATTGTGATCCGCCTGTCTAGAAAATTTCAATTGAAGAGAGAGAAATAAAAAATAAAAAAAAAAAACGACAAATTATATCGCTAAATTTTAGAGTCTGTTTAATTTTAATGGTAACACATCGTGTGGGGAGTATATGTTTGTAACTAAATTTAAACTTCTACACATAAAACAGATGCATTTAATCAAAGAAGATATATTATGTGATTGGAGAGCTGAGATTAAATCCAAAAATTAATCTTTCAATTGTAGCCTGTTGGCGGATTGGACACCCAACGTGCTTAATAATGAAATGGAGATATGTACACTTTATAGAAAAAATTTAGAATAACTAGTAAAATTATAACCATTATGGAAGGTTAATTTTTCATAATTATATATATATGTGTTTTATCTTACGTTCCATTTTTTTTTTCATATACATGATTTCAAAATGGATATTGAATAAAATAGTTTTTCTACAGTGTGTTCCATTGTATTTGTGGACTGGAAGTGAATATAAAAATGATCAGAAAAGGACTTTAATCAAATAAAATATGTTTTACTACAAAAGTAATCTAATAAATATTTGTACAAGTATTAGGACATATTTGATGTTGAAAAGTTATCTTTGACGATTTAATCGTTTTAAATTAGTACGGAATAAATAAAAAACATCTTATGCAAACAACAAGTAGTTAAGAATGCATATTATTAGCGGTTATGCTAAGTAAAATATATTTATAAATTTCTAATTAATCTATAATAAGTATTTGTCCATGTATTAGCTAACACTTGAAGTATATAAATTTCAAATATATTTATAAATTTCAAATTATCTATAACTACTGCAATTAATCCTCATAATCGCATAATCGCATAGTTTGCGCTTGTCTCTCTTGAATCTGATTGTTGTTTAATATAGCGCCCACAACAAGACGAAGATTGGAAATGTGGATATTATGTCATGTTGTTCGTGCATGACATAATAACTCGCTTTCTCGATATTTTTCCGAACTTAAATGTATGCATATTTTTTTCCAAAGATATGCATATTCAATGTTGCTTAAAAAATACACAATTAAAATTATAATTGTGTTCTTCTATCATTTAAAAAATGCAGGAGTTTCTCAAAAGTTACAATGAAACAAACATCGACTACATCCGATCACTGTGGGGTAAATTTTTCTTAAAAGAAGTATTAGTGGAAAAAAGTAAAACAATTTAGGATGTGTTATTTTGTAATAATATAGGATTATTGTAATTTGGTGAACTTGAACTTATTTAATTTTAAGTATGTGTTGATCTTTATTTCAGATTGTTACATTTCAGACTGGTGTTTCATATCCTGATGCTTGTTTCATATATAGGCCAACAAAAATATATGGTAGTTGGCTAAATATTAAAATTATTTTTTAAAATAAAAAATAATTCAGGATCGGTTGTTAATTAAAAGACTGATCTTGATTAGAGAATCAGGATTGGCTAATTAATAAAAAAACCATTCTTGATTATTGCAAATTAAAATCAGTATCAGCTAATACCAAACGACCGTTCCCGATTAGGGAATCAGTATCAGCTATCTCACCGATCCTGATTAATAGTATTATCAGTAACGCCTGAGTCAGTATCGCGCATAGGTCCGTTTGTGATTCCTGTTTTTTACTGTTCCTGAAATCTGATTCTCCACTAGTTAGTAATTCTATATATATGAGCCGCCGCGCTATGGCCTGATCTAATCTAAGCAATATCTATTTCTTCTCCTTCATACTTTCCTCCTATTAACACTCACCATATCTCTCTACCCCATCAAATTCAGATTCTGTTTTCTTCACAGTTGAGAAAAGAATCAACCACGCAGGGTTTCTGGTGGATCTGACGCCACAGACAATGATCGAAGACTTTCAACCTGCGTCAGGGAATCCATCATTTTGAGTCTAAACTGATTCGTGCCTGATTCAACCTTGGATTTGATTCATTGCTAGCTGCCAGCTGGTGACTCGTTCTATTGGTAAATCTTGCTCATCATCAGATCCAACCAACGCCAAAACCTCATGAAGCCCGGCCGGTTGACACCTCAGCAGAACTCAAAGACATTTCTCTTCACCACCTCTTCCTCTCCGTGCCCTCGATCTGGACTAGCCACAAGGGGCCGATCTGTCAAGTTCTACGATGAAAGCCATTCTGTTGCTCCGTCTGAGTAATTTTCTTTCAGGGGTAATTTAGAGTATTTCAAAGTTTCCAAGTACTTAGTACTTGCAATATTTACAACAACTAAATGATTTCAGTATACTGTTAAAAACTTTAAAGCTGACACATATCTATGAGTTTTGCTTCTGTTTTTGTTTCCACTTTCCAGTTCTCTAAAACTAGCTAGTCTTGCTTTTTCCAATTTCCACAGTTAGTTCCATTATAAATCAAGATTGAACTTTGATTCAGGCTTCCTAAGGTTGTATATTTCATTATATGCATCTGTACCTTTCATCTTACTTCGATCTCACCTATATTATTTCTTGTTATATATATATCTATTTCCATATATTCTTTATCATTAGGCAAGCTATTCTTAATTTTATCTAATTTTTATGTCATTTAGAATCAACAAATGGTGCAAGGGGCTGGGGCTTCTAATATAAATTGTTGTTGTAGCATTTATGGAGACAGTGAGGGAAGCTAGAGTGAGCTTCCTTCAGCCCACTCATGGATGTGTGTTGGATTTGAATTAGCTGCCGACTCATTGATTCAAACACTCAGTGAACAAAACAAAGAAGCAAGTACTTTTTAGCTATAGCAATGCTGAGTGGATGAGTGAATGATGCGGGAGCAAATTCTCTCCTTCCCATTCTATGCTTGGACTGAAGGGAGCTCCCTCTTTCTTTTTCATTCTTTAGTGATTAAAACAAATATGGCTTATCTATTTCATTTGTAGAGAGAATAAAATTTCTATCCCAAACAATTAAGAAACAAAAATAGAAGAACACAAGTAAATTAATGAGAAAAGTAGTCAGTAATAGTACATAATATTATTGACACTTCAAAGAAAAAGTAAGGCCCTGTTCGGTTACTTGCAGCGGCAATTTTACTGTTCACGTGGGAAAAAAAAATTCACTCTGAGTGAATTTTTTTTTTCCCACGTGAACAGTAAATTCAGTTCAAAAATTTTGATTTTCCGTATCTATTTCCGAACCCACTGTGCAGCCGAACAGGGCCTAACCTTCTTTAATTTGCATTTACTCTTCTGGATCCTGCTTGAAGTAATTGTGATATCTCTTCTTCTTTTTTATGATTTATAGTTACCATTTTGTTCTTTCCATTATACACAGGTCACAGGATAATTGATTATATCTTCATTATTTATGTATGATTAACCTTCAAAGAGAGTGGTAAGATAGTTCTATTTGTTTTTTTTTTCTTTCTTTTTGCTTCGGGAAGGCAGATTAAGGAGACAATTTAGCCATTAATGAGCGGCTGGAAATCTTAATTTGTTGAGGCAGAAAATAACCTAATTTTGTTTCTTTTATGTGTAAAAAGATCAGGGTTCTAATAGCTAGCTATAGTTTTTTCGGACCTTAAAAGCTATAATCCATCAGCTGCTTTCTTTTTATCAGGATTCTAAATAGCTAAATATAACTGCGCTATAGCTTTTTTGGACTTAAAAAGCGATGAAATGATAATCGCTATTTAGAACCTTGAAAAAAAAAACATTCATTAGGAAAATTGAAATGCTTTTCATGAGTTGCCACAATTTCTTTTTCAGATAAGTTTTTGTTGCCACAATTTCTTGTTTCATGATTTCTGGAGGCACTTTATACGGTGATTAATTTGTTGAACATTTTGTTCCATCTTTAGGTTTTTCTATATACGCGCGTTATCATATGTTGCCACAACTTATTTGACAGTATATAAGTCTGTATATGAAAAAGATACCTTTTCCCTTTTATTTATTAAAACAATTTTGAATAGACAAGGTCAGGAATATTAATAGGAAATTAAATAATTAAATCTATCCGGAGATGTAGAGCTAGGTCATATGGTTATTTGACCTTTTTTTTTTTTTTTTGCCTGGTCACCCATGTTTTTCTTTTAATTTATCAAATTTTGTTCAGATTTAATTTCCTCAACCGTGTTACTAATTTTATTTCGGTCTGATGAAATAATTACAAATCCAAAAAGGTTACATAAAAGGTCCTCCAATCTCACATGCATTATGTGAAGTTGATTTGTAAATTAAGGTTTCCCAAGGTTCTTGAATCCTAAATGAATTATCAAACGTCTGATCATGAACTAGCACTACTATATATTTAGAACATTTCGACATTTAACCAAATTGAGAAATCGGAAAGCAAGGATATATATAGAATCTGGCTAATATGCTATGCGTAGTATAGAGGGCCCCCGTGCTACCGGCTCAGTATTTGAGTTTTCAAAATCCTAACGATCGATCCGAACTGTTCAACATGATCTCCATATGAATATGTACTTGCAAACCAAATTTTACATTTTTTAGAATGTTTTTACTATTTTTTAGATAGGTAGAAAATCACTTAATTTGAAAATTCCGTACCATTCAGATCAAGTGATTTTCTACCTATCTAAAAAATGTAAAATTTGATTTGCAAGTACATATTCATATGGAGATCATGTTGAACGGTTTGGATCGACCGTTAGAATTTTGAAACTCAAATATTGAGCCGTAGTAAGAGGGTTCTCTATGCTACACATAGCACCATAGCCACTTCCTGTATATATATATAAAGTCCCAGCGGTAAGTACGTAACGTAAGTGCTCATAATATATATTAATTTAGTATAATTTCTCTTTACATGATATATCATTTTACTTGTCTCTCAGTCTCTCTCATTATGTGGTATTTTTCCTTTGTTAGTACATGTGATATCTTGCCTCCTAATTAGTTTCTTTCTCAATCTGTTGCTTCTGTCCACTAAAAAATTAGCTACAAAAAAAAAAAAAAAAACTGTAGGCCTATGTATAGCCTTTTTGGTAGTTTGATCTGAGAAGCTTCAGTTAGGACACATGATTCCGCTGCTTTTTAATAGTGAAAGTACAGATTTTATAGCCTTTCTTTTCTGAAGAAAAAAAGTACAACACGTTAATATTATAATGGAAAATGTGTTTAGTCCATTAAGTTTTCATCTTAATATCCACTAAGTCTAGTATCTAGTTTTTTTAACAAATACTTTATACATGTAACATTTATTAGTTACTTTCAACATATAATATAATAATAATAATAATAAAATGACCAAATGACTGTGTTTTTAACTTCAAAATTAGTTATAACAGAACTATTATTCTTGTAAACCATTAGCAACTTTCTTTTGATATTTTTTTATTATGTTTAAAATTTATATATTTATAATTTTCAAGACATGCTTGTTATTAATGATATAAAAGTGCAATGATGACTTCCGTACCAAGACATGTCTTGAGATATAGTTAAGAGTAGGTTGGATGCTCATCAGATCTACTTTGGTTCGATGGGTGTGATGACCATCCAATTAGCATCAAGATTCGTGTACTTTACATCAAAAGTCGTGCGAGTCTGTATCAATTTCCGTGCACACAAATTTAATGCTAATCGTACGGTGCTAGAGTTCATTGAACCTAAAATTAAGTAGGTCCGATGGGCATTGGACCTACTCCTATATCCTTGAGATATGTGAATATGTGTCAAAAGAAATTAGCTAATTAAGTGTTTATAAGAAATTTTTGTGGAAAGTAGCTCGTGTTGGACTATGCAATAATTTACTTAGTCTATTTCACAAGATTTGTAAAATATATATTTGTTGAATTTTACAGTTTCTTGTCTTGAGATATTATACATATTCATAAAGACATAAAGTTTCAATAAACATCAAGGGTGCATCTACAAATGTTATATATATCAAAGATGTGCTGTAATGAACCAAGGAATGGACTAAGAAGACTTAGCTCAAGATTAGTATTAATTAGAAATATGTAAAATTAGTAAAATATGTTTGAGATTGAGGTAATTTATATAAACCGTCACAACGGTTAAGATAGCGTTACAACGAAACAATTCATATTCCAAAATTCACAGAGAAATCGATTTATTTCGTTACAACGGTCAATTAAACATTGCAACAGAATAAATCAATTTCGGATCTCAAAACTTCTAGAGAGGTATGTTGTAGCAACCGTTGTAACGCTTGACAAGCGTGAGGGTTTCCAGCGCAGCCAAACCCACTAACTGAGGCTAACCGTTACAACGCTTATCCAAGCGTTGCAACGGTTGATGCCAGTTACCTTATTTTGTTTCTCTCTCTATGAATAGAAGAAAAATCTAGGTTTGAGGGAACAATCTAGTCGCCCCAAATTACAATATTTCGTATTCTTTTCAGATCTAGAATCCTCCATTGTTGCTCATGCACAAAAATTCAATATCTTTACAATAATCTCAAGCATACTCCACCAAACTCAATCTTGTGTAAAAATTAGAGTGATTTGTATGAGATCTCTTGTTTGTTTCAAACACTTGAGCCTTTAGTGCTCGTAAGTCAATTCCGTGCTCTAGCGTGTGACTTCCTAAGATTTGTAAGGGCTCACCAGTTCCACCTTGTACTCCTTTCTCATTGGGTAAAGAAAGGCGTGCCATCAAGAAGGTCGCAAAGCACCGGAGACATAGGCGTTAGTGTCAAACTCTGTAAACAACTCTCGTGTCAAGTGTCTCTTAACTCTTCTATTTACTTTACGCACACTTGCTTAGTTTAAGTTTATTATTGTTTATGCCAAGAATAACCAATGCACACGTTAGTTAAATAACTTAGAGTTAAAATTATTTAAAAGGCCCTATATTCACCCCCTCTAGGTGCCCTTAAGGACCAACAACTCGTTCAACATTTCTTAAATACACAATCAAATGACCATATTTTCTAAATGGTATGTTTAGCAAAATTAACTGTGTTAAAGCTAATCACCTCTCATGATTTTATGGGGGGGGGGGGGCACATGTGTGTGGTCATATGAAAATCTTATGGATGGATGTTCGTTTGTCATGGGATTGTACGTGATGAGATTTGACGGGTTCGGGAACTCACTTTTTTATTTGCGGGAATCCATACTCTTAAGTATGTACGTGAATAATTATGAGAATGTATTGAATGAGTGTTCGGTTGTACCGTAGAAATAGTTATGAGAAATTCTATTTTCTTTCTACATTAATAATCATTGTGGTGATCAATACAAGATTTCCATTTTACTTAATTATTTAAAATTATACAATTATTTTTATTAATAAAATTATAATAATACAATTAAATAATAATATTAAATAGATGAAACATTTCTAATAAAAATTACTACTAAAATGGGTACAAATAAAATAAGAAAATATTTATAAATAAAAAAACATTTACAAGCAAATAAATATTTAAAATATGTAATTACAATAATAAGAAAATAAATAAACATTCAAAATATGTAATTAAAAAAATAAGAAAACAACAATTAAAAACATTAAAAAATAAACATTTAAAAATATTTATAAACAAACAAACATTTAAAAATATGTAATTAAAAAATATATATAAACATTACTCATTAATTATTATTTTATAATATATTTATTTATAAACATTTGTAAATATAAGTGGCAACTAACTTTGAAAATATGTGCTAGGATATTCAATATAGCAACTAACATGTGGGGGCAGATTCAAATATGTAATTTAAAAAAAAAAACGTTTGTCCGGTCGAACCATAATATTAATCCCACAATAGAAAATAAGACAAAAAAGAGGACCTTATATATAGATTATAGTGAGGGTGTTAGTTGACAAAGTCAGAAAGAAAAAGAAAGGGTGTTCACGTGGGTGAGAGAGAAGAAAGAGGGTTTAAGTTGTAGTATGGGGCCTCAGTTAGGAGATTTGGATGTACTTATTGTTCGCCTTAGTTATTCTTTGAGATTTGGATGTACAATAAGTGTGGGCCTGTTCCTTGAAATTCGCGTAATGTAATAGGAATAATAGGGTAAATTTATATTCAACAAATTGCACTGCAAATGTAATAGGAATAATAGGGTAGATTTATATTCAACAAATTGCTCTGCAAATGTAATAGGAATAATAGGGTCCTGTAATCCCTTTGGAATAACAACTGATTTATATCCAACAAATTGCACTGCAAATGAGAATTGATAGGAATTTTCCCATAAAATATTTGGAAAAAAAGGCTACCGAACAGCTCTACGAGATTTTGATTCTATCCAATTCAAACCCAACAAATTTCCAGCAGGAAAATAGCTACGGGCTTTCAACCAAAAAAAAAAAATCTATGGCAAAATTCATTAACCGTGCGATCAAGATCTAACAATTGATATTATAATGGAATCTTTTAAAGGCTATCTGGGCCCTTCAAATTTGAATCTGGACTCCTACAGTTGCTGTCTCATTTCTTTATAGATTTGTTTTCATCACAGTTCCCTATATATGCCTTTCAGACATTGCACTTGAAAATAGTAGACCTTGTATTATCTTATATTAGAACTTCCCGCTTAATAATAGATTACTCATTTCTCAATGCAAAGTGCAAACAATGTTGTGCAAGTACCAACAATGTTGTTGTTTAATACCTACTTTTTAGGGTTTATTGGAAATGATTCCATAAACAGCATAGTATAATATTTTCTTTTTTTCTAACAGAGGATCTTGACTTAAAATACTCAACATATCACATGCTTGAACCTTACCAAATATAGCACAATCCTTGTAAGTCCATGTGTCTGACAAGAAGACTATACCTTATAAAATGCCATTTCTGGAAAAAAAAAATTCATACCCATACCCTATGTGTATTATTGTGGTCCATGTATCCTTTCTGGTAATAAATGTTTAGTATATTGTATAACATATGTTTTCTCTGCTTATTGTAATCTTATTTAACATTTTAGGTTTTCCTTTTCATGTGGATAATATATACTTCATGAAGAGTTTGTACTGTAGAGAAAACCCAACATATATAGAGACACTTCTCATGAAATTATAAACCTTTTCATGTGGATAATATATACTTCATAAAGAGTTTGTACTGTAGAGAAAACCCAATATATATATAGAGATACCTCTCATGAAATTATTTTTATAGAGTCATAGAGATACTCTCAAATGGTTCTTGTACTATTATCTTTTAAAAGAAAAGGGAGAGAAATGATTGCTCTAGTTTTATGTTTGGTATCAGATGTACTTATTGTTCTCGCCTTAGTTAACACCTTATAATCAGGGGCGGATTCAGGATTTTCGTCAGGGGGCAAAAAAATATCGAATCGGGTTTAAATCCATTAACCAATTGGGTACTCGATAAAAAATAATATTTTAACTTATACTTTCCAATGCTTTGACTTGTAATTTCTGATGCTATGACTTATAATTCTAATTACCAATCAAAATTCAACAAATTTATTTCAATTTTAATCCTAAATTTAATCCGAATTACAAATCAAATGTTCAGAGAAAGGGCAAAAAAAATTTCAGAAAAAAAAATTGGTTGAGACCAATAAATCTTCACTGAAACTCAAAATCTAATAGGGGCAGCTTCCCCCGGAACCATCTGGGTCCGCCCTGCTTATAATGAGATTAACCTACAGTTAGGCATGAAGGTTTGGCTATAACTTTATAATATATAGAGCTGTGAGCTTTACAAAAGAAAAAAACTAGACAAGATTTGGTGGGTGTCACTTTTCTTGTGTTCAAATCTAAAGGGGAGACAAATAAAGGTTGTAACATCCAATCAGTTCCTTAAAGCACTTTTTCTCTCTAATTATTTTTTCAAGTTGTAGAACACAGTATGTTCTTGTCACATTTTTGCATAGTTTGTTTTGATTTTTTGTGTTTCCCATGTCATGCATTAAGTGACTGGGTGTCTACCCATCTACGGCTAATATATATTTGCTAGAAATGCTTTAATGAGAAAAGCAACCCCCGAGTAGAAAATATATTTATATAAAGATAATTGCTAACATATAATATATGCATAGGAGTAGAACTAGAGTGTTCTTAAGTTTATCAAGCCCAACTCAACTTTAAAACTTATCGGATTAGTTTCAAATAACGAATATGAATGTTGAAAGCCATCTACCTTACGAGTGATATGTCCACATTCAAAAAAATTAAAATTTCGAATTAATTTTGTATAGAGTCAAGTGGTAAAAAAAAGGTTAAAAAATGAATACATTAAAATTAATTTATAAACCTTTTAATTTTGACTGCTTGACTTTTTACTTAATTAATTTGAAAGTTTAATTTTTTTGCATGTAGATGCATCACTCGTAAGGTAGATGAGTTTCAACGGTTCGGATTCGTCGTTTGAAGCCAAGCTGACATGTTTTAGAGTTAAGTTTACAAAAGAAGCTCGGTGAACTTAAGAACACCCTAGTTCTGACCTACAGTGCGTTGCTAGCGGCTTTATTCGCTAGGTGATTTGTAATATAGGAGCGTGATATTGAGTTAGGGTTGTGTTTGTAAAATAGCACTTGTAAATAATTTTGTTATCAATATATTGTTAGTGGCGTAATGCCATCTAACTTTTAAAAAAAAGGAAAATTTCTAGTGTGCCCAGCAAACTTTTGAAATAGCCAATGTCACCATGAGAACACTCTAATATCCAATATCCCACCAAAATTTCTCATTCTTTCTTTTATCCCTTTTAATTATTTAACCTTTAATTTAATTATAATAAAAAATAAACTGACCACTATACCCTTTCTAATTTAAAATGGAGTTGTCAAGTTTGTCTATTTATCTTCTTTCTCATCTGCTTAGTACTTCATCACTGAGTTTATATTGTATTTATCAGGTACTCCTCTGTCTCCATCTCTCTCTCTCTCTCTCTCTCCGTCTGGATCTAGGGGCGGACCCATGTATCTGGATTTTGAGTTTTAGTGGAGATTTATCAGTTCCGACCGACTTTGTCTCCTTTGAAATTTTTTTTGCCCCCCTTTGGACGTTTGATTTGTAATTCGGGTTAAATTTAGAGTTAAAATTGAAATAAATTTGTTGAATTTTGATTGGTAATTAGAATTATAAGTCAAAGCATCAGAAATTACAAGTCAAAGCATTGGAAAATATAAGTTAAAGTATTATTTTTTATTTGTTTTTTTATCGAGTACCTAATTGGTTAATGAATTTAAATCCACGAAAATTCTAGATCCGCCCCTGTCTGAACCAATCTATCGCAAACAGAGAAACTTGGGTTTCTCCAACTAGCAACCGATTGTGCTTCCTTCTTTTATTTCTTCTTTTAAAATATAATTAATTAGACTTAGCCTATGAAACTTGAGGATTCCTAAAAGAGAAGGAAACTGTAATAATTTTATTTTCACACTCAACTCAGATAGAATTTTGAAAAATTGAATTTCTAGTTCGCATACACAATCAACATGTTCAAAATCAAAATCAAAATTTAAATCACAATTACATACACTAATCTCATTTTCACTTAAAAAGAATCTCATGTAAACCACCTACCCATCTCTCATTTTCCCATGAAATCTCACTAATAATGCTTCTTTCTAATTTCTCTCATTAATAAAAAAATAATTCTTGATTTTCGCTTGTAACAATCGTCTCTTCAAGTTCAATCGATTCTCCATTGCATCTCACTGTAACCCAACTCGCATCATCCCAACTCGAATTCATTTCGCCATTAAATTCACCAACTAACAATTTGATTCTCTCTGACATATTTGCTTCTCTTTCTTCTTCTCCGTCAAGCAAAGATATAGATTCCCAAAATCCTTGATCAAGGTTGCTAGTTGGAGAAACCCAAGTTTCTTTAATGATCAGTTTGCTATAAAAGGGTCCAACGGGAGAGAGAGAGAGATAGAGGAGTACCTCATAAATAGAATATCTATTGCAGTAAACTCAGTTATGAAGTATGGAAGTGTGAAGAGACAATTGAACTTGAAGAGACGATTTAAAATTTAGAGAGGGTTAGTAAACTAGAGAGGTTATTAGAGGGTATTAGAGAGTATATTGGTCAGTTTATTTTTTAGAATAATTAGATTAAAGGTTAAATAATTAAGAGGGGATAAAAGAAAGAATGAGAAGTTTTGATGGAGATATTGGATATTAAAGTGTTTTCATTAGGAAATTGGCTATTTTAAAAGTTTGCATAGGCACATTAGAAATTTTCCCTAAAAAAAAGATAATAATATATGCATAAATAGAGTAAACTAGGATGTTCTTAAGCTCACTAGTTCTTTGGTGAATTTAACTTCAAAATTTATCGGAATGACTTAAAACAACGAAATTCAAACCGTTGAAAGGTTTCATGAGTGATGCATTTGCATGTAAATTTATAAATTTTCGGGATGACTTAAAACAACGAAATTCAAACCGTTGAAAGGTTTCATGAGTGATGCATTTGCATGTAAATTTATAAATTTTCAACTTAATTTAGTATAAAGTTATGCGGTAAAAAAGAAGGTTTATAAATTAATTTTAATGCGTTCATTTTTCATTAATTTTTTACTGTTTGACTTTATATACTAAATTAATTTAAAATTTTGTAAATTTGACATACAAACGCATCACTTGTGAAGTAGATATCATTTCCAACAACTTAGATTCGTTTTTTGAAGTCAATTCGATATGTTTTGAAGTTAAGCTCACAAATTAGATCAGAACTTGGTGATCTTAAGAACACCCTAGTTCTACTCTGCATATATATTTACAAGAATATATTGATAACAATATAAATACATGTTTAATTATATATAAAATCATTTTGATAATAATATATTTGAACAACCTTCCCGCTACTCAATAAAAGGCCCATGTTATTTCCAATAAACATTAAAATAGTGAATCGGTTGATACACTAACACTGGCACCATCAAACCCAGGTGGGTAATTGGTATTAGAAATAAAATCATCTCCAAATATCATAGCACCGGCAGCTAATGCTCCAGCACCTAGACCCATGCCAAAACCAGGCCCGCTATTCGTCCCGGTAGGTCTACTCGGTGCGACATTTATGTAGCTTTCAGGTACCGCAGCTGGTCCCTGGTACGATGGACCTGTTGTACCAGCATTATATGGTGGCGTTTGAAATGGAGGCTGGTAACCCGTTTGAAATGGATGAGTTGGTTGCTTTGGGATGTTATGCGGGGTTGATGTTTGCGAGCTTGCGTGTGGTTGCGACGGGTACGTGTAGACCGGGCCATCTTCTATTGCTAGTGTTATGCCAACTTGATCTGAGTGTGTAATGCCTTCTATTGGACCTGTAATTCTGTGCTAAAATTTGTTAAAAAATTGTACACTTATTCTTTGTTTTAGAAGTTAGCTATGTGATTGATTACTTGATGTATTACAACAAGTTTTGAGGCATGGCAATTATAACTTGAGATTGAAAGAACTCTGTTAGTTTATTCTAAGGAAGACTTTTGCTTTGTATATATCTTTTGTTTTTATTTTCTCTATTAACTTGTAAATAAAATTAGCAAACTACATGCACAAACACTGCAATTATAGTATTAATTTAATTATAAAATTTAAATTTTATGACCTGAATTGAAGGTAGTGCCCGGTTCTTTATTAGAAATTCGAACAGAAACATCAACAAACCCTTTAGGCTTTCCAGAGTTTCTCTCTCTTAACTGAAAGCTTGCGGTTTCTTCAAATTCAGATCTTGTTTTATCTCTATCATGTGTATATTTATCCAGGAACTCTTGCAGCTTAACAGTTGCTACTCCATGTAGCCGCTCTCGTAAAAATATAGGCTCTCTTCTGTACACCTCGATTGTCAGTATCATTCGTTCCAATTTAGTATCGGTTTGGTCGACCGAAATTGAAAATTTGGTTTTCCATGTAGGGTTTGGGCTTCCTGATGCATCGATCTTTGTGCAGTATTTGTTGTCAGGCTCCAACCAGCCAACTGAAAACCACTGGGGTTTGAGAAGAGAGGATTTTCGACTGAGACCGCGTGCAGATATGATGCAAATTTCAACTAAGATTTTTTTCATGGTTTTTTTTTTTTTTAACTCTTTTCAAAGATCAACTGATCTGTTAGCGTTTTGCTAATGAGATTAAAAGTTTAAAACAAGAGTATATGAGAAGGATTGCTTTACTTGGAGAAAAGAGATTCTGTGCCATCATTGGATAGTTGAAGCTATCTTAAAGGAATATGAAAACATTGAAGGTTTCATAAATCATAAAGCAAAGTATATAGAATCTTTTGGTTAATTGACAAGTGCGGTTTAATTTAAAATAGCTCTATAAACAGTGGCGGAGCAATCAGTGTAGGCAACCTGAATTTTGAAAACCGGATATAAATCTATGTATAATGATTATTACCTGCTTTTGAAAAAAAAAATTCTCAAAGATCCGGTACCAATACCACAAAAAAGCCTCGGTAATATTATTTCTTTTTTGTGGGGGAAAATTCCTATAGACTTTTAATTTTGATAAAAGATCATTGTATAAATTGCCTTTGGAATAGGGATGTAAACGGATCGGATATTATTCGAATTCGAAAATTACTCGTGCTATCTGATTTGTATCTGAAAAATTATAACATGTAAGGATACAATTTGATCGCTAACTATCTGTATTTGATCTGTTTACATCTTTAGACCACAATAAATACACTCTATTTTTAAAGTACTGATTTGTTAAACTGCATATACATTCCATGATTTATAACTTGTATTTTCTTGTCATACTAATAATTTATTACTTGTATTTTTTATCATACCAATGATTTATTATTTGTATTTTTTTTTGTCGCATAGCATTGATATATGATCTTGTTGAGGAGGTAGTAGAAGCAGAAGATGCAGCTAATTCAAAAGAAGATAGAAAGAAATATAAACGAGCCGCCTGAACGGGCCAAAGGAATTTAATCTCGTTTTGATTCAAATCTCATCTATTGCCACAAAAATACAAGTGGGGGTCCGGTGCTCAGTCAAAGTCCTTGCATTATAGGCCCATAAATAAGTGTTCAGGCCCAAAAATAATTTCTAAAACCGAAACCCATCTGTGTCTTCTTCGCCGTCCTCAAACCAATCTCCTTTCTCCTTTCCAGCTACAGCTAGAAGAAAACCGGAGAGAAAACCGAAAACAAAATAAATAAATTGGAAACTGGTTCGGAAATTTTAGCTTCCGATTTCTTCCTTTCGTAGTCCCCCTTTGTTTTTTTCAGCTCAGCTACTAAATTGCTACTCTCGCTTCACAAGCTGCGTTTTTGTTATTAGGACATGCATGGTATTTGTTACAGTGCTTGTCAAATAGATTTTCGCGTTGCATTCAACAATGCTCTTGCATAGACTGGTTTGCCCAAATCATGGTGCCAGGGTAATCTTTTGTATAACCTGTGCAAACCTCGTTTCTAAAAAGGTAATTGGTTCTTGCTTCATCTTTCAATAATTATGTTTTATTTTTATTTTATTCAAGTAATGCACAGTATGTAAAATCTAATTCTGTGTTGTGTTCTGTGTATTGTGTCTAATATTTCAAAGCATAAATTGCAGAGTTCCATAACCTACTCTTCCTTCCAGGAAACTTTGCATACGCCGCCAACTGCTGTAAGGCTTAAATTCATAAGAATTTCTTATAATTTTTGGTCTAGTATGACCAAAGCTGATAATCAGGAGGTTAGCAAGGAATTGAATCTTTCCAAGGCTACCGATTTTGAAATAGGTATTGATTCAATTGAAAAGCTTTGCAAAATTGGAAACCTTTCTGCTGCAGTTCATTTGCTGAGAGAATTGACTGACAAGCAAGCCCACATTTGTGTCAGTATATATAATCGTCTTCTAAATTCAGCAATTGAAGCGAATGATTTCAATCTTTTCACAGAAGTGTTCAAATATTTACTGCTTTCTAGATCGCCCCCAAATTTAAATTCCTATACATGTGTTGCCAAGGCTTTTCAAGTGGTACCGGATTCAGAAAAGATATTAAATTTCATCAGGGACGTGTGTGAAACTACAAAGGATAGAGAACCTACTGTGATGAATCAAATTATTATTGTCATGGCTGATTCAGGACAGATGGACAAAGCAATGCTTGTATTTGGAGAATTGAAGAAGATGAATTCAAATTTTGATTTGGTCACATTTAACACAGTATTGGGTATTTTGGGAGAGGCAGGTTTGGTGGATCAGATGCTATCAGAATTTGAAGCAATGAAGGGTTTGGGTTTCTCTCCTGATGCTATAACCTATAACACAATAATTAATTCTTTTAGTAGATTAGGGAAGTTTGATATGTGCAGAGAATTTGCAAGGGAAATGTCTGAAAAAGAGATTGATATGGATTTGAGAACATACACTGCTCTAATTGACAGTTTTGGTAGAGCTGGTCGGATAAAAGATGCCATTAATTTGTTCGAGGAAATGAAAAGGTGTCAGAGGCCTTCGGTTTATGTGTATCGTGCTTTGATTAGCAATTTGAAAAAGGCAGGAAATTTTGAGTTAGCTCTGAAAATGTCTGCTGAGATGGAGTTGAGTTTTCCAGAGCTTCTTGGACCAAGGGACTTTAAAGCAAATTGGGCAGGTAGAAGAAGCAAATGTAAGAAATAAACAGATAATTGTTGTAAGTTGTTTTGAACTTGCAGTGGAACAACAGAAATGTAAAGTTGCATGAGCATAATTTTTCCTCAGGTTTGAATTGGAGCGACTTACAAGGGGCATCAGATCAGGAAGTTAGGGATGCAAATGGATCGTACATTATCCGTTGGTATCCGAATCCATATTCAAATTTTTGTTTATTCAGATAGTATGTGAATACGTGGACGGATATGATTTATGCAGATACGGGTACGGTTTCATTAATCAGATATGGAGAGCATGGATAATTATCTGTATCCATATTTTTTTATATTTTTTGGATATCCATTTGTATGGATACGGATACGGATATGTATTTGTATCCGTACTTTTTTATCCGTTTGGTTTAGAATCATATATGTTTAGAGAGAATTTTCTTTTTGTTAGTATCTTTTGATTAAAAGTATGTTTATGTTGGTGATTAATTTTTATTGAAGAAATATATATTTTGTAATGACATAAAATCTTAATACTTCAAACTTTTTTTCACCATAATGAGTAAATATTCGAATTATATCCGTATTTTATGTTATATTTTTGTAATGAAAAAATAATTTATTAATTTTGTTACAATATTTAAATTAGGTATTTGAATTATATATGTATATGTGTTCGTATTTGTTTAATATCCGATTCGTATCTAAAAAATTAAAACGGATATAGATATGGATTTACCACGATACGCCCTACCGAAAATTCTCTTTTCATTTGATTTATTATTATTTATAATGAAAGGTAGGATACTGGATGTAACAAGTTTTGTGCATAGCTTAGCTAATAGCAATTTTTTATGAAATAGAATTTACATGTTTCATTCCCTAGCATAAATGACAAAGAAGATATTAGATACTATTTTGTAAGTTTCGTATCTTATTCTAAATTTTCTTTCTGCGTTCTCTGACCAGGTAAACTCTGGCAATCTGGCATCCTTTGTGATTCTCACTATACTTCTTGCAACGTGCATAGCTACAAGCAGAAGTTTAACAGAATTGTTATATAGTTTGGGTGTTCATGTACGTTAAACTGTCACTTGTGTGTACTGAATTCATATCACCCACGGTAATAGAATATTTCTGTTTAGATCCGGACCATCTGATCAGAATCTGCACAAATATTAAAGGAGCCCTGTGCATTCTTTCCTCCACCTTGGACTTGATTGTTCCAGATTCTGATCGGACGGTCCAGATCTAAAGAAAAATATTCTATTGCCTCAGATTATGTGTACTAGCTGGACAAGGGAAGTTTTCATAGTAGCCATAAGATATGGAGAAAATTTGAGGGCATAAACAGATGATAATTGGCTATAATTATTGAGGACATTACTATAATATACAACAGTAAAGTTCCTACATATAATTTAAAACTCAGAAAGAAAACAAGATCTCAGCGCTTGAACGAATGAATTAATGATTGCACATGGCATGTTCTCTCAACCCAAAATGAGCTTCTACCATGTGAGAAACAAATCACCAAACCTAAAACCTTTACCACATGCTCCTATTGTTCAAGGCATCATTCGCACTATTGAGGCCATATCTTCCTGTACAAAAAATAGTACCTGCAGTTGGTCCAATGAAACGAGTCAAATAATGGTAATAGAAACCAGCAAAAAAATTTACAAGTCGACTCAAATAGATGAAAATATACTAAAGAAATATATTCACCTAGGTAGCTCAGAAAAGGATGTTTAGATAGAGAATAATCCATCCAGCCATGGAGAATACTGCAAATATATGTACCCAAAATAAAATTGCCGCTGATTCTTTCCCACATCCCCTTAAATTCGCAACAGCACCTGTAATTGAAGGAACAAAAATATGTCATGATTGACAATTCAATCCTGTGCCCAGAGTTTGTTACATCAGAAACTATCATCTAGAATTATTCGGTGACAAGGCAAGAACAAGCCCTATTCCAAGCTCATTCGTACCAAATAGCAAATCAGGTGGAAAAATGACCAATTCTCTCATCATTCATTTTAGTATTCTTCCAGTTTATCCAAAATTTCAGTCATTTTCAGAAATTTTATATTAAATTACCAGAAAGTACAGAAGTAGGCATGGAATGCTGAAGCAACAGCACAAATTTAAACATTTTGTCACCCTCGGGTATAAATCCAAACTTATCAGCTAAAGTGACAAAGCCTAATCCCGCCAGTGGAACAAAGGTCAAGCGTGCAAAAATTATTGCAGCGGTGGTACGCAACCCCAACCTCTTGCTTCCAACTCCTGGACCTGAAAACACAAAAAAAAAAAAAAAAAAGATCAATTTAAGGTTTTTTTTTCCTAGATAGGCGCCTCAAGTCAGAAGCAGCAATTGAATAGGAGCAGTCAGTGTAGCTTATTGGGTGTCACTGTAAAATCTAAAATATCTTGTACATGTACTAAGGCAATGTCATTTGGGGGCTTCAATAAAGGTCCGAAGTGGTCAGAATTCCAATGTGTTCTATGGGTTTACAGGATAAAAGTTTCCATTTCAAAGGAGAATCCAGGAGAAATATTGAGATTTTACACTCGTAATATACTTTTTTCTTAGCAGAAAGAGAACATATTAGAAGAAAGAAAAGCACATACCATCAACAAGATTACCACCCAAAGCAAGTAAGATGCAGGGAATCATAGCCTCCCTGAATTTCACCAAAAGAAAAATAAATAAATAAAGTACAATTATATGAAGATACTAGTCTTATGTTCACCCTATATACTACACAAATATAGGTCCAAGATTGCAACGAAAAGAAACCGAGTTTCAAAATAAAATACCCAAGGATCAGGCAGCTGTCGGTGAAGAAGAACAATGGGGCATCATCAGTAAGAACAAGTTTCTTGAGAAAAGGTACCGCACCAATGATAATAGCCAGCGCCTGTATGCAAATGTCATATTCAATCTCAAGTATCAAGTTGTAAACAAAACAAATACAAGAATTTACGCAATTAGAAACTTACAGAGGCAATAATAGGAGGCTGGAAAATCTGCTTTAGCTTTAGTATCTCTGCCATTTTGTAAAGCATGCTCATTATCTGTGCATCAAATATGATTATCTTGATCAAGTAGATAGATAAGAAATTATACAGCAAATATATACCCATAAATGCATGTTCAAAGATAATAACAATTCATCTTGGAGATATCTACAAGCAAAAATATATAACAAATTAAATGATAACTTACTCTTTTTAAAGAGAACCTTTTGGTTGCTGTCAGGGTTTCATCTGACGAGTTTAACAAAGGCTCGCTCTCAGGTGCTGCGCCATTATCTATTGAAGACTTGTTTGAAACAAGAGCATTGTCTTCAACAGCTGCATTACTATTCTCTAGAGGAGAAGATCTTACGATGGGTAGTTGTTTCTCGTCTTCATTGCCATCAAAGGACTCACCTGGTGGTGGGGCCAGCATTTTAAATACATATGTGTATAGAATAATTGCACCAACCTGCAGTATGTACATGGATTTTAGTATAATTGATTCGTATAAAACCACATATATATACTCTCTTCCTTGAATCCTTTTTCAAGAATGAAAACATAAATAAATAAGGACTCGTACCCATTGGCCATAGGAGATATATGCATTTCCATCTTGACTACATTTCTCGGAGTCACCAAATGGATTTGATGCATCACGGCATAGCGCTCCAATAAGCACAAGCGGTATGTTTCCAATGTTCCCTACAAGTAAACATGTTATAGAAGTTATAACCTTGAAACAAGTTCTATACATATTTTCCAAATGTAGCTTAAACCTAGAAAAAACTTTCATTTTTCTCAAATGAATTTCTGCAAAACAATAAGGTGCAGCTTGGTATTGAAGTTTTAGGAACAAGAAAGGAGAAGGATAGCCTATTCCTCATCATACCAATTTGATTTTCAGAGTATAGGGGGTAATTTCCAATCAAATTTTGCTTCTCAAGAGTGAGTCAAAACCAAGTTTTTCTCAGAATTAGATATACTTTCAAGAGAGGGGCCAAACAAGCACCAAACCAGAATTTTCCCTATTCCTGGAATTAAGGCCCTCCAATATATTCTAATTTCAATTGGAACAAAATTTAGCTAGAAATTCACAATTTTTGCTTAAAGGTAAGAGAGAATAATTACTCACCAATGCCAATATGAATAATAGTAAACTTGAAATAAGGGTATGGCGGCCGAATAATCCATGCGACTATTAAACCGATCAAGGAGCCTGATATCGTAGCAACTATAACATTAACTGGAATATACCACCTGCAAGTATGACAATCATTGTTATAGTGTAAAATTGTAGCATCTTGAAGGGAGCATGAAATTCAAAATTCAAAATTGGAGAAAACATGCTCACCACTGTAGCAACTTTTCGAAAGTAATTGCTCTCCCCAATTGAGAAAATATAAGACAAGGCAGTAGGAGTGAGAATACTAGCTGTATGGTGCACAAAACGGTTAAGTAAGATCTTAACAGCATAGACAGAAAATTTTAAAAAAAATAATAAAAGAATAGGAAAAAAAAAACTCACCCCATTCAGAAGTTTCCGGCCACTAGCTGGCAGGATGTTAGCATACTTAGACGCCATTAAATAACCCAAAAAGCACATTGTAAAAACCTTGGCAATAGGTAAGACTGCATATTTTATAGTGGCTAGGATTGGTTCACCACTACCGCCCTGTGCCTCTATCATCTTCTCCAATAGAGATCTCTCCATTGCTATGCTTTGCTCAGCTTCCTGCTTCATGACATTTATGTTTAGACAGAAAAAAGAAGTTGCATATTTGCCATGGAGTATGATACAGACAAGCCAAACAATTTTAAAAGATATATCTAGCCTAACATGACATTAACAAGATGGGTATGATTAAAGGCTTACAAAAATACATATTGCATAGTGTTGCAAACTTATTTAAGCAACAAAGGGGACATGAAAGGGAAGAGAGAAGGAGATAACATATTTTCCCTACTCAATTTCACTTAAACATATCATTCTAAAGTAATTACATGGCTCATTCCATATGGACAATAACCCTATGACAATTTGACACTAAGCAACGGAAGAGGCCAAATATTTATCTACCTCATAAAGGGTTAGGTGGACCGTGGACCTTACCCAATAGTCAATCTATTGAAAAGGAGTTAGAAGAGACTTCTAGATCTCATTGAAAAAGAACTCTGAGGTTAAATTACATTCTGAACCTCAACATATATATTACAGATTTTTAAACACCGTGCTTTATTGAAAAATATCAGTATGAATTAGCACCTTTATATTAAAAAATTTCACAATACTTCATAATAAATTAGTGAGGTGACTGCCTTTCCTAAATAGATACCAAAAATCTTTGCAAACAATTGAAGATGTACAAGCTGGGATAATTAACTACTTCCAGTAGACAATCATGAAAAAATTGAGGGTACATTGGCAAAAAAAAAAAAAATTAGATAATTTGATGATAGCTTTTTTTCCCTATAAGCAAAGAGATATAACAGTCAAAGATATAATCCACCATTAATAAATTTTATCATTAACGAACTAGGGACAAGAAGCAGAATTAAAACAAGAGTGAGGCTATGGTACTTCGGCTAGTGTACTATGGCTAGTGACTACGGCTCAATATGGTACTTTTTAAAATTCTAACGGTCGATCCGAACTGTTCAGTGTGATATCCATATGAATATGTACTTGCAAACTAAATTTTATATTTTTTCGAATTTTTTTACTATTTTTTTAGATAAGTAGAATTTTGATGGTCCAGAATTTGTATAAAACACTGAAAATTCTACTTATCTAAAAAAATAGTAAAAAAATTCGAAAAAATATAAAATTTAGTTTGCAAGTACATATTCATATGGATATCACATTGAACAGTTCGGATCGACCGTTAGGATTTTAAAAAGTATCATATTGAGCCGTAGTACACTAGCCAAAGTACGCTAGCCGAAGTACCATAGCCTCACTCTTAAAACAATACAAAGTCTTGACAATATCTGAAAATTTTCTTTTCACGACTCAGGGTACTTGCAACCTTAAAATTTTCGAAACAAGTTCGTTCCTGGAATATCGTATCTCATCGGAATTATATAGCAAAATTAATGCGCCTCTCGTCCACCCCCAAAAAAAAAAATATATATATATGGAATAGAAAAGAAAAACAATAATGTAAGCATTTACAAAGCATCAAATCGAACTCACCAGAAAGGAAGAATACGCAGATCAGACGAATATTTCCGCCGAGTAGCTCGACTTTGAGCAATAGATGGAAGATCTCAAATCAAGGGGCTTAAATCCGAGTACAATTGCTCTTCTATAAATCTGAGAAAATCTCGCAGCAAAAGAGAGAGAGACGACAAGAGATTTGATTAGACCCAATTCCAATTCCAATTCCAATTCCAGGCAGTTCGTTTTTAACTGCCAATCCCAACTTGGAAACGAAACAAATAAGCGATAAATAGATGGAAACGAGGAATACGAAACAACACGGGAAAGTTATAGATGCCCAGGCTTATTACAATTAATTACGAGCGTGTCACTGGTCCCGTCTGTACATGCGTCCGTTCCTGATTAGAGGGCCCCATGACAGGAATTCATTTCACCTAATGTACCTCATTTTTTGCTTTTGAATCTGGTGCGTTTATTACATATAAACACGAATCTCAAAGATATCTTGTGCATTACAGGCTAGGTCTAGATTGGCCTGGATTCTAATCGTACGGACGTACGGTTAAAATTGAAAATCAAATGTGAATTCCATGACCGGGGTCTTTCCGTGAATCCCACTTCCCTTTCTATTTCGCTGTATATAAATCTGTATGAAAATCATACAGCGAAATAATTAATGAGATTAAATGACCCGCTTAACAAAAGATGGATTGGATACCGGCATGGGGAATCTAGAAGGCTCTTTTCCGTGACTTGTCTGCCTAGAAGATTGTCATCTTTTGTTGCACATGTAAGAAGGATTCAGAAACAAAAGCACCGTACAAGCCAAGCCAATTGGTTAAGCAAAATAGGAACTGAGTCGGTCCAATGGCACTCGGATCAAATTATGTTCGATATCCATTCAGTCCCGTTCGATTCACATCAAGATTCGTACCAACAGTTTCCAAACAGTGGAACTTTGCTTAAATGTCCGGAACTTTCAATTGAAGCAGGGAGCGATGTTAACTGTTAAGACTTAAGGGTCTTATAAAATCATTTCACGGAAATTTACATGAAAATATCTTGTTAGAATTCGTTCCGAGATTTTTATTAATACCCTAAAAAAAAAAAAAATATTAAAAATGCCCTCAGTTTTAAAAAAATTTTAAAAATGCCCTAACCGCCCCATAATGGGGCGGTCCACTTATGGAAGAAAACCGCCCTATTTCTGGGCGGTCCACCTCCTCCAGAAAACCGCCCAGAGATGGGGCGGTTTAGTGTTTTTTTTTTTTTTTTTTCAGATTTTATATATTTTTATAAGGAAATTGTATATTGATGTATATATATTTTAAGATGTATATATTGTTTAGATATATTTTTCTTTTTTAAGATATATATATTGTTAAGATATATATATTGTTAAGATGTATATATTTTTAATGATTTAAGATGTATATATTTTTAAGACGTAGGTATTTTTATTGTTGTTTGTACTAATTATTAATGATTTATGTTGTATATTGTATTCTTTGAAGTATTTATTCCATCTAGTTATTGTTTATTTATGTTTTATGTTGTCAATCTGTGCATATTTAATTGCGTTATGAAAATAACAAAACTGAAGCATATAAAATAGTTACAAACTACGAATTAAATCAGTTCACAAACTCATCGACGACGACCGAACAAATTTAGAAATCGACGAGTTCTGGATCTGCTTCCAGTCTGTTGTGCGACACTACTACCGCTACCGGATGCCTCTGCATGACTACTACCGCTACCGGTGGCCTCAGCAACAACTCTAGCATTTTCTCTTTCGTTGGCTTCGTTGATGGCCTCTGCATTCCAGTTCACAAAAAATGATATGTTATTGAAATCGAAAAATATAAAATGAATTATAAAATACAAGATGAAATGTACCTGCTCGCTGCCTGTCACAAGTTGAACGGCGAGCCTGATGTCCCATTCGCCTACCCTGCATCTCATCCATTGTCATTACAGCACGCTTGTGGGGCCTTCTCCCTTTCCTGATATAAAAAGAAGTTAAATAACTATATGAAAAAGATGGTCAGTGCATATACAAAGTATTCTCCCTAACCTGATCTTCTTGGGTGGGTTGAGTTCATCCCCAACGTAGGCTGGCCAAGCATGCTGGTTGGGATAAGGATGGAAGGATGCACCCCAAGTACTCGCAAGGTAATCGGTACGGTACATGTCGGCGACAAAATCATCCTCACGGAAGTTTCTCACTCGGCACACCGCCATAACATGAGAACAAGGTAGGTGAGCTAGTTGGATTCCTTGGCATGTACATGTTACAGTATTGTCCACTCCGATAATGACAACATACTTGTATGGTCTTTTAATAAACTCCATAGTCCCATCTGCTCTACGGCTGGTTGGAACATACTCATTCGGAGAGTGCACTTCGAATTCCAAGGTGCGATCCCCATACGGGACAACGGTCATAACTGAACCCTTCTCCCTATGTTTACGTAGTTTGCCCTCCACCCTTGTTGAAAATGCCTGGTTCCTGAAGAGTAATTCTCGTGCTTTAACACGCCGGTCAACGAACCATGCATTTAGCTTGTAGAAAGTGTCCTCCACAATGGCTGCCACGGGCAACATCCGGCTCTGCTTGAAAACAGCATTCAAGGACTCGGACCCATTTGTCGTCATTATTCCCCATCTCCAACCTCCATCTTTTGCTTGAAATATTTTCTCATATGCGGGTGCTTCTTGCAGATCTCTCGGATTATTTTTCCCCACCTTGAGTAAGTACGAATTTGCCTTCGGACAGTACTACACAGAAATAAATTTTCAGATTAGAAAAATATAAGTAAATAGTTTATTAAAATTTCATCTAAAATATACATACCTTGGCAAACTCTTTGAACATCTCTTCCAGCCTCCTCGGCTTCTTCCTTCTGCATCCAATTTTAAATGTATCTGCAACCCATTGGTCGTTCCCGACATGCTTGTGGAGGTTCTCTGCAACGTGCTGCATACACAGCCTGTGCACACATTCGCCGTGAGCTGTCGACCACCCGAAATCTGTTCGATCAAAGACATACTTGATTCCTTTGTGCTGGTCTGATATGACGCAGAAGAACCTGTTCCCAACCACCTCTCTTCGCAAGAAACTCATGAAAAAACCCCAATTTTCACCGTCCTCCTTCTCGACAATTGCAAATGCCAAAGGCAACAACTGGTTCTCGGCATCATATGCACATGCTATCAACAGTCTCCCCTCGTAACGGCCAGACAAGAAGCATGCATCTATACTGATAACAGGTCTGATATATGGCACAGCTTGAATGCACGGACCAAACGCCCATGCTATGGCCTTGAACTGCATCGCGTCGCGCTTCTCAGGATCGGTGACATTCCAACATTCAAACTTTGTGCCGGGATTTGTACTTGATATGGCATGGAGCAGTGGTGCAAGCAAGTTGTATGAACCCTTCCAACTACCGAACAATCTGCAAATCGCAAGTTCACGCCCTCTCCACAACCTGTTGTACTTTGGGGTTACATGGTCGTAAGCGTGTCTCACCGCTCTACCGACCTCCTTAAGGCTGATCGACGGGTCGTCCTTAACATCCCTCTCAATTACATCGGCAATAAGTGATGCCGTAAGCTGTGCATGGTCTGTCCTTGACGACGCAGACTTGCATGTATGAGGTGGTTCACATTTCTTAATGATCCATGCGTCCCCCTTACCCACAGGGGTTGCATACAGTCGGAACTCGCATCGCGGTGAGTCTTTGCAAACAACAACTAACCTTTTTCGATCTCGCTTTTGTATTGTGCACTCCCAGTTGCCGCGAATATGAGTTTCTTGGACTTTCTTCACAAGTTCCTCTATGTTGGTATAAACCTGATTCGGAGCAAGTTCTGTGTTGTAAACGACACGCTTCCCAAAATAGCTTATGTCTGCTTCTTCAAAAGCAGTAGTATCGTTGAATGTGGCGACCGGATGTCTGTCTGTCCGACCTCTAATAGGAAATCTGTCATGGCTGGGTGCATAATCTCCATCACCGTCTGATAATGCATCAGAATTCCAATCCCCGTCCCAACTATCACCCGAGTTAATTTCATGTTCCGGTATGGCATCAACCCCTTCAGCCTCCAACATAGCATCTCTCCGGGGAACCATAACAGGTACAATTATAGGTACGGACGGTGGTACAGAAGGAAATCTGGCTTGGATTACGGGTTGAATAGGAGGCGGTGGCGGCGGTGGTGGTAGGTCGGTGGTATAATCAGTGGTGTAATCAGTGGTATACTCAGTGGTGTAATCAGCGGTGTAATCAGCGGTGTAATCAGCGGTGTAATCAGCGGTGTAATCAGTATGAACGGGTGGTGCATGACCGAAGTTTCGGTCACCCGAGTTGTCATAACCCGAGTGTTCAAAACCCGAGTGCTGCTGCACCGGGCTATCATGACCTGTATTGTCCGTAGAAGGTCCAACCCCGGACCGACGCAAGACCTTTCTGGAATATAACTCCATTATCGGGGTACCCGCAGATTGAAAAGTATTATAAACACATCTCCAACCATCCTCATCTGTTATTGGATACTTTACATAGTAAGGTCTATCCCTCCCTGTGTCAACCCGAGTAACTAAATCTATGTCATACCGGTTGTTGTTTACACCAATCCTTTCGAATACCTTTTGCTTAAGTTCCATAAATGAGGTGTTTTCGTTAACCTCAAAGCCGTGGGTTGGATCTTTCGTGTAATATACTCCCTTCACACCCACCACGAACTTCCCGCCCATATGCAGTGTAACCAACATTTTGATAGCTGCATTAATAAACAATTTTTTTATCACTTACAAAATAACAATACACAATTAAATTATTAGTAAACAACAACAATTAAAATTATATTAAAATAAAAAAAATTACAAAAATAATAATAAATAATCTACAGTAATCTACAGTAATCTACAGTAATCTACAGTAAGCTACAGTGATCTACAGTGATCTACAGTAATCTACAGTGAGCTACAGTAATCTACAGTAATCAACAGTAACCTACAGTAAGCTACAGTATCTACAGTAATCAACAGTAAGCTACAGTAATCTACAGTATCTACAGTAACCTACAGTAATCAGCAGTAACCTACAGTAATCTACAGTATCTACAGTAACCTACAGTAATACACATTAACTAAATAATAATAAAATAAAATTATAAAAAATACCTTCGGAGCACAGTAAAGAGCGAGAGGCGGGGCGAGAGCGAAAATGAAGTGTGAGGGAGAGAGTGCGCAGTTTGATGGGATTTTATAGTATGTATAGTGGACCGCCCCATAGGGGGGCGGTTTTCTCGGCCAACAGAACCGCCCAACCATAGGGCGGTTTGGCTGGTATGGTGAACCGCCCCATGATGGGGCGGTTAGGGTATTTTTAAAAATTTTTTAAAATTGAGGGTATTTTTATTATTTTTTTTTTTTTTTAGGGTATTAATAAAAATCTCGGGAATTCGTTCGCACTTCGTTTTCTCATTTTTTTTTTTTTTAAATTGATGGAATGCAACTTGATTTTAAAGTTTTCAATGAATAGCCAACGCAAATTGAGTTTATTTCTATGAGTTGTTTTGTGGATTCCTATCACGCAAAATCTCATGAAAACAAAACGAATTCTAAGAAAGAATGCGGACTTTGAAAATATCAGTGTTCTAAATAGCGCCGCTATAGTGTTTTTGGACCCCAAACGCTACGCTACGACATCAAAATGCGCTATTTGCGCTACGGCCGCTACAACGCTATAGCGGTCCGCTACAGCGCTATTTGCGCTATACAATATGGATTTATTTTTATTTTTATTTTTAAGCAATTTATATGGGTTTTAAATAAAGATAAAAAAAATCTCAAACCGAAATTGAATTTGTTGCTACTTGCTACAAATAAATCAATTTGAAATTGGGAATATAAATTGAAATTTGAATAGAAAAAAAGTCCAAACCGGAATTAAAATTTGAATAGGAAAAAAAAATAGATTATGTCATGAATCATGATACTTAAGATATTTTTAATAGGAAAAATCGATAGTTTATGATATTACTATGGATATTTTGAACCGCAATTTGGACTTTGTACGGGTTCAATATGAATATTATAATTTCTTAATTACTTTGGTGTTATTTATTGTTCTATGAGACCTTAGATAATGTTGATATTTAGTACAAATATTGAATATACGAAATGTAAAAAAAAAAAACGCTATTTGGAATAGCTTCCGCTATAGCGACGCTATTCGCTATAGCTTTTTTTTTAGCCTTCCCGCTACGACGCTATAAACGCTATTTAGAACCTTGGAAAATATATTTGATTCTAGAGGAGAGTTCAAATATCTTCATTTTTTATGCCTTCATTTTTAAAAACTTTAAAAACTCAAAATTTAAAAGTTAAAAGTTAAAATAAAACTATTGGATATGATCTACGTCATTTTATCTATGTGCTCATAAAAAATTATCACACTTTGATTTTGTTTTTATGTGAATCAATAAGTTGAAAAATCAACGTCTAGAAATTACCCACATTAGTACGTTTTTTTACAAGTTCTTGATGACAATCAAAACAAAATTGAAATATCATAATTTTTTTACACGTGCATAGGTAAAATGATGTAGATCATATTCAACGGTTTTATTTCGACTTTTAAGTTTTAAATTTTGAGTTATTAATTTTTTTTAAAATAGAGATATTTGAACCCTCTTCTTGATTCTATCATATGTACTAGAATAATTACTACATATTTATTTCTTCTAAATTCTCAGGGTTTGTTTGGCAATTACCAAAATAGCAAATAATGGACCGGCACGCTATTTCGGCTAAAATGGTTGCCAAACAAACATGGGGTTTGAAATAGCACTAAAATAGGCTAATTCACTATTTTAGCAAATGAGTTGAATAGAAAATTTAGCGATGCACAAAATGGTGATTATTATTATTTTTATATTGTCATATTGTACCAAACAATATTTTTCACTATTCTGAATAGAACGTTATAGTATTTTTCTTACATCTATCTAAAGAACAAGAAAGAAAGAAAAAAAAAAACACTATCCTAACACTATTCTTTAAACCAACTTGCATGATTAGTTTGTATTAATTATGAAACTAGAAAAAAGAAAGATGCTGTAATCACATTCAATCACGGTCATCACAGCAGCACCGTGGAAGAATTGTTATAATTATATGAAGCTAGTCAATACATGTGGATATTTTGGAAGGAACGGACTCTCCGCTGTTTTTTTTTTTTAGAGAAAAATAGAATCTTATTTTTTCGATCTCAACCATTCAAATTTGTTGAGATTTGTGCATGAATTTTTTTCATCGAGATATGTAAATGAAAATTTTTAAATAGTTAGAATCGGAAAAGAAAAATTCTGTTTTTCTCTAAAAAAAAAAGCGGAGTCGGATCCATTTTTGAATGATAATTTATGAAGCTATTAGAATTTTTACTATTAATAATTGCAAAAGTGGTTTGAAAATATTAACAACATCTACATTCTACATCGTACTATAATTAATTAATTATTGTTGTTTTCCGAAATAAAAAGTGTTTGGTTGAGTACAAGCAAGACGTCATGACCCACCAAAGAATCAAAGTTTGGTTTGTTCTTAAATTTAGTTTCAAATATTCCATAATTATTTGATTGCTGACGCTTCTTTTCTAAATTTTAAACTGAGTCAAAAAAGGAGAGAATAATATTCTATAATTATTATACTTCTTAAATGCTAGTTTGTCTTATAACTAGTCACAGACTCAGAGATATAAATTACCAGTAGCATTCATAATAGTGGATGATTCAAATGTCTTTATTTTCTGTGCTTTTATAATGCCTTTACTTTTTAATTTTCTAATAATAAAAATTTTAAAATTTGTATGTCACAATAAAACCATTAGATGTGATTTATATTATTTTCTCTACATTCATAAAAAATTAATCATTTTTCGATTTTGGTTTTATATAAATCAATATGTTAAAAAATCAATGTTCATAATTTATAAGTATTAATGTATTTTTACAAGTTCTTGATAATAAACAAAATAAAATTAAAATTTTATGATCTTTTAAGTATGCACAGAGAAAATAATATAATCTATAGCCAGGGGCGGACCCAGGTGGTTCCAGGAGGTGGCAGTTGCCCCCCCTAGATTTTGAGTTTTAGTGGTGATTTATCGATTCCGACCGACTTTGCCCCTCTGAATTTTTTTTTGCCCCTCTCTGGACATTTGATTTGTAATTCATATTAAATTTAGAGTTAAAATTGAAATAAATTTATTGAATTTTGATTGGTAATTAGAATTATAAGTAAAAACATCAGAAATTACAAGTTAAAGCATTGAAAAATATAAGTTAAAATATTATTTTTTATCGAATATCCAATTGGTTAATGAATTTAAACCTGATTAGATATTTAAACCTGATTCGATATTTTTTTGACCCGACGAAAATTCTAAATCCAACCCTATCTATAGCGGTGGAAGCCAGTAGGAAATTTCAATACGTAATAAATTTAGAACCAAAATGCTGCCAGAATCTATACTAATACTGGTCCATGTTCTCACCTAGACTAGACTAGTTACTTTCATGTCACAGAGAAAGGTGTGGTCACCTCACCTAGACTAGTTACATTCACATAGAATTTTTTGGCGATGTAATTAATATTACTTTGTCATTACTTAAATTACTCAAGTTTAATGGATTTGTATAAAGTTCATAATTTGCTGATTTGGTGCATAAAAACTGGTGTTCTAAATAGCACGCTATTTGTGCTACGGCCGCTATACAATATGTTTTTTTTTTAATAAAACTTATTTGGCAGCCACTGCCAATTTTTTCCAAAAAAAACAATATGAATTTTTTTAAGCAATTTATATGGATTATAAATAAAGACCCAAAAAAGCTCAGACCGAAATTGAATTTGTTGCTACTTGCTACAGATAAATCAATTTGAAACTGGGAATAGAAATTAAAATTTGAATAGAAAAAAAATAGATTATGTCATGAATCGTGATGCTTAAGATATTTTTAATAGGAAAAAACGATAGTTTATGATATTACTATGGTTATTTTGAACTGCAATTTGGACTTTGTACTGGTTCAATATGAATATTCTAATTTCTTAATTACTTTGGTGTTATTTATTGTTCTATGAGACTTTAGATAATGTTGATATTTAATACTATTGAATATACGGAATGTAAAAAAAAAAACGCTATGTGGCATAGCTTCCGCTATAGTGATGCTATTCGCTATAGCTTTTTTTGTAACATTCCCACTATGACGCTATAAACGCTATTTAGAATCTTGATAATAACTTGTATATTTTTCTTTCCCAACAAAGCAAAGTACTTCAAAACCAACAAGTTAAAGCATTAAATGTTTGGTTGAGATTTAAATCATGAAATAAAGAGTTTAGACCTAAATTATTACATCAAATGCGAATTAATTGTGACGGTTTAACTATGGTAATTTAAAATTGGATTTCTAAATTTAAACTAACTTAAGAGCTAGTTCCTTTACGTCTCTACATAAATAATTTATGTCATGATATAATTCAAGCGCCTAAACTCTTCTCTTTTCTTTAGTCAATACTATTTCTTAATAGTTTATACCATGACATAATTTTAAATTTCAATCAAACATAAATTTGTTTGAGCCGACTTAAATTAGAATAATGAATTAAGCGTTCAAAATTTTAGGTCTCGGCCAAACACTACCAGGGGCGGACCCAGAGTGTTCCAGGGCCCCTCTGGATTTTGAGTTTTAGTGGAGATTTATCGGTCTCGACCGACTTTGCCTTCCTGAAATTTTTTTTGCCCCCCTCTGGACGTTTAATTTGTAATTCGGGTTAAATTTAAGATTAAAATTGAAATAAATTTGTTGAATTTTATTCGTAATTAAAATTATAATTTAGAGAATCAGAAATTACAAGTCAAAGTATTAAAAAGTATAAGTTAAAACATTGTTTTTTATCGAGTACCCAATTGATTAATAGATTTAAATCCGATTATGTATTTAAATTCAATTCGATATGTTTTGCTCTTCTTTGACGAAAATTCTGAATCCGCCCCAAAACACCACAAGAAGAACAAAAAAGGACAGAAGATGTAGATGGGTATAAAATTGGCGACCATGTACAATCTACAAGTTATCAATATATTGCGTGGCACATTCCTATCCTTTAAAAAGTATATTCGACTTCTAAAAGTAATTGTTCACCAGCCAACCAGCTGTACAAACAAATTAATATCCAAACCAAATTCTGTGACGTTGAAAAATTCGTTTGGGGAAGGCAACATGTACCAAATTGTCAATGCGACTATTTTATTTTATTTCTCTTTCTGTTTTGATGAATTGCATGCTGCCAGTGAAGCATCAACTAATTAAAAGAACCTCTGCATAAGACGAATATAGAATTTTTTTTATAATGATGCTTGGACCAAATATGCACATGCGACCAAATAATGAATGAATTTCAAAATAATTGTTATCATTCAATTTCAATCTACCATGGAAATCAATTTTTAAGAATGAAGAAAACCAATTTTTAATTTTCAGGCCAAACCTTGCAATGGGCTTAGACTAATGTGGTTATGACTAGCCCACTATCAGTTCTAAGGCCTTTATTAGCGTGCTAGGCCTTTTCATAATGGGCTTAGACTAATGTGGTTCTGACTAGCCCACTATCAGTTCTAAGGCCTTTATTAGCATGCTAGGCCTTTTCATAATGGGCTACTCAATCTAGGCCTTTATTATAGCCCCGGTATTGTCTCTGTGTTTGGACTTTGGATGGGTGAGAAACAGACAATCAGTGCTAACTTCAGCTATTCGCTATTGGGTTATTGTTAACAATTATTTAACACAACAATTGAGAATGATCAAAATTCAAGTTTAAATTTCAAAATTAGTAGTATGGACATATGATTTAAATGGTATTATATCATACATATGAAAATTAAGTGCACCTCTTTCTTTTATAAAATTGACTGTTGATCGAAGCTAGTTAATTATTAAAAAGCGAGGCTATGGTATATTGAAATGTGCGAATTGGTTTGTAAATTGGATTCATATTTTTATTTTCAAAGTTTAAATAATTAATCCAGATCGTTCAACATTATTATTAGATGAAAATATATTTGTAGATCAAATTTTATATTTTTTTTGAAATTTTTTTACTATTTTTCAGACAATTAGAAAATCACTTGATCAAAAAATTCTGGACGATCAAAAATAGTGATTTTCTACCTACCTAAAAAATAGTAAAAAAAATTCAAAAAAAATATAAAATTTGATCTCCGAATATATTTTCATATGATAATAATGTTGAACGGTTCAGATTGATTATTTGAACTTTAAAAACAGAGATATAAATTCATTGCACGAACCAATCTGCGCATTGCAATGTACCATGACCTCACTCATTATTAAATGAGAGCTACTACTTTGATAATTTGACTCCATAATATAAATTTCGAAAGGCAGAGAAGAAGAGCAAAGACTATTGTTAGGTCATAAAAGTCTTGCATGCTTATTCAGTTGTATAAAAAAACTATGACTTTTAAGTACAACATGACATAAGTGTGGGTTCCGGATCTCCTAAAGTAATTCAATTTTTGAGTTTTAGATTGAGACCGTCCGAATCGAATTCATCGCTCGAGATAGCCTCGGAATTTGAATTTGTCTCTCGGAATGCGTGTGCTCCACTTTAGTTGGATGGTCACGGATTCGAATTGACGGTCCCGATCCAAAATCTAATTTTTGGGTTACTTTACTGGATCTGAATTCATAAGTGTGTTGGGTGGCTTGACCTCAATTCATGAATTAAAAAAAAAAAAAATACAACATGACATAATTTTGCAAAGACACAATTTTCTTTTTATAAATTGTTATAGTGAAAATAAGAAGAATTAACTATATTTCTCATAAGAATCATCTTTCAAAAAAGGAAGTTTCTGGCTCCTAGTAATTAAAAAGTAAAAGTTCTTACCCAATTAAAAAAGGGAAAAAAAAAGAAAAAAAAAATTGAAGACCGGCAATTCAACAAGAGGTTTACAGACAATGAAATATCAATTAAAAATTTGTATGTAATTCGGTTTAAACTTGTAATACACAAAGTCTCTTTAATATTCCGAAATTTTTTGTGCAGAAATTGAAAATTTAAGTTACTGACGACGTGTATAAATATAATGAGATGAGCACAAAAACCACAAACACAGGTGAGCAGTTGGTTTTCAGTTTTGTTTTTTTAAGAGGTGTTATGGTCTTTATGGATGGATACCCACCAGACAAATATATATTGTCATCTCTATCTATTTCTGAATTCTGAGCCACCGCTTGCTTTCTTTACCTTGCATCTCCTGTCCGGGGGCGGATTCAGAGCAAAAAATATCGAATCGGGTTTAAATATCTAATCGGATTTAAATCTATTAATCAATTGGGTAGTCGATAAAAAATAATATTTTAACTTATACTTTCCAATACTTTGACTTGTAATTTCTGATGCTCTAACTTATAATTCTAATTACCAATCAAAATTCAACAAATTTATTTCAATTTTAACCTTAAATTTAACCCGAATTACAAATCAAATGTCCAGAGGGGGCAAAAAAATTTTCAGGGGAGGGCAAAGTTGGTCGAGATCGATAAATCTTCACTAAAACTCAAAATCCAGAGGGGGAGCACTGGAACACTCTGGGTCCGCCCCTGCTCCTATCGCCATGAAAAATATTTCTTTTTTTTCAAAGAACAGTAAATGTATCAAAACAAATTTTAAGCACAACTAAAATTTTAAACATAAATAACATAATTCATGTATATGTTTACAAAAGAGTCGAAAAATTTTAGTTATCACCCTCAAATTTCAGAATTTTGAACTTACCATCAACTTCCGAAATTTTTCAATCTTGCCATCCACATAGTCTAAGGTTGCGTGGAGGTTTTTGTTTTTTTTTTGGTAAGGCTGGGTTGATATTTTTGTTCTTGGAAAATAATAATTAAAGGAAGAAGATGTTGGTAATTGTTAAATTAAATTTTCTGATTTCAACCGTTCCGCTATGACGCGATAAACGCTATTTAAAACATTGATAATTAACATGCAGTTTCTAGTACAAATAAAATAAATTACATAATTGCTGATAATAAAAAACTTCAACTGAAGTTTTGAGCCTCTAAACAACGTTTCCTTTTTTGCAATTCCTATTTTGCTGACTTCACGGACTTATGCGCATGGCACCACGTCCTCCGAATTGGGATCATACGCTCAAATCAGAGTTTACAACTAATAATTATGACTGTTTAAAAGTTAGAAACAATACATCAATGTGTATTGCAAAAACATAGATGACGCGCCGATGTTTTATACTCTATTAATCCCAACAAAAGTGCATTGATATTTGATTGCAAAATATAAATGTAACGCCGATATTTGTACCAAATCTATGCTAAAATTAATCATTTCCAAAAATCCACGCATGCCAAAAAAAGAAAAAAAAAAGATCAACGCAGCCTGATGGTAAGATTGAGAATTTTCAAAAGTCGATGGTAAAATTAAAATTCTGTAATTTTAAGGTGGTAACTAATAAAATTTCGGACCAAAGAGTTGTAGTACTTTAATTAAACACGTAGTTTTTCTAAATAAAAAACCATATGAGTTACTTGATCAAAGATAAATAAATAAATAAATAAAAGTAAATCAGACATGCATGATATTATAGAATACATGACATGACAAATAAGTTGGAGGTTAATCATGTAGATTATGACTAATATTGTTGTTGTCATCATTAATTATTATTATTTTAGGACTCTGATCGATTTTGCTCACCATCTTCAAAGTGCACACACACAAACCATATTTAACAAAAAAAAAGTTTTTTCAATTAGACATAACGCGCTTCCTCTAGTATTTCAAAAATTAGGTAGGAAGCATATGTAAAATTTAATATCATGCATATGTTTTTATTAAAATTCTGCACTATTGGAAAATAACGGTTTTCAAACCGGTTTAATAAATAGTAAAAAAATTTCAAAAAATATAAAATTTGGTCTCCAAACACATTTTAATATAGATTGAACATCTAACGGTTTGAAAATGTCGTTTGAAGTCAATTCGATAGGTTTTAGAGTTGAGTTCACGAGAGGCTTGGTGAGCTTAGGAACACCCTAGTTCTACTCTAGATAATATAATGTATGGTATATATATAAAATCGTGGATTGGTCGGAAATCAGATAAGACCTCAACTCGGATATTGATCCGGAAATCGCATAAAGTGTTCAAAGCAATTATTGATTCGGAATAACTATAATTTAATACTTAAAATAATCCGAATTCCATTTATTCCGGTCCAGATACAACCCGCAATTCCATTTATTCCATTTATCAATATTCAGATTAGTCCAAAATCATTCAAATCTAAAAAAGCACCGAATCCCGCAAACTACGCCACGGATTGACGAAGACTTGCGATTCTCTAAAGTTCGTATCTCTCTTGTCATTATAAATAAAGTCACTTACCTATCAAACAGGGGGACAAGAGAGAGATATCAAAGAGAGAGAGAGAGAGAGAATGGCGAGCCTGTTATTGTGTTCCTTAGTTTTAGGGTTTGGCAGCTTAGTTGTGTATATCGTGATGGCTGCATGGTATTTAATACCACTAAAAATACAGCAGATATTGAAAAGACAAGGTATTGACGGCCCCCCACCGCCTTCCCTTTTCTCTGGCAATTTGTCAGAGATGAAGAGAATGAAAATGGTTCATGATGAATCAAGTTCTTTTAGAGATGGTAGTTTTCGTGACTACACCAAAGATATCTTCCCTTATTTCGATCAATGGAGAAAGACTTATGGTATGTATTTCTAATCAATCTTTTCAACTGCCTGTGCCTATGTGACTATATATATATATAAGTATATTTATCTAAAGTTGTAGACAAAGAACACGAGGTATATGAATACCACAAACTTTTATCTCTCTTTATCTTATATTATTATAAAGTGTATGTAAGTAAGAGTTTTCTTTTCTTTCCATTCCCTCCCTTCCTCTACTCTCCATCCAAACAAGGTGTTAATATTCATGTTTTGGAGCTAATTCTTAGAGACAACTTAATGCCAAAGGGTGAAGGTTAATTAGGACACATGGAGTAATTAATTAAGAAGATGATATATGTGGTGATGATGGGTATCATCATATATAATAGATTTGATGCCTCAAATTTGATCTAGTAATTGATGGGGGATGATGCATGTGAACGTAATTAAAAATATAATTAAGTATCTATTAGGTTTAAACCAATAATTAAGTACTTTTTCTCCAAGAGAAATGTTCAAACTATGGCGTAAGATTCGAAAGGAAATGTCTTTTTTATTATTATTTTTGATGAAGTGGAGCGAGAAGGTTAAAAAGTTCCGTGCTAATTAATTAATGATCAGAGTTTAAAATAATATAATAATTACCACTTGTTATACAAGTTCCTCTTTTATAATTATATCCAAACATTATGGAGCGTGTATTGAAGAAAAAGGTACAAATAATAGAAGGTGTAGTTGGGTTTGGATATATATATATATATATGTTATGAAAACGATCGATAAGGTGGAATAAACGAATATGAATTTCTATGGTGTCGACATCACAATGTTAATAATAGATGAAGTCAACTAGATAATGTAACCATAACATATATATTTAAATTACTTTGCTTGTTTTCCCAATTTTAATTAACTTTTCTTAATGAAAACGATTCATCTTTAAATTAAATGTCACTACCAAATTGTCTGAATTGGATATCAATTTTTTTAATGACTTATGAACTTCATGTGGAATGAAGCAAATGTTCCTCATTTCCTTTTTTTTTTGTTTTAAAGCCTGGCAAAGGCTGCAAAGTAGTAAGCGGAACTCGAACTCTCGATCTTTGGGTATCTAACAAATATAAAATTTTTTTCTAGCCAACTGTGCTATCGTTTCATTCTCAAATATTCCTCAGTTTCACCATATATATAATATTTCACTTAATACTGACTTCGGAAATGAACTCAGACCCATCAACAAATTAACAATGAACTATTCAAACAGTGAACTGATAGTACAAGAAGATTTTGTTCATCTTTAATATTTGTGATAAGTAGTTCATCGATCATTTGAGTGCATTTGGTTCCCGTTTAGAAGGGTATGCATTATCATGCAAATTGGGTGATTTTCCACACACACACACACACACATATATAATTAAGTACTCAATTAATAAGGAAGAAAAAAGGGATATCTTATATATATAATACATATGATATGTCAAGAGGCACAAATATATAATAATGATATTAAGTATAGCTTGTTACATGTACGAGGAAATTAATATGTGTCTTGATTGTTATCATCAGAAGGAAATTAATGGAAGAAGAAAAAAGTTTTTTAAGTAGAACCTTGAAGAAAAAAAAATTATGAAATAAAAGGCATCTATATAGTACAATAATTGTAAAAGTCTCGTACAGAGTAATTGATTCACTTTGAAAGGTGTTTATTAAGAGAACACAATTAATTAAGTAGCATTTAATTAAAAATTAAAGGAAGCCGACTATGACCGCACACTTAACCTTTTATCATATTATGTGTCAAAGTCAAATTTAAAAGTAGAGGATGAAAACCATATAATAAAACTACATCTAGTTTTGTCAAAGTTATCCAAATTATATTCTTAGCTAATTTTCGCTTTCAAACCTAAGTCAGGAAGCATACATGCATATATGTATGTATATATATATATATAGCGACAGCTAGCCTTTAGTTTGAAAATATTGTAACTCTGCCTCCTTTAAGAGTCAAGACTAGATAATTGTCAAAGTAGGAAAGAGCCTTATTGTTAAAAAAATGTTTTTAATTTTAATGAAGGGGACATGAAAGGTATGATAATGTTGGTTGGTTGGTCTTAGATCATAGAGTTGCTTGCTATGCTATAAAGATCATCACTATTGGAGATGACTCTAAACAGGAAATTGATATGAAAATTGTTTTGGATACCAAAAAGTTCACTTGTTCAACTATATATGTTCGTGACAGGAGCGCTGAATAAGTATTATGTAATTACATTTTATGAGGGGTGCTTAGCATCATTTCTCCTGTACTTTTTTCCACCACTGGTTGGTGAGGTCTACAATGAAAAAAAAAAAGTAGATGAAATAGAGTTAGTATTAGGTTTTTGTGAGATAAAACAACATCAAAGCTTGGTTAATGGCTATTCATCTGACATGCATGGGGTACTTGTAGCAATTTCCCTAATATTTCCGGACTTGACATTTATATGACAGCTAACTGATTGGAGAGGAGTGTTTGACCTCCATTCCTAGCTACCTTGCCTATACAAAGTATCATTATAAATTTTCTTTAATTTCATTTTCATTTCCTACTTTTTTCCCGGAGAGATAAGGATATATTTCTATATGTACTAGGCAAACATGAGCACAACTTGTTGCTTTCTTTACTCTACATATATAACCATATTAATTTGATATTTCCATATTTCATACTTTCTTGCATAATTTCAATTAAGTAACATAGCTTAGGAGTTCAGCTGCAGTATGAGTTAAGTGGGAAAAATGCTAAGTGGCTCCATTATTATTTCTATATTTCCTATCTGTCAAGTGACAAAATGTGTTATTTATTTAAATGTTCATATAATTTTTGAGCCATTTAAATTTGTCCCTAGTAATTTGGAAGGAAACAAATTAAAAAAGAGATTACAGAGATGATAAATGTATTATTTAGACATTATAAGCATGTGCATTTTTTCCACAAAAGATAAGGGAATGGATAAGCCAGTTCCCTCTAGTTGTTGCATTGTTAAAATAGTTTTCTAATTGAGTGAGGCCTTATCTTGTTTCCTTTTCCAAACTTGGTTCAGAAGTTGCTTCACTCTAACTCGGAGTTTATATATATCATGCATTCAATATATATATTTATATATATCATATCTTACTAATAGCCATTAATTTGTTAAAGGTGGAAATGTAATTTATAATAGTAGTTAAATTGAGTATCTTTTATACATAAAAAATTTATCACTATTTTTTATCTCCCCAACTATACATCTAGTGGAAATCATTTTTTTTCTATTTATTAATAAGTAAACTACAAAAGTATCATTAATTTTTAACCATATTATGTATGGAGTAGAACTAGGGTGTGATGTGCTCACCAAACTCTTTGGTGAGCACAACTCTACATAAACTATCGGTTTCACATCAAACAAGATGAATCCAACCGTTGAAACCGATGTACTTTACGAGTGATGCGTGTATATGCAAAATTTAAGTGGTCAAAATTGATGAAAAATGAATGATCCAAAATGAAGTTGTTTTAATGCATTCAAAAAATTCTCAATTTTGACCACTTGACTTGAGACTAAATGAATTCAAAAAATTCAACATTTTGCATGTACGTGCATCACTCGTAAAGTACATCGGTTTCAACGGTTGGATTCATCTCGTTTGAAGTGAATCCGATAGTTTATGTAGAGTTGTGCTCACCAAAGAGTTTGGTGAGCACATCATACCCTAGTTCTACTCGTATGTATGTTAAGATATGATGTACACAAAAATTAAGATGCACAATAAAATTATCCCTATTCTTTTTATTGCTACAACTCTAAATTAAGTTACTAATAGTATACTTGGTAAGATTAATTAACCTGTTAAATTAAAACACCTGTAAAGTTGACTTTACTAATTAATATTAATATGATGTCCAAACACAATAAACTAATTAATTAAGGTTTTAGATTCAAATAAATAGCTTGTCAATGGGTCCACTAAATCCTCAAATGAAAGGTGATCTCTTGAAGTCCTTTGACAGCAACCTCTAATTTAATATTTGTTTGAAACTTGGAAACATCACCATGGAAATAATTAGAGAGGCTGGAAAGCGACAATTATTCATTTCTTTTTTAATTTTGGTTGCTCTGCTCATGCAATTAAAATAGATGCATATCATGATACAAGTTGATCAATTATTGATCTCTCTCTCTCTCTCTCTCTCTCAACCAGTACTCAACCTCATAGCAAGCGTATTGTCACACAGCCATCGTCACAGAATATCAATACAGTTTTCAACTTAGGCTCACTCAAGTCATGAATCAAGATATGTTGACCACCTCTCAGCAATCAAGATTTTATGTGGACAAAAACGCATTCGCCCAAACCTTCATTAATTAAAATTGTGACATACTGACATACCAGCGTGACATGTGTGATATGATGAGGCATGCAAGTATCTAATCTAACCAGTTGGGAATTTTGTTTGTCAGGAGCAACATTCCTGTACTGGATGCAGAGGAGGCCAGCGCTGTATGTGACTGATCCAAGCCTGATAAGAGAGATAAGCCTGTGTGTCTCTTTGGATATTGGAAAGCCCACTTATCTGCAAAAGGGCCAAGAGCCTCTCTTTGGACAAGGAATTATCAAGTCCAATGGGCTTCTCTGGGCCCACCAGAGGAAACTCATCTCCCCTGAGTTCTACATGGGCAAAGTCAAGGTGTTTCCCATTTACTTCACATCTACTTAATTAGCTCATCTCTATTTGATACTTTTTTTTTTTTTTTCTTGTTTCCCTGAAAAGAAATTTACTCATCATTGGTATCATGGCATGCTTGTGATATATCCATTGAATATCTATTTACTAAAAATCAATTTATACATGTAAAAAAGAACAAAGAACATCGGTCCAACCATAATATAGTTGGCGACGAGGGTGATAATGGTAATATTATTTTTTTCAGGGTCTGGTGGAAATGATGGTGCAAGCAGCTCAGCCAATTCTAAGTGCATGGGAAGGAATAATTGAACAGGGAGAAGGGAATACAGTAGTTATAACAGTAGATGAATATTTCCGTAGTTATTCGGCTGATATCATATGTAGGAAGTGTTTCGGCAGTGACTACGAACGAGGCACACAAATTTACCGCAAGCTCAAGGAGCTCTCTGTTAAAATGACAAAATCCAATATCATCTTTGAACTCTCCTACCTTAGGTAAGAAATCTTTTTCTCATCCTTTTACTTTCTCATGTTTATAAAGTTGCATAGCAAATGTTAGCGCTTAACATTTAATAATTTCTCATACTTCCTAGTAGAATATTACATCTCAGGGTTATTCGCACAAAAGTTTGTCGCTTTATAATTAACCCGGCACATATCAGTCAACTATACTCAGGGACGGAGCTAGGTGGAGTCTACCTCAAATTGTTTTTAAGAATATACTTTTAATATTTTTGTGTCTTTTTAAAATATATATATATAAGTACAACTAAGTTTCAATTATTTCTGAAATTTTTCCTCAAAATATGCTTCTATATCTATGTTTCTATCAGAAATTTTTTGCCCCACCCTGCTAATTGTCCTGGCTACACCCTTGACTGTATTGTATTAACATATGGTCTTAGACAATTAATTACAGTAAAAGAAATAGTTTAGGTGTAAAAATTAATTAGGGACATTTAAATGTAGCTATAGCATGTAAGCAATTAAGTGCTAACAGAGCATCCATTACTGTTGTAGGTTCTTTCCCACAAGGCAAAAGAGAGAGTTAGCAGCTCTTGTGCAAGAAATCAATTCTCAAATCCTTCAACTGGTTAAAAAAAGAAAAGATGAGACGAACAATGCCTCTGCACAGAGAGATTTCCTTCAATCCCTAATTGAAAACAAGATGGATTTCTCTGACAAACTTATAGTCGACAATTGCAAGAACATCTACTTCGCAGGATTCGACACAACTGCTGTTACTGCCACCTGGTGCATGATGCTGCTTGCAACTCATCCAGATTGGCAAAGTAGGACCCGTGCTGAAGTGATGAATGTCTGTGACGGGCGGCCCCTAGATTTCGATCTGCTTTCTAAGATGAAAACAGTAAGTTCATTTTGGATTTTAACTTCGTAAAAGCGATCTCTGATATCAACAAACTTTTACTGTTACCAGGCTAAGACAGTGGGACTTATTTGGGCTCATTTATTAAAAGTTAATAAATAAAAGACAGGAACATAAACAAAAATAATTTTATAAAGATATTTCAAAACCTATCATACACTGAACTTTATGTGTATAAAAACTTACAAATATATTTAATTATTATCTTCAATTATATATATCTCGAGGCCATATATTTTTTTCCATTAACTAATATTTGGCATCTAATATGGTTAACTTTTACCTTGGCATCATCCATACCATATATACTGTGCTTCTTCAATAAGATGAGTATGTTGATTGTTGAGACATGCCTATATGAAAATGCTAGAAATTCAAAGACAGAAATGCAAATCTAGAGATACTTATTTGAACATTTTTTTTCCTTTTTTTTTTTTTTTCCAATTTGTTGTGCATAGTTGACAATGGTCATACAAGAGACTCTGAGGCTGTTCCCACCTGCATCCCTAGTAGCAAGAGAAACCTTCAGAGACATTAAAATCGGTACACTACACGTCCCCAGGAATGTCAACATGTGGATCCCCATCTCCACGATGCACCACGACAAGTCGATTTGGGGACCAGATGCAGACAAGTTTAATCCCGACAGGTTCGCTAATGGAATTTCCAGTGCTTGCAAGAAACCATATGTGTTCATGCCATTTGGTCTCGGGGCCCGCACCTGTCTCGGCCAGAACCTTGCCCTGGTTGAATTGAAGGTTATTCTAGCGCGGATTTTACCTAAATTTACATTTGCACTGGCACCAGAGTATCAGCACTCACCTGTTTTTCGATTAGTTGTTGAGCCTGAGTTTGGGTTGCCCCTTATTATGAAAAAGATTGCTTGATGCTGTACATATAGTGAACAAATATATGTATATCATATATAAGGCTTCAACTTATTTGTAAATATAATATCTAGAAGGAGCTAGAATTGAAACACTATAAAATTAATGATAATGTAGTTATGTTTTGTGTGAAATAATTAGCACGTTTAAGACAGAGCAAGCTAGTTTACATGTGTTTGTTATGTGCTCTCCATAACCGGTGTGTTATTTTACACGCAAAGAAGAAATAAGCATTGTAGATCTTTGAGGACTTGCAGCACTTGATACTTAATCTTGCTATGTTGAATAATAAATAAAAAAAAGGACCAAAGAAAGAGATATATGAATTTGATAAAATACAAAGAATATTTAATTTTACAAAGTTCTGTAACAGTTAGTCAATTAACATCAGAAGGGAAGTAAAAGTATAAACACAATAATAAAACATACATAAATGTGCCAGTTTCTATATGCACAAACAAGCGATCTTAATCGGAAGATGCAAATCACGACTTGGTATGATGGTATCTTTTTTTAAGATGCATGGTAGAAGCTACCAGCGTACAAGAATTGTTATGATGGTCTCACTGGTACAATTTTAGCGTCTTACCTTTAAAATGGCTTTCCCGAGTGCAACGTGACATTGTGATCTTGATTGTGCTTTGAACATGACGAACCAGAGAACAATAACCTGACTCGACAGATAGGTATCTGTCGAGTCAGATCATACTCTGGCTCAGAACTCTGCCAGATTCAACTGCAGCCTGACCAACCTGGGTCCCGGGAAGGACCCAGAACAGATTGACCAGTATTATACTGGAAAGCGCCATAGTTAGGGTTTGAGATGAGGGTGAAAGAAAGTGTCATGTTTATGTCAATTTGTAAGGTCAATGCTATGACGGGAGGAGGCAATAAGCCGGTAATGTTGGCAGATAGCAAAATGGCAGTGGCATCAAGGGTTCGGAATACTGTTGAGTCGCGAGATAGGAATTAAGACGATGAATAATGGATAGAGAAGGAAAGAAGAAAACAGGGATAAGAAAGATGCTGATGCAAGAGATCTGAAGGCACTTGCAGTGTGCCACTGTATTAGCTACAAGTTTATAATTTTCTTTTTTTCTTTTCAAGAGAAACTAAGATAGGGATCTTAGGATCTAGTCATTCAAATTTTAATATTCATAAAAAAAAATCATTTGAATTTTTTTTTTTTTTTTTAAAAGAGGCTATTGCCCATTTTATAAATTGAAAATTATACTTACAACCAACCAACTAAAGCATTCGGTTCTGCCACAGTAGTAACCTGAATGCTCAAATCCTCAAGTATAACCCATGCAGTTAACAGACATTAAACCAAAAAGTATTGTGCAATTAACTACTTCTAAGCCACATAACATAGGGCTAATAGTACAGTGCATTAAGCAACAAAATTTGCACTGTCTCTCATTGTTCCAAACAAAGTAGTGAAACTCAATGGCCGGCAGTAGAGTCGCCTGGACCATCTGTCTCCCCTGCTGCTCTAAAGACAACCATCTCCAGCGGCATGAAGTGAGCAAGAGGAATAGCATCCTCGATGAGAGGCAACTTCTCACACGGAAGAAATTATTGTTTAGCAGTAGATCAAAGAATAAAGAATGGTTCTCACAAGTTTAGAATCTTTATCCATCATGAGAGAAATTTTGTTTGCAAGTCTTGTAGAAACAGAAATGGAATGTAATTATGTTAATGCTTTTTTTTATGGTTAAATTATGTTAATGCTTTTCAATCAGGACAAAAGGGGAGTCGAATTTTTGTCAATTCATGTTCAAGTGGAACCATCCATAACTTTGTTCATGCTACAAAAACTTGTTGAACTGGAAGTAAATAAACAACATTTTCATTCGTATGAACCACAAGATGATAACCATTGCAATTCGAATGTATATTTCTTGCGGTGTATGACGCGTTCAGATTAGTCAAAGCTGAATCAAAAGTTTCTCGAAACCTATATGCAATATAGGGGTCTGCTTAAGATTCGTACAATCTTAAGTTAAACAGTCTAGATCTAACCTGACCTCAGGTGAGGTACCTCACCTGATATCTGTGCGTGAATCTCCATATTGGTCTCAAAGTCACTAGACAAGATTTATTTTTACATTTAAAATAATTTTGCCGTTTTTTACAAAAAAAAAACAATTAAGTTCGTCTGAAAATATATCATTGCCATAATTCTGATGATTCAATTCAAGCATTTAATTAGCACCTCTCAATTCATGCATTAGTTTGTTCCTATTTTCAGGTTTACTGGTAAATTTAATATAAATAACTGTGTTGCTCAACTTAAATACATCTCATTTTAGCCACTTAACTTTAATTTTTATCCAAATTAAATGATTATATCATTTTAAAATCAAATTACACATTAAATATAAACTAACTTTTCAGATTATTGAATCTGCTAAACTATAAGTGTCAAATTAATTATTCTGTAAGGATACTTTTTGACAAACTTATTTCACATATATATGGATGTGGCAAATTTATTTATTTTAAATAAAATATTAAGTATGATAAAGAAATCATTAGATGTAAAAAATTGCAAAAAAAAAAAAATGGAAAAACTGCAATGCTGTATGATAGTTGTTGACACCTTTTCAAAACTTCTAAAACTTCTGAGAGCATGCAGGCTTAGTAAAACTAAAAAAAACATTTCTTTCAAGTTTCAACTAAATCACACTTAAAAATGTTAAGATACCATGCAGAAGTATAATAAGACTATCATGCACCATTTATTCAAATAGAACACATACTTTGTTTAATTGGATTGTCGTGGTGTGTTATTTTATAAATAGTAGGGTTTGTTTTGCCAAAAGGCATCAAGATAACTAAACTTTTTGGGGGAATTTCATGTATCCCCTCAAATGTATCAATATTACGTATTTCCCCCTCAAAAGTTTGTAATATCATATTTGCCCTTCAAAATTGTAAAAACTCACATATTTACCCAATACATTAACTTTTTCATTAATTTCAAATTCATCACCCTTCCAAATTCATAATTCCCATTTTACCCTTATAAGAAAAGCAAGCTTCTATTGTATCTCTGTTTCAGACTAAAAAAAACAGACACATATGGGCATTCAAAACTGAAGTGTCAGTACTCATATCAGCGAAAAAGGCCAAGTCACAAAGACTCCAAAAATGAGGCATAGTACGCCTTAAATTAGATTAAATGAAAAGGTACATGAGGCCTACGTGCTGTAAGAGAAGCAAAAAAAAAAAAAAAAAAAAAAAGGTACTTGAGAGTCTTAGCTACCAGTATCCTACATTACATTGATCCTAAGAAAACATAAACTATGCAAAAGCAGCTCTACAATTAATACATTCATCTTTTGACAAACTAAAGTCGAAGCACGAGCAATAATTGTTTAGTGCTTTTGTATCCTGCTTGTTGTTCAATGCTCAAATAGCTGCTCTTCTTTGCTTCCTAGGTTTGTATCAGTGATGTTCCTCAATGTGATGTCCCTCCTCAATTCTGAACTTTGCCATGTCCAGCCTTTTTCTGGATGCCTATGCTCCTCATGAAACTTCCACTTGGGAGTCCGTAGGCATGCATTAAAATGAAAAACAGTTACTGTTGCAGCACAATTGAGGAGGGAAGGGATGTCACCAATGCCATATGCTTTAATTTGTAAAAGGTTAATCTTCCGTCTGCCGTTTATTTTAAGAGTCTATTTAGCTCAGAATGGTAGGGTGTCAGTTCTATCCAAATTGGTCATACTCAGTACTGCTATGACCAACATGTGGTTGAGGAGGAATTTTTTTTTTTGCCAAAGTGCCCTTAAGCTATCATTGATTCTCATAAAGCACAGTACAATCAGATTACAATTATTTAAACAGAGGGAACGAGTATCCTAAAGAGTCAAACTTTTATACCATGCCCAAGTTTGCAAGATTGTGGGCTACACTGTTTTCTTCCCTCGGAATGTATTTGCATCTAAAACCTTTACATTTCCCAATTATACCCAACAATTCCATGATCTCCCAATGTACCCTCCAATCCTCACTAACCGGTACCTCACTTGATGATACTAAGGATGCCAAATTTTTTTAGTCTGTTAGAAATTTACATATCGTAAGACTCGTAAGAGATCTGAACATGACAGCCTTCATTTCCAAGAGTAATGCTGCTGCTTCCATATGAAATGTCGAGTAAGGCTGACAACCCATAAGACCATATTGTAGGAACTCCAACTCTGTACCAGTACTGTCAAAGAGAATGTATGCCGCACCACCTTCGCTTGGTTCCCTGAAAGAGCCATCGACGTAGCAACAGTGAACTCCCTGAGTAGCATGTTGATCTGGTATCAACTCCTGAGAAACCTCCTGTACCGACTGTACCAGTCTGCAACTTTCTGCCGAGTAGACCATAAAAATGGAACCTGGGCAAGATGGTAAGGAGGGGGAGACGAGATAGTAGAGAGGGGAACTGGGCAAGATAAACAAGCAAATGATACTTTTGAAATCTCTTATGATAATTATTCACGTCTTAACATATCTTCTTGTTATAAAGTTGGATAAACCAACCAATCTTTGCGTAAGGATTTATTACCAAACAATTTCAGAAATTCAAAGATAAGATGGGATTGGGCTTATCTCAAAATAAAAGATAATTGTCTTTGCGTAAGGACTATATTATCAAACAACTTTAAATTTTTTCAAGGTTAATTAGATGTGATATGAGCTTATTTGGTAAAGCTAGAATAGAGAATAAGTGAAAAATAGAATATCCTTTGGTTCCTCACTATTTTAATCACATCTGGCAAGTATGAAATCGTTAAAGAATATTATCGGACAGTGACAGAATTACAAGTTCATTATGATGATGGCTGAATTTGATAAAATATATAGAGAGAGAGAGATGGGCTATTGTGCTTTGCAAAGTAAAGCGAACGTTTTACTTCGGACTCATTTTCGGATTTTCAAAGTCCAAACAGTCGATCCAAACCGTTCAAGTTGATCTACATATTGAAATGTGCTTGCAGACCAAATTTTACATTTTTTGGAATTTTTTTATTATTTATTAAGCCACTTTGAAAATTGTTGATCACATGGTTCAGAATTTTGTTGCACTGTTTTTACTGTTCACCCGGAATTAGCAATTTTCAAAGTGGACTTAATAAATAGTAAAAAAATTCCAAAAAATGTTAAGCACAATAAATAGCAATTTTCACGAGTCCGAAGTAAAACGTTCGCTTTACTTTGCAAAGCACAATATCCCATCTATATATATATTATGTCAAGAATATTATCGGGCAGTAACTGAATTAGAAGTTCATATTGATGATGGATGATTTGACAAAAAATATATATTCCTTTTGAGTCATAAGGGTCAATAATAAGTAATTTAATCTCCTTATACCTGTCCCTAATTTAGCCTATTTTACCTCACGAAAATTGTACTCTTCGCATTTTCATTCCTGTAATAGTTTATTTCATCTGATAAAATATGAAGATATAAAGACATAAAGTATATAAAAAAAATATTTGAATGTAAATTTGTAATTCCATCTAACTTCGCTCTCGATCACAACGATTCTATTATACTATCATCAGCTATTAGTAAGATTAAAATGTATTATTGGTTTTATGCTCCAATCATGCTTCATACCCTTATCTCTGTTTCCAAAATTGAAACAGTTAATCTGAACTGCTTAATAGGATCTTCATATTAAAACGTACTTGGAGACCAAATTCTATATTTTTTGAAACTTTTTTTTACTATTTTTTTAGATATGTACGAAATTACTATTTTGGATAGTCCATAATCATATGAAAACAGTGATTTTGTACCTATTTAAAAATAATAATAAAAGATATAAAATTTGGTCTCCAATGCTCCAAGCACATTTTAATACGGAAATCATGTTGAACAGTTTAAATCGAAAACTTTGAAAATAGATATAAAGATGTGTAGTATGATTAGAGCACAAAACTAACGGTGCAATTTAATCCTACTCTATATCCATATCACTGGACAAACTATTTTTTTATTCACGTCTTGTATATTTTGAATGATTTGAATATGCTGCCTTTACTTAAATTTTTTGAGATAAGATAGGACAAGACTTATCACGAAATAAAAATTCTCTCTCATTACGTTGTTAATTAAAGGACAGTTTATCGGTTATTGTCATTTAACTTCACATTAGAACTTTACGCTACTTTATAAATGACCTTTTTTTTTTTACGAAAATGCATCAGGATAAAAAGGAAGTGCAGAGTCCGTATTTAGTCGCCTGTAGTTCTATTTTTCTGTATATGTTAGAACTGTAGATTCACTGAGTAAAAACTGAGATTCTCTATTCAAATATATATATATATTTATTTTTGGACGATCTATTCAGAATTTCTCAAATACAGGACCGGAGGCGACGCGACGAGGCTTCCACTTTAAAATCTTCAATGCCCATCGTACTAATGTTGGTCCAATGACAGTGCTAACCGTTCGATTAATGGGATAAATATTTATTAATAATATTTTCCTAAATCGAACGGACAGAGTTTCGATCTGATCTGATATTATCCGACAGGCATCGGACCCCCGCTGTTTCAAATTTTATCAATTGAGAATTGATTTCAAGTTTCAAGTCCGACTCCCGACCAGAAAACGAAATAAATATACCTCCAAATTATATCTCCAAACCCTCCCCTTTTCTTCTCTTCTCTTCTTCTCTTCCCTCGCGCTTCTCGTCACTGTACCTCCAGCTCGAACAAGGGTTTGTGGGTTTCTAGGGTTTCGAGCGTACTGGGCAGTGCTACCGCTCTCCGCTCCAGTCGGATTCCCTCGTGCTCTGATTTTCTCCGGTTTCTATTTCGAACGGCTGGGGCTTCCACGCGAAAAAAAGAGTTTTCTAATGGAGGGGAGGCGTATCACGGCTAGTCCAAGGCCGTGTAACGGACGGCGAATCTTGGCGAGGAAGAGGCAACGGTCGGAAGGGGTTGTAAATAGTGTGCAAAAGCTCATGCGAAGGGAGATCAGCTCGAAGAGAGATAGATCGTTTAGTATGAGCAATGCCCAGGAGAGATTTCGCAACATTCAACTCCAGGTTGAGTTATTTTTGTTTAATTTTAGCTGTTTGTGCAGCAACCATCTTGGGTTTCTTTTGTAACTGTGTTTGATTATGTAATTGGTCAGCGGTGGGGAAAGCTCATTAACCATAGTACTGTGATTAGTGGAATTTGAAAATAATTTGAGATTGATCTCCAGAATTGAATTGAATTCTCATAATATCCTTAGTTTTTGGGTCACTTAGTTTGTTGTAGAATCTAATTGTATTATTGCCTTTGGTTGAAGAAAGCTCATTATTGCACTTTGTTTGGTCAAAGTACAGTTTATGAAGCTCAAAATAGTCAGTTTAGAGTTTATGAAATTCATAACTGCACTTGATTCAGACATAACTGCGGAGCACCACATAGTGAGGGGCTTCTTCACAAGGATTTAGGAATATATGGGATGAGTCTGGGCTTGCAAACTCATTTCTGTTTGTTAATAAAAGTGGAAACAGGCAACCTAATTGTCTACCACTTTCAAAGTAATTAACATAAATAATAAAGAAATTTATAATATAACTTGTGCCTGAGGTCTATGGTCAATGTAGCTCAGATTACAGTTTCTATTCTTTAAGTGATTGGCTCTTAAATGATATCGTGTTTTGGAGAATTAGAGTTAAGGTGCACGCCTTTAATGCATTTCATGTTAACTTTGCTAGAATAACACTGGCACGGAAAAATCATTTGACATGCCATTTTCATAGGTGATTAAATTACTTCCTAAAACACGCATGTTTCAATTTGACACAAACAGTAGGTTCTTATATGATTTTGCCCTAGTTACTAACTTTCTATAATTAGTTAGGATAATTACCAGAGTTTACTTATCTTGTAATTTAAATTATTCAGGAGGAGTTTGATACCTATGACCCCAAGGAAAACAGTCTTCTACTGCCTTACTTGCGAAAGAGGTCAAAAATTATAGAGATTGTTGCGGCACGTGACATTGTCTTCGCTTTAGCCCAATCTGGCATCTGTGCTGCTTTTAGCCGAGGTTTGAGCTTCTCTCGCAATCTATATTTTCGGAATTAGTAGTATTATGTACATATGCATACTGGTAAGAGAGACTGGGTGTATGTTGACATTGTCTGTTCATTTATAAAAGTGTATCCTGTGCCATATATTTAATTGTAATAGAAACACATGTCATCTTACTTTTGTGATTTGTCATATATTTAATTGTTGCCTGATTTGGTGTTTGTGAACAGGAGTTACTTTTGCCCTTAAGAGTTATCCTAACTTGGCTAAATTATTCTTTAAACATTTGTTTGACAGTGACAAATGAGAGAATTTGCTTTCTTAACGGAAGCCCAGATGAAGTAATTCGTAGCCTGTTTTACAACAAAAACAACGAGTCTCTTATTACTGTGTCCGTGTACGGGTCTGAGAATTTCAGCTCTTTAAGATGCCGTACCACCCGTATTGAGTACGTGAGATACCCAAACTTCCATTTTTATCCCTCTTATTTCCTGCTTGCATTCTTATGCTTACTAGTTCTCTTTGCAATTGCTATTGAAGGTACATTAGAAGAGGAAAGCCAGATGCCGGATTTCCCCTTTTTGAAACTGAGTCACTGAAATGGCCTGGATTTGTTGAGTTTGATGATGTAAATGGAAAGGTTCTTACTTATTCCGCTCAGGATAGGTATGTGAATTTCATCTTTTGGCTGTTTTTATTCTCTTGTATATTCTTATACATATTGTTTAATCATTTGTTGTAGCAGCACTTACAAGGTATTTGACTTGAAGAACTACACCTTGCTGTACTCCATTTCAGACAAGAATGTTCAAGAAATAAAAATAAGGTACACTTCTTCATTGCTCTCCCTCTCTCTCCACACTATATTTTTTAAATTTCTATTTTTATATATACTGATTAAACTGTTTTTGGCTCTTTGTTTGTTTGCAGTCCTGGTATAATGCTGCTAATATATACAAGGACAAGCAGTTATGTACCACTTAAAATACTGTCAATAGAGGATGGTACTCTATTAAAGTCATTCAAGCATCTCCTCCACCGGAATAAGAAAGTAGATTTCATTGAACAATTCAATGAGAAGCTTCTTGTCAAGCAAGATAGCGAGAATCTCCAAATTCTTGATGTAATATTTTTTTGCCTATTTCTCTTTCCTTTTCTTTTATGAATATGCTATTCAATAGAATGCTATCTACAAGTGAGAATTGACATGTTTTTGGTATACATTGTGTGCGTGCATCAGAAAATGATTAGAATGAACATTTACTATCCATTTAATTTGAGTTTTCTTCTTTTTTCCTTAAATAACATTACTTAAAATATCTGGAAGCCAAACACATTTAATGACTTCCTGTTATTTATTTATTTGTGTGATGTGTAGGTGAGAAATTTCCAATTGACTGAAGTGAGCCGTACTGAGTTCATGACACCATCAGCCTTTATTTTTCTGTATGAATTGCAACTGTTCCTGACTTTCCGCAACCGATCGGTGGCGGTGTGGAATTTCAGAGGTGAGCTTGTGACCTCATTTGAAGACCATCTTCTGTGGCACCCTGATTGCAATACCAACAACATCTACATCACCAGTGACCAGGATCTCATAATTTCTTATTGCAAGGCCGACTCTGATGATTCCTCTTCTGATGGTGTTGCCCGTGCCAATGGTAATATGTTTTATTTTATTTTTTTGTGATGTTTACCTAATTCGTTCTTCTGCTATCGGTTTAATTTGCCAGGTTCATCGAAGGGTTTTGATGTTTGGTGTATGATATGCAAATTTTCAACCATAAAAAAATCCCTTCGTGACAGAGACACCTCTTGTTTTATTTATGAACTTGGAAGTTGTCAAAAAGTTTGATGGACAGACCTGTTAGGTGAAGTATTTGAACATACCAATCTGTATAAACACCTTACGGAAGTAAACCTTTTATACACCATGAATTATACTTAGGAGATTCTGAATTTGCAGCACTGACAAAAATTGTCCTTTGTTTAATTACAGCTGGATCGATTAACATCAGCAACATATTGACTGGGAAATGCCTGGCCAAAATAAGAGCTGGGTGTGGTGCAGCGAAGGATAACAACCGAAGAAAAGGATCCTCTAGTCAATTCAACAACACTGTTGCCGAGGCATTAGAAGATATCACTGCACTGTACTATGATGAAGACCGTGACGAGATCTATACGGGCAACCGCCAAGGCCTCGTCCATGTCTGGTCGAACTGAATCATGGTGGCCTTTGGTTCAGTGACTGATTGGCAGGACCCACCTGCCATCTATGTTCTGTGTGTCATGAAGTTGTGACTTAGGAGAGGTTAAGTCATTTACTAAATTCATCTCACCATTCGTTGTAGCTTCCATTCATCTCTGAACCTTCATCTGCCCATATTTATTTGTACTAAAGCTTATTTAAGAGTAGTAATTCAAAATGTGTGTAACATCTGTGGTGCTGGTTTATATTTCTCATTGTTTTCTCCTTCTTTGGGCTAACAACTGTAGTTTGTTTTTCTGTTGGTTTTGAACCATACCTTGATTCATAGTTTCCTCTTGAAAAAAGTGAATAAGATTCGATTGCTGCAGCCTTGGAATCAGAACAGAAAAAAATGTTGGCATTTGATTTGTTGACTTGATTCGTCTTGTGCTTTTAATGACATCAAATAGCTCACTTAATTAAATATGCAGTATCGATATCAGATGAATACAACTTGAAGAAGCAGCAGCGATTAAAGTTATCTGTTGTATTGTATAATTTTAATTGTGTGGTTTTCAAAAGTTTCATTTATACGAGAGGTGGTTCTAATGCTACAGAAATCATTTACACAAGTGGTTCCAATGCCTACTGAAATCATTTAAACGAGAGGATCACTATTGCAGCAGAAAATTACGTCCAAAATTTACTGTTTAATTAATTTCCTGACTCGGTTCAGCTGAGAATTTTGCTTTAAAACATATTTGACATTCATAATACTGATGGATATCCTCACTGTCATTCAGGTAGTTGACATTTATAATACTGATGTATATTCTCACTGTCGGTTCATTATCATTACATCACAATGATGCTATCCATCAGTATTATAAATGTCAACTATGTTTTTAAGCAAACATCAGCTGAACCGAGTCAGGAAAACACAGCCGATATTCGTCAAGTAGTTCATCGTATATGCATATATTTACAGTTAGAATTTGATTAAATACATGTGTTTTACTGAATAATTTTACTCGACAGAATAATAGATTGTACATGAACAAGTATCGGATATGAATAATTTGCTTGACAGATATTATCAGCAGCAAGTATTGATAAAGCATCAAACATAGTTTAATTCTTTTTAATTTTACTATAGAGCAGTTTTTTTTTTTTTGGTACAGCACTGTTAAACGGAAAAAAGATCTGGGTGAACTCAAGAAAAACTCTGCACTGCACAAAAGATTTTAAGCAGTTTTTATTGCAGTGAAAAATGTTAAATTGTATCCACATGGTTTACCTGACCCATTCTCACTCCAACATTAAACCATATAACCTAAATAAATAAAGAAATAAAAAAGATCCATCAGAACAGACATTAGCACAAAAATGTGAGCTTATTTAGCCGTTCAGATAATTAAAGAGTGAAAACAAAACCTCTCAAACTCCTGGGTTTGTCTTTTTGCTCTTCCTAATTTATGCAAATTCCTTTCCAACATTATTTTAATGATAAGGCAGTTTTTTTAACTAAACAAAGCCACAACAACAAAAGATACAACCAATCTCAATGATAAAATTTTCAGTTGTCAACAACTTCAATAAGAGTTGGCTCGTAGTCACTCGGGGCTTCAAATCCATGCAGATTCATGACAGTTGCCGCAACATTAGCCTAGTCCAGGAATCTGCAAGTCACTTCTGAACTTGACACCTGGCAAGAGACCCGGGCCTCCAATTGCAACAGGCACCTATAATGTTCTCACACAATTAGGATTGGTATAAATCAAAATTGAGATTTGATTATATTGTAAAAACTCAACGTATGAAGCTGTCTTACTGGTTGAAGAGTGTGGGATGTAAGAATCTGGATATTCCCGTTCTTCAAAAGGGGTTCACCAGATTTGCCTCTTTTGACCATATCTTCTGCATTACCATGATCGGCTGTGACCACATATATGCCTCCCACTTGTTCTACTGCATCCAATATTATCTACAAAAATTAAACAAGATGAGTTACCAGTCCACGAGAGAGAGAGACAGAGAGAGAGAGAGAGAGAGAGAGAGAGAGAGAGTCGAGGATTTTGACCTTAACAGCCTCATCTGCAGCCTTGCAAGCAACCACAGTAGCTTCGATGTCACCGGTGTGCCCCACCATGTCACTGTTTGGCAAATTAACCCGAACCTAAAAAAAAGCATACAGTTAATTTATAGGCTACAGAAAACAAAATGAATTTACTATGAATGCTGCATTTTTTATACCTGGTCAAATTTACCACTTAGGATTGCTTCCCTGGCCCTCTCAGCAATTTCAACAGCCTTCATTTTAGGCTGGACATTGAATGTAATACCAACATCACTCGGGATCTCAACATATTCTTCCTTCGTCGCATCAAAGTATCCTGACCGGTTGCCGTTCCAGAAAAATGTCACATGACCAAATTTGACAGTCTCACTGCATTAAAAAAAAAAAATCAATCCTATTCAGGTCAATACTATGAAAACAACTGCAAAAGGTACACTCGGTGCAGGTACAGTTACTGAATGTATGGGTCCGCCTACCTCCTTAACTAAGACATGGGCCAACCTTTTACATAAAAAGGCAGAGTTCAGATTTAACAAGGTCTAATGGTTCCTGCTCCTTAGGAGCAACTTGAAGGCATAAGAGAACAATACCTAACTCAGTATAAACATTTGGATTCATTAGAATAGTAACATACCTGCAAGCAAAGGTACGAATTCCATTGTATACTAAATATTCACCAGAAGTCCTCTCGATCTCAGGTGGAGAAACCAAGTAGTGGTTCGGGAGCTTGAGCTCCCCGTCATATTGCAACATACCAGCATAACGGATCTTGGGGACCCGTACCCGGTCAAACTTGTCAAAGTCCTCATACTCCAAGGCCTTGGCAATCATTACCATGCGGTCAGCTCTGAAGTTGAATGTCACCACTGCATCACCATCCAAAATGGGTCCCACCGGGTTGCCGCTCTCGTCAACTATTACAAAGGGAGGGATGTACTGGTCACTCATTTTTGGAAGTTCACGCAACTTTTTTACAGCTTCAACTGCATTTTGGAACTTGTGTGGTGCCTCACCAAGGACCTGTGCGTCCCATCCACGCTTGACTACGTCCCAGTCATTCTAAGCAAAGGCAATACGAGAACATTATTACAAAAAATAGTTACATAGTTGACCTCATAGTATAGTCCTATAGGGCCTCATAGTATAGTGTGGGGTACGATTGGATGGGCTTGGGTTAGCGCTAACCCAAGAAAAGCACTAACCCGGAGTGCTATTCCATGTTTGGGCACACCACACAAAGTGCGCTCTCTATTGGGTTAGTGGCTATTCCACTCAGGGGTGGAGCCATACTTTCAAGCTATGGGGGTCAAACGTGAATGGGGTCAATCATATCAAATTTGCATACAGCATATGGGAGTCAATTGATCCCCATTCAATTAACTTGGATCCGCCTCTGATTCCACTAACCCAACAAATGTTGGGTTAGCGATTGGGAGGTTAGCTCGGGTTAGTGGCTATTCTCACTAACCCATGTTTCATCCAAACGCACATGTGGAATTTGGAATAGGCTTCTATTTCTTACTATTTTGGTCATGTTCGATTGATGGTGGAAGAGCAGAATAGTGGAAGACTGAAAAGTGTTGGTAAATGAGCCATTTCCATCTCTTGGAAAAGGCCAATTCTGTTACTCCACCATTCCCATGGAATAGAGAATCGGCTCACAAAGGAATAGAGAAGGGATTAAAGTGTAAAAAACAGGAGTTTGATTGCAAAATTACAAACCCAATTCCACTCAATTCTTTTCTTGTTCGGCGGGAATAGAACCGCTATTCCACTCTATTCTACTTTCCACACTTGCCTTACAGGCCCATAAGGTTAAAGAGCTTCAGGAAAAAAAAAAGGCAATTCTCACATCCATCTCCTTGCTTGTAGTTACTATTACAGAACCAAGGTTACCAGGAGAGTAGTGCATCTAAAATCACACAGATTTTCCATTAAAGATTCCAGAACAAGGACTTGAGTAACGCACTTTATCAAATTATCCATTGAAGTCCATGATTAAAGTATTTCTAGAATTGTTGCTCTTTAACTTTACAATACCTTAAGAAATTAAAGTCTTTTAATTTTTTAGCGGGAATTACCTCGTAACGATCCATGGTGACGTACATACGACCACCACCAGATGCTATGCGTGCATCAACCCCCTTTGCACGTAACTCAGCAAGGTCATTCTCAAGTGTTTCTACAAAGCCAATGCTAGAACCATCCAAGACATCACGACCATCAGTTAGGATGTGAACGCGGATCCTCTTTGCACCATGCTCACTTGCACCTTTCAGAAGCAACTACAAGAACAATTAAGAAAAGATAAAATTGATAAATTACGTTGGCATTTCAGAATGATAAAAGCACGTGTGCATGCGATATTTTTGTCATTAATTTATTACCTGAACTTGGTCAAGCCTTGAATGGACACCTCCATCGCTCAACAATCCAATAAGGTGAAGAGTGTTTTGATCAAAGCATTCCTTGATATACTTGAATCCCTCCCCTTCATAGATTTTGCCAGATGCAAGTGCCAGATCCACCAACTTAGCACTAATAAGAAAACAAAGAGTAACAAATATATTTTTCATTCAATTTAAAACAACAATATCATTTTGCTCATGAAAGTAGATATATTGCTATTATACTTATGGATTGGGATAGACAAAAAATTCAAGACAGCACTGAAAGTACAACCAATTAACACCCTTCCCCCAAAAGACAAACACCTCCTTTCTGCCTTAATTGATATGAAAACTTCCATTATGCAGGGCCATAAATAATATAGCAAGACTTGCAGGTTCAAATAAAAAGTGCGCCAAAAGAAGTATATCCAAATAAAATTAATCGATGCACAAAAAGAATTGTACCCTTGAGCAAAAATGCGACCAGCTCCAAGAGCGTTGTGACCAACTTCACTGTTTCCCATGTCATCGTCACTGGGAAGGCCGACAGCTGTCCCATGAGCCTTTACCAGTGTCCATCTCTCAGGCTTACCCTTGAGAAGAGAGAAATTACAAGTAAAGGAGTTAGTACTGGCGCTTTATACACACAAAAAAAAAGTATGTTACCCACCCTTCCAATAATCAGTAAGAACCAGAAAATTTGGTAATTAATTGTTTAAAATATATTCTCTTCAACGGATGATTTTGCCTCAGATCAAGATAAGAAAATAACAAGAGAGGTTTAATACACCACACTGCTCTCAAGGAAAGAAAAACCAATCATTGAAAGTGAACTGATAAACAGATTTCATAAAAAAATAAAAGTTGGCATAATTAGCAAGGAAAGAATTCACTGAATAGCTAAGCCAACTCAGGGGACTAGCAATAACTAAAGGAAACCTATACAGATACAGTCAAATGTCAAGTCAACGAATAATAGATATATGAAGTTTGGTAAACAAATATTTTTTCTCAAATAAATACATTTTTAAGAGAATCCATGGTGGGGGTCTCAGCAATGTGGATGCAATTGTACTGATCGGGAGTTGCCTCTCCCCATCCATCCAAAACCACGACGGCCACAGGCTTTCCCTTAGGAAGCTTCGGGTGATCCGCCAATTTCCATGAGCCCGCCATTTTCAAATGAAACTCCTGAAATAAAATATAAATTAAAACGACAGTGAGTATTAAGAGAAACAAGTGCACAAGTAGATCGAAGAAATTGAGAGGAAAAAAGAAAGCAGAATAATATTTAGATCTAAAAAAAAGTACACGATCTGATATGAGGTTAGTAGAAATGGAGAAATCAGTGTGTTTACCTGAAGATTGATTTAATAGAAGAGGGTTTAAGAAAGAGAGATATTTAGAGAGCTCAGGATGCTTGGAGAAGAAGAAGCGATTTCGACAAATAATAAAACCAAGGTCTCGCTATATACACGCCCTCCATTTCGGCCGAACACTCCAGGGTTTATCCTCTCCATTTATCTATAATTGGAGATGTCCACGTCTAGGATAACGCTCCAATTTTAGGATAGACAGAAAAAAAAAAATTAAATTTTTTGGAAGTCTCGACTCTCGATCTCGAGTCACTACTTTGTTGTTTACATCAGCAATAACATAATCTCATTTTTTATAAATTTATAAATTATGTTTTTACCTATTATATTTATTTTACGGTGATTATTGTTATGCAAATTTTAAATTATTGTAAGAATTTCTTATTATGAGGAGAATTTCAGGCTTTTATTTTTCGTGCCTCTATTATTGTCTTTGTTTTTAATTTTACAAAATAAAAAATTTAATATTTATATTTCAAAATAAAATCGTTAGATGCGATTTACATTTTTTACATGTACATAAACAATTATTACTTTTCAATTTTATTGTTATACAAATCAATAAGTTGAAAATTCAACGTTCAAAATTTATCCATATCAATATATTTTTACAAGCTCTTGATACCGATCAAAACAAAATTAAAATGCCGATCAAAACAAAGTTGCATATGAATAATGATATAGATCAAATTTAAGAGATTTATTTTGACATTTGAGTTTTAAATTTTAAATTATTAACATTTAACAATAGAGATACAATGGATGTACAAAACATAAATTTATTTATTTTGTACTACTATGCTTTGTTTTGTGAAAAATATGGACATTTGAGTTTTAAATTTGCTTTTTTTTATATGCTTTGTTTTGCTTTTTAATTATCTTAGAATTTTGCTCTACAAGCGTCCTCCATTTGATGATGTCTCCATCGGATAATGGAGGCTGTACAACTTACGTGGCAGGCACAAGGGTATAGTTTGAAACGGGAAAGAGTGACTATAGGAGATCCTTACGTCGAGAGAATTAAATGGGTATAAAGAAAATAGGAAAGTCAGCGGACGGTCGGATCCTAACGATTCTCCTGTTGCAGGGAAGCGTGCAGTCGTGCATCACACCATCCGACGGCTGAGATCACCTCTACCCTCTAACAAGCTTAATAAATAATATAAAAGCGTTTTCATTCTCTTTCCCCCATCTTATTTTATGGCGGCTTATACTCTGCGGAACTTTGATTTCTACGATCTAGGGATTTTGATTTTTTTTAAATAAAAACTTTAATTATATGAAAAAGAGAATGATTGTTTTTATTTTTGTTAAATAGATATAACATAATAATAATGATATGGTTTCGCGCAGGGGCGGACTCGTGTGGTTTCAGGGCTCCTGGATTTTGAGTTTTAGTGGAGATTCATCGGTTCCGACCGATTTTGCTTCTCTCCTGAAATTTTTTTTATCCCCCTCTGGACGTTTGATTTGTAATTTGGGTTAAAATTGAAATAAATTTGTTGAATTTTGATTAGTAATTAGAATTATAAGTCAAAGTGTCAGAAATTACAAGTCAAAGTATTAAAAAATATAAGTTAAAACATTGTTTTTTATCAAGTACCCAATTGGTTAATAAATTAAAACTCATTAGGTATTTAAACCCGATTCGATATTTTTTTACCCACTGACGAAAATCCTAAATCTGCCCCTGACACTAATGATGCAGTTTCAATATTTTTAAAACATTAAACTCTTTGACCACATATATTTACAAAAATCGCTGGAATCACATTATTAGTGTGATTTCATCCGTCTATTTTTGATAGTGCGGTTTCATCTATTTTTTTTCAAAAAAAAAAAAAATTTACTTTTTTTAAGATTTGATTTTATTATCTCGAACCATCATGATTCATGATGAAATAGATGGATAAAAATAAAATATCCTTCCTGAGAATGCGAACCATTTATTATTTATAAAGGATGGAGGGAGGCATGGAGTTGGTTCACTTTGAGTAGTTGAACCATACAGGACACAAGGCAATGTTCTGGATAAAGGCCCATAACATCGCATGATAATTTTTTTATTAAAACAATTTCTTAAAACAAATATTTGTTCATGAGAAAACTGGAAGCTTTATCAATTTCATGGAAAACAATATTGGATGAGATTGAGACTGCACTTTGTTTAGAAATATTTAAAATGAAAAAGACAATAGGTTCAGATTGTTTGATTTTGTTTGTAATTCGAATGAACAAATTATTCAATTGGTTTGACTTATAGTTATGCAATCTTGATAAAAAAAAAATAATGAGACAAATTTAGTTATTTCATTTCAACCAAATTAAACAATGAATGTCTCATTAGAAAGCATGACACTTGTGATGCGAAAATACAAAACCTTGAAAAATAACTTTTAGAAAACAATAATTATATTCCAAGTTATTTTATTATTTATACATATGAGCATGTAGTATTTTTTTTTGTATATGTTCGCTTTATATTAAGTAATTTCTCTAATTAATATTATAAAAGTCATAATAATGTAGAAAGCCGTTGAACAAATTATTTATTTTTGACAAAAAATATAGACAAGAATTACAATACAGTTTTTTTTTTCTTTTTTTTTTAAAAGAGGCTAAAAGCCAATTTCATTTCTTAAATAGTTAATTACATGTACCAGTTGTCAACCAGGAGAACAACTCTCTCGGTTGCTATCTCACAAAAGCATATAAAACATTCACAAAACAATCAAGTAAATAACAAATTATCCAGCTTTTAGATATAGCTAAATTTCAAAAGTAAATTAAATTTGCTAGTACTAAGCCACTAAGTAAAGGGCTGAGGATAAAGCTAAGACAAAAAATTCAGAAAAGGCTTGTTCTTTCATTCATCATTGGTATCAGCACTAGGTGGATGCTGGTACAACACCACCTCCAAGCTAGGGAAATATAGTCTAGTGGTATAGCATCTTCAAAAAGTGACATCTATTCTTCTGCTACTTCCTTAGCTTTCTTTTTCACATTACATATCCAATAAGTAACAGTAGTTTTAATTAGTAGGATAATAGATCTAGCAGATTTAAGAGCACAATCATTAAATCACATGTCATTTCTGTGTTTTCATAAAATCCAGCACACAACACTAAAGACAATCAGGAAACCAATTCTCTCAAAAGAAGGCAAAGTAAGAGAGTATTGAAATATATCATCCTAGTTAGTTCATTGTTCCATGATAAGTTGACTCTTACATAACCAGAACCAGACCTGTTGAGCCAGGGGAGCATTGTATGAAAAAATGATCTCTAGATTCTAATGCAACACATAATTAACACATAATTGATACTGTTAGTTTCCTACCCAACCTTTAGCAGTGAGGGATTACAATACAGTTTTAAACTATTTTATCAGTTTTGTTAATGTTGGAATTTTGTAACACAACCGTCTATCAAAATCTCGACCCCATAGATATATTAGGAGTACATTTAATGCAACGCCAGGAGTATATAACTAAACTTAAAAGAAATCTTTTTCAAAGTTAACCAAGTCACAAGATGCGACTTCTTTTTTGGTTATGTCACGTGGCAATGGCATAATATTTAACGAATATTCCATTGGTACTGGAGGGGGGGCACCTACTGGTTCTCCATTTTCCCAGCAATTTTTGTAATTCAAAGTTTGAACAAAGGAAAACAAGGGGCCATATAAAACCAAACATCACGCTCGGCCTGTAATAAAAAAAAAAAAATCTGAGCTAGTCCTGTTAAATAAGTCCATTATTATAATTAAAATTGGCTTCTGGATACATATTATATTAACCTTGATTTGAATTGACCATATCGCAGAATTAATTCAATTGAAATCCTGCCAAAATATTGTAACAATTTAAATTGATACGGCCAATACTTAAAACATATCTGCTTTATTGCTTCGTTGTTTTCAATTTCCATTTTTCCTGAAAAAATAGATATAGATTTTGTCCTGCTTAAAAATAAAGATTATTCTTTATTAACTGTTCTTATTCTATTAAGTTAATTATAAAGTAAGAAAAGATAAAAAAAAGATACGCATTTCATATTAAAAAAGATCCTTAGAGCATCTCCAACTTAGTAATATGTAAAAAAATAAAAAAAAGAGTTGTAAAATACTGTTTAAAATTAAGTTATTTTTAATTTTTTAACCCCTCCATCTCAGAAATTGGGTCAGAGCCAATATAAAAGAAAACGAAGGGGTCAGAGTCAATAGGAAAGAGAGAGAGTACCAGTATCTCCAAAAGAAATCGTTTGCTTTATAAACAAATTTGTTTTTTTTTTTAAATCAGCCTACAACTCAACAATTATATTAGCAATTAACACATCAAATTAGAAATTAAAAAAAAATTATCATTGTAGATGCTTTTATAATTGAACTTGTCGATTATTCAATTGGTGGAATCTTTATTGCAGGAAATAATCTTTTTTTTTTTTATTCGGTGTGGAAAATTTTAAATTGGCTTTCCTACCGTGCCGAGTCATAATTCATTTAGCTGTTGAGCACGAATCATGCGCATCATTCGTATATGCATTTCCAAATAGAAAAATTAATGCGTGAAAGTTCATTGGCGTACTATTAGTAGTATCATTTTTAATTTTGTATTCTAGGGATATGGTCATATATTTTTCTATCTCATAAATTCTTTAACAGAAAACAATGATAATGCCTACTTTTATTCCAGCAGTCATTTTTTATTTTATTTTTATTTAGAAAAAGACAAACAGTTTCAAATGAAAACAACAGTCCCTAATTACTTTTTATAAAAACAAATTTAGAAAAAATCCTTAAGTATATTATATTAATTAAAAACATCCAAACGATTACATTGGCATAAAAGAAAATTCTAAAAGCGAAAAACCTACTAGCAACTGCCCACAAATTAAAGCTTTCAATTAAAACAGTGCTACGATAGAGGATGAGAAAACATTCTAGAAGCGATTTTTTTTTATATAAAAATAACTTGTGGAGGATGATATCATCCACCCAATTGTAATGCACCTGTGAAATGCTATCCATCGGACAGTGACAAAATTTGCGAATTATATCTGAATGATTCGTTTTTTTGGTGATGCTAAATCAAACGCTGAATTATTCGGTTAACCAAACTTTGACCAAATTATTTCCGAATAATTCGCGAATTTTACGAACTTTTTCCGAATTTTACGAATTATTCGGGAATTTTTTCCGAATTTTTCCCAAAACATTTTTTTTGGCTTCCTTGTAGGACTGAGCTCTCTGATCCGGATTATTCCGAATCATTTCCGAATCACGAATTTTTGATCTCGCTGAACCTTTTCCGAACAATTAAGTTGTCACTATGATCCATCGTACCATTGTTACGGTGGTTAAAGACCCTTCCATCTTCCACCGTACCAATGATACAGTAGAGTTGTTTTTTCTAAAAATCCATTGGGGATTGCTGTTTTTATTTGAAACATTTTATCTTTTTTTCCCATATAAAAAATAAATCGTCATATTTTATTGCTACCTTACCCTATTAGTTATTACAACCTTTGTGTGTAATCCAAGTGCAAATTATGGGTTTAAAAATGCTTAATTTTAGCTTTATCAAACAATTTATATTTTTCAACGTGGAATTTTAATGACTTTATAATAAACGATCAGTTAAATTTCAAGTTCACTTAAATTTAGTACACACCCTATCTAAATAATGAAAAATATACCTACAATTTTATTTTATAATTTTTTTATAATTTTTATTCTAATACATATACAATAAGAATTGAATGTGTCATAAAAGTTTTGAATAAATGTTGGAGGTCAAAGCACCAAACTATTTAATATCTACAAAGGTTTGGTACCCACGACCTCTTACACGGAGAGCATTACATTTGTCATTTTTTAGACCAAAGACTGGTTTTTGAATGTATCATAAAAAGTTGAATATACGATAAAATTATCCTTTTACATACATGTGTTCCTTCTGAATTAGGGTATGTTTGGTTATAAAACAAGAATAGCTAGAATAGCTAAATCAAGAATAGCTATTGTCTGTCTTATTAGAATAACCAAATCTCAAAACTCTTAGTAATATTCTATTCTAATAAGACAAAAAGTTTGGATTCACTTTTCTAGCCAACCAATCACCGAATAGACTATTCCGAATAGCCTAACCTCAAAAATAGCCTATTCCCATTCCAACTAAACATACCCTTAGTATTCTTTTGACGTGATATGTACCTACTCATTTTTCCAGCTTTCATTTTTTTTTATGGCTGCCTTACCTTATTACTGTATTTTCATTCAATCCAAAGTGCGAAGTATTGGTCTCTTGAGAATGCTTATTATTTATGTAAAAAAAGGAGAAAGATAAGAAATTAAGGACTACTTGATTTCATCAGACAAGGTGAACTTCGTTCCCCAAAAAAAAAGAAAAGAAAGAAAATTTACAATAAAAATGATATGCTAAATTACATTTATTGACAGCTTCATTTTCTTAATGCATGGTTTATCTAAAAAGCAAAACCATACAGAAACAAGATTTACAAAACCCTCTGAAATCATACATGAGGGCTCTGATCCAAATCTTAGCCCAGAACTAAAACATCTGGGCCAAGACAATTTGAAACAATAATTACTCTAAGGCTTCTAGAAGGACCAGTTCCTCAGGAGAGAAGGCCCAGGCCCAGGCCCAAAAATCTGATCCATTACAATGACAACTGCCATCGCCAGACACTTGTCAAGTTCTGATTGGACAATTAGCCGGAACACGTCATTGCCAAGAGGCACCCCGGTTTTGCTCTCCTTCTTTAGAATCTCTGCAACTACCTGTCCCTGCTGGTTGTACATTGCACAGTTGCGGTGATGGTACGAACCGTCTATGCGGTACATCGAGCCGTTAGCGCCCGAGTTAGCGGGTGTCATGTAAATTAGGGTTTTCGTAGGACGAATAGCTACGTGTTTTTTGATGGAGAAGAGAGGCTTTGTGAATGCATCGCATTCGCCGTTGTATATCAACCACTGATCACTCAGGCTAAGTTTCTGGATTTTGAAGAGAAAAATGATGATTATGTTAATTACTTGTTAGTCATAATTAATATACCAGTAATTGATTGCTACAGCACTGATGAAAAGTATATATGTATGCTATGGGAACATTCTAGATCTTCAAAGAGAAATTAGTCACGCCCTAGCTAGCTCCTAATTAAGACTAGCACTTAACTTTAATTAGGGTACTCCTTAATTTCCCTAGCAAAATTGGCCTCATCTTTTGAGCACTATGCTTGCTAAATCTAACTCTAGCAAGGCCTTTTCATAAATCAAGGTTTTACTATTAGCTAGGTAGACAAACAATCTCATTAATTTCTTTTGAAAAAAAAAGAAAGAAGAAAGATAACTCTGTTATAAATATATATCCATTGAGTTATATATATACCTTTCGTCGAATGGTTAGTACAGAATTTCCAGATGAATCCATCAGAACAATCTCTCCTCGGTACTCCGATGCATAGTTATCAACCCGAAAGATTAGATTTCCTGTAGCATCAAAAACTGTGAATCCGTTGCAGTTGAACAGAAGGGACTTCCTCCACACGGTTAAAACTTCCGGATTGTGCCGGTGCTGCTCGGAAGCACTTGCAACTGCCAATCTCGGCTGCTCAGTTGCTCGTGCAACAACATTTGGATGAACCTTTGTCATTTGTCTAATTTTGGAAAGATGGATGAAAATTTAGAGGCTCTTTGATATGGTATGGATATTTTTATAATTAATTGTTGGTGCTGAGTTGAAGAAGATGGCATGACTTGGTCTTATATAGTATATACACGCCCACAATTTATGGACGTAAATACCCCCAGGAATTCTGTTGGTGAGATAAGAATTTGATTAATTATGGTGGTAATTAATAAGAGGTTGTTTGTTTCCCTAAAAAAGAAAAAAGTTGAAAGGGACTAATTAAATTGAAAAAACCAATGAAAGATACACAAGTGATCAAGTCATTGGGCGGCTTGGTGGAAGTGGCATCAAAATCAAATTAGTCTTGGTCGGCTGGCGATTATTGGAGACTAATTTATTAAAATAAATGATGATAATTTAAAAAAGTTTAGATGCCTGATGCCCTGCTAGTCTCCACTCTCCACAAATGCAATTTTAAAATTGAACAAGCTAAGGGTTGGTGAATGGTGATTCAGAGTTAAACCTGTATTTAAAAGGACGATTATTAGGTAAGGGATCACACCTTACAGCTGTATTTTATACATCTGATCTGATCATCAACTTCTATATATGCAAATATATATATGCTACGTAGCTTCTTTTTAGTTTTCCTCTTTTGAAGAAATTATTACAGATAAATATAGTGACAAGATTCGCGAATTATATCCGAATTATTCATTTTTGGGTGATGCCGAACCGAACGCCGAATTATTCGGTTGACCGAACTTTGACCGAATTATATCCGAATAATTCGCAAATTTTATGAACTTTTCCCGAATTTTACAAATTATTCGCGAATTTTTCCCGAATTTTTCCCATAACATTTTTGTTTTTGTTTTTTGTTTTGGTTTCCTTATAGGACTGAGATCTCTGATCCGGATTATTCCGAATCATTCCCGAATTATATCCGAATTATTCCCGAATCACGAACTTTTGACCTTGCCGAACCTTTCCCGAACAATTAAGTTGTCACTATGCAGATAAGTATAGAGCTGACTTACCCAATCAATAACATACTTCAAGTTCTACAAATAAAAAACCAACAGTTTAGGTCCACATTTTTTTCTTCTCAAAATTCGTAAATGGAATTGTTAAGCAAAATATTATTACGGGTGAGAAATTAGCGGGTCGCTCGCTCACTTGAATGCCGCAGAAGATCCCATATGAAAACACGTCAGCGTGAAAGGGGGGGCACAGTTGACTTGAGAGGAGCATGTGGCTGTCTTCTAGAGGATTGGAGCAAATGATGACCGTCTGATTCAATGATCAGACAGTTGAGAGGAGGTTGGATAATGCGTTGAATAGCTGTAAATATGGCTTACCTTACCTTTCACAGTGTTTGTGTAGCCTATGCCATATGGTCTCCACTATCACACTTTCCAATCTCCATTGTAAATTCGTAATTTTGATTGAAATTAACTCGTTGCAGTTCGTACATTGTAAAATGCCACAGAAAATCAAGATGTCCAAAAGCCAATTTGCACATGGTGGTCCCTCTCAGCACACGAGAGGACATGAGGACGTGACGTACCAACCTTTCGATCCATGACCGGGCGGTCAGATTTTTATGCGATGTCCATCGGACCTACTTTGGTTCGATGGGTGTGATGACCATCCGATCAGCATCAAGATTCGTGCACTCTGCATCAAAATCCGTGTGAGTCTGTATCAGTTTCCGTGCACGCAGATTTTATACTAATCGTACAGTGCTAGAGTTAATTGAACCTAAAAGTAGGTCCGATGTCCATCGGACCTACTCCTATCTCGATTTTTATAGCTTTTAAAAACCTTTTAAGGAAATTTTCTTAATTGTGAATATTTTAAGAAATATGTTTTTTTTTTCGCAGTTTAGTTTTAACTATTTAGATGTATATGTAGTTTGTTGTAAATTTTGAATTGGTTGAAAAATATAATATTTTTAGAATCTGTGTATGTTAATGTTAGTTCAACAATGTTTTGTCGGTAAAATAATACTATCGCCTATGAAGTCACTGATAATGAAAGGCATCTTGTTGTCGTTTTCTTCTATCTTTTGTTTTTTCCCGCACAATTTAGTGAAGAAGACGGAACAAAGTTTAGAATTGACCGGAGCGCACCAAGTTGCCGTCTTGCATCATTATTCACTACTCTCTCTCAACAAAAAAATAAAATAAATAACAAACATGCCTCCGTTTTTTTTTAAATGTCCATCAGTCAAAATATCTGGTGGTTCAATGGATTTTTTTTTTTTTAAATGAATTGTTAGTTTAGTGGTAGAAAAGAAGAGGTTAAAATTGACACAGACGAAAATAGGCGAGTAGAACTAGAGTGTTCTTAAGCTCACCAAGTCTCTTTGTAAGCTTAACTAAAAAATTCATCGAATTGACTTCAAGCGACACATCCAAACTGTTGAAACCGATCTACTTCACTAGTGATGAGTTTATATGTCAAATTTATAAATTTTCAAACTAATTTAATATAAAGTTAAGCGGTAAAAAATATGAAAAATAAAATTGAGCAAGAATGTCTACGAAGTTGAAATAAAAATATAATCAATTTACATAGAATTAAAACCGAAATTATAAACAATTACAACTAGGAGTTACACTCCATGTAATGAATATGGGCATCGACCCATGTTTTTCCTAAAAAAAAAAGAAATTGTTAAAAATTCAACCGAAACATATAACAAAATTTCAAACAAAGTTTTTGAGACAAAGTCAATAATTCCCATCATAGTATGTGATAATAACAAACAAAATTAAAATTAGAATTGCAAGATTTTCAGATCTTTTTAAAAAAAGGTCATTATTCGTATAATTCTTAGTAATTCACAATATATCAAGTAAAAGTTTGTATTATACTAATTAATAATTTTCAGTTCATTAAGGAATTAATTTGATTATTGAGTGATAATATTTATTTCTCAGCTCCAAAATGGATGTGATAATTTTTAAAGTACCAAGTGATAATTCAGAACATGGAAAGTAATAATTTAAAAAATGATTTGGTAGTTGTTTGCAAAGCTATGTTGCATGGATACGGGTATGGGTATCGTATCGGATATGATACGGATACGGTGATACGGCAATTTTCAAAAATCCCGGATACGATACGCCAATTATATATATATATATTATTTTTTATTATTTATATATTGTATTTAGATAATCATAAAAAATTTAATTAAAGGCTCAAACTATAAAAAATTAAAGGCTTACTCTAAGTATAGATTATTGGTATAATACACAAGTGAAACTATGGTGGAGTGGTAAAAGTTTTGGCCAACTTGGGGCTCTCCCGGGTTCGAATCTCGCTGGGCGAAAAAAAAAATCTCATCTGTGCAACGGTCTTTGCGTGGCTCACGGGTGCGGGCCAGTTCACGGTCGCGGCTCACGGGTGCGGCGCGTGCGGTTCACTGGCGTGGCTCACGTATCCCGGGAGTATCCGAACGTTATTTGCCGTATCCTGGAGTGTCAATGGAGTATCGGAGACCGTATCGGCCGAGTAAGGATACGCCATGTAGGCGGATACGCCAGCTGGCGTATTGGATACGTATCGGTGCCGTATCGGGTGCGTATCGGTATCGATACGTGTCCGATACGGATACGGCTCCTATATTAGAGTATCCGAGTAACATAGTTGCAAAGTAAGAAAATGGAGATGCAACATGACTTTTATCAAGTATATTGTAAGCATTACAAATAGTCTCAGATTGATTCAAGTAAAAAAAAAATCAAATTGAAGATAAAAAGCTCTTATAAATACGGAATCTCTTTTATCAATATATTCCTCTGACTAGAATCCATATATATTCTCCACCAAAACAAAAAAGTCATAAAATAAAGAAACAGAAAGTTGAAAAGAATAACGGAGGAAAAATGAGAGGAGAGGTCATTGCGAAAGAGAATAACTGGGTCCCCATATTCGACCTCAATCATATTCATAGTCACATAGTCCTAATCCCAAAAGTAGATGAACCAACAGTACCGAAAGAGTTTCGACCGATCACGATAGGAAATGTGGTGTACCGGCTGCTAATGAAGTTAGTGGCCAACAGACTGCAGAGGCATATGGAAAAAATTGTTTCTAAATCACAGACGGCTTTTCTAAAAGGGAGGAGTATTGCGGATAATGCAATCCTGGTTAGAGAAGTGTTGCACTCGTTCGGGACCTTAGAATACAAGGAGGAAGCCTTCTTGGTGAAAGCTGATATTGCGAAGGCTTTTGATACAGTAAAATGGTCGTTTGTATGGGAAGCCATGAGGAGGGTCCAGATCCCAGCAGGTTTGATTGAAATAGTAAGGGTATGCATGGAGAATAGCAAAGTTACAGTCTTGGTCAATGGGCACGGCGATGGTTTTATCAAACCAAATCGGGGACTTAGACAGGGGTGTCCTTTGTCTCCGTATTTGTTTATACTAGTAATGGAGTGCCTATCAAAACAGCTAAACAAGGCTATGCATACGGGCATTATTCAGGGAATCAGATTGACCCAAAGCGCCCCTGTGCTGACACACACAATTTACGCAGATGATTTGGTAATAATGGGAAAGGCATCGGGTCAGGAGGCATCAGCTTTTAAGGAGATTCTAGAGGAATTTGGACACTTTTCGGGGTTGGAAGTTAATCCAGAGAAGTCAACAGTGTGGTTCAGTAAAAGGAGCACTGAGCTAAGGAAACAAGAGGTTTTGAATGTTCTACAAGCCACCATAGCAGCAGAGAAAGAAAAGTACCTGGGGGTAGTGTTGGCTCATGGCAGGATGCAACAAAGGCACACTAGGGAGATGCTGGTTCAAAAATTTCAGAAAAAATTAGCAGGTTGGAAGGTGGCTCTACTCTCACATGCCGGTAGAATGGTACTAATACAATCGGTTTTGAGTTCGGTACCAGTCTACTACATGTCGACCGAGAAAATATCCACTAAAACCATCAATGAACTGGAGGGATTAATGAGAAGGTTCTTATGGGGGCAAAGTCGGAAAAGAACGGTATATGGCAATGGTGGCATGGCACAAGGTGTGCAACAGACAAGAAGAGGGAGGGCTGGGGATTAAAAATATCAAATTTTTTAACCAAGCTCTAATACAGAAGCTGGTATGGCAACTAGTAAGTGAACAAGACCGCAATTGGGTGCGGATTGTGAAGGCAAAATACTGCACAAATGGATCTGTTTGGACAAGCAATCTCAGCCGAAACACAAGTGCATTGTGGAAAGCAATTCAGGAATATAAAGGCGAGGTCCTCACAAATCTGAGATGGCAAATTGGGGATGGAACAAAAATTGAGGTACTGGGGCAGCCATGGTATCCAAACTCCGGCGATACAACCCCCATACGGGGACCAAACCAGCACAAGAAGGTGGCGGATATGTATGACCACCAAACACAGCAGTGGCGGGAGGAAGAGATACTACAGCTGCTCGGGTATGATGCGTTGCAGAGTATAAAGCAGTCAGTACGCCCTCCGAAACAGAACCCGTTACTGGAGGATCGAATATTATGGGTGGCGAGCAAGAAGGGTGATACACAGTGAAGGAGGGGTATACTGCTCTCACGTCTACACACCAAGTCCGACCTGCCTACAATGAGCATCAGATTGAAGCTCTCAAAGTGATTTGGAAGTGGAAAGGACTGGTACCAAGGGTAAGGTTGTTCCTATGGAGAGCTCTGCAGAATGGGCTAACAACATCACAAGAATTGGCGAAAAGAATAAGAACAATACCACCAATTTGCCCCCGCTGTAGAGAGGAAAATGAGTTTATTATGCATCTTCTCTTTTTTTGTCCAATCTCAAGGGTAACATGGTTTGCATCACCGATTTGCCTGAGGGTGCAGGAACTTCCACTTAACTTCCCGGAGGCACTGCTGTTCATTACAAAGGACCTAGAAAAGAGCAAAATACCAGTTTTTTGCAATCTGTTGTGGCATTTATGGAAGGCAAGAAATGAGGAACTATTTGCATCCAAGAAACCGGTACCACAAACAATCATAGCTAGGGCCAAGAATATGGAGGTGGAGGTGGCCCCGATAACGGGTCCACGGGCAAACCAGGATCCGATAAGAATACCACAGGGAGGCCGAGTGATACTGGTAGACGGTTCGTGGGATGTGAGAAACAAGGCGGGTACTGGGATGGGCATATATAACAGAAGAGGGGATTTGGTGTATACTAAGTTCGGCACAGCAAATGCAAATGATCCATTTCAAACGGAAACACAAGCCATGCTGCATGCCTTGAGATACGTGGCAGGCGAAGGGAACGAAGGCATATTCATTTGCTGCTCAGATAATAAGAATCTGGTGCAGGCAATACAGAATGGGAGTGTAGAAGGAATACCATCGTGGCAAGCTGCAGAGGAGGTGAAGGAGTGTATAAACCTTAGGCAGATGCTTGACAGGAAAATCCAGGTGCAATACATCACCAGGGAAGCAGTCCGGACCCCTCATGAGATGGCAAACTGGGCGAGGAAATCGGGGAAATCAGAACATGGCACACCGATACAGTGTCATATTGGGCATCTGAATATTGAGCACAAGCTAAACACTAATTTCTTTATGTTAGAAGAGCCGGCAGGGTCTCAATCCTAAAACTGACTCCTCTTCATATGTTATAGTTTCAACTTTAGGGTGGTTTTTATAAGTAGGTAGAGGTAGTTTCTATTATCTTTTATAACTCAGATGTAATATGTAACTTAATTTCACTTTGGTTTAATGCAAATGCCCAAGGGCTTTTCCTCCAAAAAAAAAAAAAGTTGTGGGATGAGATGAGGTACCTGATAGAGTCAGATTAAATCCGAATAGTTTAACTTAAGTTTGCACAAATATTAAAATAACGGAGGAGAAATGAGAGGATTGATCAAAGTGAGAAAGATATTAATTGGTTTTTTTAGAAAAAAATATGGGTCAAGTCCATATTTAATTTCATTGATAATGGTAAAAATTACAAAAGTTTTGTAATAGGTTTTAAAACAAAAGAAAGGTAAAAGCTCAAATAGCTGAGGCTGTTGCCGAGATTTTTATTAATACCCTTAAAAAAAAAAATCAAATCTGCTCTCGATTTTTTTATTTTTTTTAAAATACCCTGACCGCCTTCTTGTGGGGCGGTCCACTGTTCAAGCCAAACCGCCCCCCCCACAGTGGGGCGGTTTGATTTTTTTTTTTTTGAGATTTATCCACTGTTCAAACCAAACCGCCCCATTGTGGGGCGGTTTGGTATGCATAGGTGACCGCCCCCCTGTGGGGCGGTTTGGTTTGAACAGTGGACCGCCCCACAGGGGGGCGGTCAGGGTATTTAAAAAAAAAAATCGAGAGCATATTTGATATATTTTTTTTTAAGGTATTAATAAAAATCTCGGAGGCTGTTGTCAGCAGCGTACCAGTATTCGTACCAGTTATCTCGGTACTCCCCTTGTCCGTACCAGTGCCTCCTTTTCCTACTTCATTGAATTGCCTTTCTTTATTCTATTTATTCATAGAGCTTGAGATGCTAGAGCACCTCTTGCAGTAGTTCCTCCGTATCCTTGCATTCCTCCGCAAAGCTACGAGCACAACGCTCCCTCCATATGATGAATTGCATGATCAACATGCCCGTTTTTGTGTGGCTTCATATGACCCGCCTTTTCCTTTGTAGTTATCTCTATTGTTGGTATGTCTGGCTATCCCGAATCCAGTCTGCTATGTACAATTCTCAAACAGGTGCTTACCAGTCTCCACAGCCTCCCTACACAGGTTGCACATGCTCACAATTTCCTATCCTCGCTTTCGTAGGTTGTCGTGTGTGAGAATTTTATTGATGATTATATTCTCGGCGGTGCTTTCACTAGTCATATTTTAGAAATCACCCTGGTACGCTGATAGTTATGGGACAAGATACAAAGGCAAAGTTCATGAAATTTAGATATGATGTGGTACCCGATAGAGTCATATTAGATACGAATAGTTTACGTACTATGCATAGCACGATTTGATCCGTAATAATGCATCATTAAGTTGAATGTTTATTGGTGATGATTAGACTAGAGCAAGATCCATATACCATAATACCAATCCCCCAAGAATCAAGATTAGTTGAGTCTTGGTTTTTTTAACATGTAAAAACAGAGCCACGTGTCTCAAACAACCATGTCATACTCATACCTTGTCCCTTATCTTCTCAACTATTTTGAAGATAATTACTGATAGGCGCAATTATAACACCGTGTGATTTAAAAGACGTACAGAATCCAGATTAATCTAGAAACTTCCAAACTATAGATGTCGATTCTCATTGAGAATCATTTTTTTAAAGAGAATCAAATCAATACTGTAGCGGAAATCGATTTTTTAAGATCTTGTCTTGTTTTTTCTTCATGATTTGGCACGCCAATCAATGGAGTTTAACTTCTCATAACCTATGGTTGATTTTTCCTTTCTAAATATTAGATGAGCAAGTGTTAGAAAAGTAGGTTAACATGTTTTGACTAGACACTTGGCGGTGGACCAACACGCACCAGTACCACATGATCTTGCTCGATTATTAGTTAATAATTAATCACATATATCACGATTACAGATTCCAATGGACAACACTATATGAAACATATAATTACATCATATTCTTGTAGGCCCCATCTTATTTTAGAGAACGGAGTAGGTCCGATGCCCATCAGACTTATTTTTAGGTTCAACGAGCATGATGACCGTCCGATCTAACTTAAGATTTATCTGCACGATAATTGAAACAGATACGCACAAAAATTAAAGCGCTTTGCACGAATCTTAAAGCAGATCGATGGTGGTTAAATCCATCGAACCAAAGTAGGTCCGATGTCCGTTGGACCTACTCTCAAGTCCTTATTTTATGATTCTGCTCCTGTTTTCACCCGAGATCGATGAGACCCTACATATTACCAATCCAGGCCACAACGCTCCTCAGATCGGGTCTGGTTGGTGTGAAACCAACCCGGCCAATAAATTAATGCCATCTCAGCATATAATTCCAACGCGTTTCATTCTTTTATTTACTCTTGTATTCATCCGAAATTGGTTGTAAGCACTAAGCACCAAGTTTGGGGAAACTTGTTTTTGCCACGGAGGACTTAGAAAACCACAGCGCATGTGCATGCATCAGTTCCAAGTTTCTAAGTAGAGATATGTAAATTTGCATTTGTCCTCACTACTCTCACGCTGTGAGTTAGATCACAAATCACATGGCATATTATGATCAAGTGAGATTTTCACATACCGTGTCATGTCGTGACTAAAATCGCAGAAAATGATCAAAGCATTTTGATATGCCGTGATCAAATGTGATATGATTGGTTACGTTTGATCACGTTAGTAATGTCTGGTCACATTTGGTTAAGTTTTTTTTTAATTATTATTTTTTTTTTCTTTCAAATTTTAAGTTTGTTTAAGAAAGAAATAAATTGAAAAAAATGTCGAAAATGTAGGAAATGTGTACATAATTATAAATAAAGAACAATGTTGTACAAATATATTTGTGTGTACAAAAAAAATGTTGTCTGAAATTTGAATTGTTGTGTGGAATAGAAAATGGTATAAATTTATGTTATTTTGATCACGTGTAGTTATGTTTGATCACGTGTTGTGTCGTGCCATAACCCTACTAGTTCGCGTGCCATACTATTTTCTTAAATTACAACACACGACAAGTGAATCAAGTTATACACGTGACTAACAAACGTGCCGTAAGGTTTCCGATCAGTCGTGACTTTTATACATTCATATTTCCAACTTTGCTTTTTTTTTAATACAAGCCCATAGGCATTCCTAGTTCCAACTTTGCATATACGGTATATATTTCATAATTTAATTAATTTCAGTCTAGCTTTATATAGGATCACAAGTGCAGTACAAGACTGGTATTTTATGATTCTATTGTCCAAGTGCATCCTGTGTTATGCTGTTATTAGTTAGTAACAAATGAAATTTGTTGAATTAATAATGAAAGATAGAGGTAAGTGGGAAACAATGGTCCCAGCCAGGAAAAGGCCCAACTTGAAATTGGGCCCATTGGAAAGATGGTAGTGGCCTTAGATGAATTCATTTCACAAGTACAGATAAAAGGACAGATGACAGGACAAAGGGTGCAACTTGGAATAGTGGGGTTGCTTTTATTTCTTGGTCAGGCTTCTTTTAAGGACTTAAAAGAGGAAAAAAAACATGTGTGTGGTGGTGGTGGGGGGGGGGGGGGGGGGGGGTGGTTGGGTAGAGGTGGTAATAGGACGAGGCGAGTTAGGTTCGGTCGGGTCGGTCTTGGATCATTGTCAGATTCATGATTGGATTAGATTGAATCAGATTTTGGGTTGTCTTACTTTGGAACATTTTGGGTCTCGAATTGTTCGGTTTTAGATCATTTCTGATGCTCGGTTGTCTTTGATCCTAGATTATTTTCAAATTTACGACCTTTTCAATTTGTTTAATTTGTACATGATCAAGAGAGATTGTATAAGTAGTGGTAATCACATTTTAATAAAACTAAATTGATAAATGCAAATATAACTTCTTACTTTCAAACTTTGTCCTATGCTTGCAACACTGTGATGGCACAACGTGCAGTATTATTACAGGAACTCAGGAAGTACTTGATTACAGTCAGAATGTCAAGCAGTTCCAACTGGATAAAACAATTTTACTGTTATTGTAAAATAGGACGGTTCAGCGTGCAGATTAGAACTGCACAGTTAAAATCTGAGTCAGATTTGGATGGTTCGGATATAATTATTATAGGCTCGTCAAATGACAGCTAGGAGTGTGCATAAATTAAAGTTTGATGCAACTGGTAAAAATGCCAAAAGAAAACATTAATACTTGTACCACTTCCATGTATTATTGCTTACTGATTGGTGCCTTTGTCCGGTTCAGTGGACTACAGCACTTTTTAATTGGATATATATGCACTCAACTTGTCATTTTACAACAATCCTAGCAATTTCTTGGCAAACTACCAGTTCCGTGTATCTTTTTTTTTTTTTTAAAAGAAAACGATGGAAGTTATTATAACATAAGACATGCAAGAAAAAAATGAAACCGATAGAGACGGTACCAGAGGCGTCATTTATAGTTTAGTCAGCATCCAATAGAGAAGAAAAAAGGGAGGGATGTCTATATGGGCCCGGTTCAAACAAATTGGAGACGAGTAGAAAAGGCACTAAACTCAATGAAGCCCTGTACTGATACCGTACCAGTGGTCCAAACAGCCTTTTTTACCAGAACAGGTAGCACACTTCCACTTGAAGCATTCCAACCGTACTAGCCACGTGGTCTTCCCACCTTGTTAGGACCACATCTGTACCAGGTGCATATATACCGGACTGTTTAAGTATCCATACTGTACCACAATACACCATTTACAAGTTTGGGCAACCATTTTTTTGGTTGAAATACACATAATTTGGTTGTATTAAAATCATTTTTGCAACTATAATTTGATTGTAAGAACGACATAGCAATAAAATATCGCAACCGAATGAGCGGTTGCTTTTACGCATATTTAGTGTATCGCAACGAATTTGGCGTGATACCAATAGCATGTAAAAGAGCAAATTTGGCGTAGTGCCAATAGCATGTAAGATGTCAAGGTGAGGATCGAAACATGTAGCCTCAAAGAAATAATTTTGGCATTATAAGTATATATGTTATGGTTTACTATTTCAGAAAATAATGTAATGACTTTCTTGCTATGGGATCTACTGGACCACTGCGATAATTCCTACACAAGTAAAGCAGGAAAAGAGGATGCTTTGCTTTGGAATAAAGTACACTAGAGAGAGTAAAGTTTCACATATCATTATTCAAGTCGAATTGCAGCTAACGATCGAGATCGCTCGGGGCAATAATGCGGCGCCACGGCGGTTGTTTTACATTTTATGCAAAAACAGTGTTCACACTTTTAAAGTAACCAACTGATAACAACACAAGCGATAGGGGAAGAGCCAAAAAATAGAATAAGGTGGGACAAAATTTCAAGGATCGAACATAATTGCACAATTATCTTAAACACAAGCATATTTTTATAATTTTTCTATAAAAAAAACATGAAAAAAACAAATTTTTTGGCAATTTTTTTTAAAATCCGGACTCTGGAGTAAGCAAATACCTCCCCTGGTTGGCGACTGGGTGCTGGTACGTCCTAGGTATCTAACAAGAAAAAATATTGCTCTTTACATGCCATGCATTCCTGAATTTTTTACAGAGTAGTTAAGACCTAAGAAGATGTTACAAGTAAACCTCCAAATTACAACTTGTTTGATAAATGACAAATTGGCTTTCTAATCAAACAAAACTTGATATATGCTACTTTAAAAAAAAAATGAAACCGTATATAACTTTATTTCTTTTGTTCGAAAGTATCAAATGGATGACGTATGTTTTGTATCGTCAAATGATTATGAGACAAAATAATTAATTCGGTGTTTATGCATACACGTTGATAATTATTTTGGAAGTTTTAGTTAAAAGTTACAAGTCTTATCGACAAATATTTCAAGAAGTTTACAATTTAGACGCTTTGTAATATGAATCCGTATGACCGAAACGGACGGCTCAGATTTACTCTCAGTCCAGAATTTTAAATTGGCACGAATCTCAAAACACAAATAATACTGTTCCTGCGCCATCCTGAGTAATCACCGGCTGAGAGTAAATCTGAGCCGTCCATTACGGTCAGGTTCAGTCAGGTACCTGGGAGGATACGGATTCTTGTAATATCTGGGCATGCATACCATCATCTTATTATGAAAAGAAAAAAAAAGAAGAAGATGCAGATCCAATTCAAGATTTGATTAAAATAGCTATGTTAGAATTTGAGATGGGTTTTTTTTTTTTTGAGTGAAGTTGGGGTCAGACCACCCAAATGTTTTTAATATTCACTAGAGATTTCCATCCGGGTTTCGAACCTACGATCTCCTACTCGGAAGGCATTGACTTTACCACTAGATCAAATGCTGGTTCTTATTTGAGATGAAATTTGAAAATGAAATATTTCATTAACTGATTGTTATAATGCTTACAAAGTTTGCACAGATTTATATAGACACACTAGCCGTTTTGTTTTGCCATATTTGTTACTAGCCATTATAGGCTTTCCGAATTAAACAAATTCCAATTTGATTCAATTTTATTTGGTTGATAATGCAAACTTAAAAGAAAATATTGGTAAGATTGTGTTTAACAGGGATGCTATCTGAATTTAGGTTATTACTAATTTTATTGGATCTGGAACCACATTAATTTGCCTCCCTTTTAGTTTTGTAATGGATTTGGACAGAAATCTTAAACCTTAAAATTTATTTATTGTGAGTGCAATTAATTAAACCTTAAAATTTATCAAATTCAGCAAAAAGAAACAAATCAATAAATAAATCCATGTTCCATCTGAACTTGTATTATATAATACATCATAATGCATATACAAAATTTAAAGCAGAGGCTTTAATCATATTTAATATAAGCGTATCACACACATTGAAAAATAATTAGCTAGTGCTTAATTTGCACCTGATCAAATTCCTAAAATATTAGAAAAATGTAAGAATCTTAATAGCACATTATAGGAGATTAACTTTTGTGGCAAATCCTATCCATGATTACCAGAAGTGCCATAATTATTTGACATTCAACATCTGGTTGTAGAATAAGGCTAAATACATCATCTGAAAGCATCACTGGCACGTCCCCACTCGTTGTTTTTCGCGAAATCTTTGCAACTTCTCTACCATTGCTATCTATTACTCTACAACACCTCTTTTCAAAGCTGCCATCTATAGTAAAAGTAGGTCTTAATTTGTTACTGTTAGTGTTGCTGCAACCTATGAATACTTCTGACGAGTCGGTGTTTTGAAGAACAGCACATCGCCTCACAGAGAAAATTGGAAGTTTTGATCCATCATTTGTGCATTCTTCAGTGCTGTAGACATTCCATCGATCATGCATGCTTAGAATCTGCAGTGTTGTATAACATAAATTAATTCAGTTAGTCTAATTAATTAAGCTTATATTTTACACATAATTTCTTTTCTTTTATACAGTGGCATCAGACAAGGAGACAATGAAGCAATCCTGATTACTTGAACCACTAAACAAAATTGGCTTGAGATATAGAAAAAGCAGCTGGCAGCACCTTAATTTAATTTTGTCTAAATACTAGCTAGGCATCTAAAGATACAAACCTGAGGTTTAAGAGCTAGAAGAGCCTTCCCACCCCCATCCAAGAGAAGAATCTCTCTTGTTAGATACTTATGCCGCCTCGAATAGTTGTCGACACGAAATGCCAGTTTTCCTTGGCTGTCAAAAATCGAGAACCCGTCGGTTCCCTGAAATGACATGCTCGACTTCTTCCACACTGTCCATACAGTCGGTCGATTACTTGTTGAAGCCGATGACTCTGCGTTATTATCCGTATTATTCTTCGCCTCCGTAGGATATATCCTGCTCATCTTGTTTTGGGTTTGAGTTAATAATAAAATGCTCAAGTGTAGAGAAAGATAAAATGAATGGAGAATACGCAAGTGCGTTTACCCCTTCTTTATAGCTAAGCAGGGCTGCTCAAGTTTTCAAAGAAAGAAAAAGTTGCCATTTCAAGTTTAGATTCTCTCCATTTTACAACAATTGGAGACTTCAACTTCAACTAAATTAATTATATATTTTCTGAGATGAATTCCATTTATTAAAATGCTAATTAATGGGAATCCTTGACATCTAAATCAACTTTCTATAAAAAAATTAAGGATATCATCAAAATCATCCATTGTGATTCTTTCTTTTTATTCGAAGATATTGAAATATATATATTATGTTAAGAAGGTTTCTAGACTCTTTAATATTTATTTGTTAATTGAAAGAAATATCACATTTTATTAAAAAAAATGCTAAACCTAGACTACGTCATATAATTAATTTGTTTGAATTTTGAAACAACAAATGTCATTAAACTGCTTTAATCCCCATTAATTAACACCGCCTGTCTTGTTTTTGTTCAAAATGGAGAGGATTAGAAGTCATTAGTAAAGAAAAGGTATCCAAGTTGCAAGGGGATTAATATAGATGGTTTTCTGAATGGGGTTACGTAGGATGAGAATCTCATAACAACTTTATCAAAGAATGTCTAAGTTGGACTTTGTAAGGAACGAGAAAATTAGTTATATAATTATAGAAAATTATATTTTGTAAGAGAATTAGATACTTCCTATCCATTCTTTGGCCGAAAGTAAAAGAAGTGCCTGCAGGATCTTCCTTGCCTCTTAATTCTTAAATTATTAAAGTACAGACTTCAAATTAGTAAATTGACTATAAAAAAATAAAAATCATTAATTAAGGAGTCATTATAAGAAAAAAGAATGAAGATACGTACATATATATAAGCGATTGGTGATCAGACATCATTTTCAAGAATTAAGCATTCTAATTGACCAGCTTTGGAAATAAATTGTTCTTATTAGGTGAATCATTTTGAAGAATGGAAATACATTCTTAATAAAAGAATATTAATTACATCTTAACAGCTATGAAGATAAATTGTTCTTATGTTAATCATTTCTATAATTAATTATATGGGGCTTAACCCCATCTTTCTCTTAAAAAAATAAATAAAAATATCTTAACAGTATTTAGATAAACAAAGAAATAGTTTTCACTCTGAATGCATGCTTAAACTGTTGAGTCCAGTTAATATGATATCAATGTCATATGACACTAATTTCAAATCGATTGGATAGACTTTATATGACAAATCCAAATCGTTCAAACCGACCTACTTCATGAGTAATGCATTTACATGCACAATTTACAAAATTTTGAATTATTTTAGTATCAAATTAAGCGGTCAAAAATTGATGAAAAATGAATGCATTAAAATTAACTTAAAAGAATTCCACATTTGACCACTTGATTTGATATTAAATAAATTATAAAAATTATAAATTTTACATGTAAACACATTACTCACCAAGTAGATCTGTTTGGACGGTTTGGATTCATCGTTTGAAGCATATCTGGTAGGTTTTGGAGTTAGTGTCATTTAGACTGAAATGATACCAATGTTATACTAGCCGGACTCTAAACTGTTCTTTGGTGAATCATTTTCAAAAATGGAAATACAACCTTAATTACTTTTTTTTTTATTAAAGGGTCCCGGTACACCCCAACATCTTTTAGATATTATTCTCTATAATTGAATCTGCGTCTCTCTGGAGAGAGACGAGAGGATTCGGCCATTGCACTAAGCCTGCAGTTTATACAACGTTAGTTACTTAATAGGAAAATAAATATCAATTACATCTTAACAGTATTTAGAAAAATAAAGAAACAACTTTCACTCTGAATGTACTAGGAGATGGGGATGTTAATAATTGATGTATCAATATTAAATGTTAATTAATTGTTTCTTTTTATTTTATTTTTTTCTTTTTCCATTTCCGATGTAGATCTGATTAAGTAATGAACTAATCAGATGAGGCATGCAATGACAGCTTTAGGTGAAGGAGCATGCATCAGATGCATGTTAGCTGGCATATATATGCGTATTTTGGATGTGCATACAGTGTACTCCAAATATAAATACGCATGAGTAAAGAAATGCTTAATTAACAGTTGGTACTTGAAATAGTAGTTAGGAGAGAAAAAAAAAATTAAGAAAAGTTTGGTCATGTTTAGTTCCCTTATCTGTTCCAATGTAGCAGTTCATGCTTTCCACATCACCTCATTCCTTCAGGTATGATGGCATGTGCATCCCACCGTGTATTACACAGATAAATAAATATATAACATTATTTTTATCCTAGCTAAGCCCTTTCTAGTATAACCTTAAAAAGGTGCCCTTGTATAATCTATAAAAAAAATAAAAAATAAAAAACAGTTTTTTGAGTTTTCAATTTCCTTAAAATATGTCACATCATCATCATATGTAATATTATTCATTTGATCCATTTTTTTTTCCTACTAATTTGTACAATCTAATGGTTAGTATTTTTTTATTAGATTATTAAAAAGATAAATTTATTTTTCCCCAATAAGAAGTTAGGTCAATCTCATGTGTAGACTGTCTAATGATGAAAATAAGAATATAAGACCCTTTTTTTAAGAGGACCAAGCTAAATTCTTTTGAAATTGTTGTTGTGCTATCTTAATTTGTTCCAGACAGTAATTAAATAATCTCAATTAAAGAAAATAATACATCCATGAAGAAAAAAATATAATATTTTTAATTAAAAAATGTGATTAGATGAAACAATGGGCCATGGACAAATCCATCATGAAGTGAAAAATCAAACGTGTAATTGTGATCCATTTAGACAGTGACCCAATAGCACTATTAATATAAAATCATGAAATTAAAATTAGCATGTTTTTTTGGGCGAGGCAAAACCTTGGGCTTGCATGATAAAACCAATTAATGTGTCTAAATTACATTCCTCTAAACCTTTTGTGATGATCAACTATGCTCAGTGCTGTATGAGTCACATAATATTAATAATAAGGTGCGGAATGTACTGTAAATTTGAAATGACAAGGACAGATGCTTTAATAAAAAGAAAGAAAGAAAGAAACGCAGGGCAGGGTAGGTTTTTTAAGTACAATTACAAGTGGACACTCCATAAGACAATGTTTGGAGTTAATCTAAGCACCTCAATCTCATTTTGACTAATATATACTGCAATTTCAAAGATACCAACAAAAATTGGAGAATCTCCCTCGTCATATCATAGCTCACTTTACAATTTACAATATTGTAACACAAATAATTGGCTTCTCAAATCCTAAGCTACGATGATCAAAAGATGTGATGCTGCTGAGTATCCAAATCCTCTCTCAAGTACCGCACCTACACAAGGGAAATCTCATTCGAGAGGAAAAACAAAGTAAAGATGGGCCGAAGAATTTGGGCTTTTAGCGAAACAAACAAACGGAAGGCCCGCTCCCAGAGGAGCCTACAGGAGAAGTGTGGCTGATCATTGGGACCCACACGGCAACGAAACAAGATAAGAAAGGGAGGTGCTATTCTAAGGGCAATAATTTCGATAATGAGAGCCGAGATAATATTTCTTATACTAATACCCACTTTATCCTTCTCTTAATCTGATACGTCCTATCTCCCGAGGAGAGTAGTCCGTATGTGAGAGGTGGTGAGATGATCTCGCCCTGCCACGAGATGGCAGTCCGAGATGTGTGAAGTGTGTGAAAGTTAAAGAGCGAGATGGGTGTAGAGAGATTCTCACTCTGACCTATTCGATCTCTCTTTGTGTGTGTAAAATCTCGACCCCCGTTCAGTGGGGATTTTTGCCTTATATATGCTGAATCATAACCGCCTCATAACCGCTATCTCGGTGGTTATCTTGCCTTAAGCCGGTGAAACGGTTATTGTGACCGCGTTGAGTGGTCATCCCGCATTAAGGCGGTACAGATCTATTTCGGGCCGAGTTCGACCTTTGCAGGCCTTCGGCCTGTTCTGTTCCTGGATTTTAAGTATCTCGGGCTTTGGGCCTCTTTACCTTGGCGCCGGGCTGGCTCCTGAAAGGAGGTCCGAATCCCGGGCTTTCATAGGCCTAAAGTTTATTAAATAAAGGGCCTTGGGAACATGGCCCTATCATTAGCCCCCGAAGTCAGAATGTATAGCGATATGCTTCTGACTTGATATTACTTAGTCATGTGAACAAAAAATATGTAAAATTATTTATGATTTCCCGAGATGTTGTTTGTTTGCACTGTATGGTATAATGTCGTATGATAGTGTAATCTCGCGATATTGTGAGCTCGCATTATTTATTTTTTTATTTTTTTATTTTTTTAATTTGAAAAAATCAAGACGGAGGTCGGGATGGAATTCGACATAATCAAGACAAGAAATGAAACAGTTGATGAAATTTCATTAATATCGCAAAATCATACAATATAAGATGTAAACTAAATACGACATGCGATATGATATATCTAACTAAAACTATTCCTAACGGTGGTACTTGGTCTGGCGCGCTTGAGCAAGGCATTGCTTGCAAGTGAAGGATGTGAAGCGAGGGTCATTATGATTCCGAGGTGATCGTCGAGCCGAACACCCGGGATAAAAGGCTTCTTCGCAGTCGTCACAATGAAACATTTGCGGAGAGTATCCCCTCAACTTGCAAATGGCACATCGGTCCCAAGCTAGTGGGTCGCCTTCTTCGTTGGATTTGTTGATGGCGACCTCGGGACATGGATGTGAAGGAAGTGTGGGAGGTGACGGAATATCACCTTTCTGAATGGTAACCTCGTCATTCACGTGATCAGTCATCTCGTGATAGCGCGAGTTAGAAGGAGAAATGTACGGTTGATGGATCGTTAAAGGGAGACGGAGGAAGTATATATAGTGTACCGGCATTAAATGCCTGACGCCTCGTCTTCCGTTAACACAGCCATAAAATCACCCATCAAATCAGGCAGGGAAACGAGGTGATGGCGCAATCCTTGCTTGACACGTGTCATGTGTTAACTCAGTGAGAGCTCACGTCCGGTGAATAAACGCGGGAATCGAGGCGTCGCGTGGATGAATGCCGTAGATTGCGCCAGATGTCATTCCTCGGGATCCGAGCGCCAGATGTTAACTTTTTTCCAAATCGGACCTATATATACCCCCGTCCCCATCATTCTCGCTTTGTCTGATCGAACTATTGTTATCGCGGAGAGAAAGAACTTGAAGCTTCCAACCCAGCGACATAAGACGTAAGATCAGGGAAAGAAGAATTTGCTTTGAAAATGTTAGTGATTCCTGGACCTCGGTATAATTTGGTTAATATAAAGTAGTACAACCCGGGATCAGGAGTATAAATAAATAGGCCAACTCGGTATATTCGTATGACCAAAAACCTGAATAACTATGCACCAACCTTGAATAAGTCTGTACCTAAGCCGATCCCTTTGTTAATCGTAGAAATGGCTGACCATTCTGGTGCGAGATCTAAAGAAAACCGGTCCAAGTTAACAGGGCAAAACCCATCCATCTCGGGGGATCGCTCCAGTTCCCCCGGGTCCTTGCAAAAGCAAGCAGCGCATACTTCTCATCATGGTGCTGGCAAGAGTATAGAGGCCATGCTTGAGATAGCTGCTGACGTGGTTTATGAGGGTCGATCTGATAGCGAAAAGGGTACCTCGTCAAGGTCAAGCGGGTACTTATATGAGCCCGATGTGGAAGAAGAAATTGTGGAGTTAGAGGAGGAAACTACCGACGTGGAGGTGGACATACTCAACTCGAGTCCAGAAACATCATCTCGGGGTGAGCGTGTCTTGGCGGAGGCCGGGACGTCCAAGGGTAAGGGTCCCACTCGGGCCACGAAACCCAAGACTAAATCAAAGGCTAGGGTCAAGCCACTACCCGACGTTAGTCCTCGGCCCGGCCATCCAGATGACACCCAATTCCTCTAATCATTACAACGAGCCCCTGCATCCGAGGTCCAAGATCAGGCCTGGGCAGAGGCGTTTTATGAGGAGTTGGTGTTAACCAAGGATAAGATCCCCAGGGATCAAATCATACTACGGGCACCTGGCCCGGAAGATCGGGCACATGACCACGAACGGGGTATGTGTGTTTATTGGAAGATGCCGCAATGCGGCTTCCATTTACGGTTAACACATTTCGAGAGAAGCCTCTTAAACTTCATGGAGGTGGCTCCCGCGCAATTGACCGGGGTGGCTTGGAGTTATATACGCAGCTTCGAAGCAGCGTTTAAAACTTTTAAAGCTAAGTTCGGGATGGACAGGCCAACTATTAGGTTGTTTTTCCATTTCTTTTCAACGCTCTATGTGGATTCAGGTCACCTCGCGCTTCGCCAAAAAACACCAAAGGATAAAAAGATGAACAAAAATAGAGGCTTGGGACCATGGATGGGTGTATATAGAAAATTGGCGCGACGTGACTTGTTTGCGGGATGTAAACGCGAGGTGGAGACCTTTGAAGTCCGGGAAAGGGTTGATCCCGGCAGTTGATAAGAAACTTAATCTGCAAGAGGAGTCGGCTGCGCATGAACTGAGAGAACTTGTGAGAAGTGAGTCATGTTTTCGCGGGTTTAGCTGCAATTTATTTTATGTTTATCTCCATCTCGATTTATTCAATTGTGTAGCCTAATATTAATTGTTTCGTTGTTGTTTTTGCAGAAGAAGGCTGTATGGAGCTGATCTGGACTAGTGCCTCACACGTCTCACCTCGCCCGGCCCCAAAGAAAAGTACGTCCTCTGCGACCGAAGGTCGGGAAGAAAGGAAAGCGGGAAAGAAGGTTTCCCGGAAAAGTTCGAAGGCTGGGACGTCGACTTCCCTTGCCTCCAAAGAGCCTGTGCGGTCCCCGACATTAGATATCTTGGAGGACGCCGCTCCCCACAAACGGAAGGAAACCCGTAGTGGTTCCTTTACTTCGGCCGATAAGGGCAAGGGCTTGGCGCCTGAACGCCCGAAGAAGAAGTCGAGAAGGGCATCTGAAACGGCCGTTATCGAGGCCATCCCGGTTAGCGAGGCAGCACCGGTCGGTGTGAGCGCACTTCCTCCCCTAGGTAATTTCTCCTTGGCAATCACCCCGTGATCTTCCACCCCGGCCTTCACAGCGGACATAGAGGAACCGTGCGACATCGACCTCCAAAGTTTCTTACAAGCGGCCGTTCCGGGTCAAGAACTTGCTACTAGGGTTATGTTCAAGGAGAGAATTGTACCCGGTTTTGCTGATAGCTTGGGCCTACACCTTCCGGGTCATTCCACCATGCAACAGTCGCGGGATGAGAATAGAAACCTGCACGCCCGGTATGCTCGGGAAGTATTCAGGGTAACAGAGACCGCTTATCAGAAGGAGACTATACGGGAAAAGCCCGAGGTGACGCTCAACCATGCCATCTCGGCCATTCATGACGTTGGGGCCATCCTTGTGTTGGGTTTTTAGGCTACCCAAAGCCATTAGGCTTAAGCTGCGGAAAGACCGTAAAACAAAATTTTTACTTCTAACTCAAGCCAAAATGATTGAAGTGGTATGTCGGATAATCTACCGAGAGTTACACACCTGTTCAATCCTTTTCTAAGATTAAAACCCGTAAGTAAAACTTTACTTATTCAGATCATAGATTAAGTAGTATGTCGGATAATAACCGAGAGTTACATACCAGATTAATCCTGTATAGACCCAAAGTAGTAAAACCGTATTTACTTGTATTTTAATCAGTTTATAGATCTACTCCTTTGATTGATTTCTAAAACTTTAATCTATTTACCAATTAAATAGATTAATATAACATGTTTATACCTTGTTTCCAAATCTCAGTTGGAAAGCAGACCGAGCGAGAAGAGCGACATCTGGGAATGACTCGTCTCGGAGCACCAGACGTCTGGTGCCTCTATCGGTTATCCACCAGGACTAATCGGAGAGCGGTTTATTTCTTTTGCCAGAAATACTATAAACCGCGGGATTCTGCAAAAACACTATTCACCGAGAAAAGACGAAAACACGTAATCACGAATTTTCAGTTATTCAGATTCACTAATAAGCAAAACTGAAATACCGCGAAATTCGGGAAAACACTATTCACCGATCCCGTAAATATTCTTCTCAACAACCCGCAAGATTATACGTCAATTACGTATAACTTCATTTTCTCAACCGAAACACTATTTGGGAGAGAAACCGAGAAAGAGAGAAAATAGATTACCGAACTGATCAGACAGATTCGATATCTTAGAAATTAGTATTCTATTCTCTACCCCTACCCCTCTATTTATAGGCCTAAAATGGACATGAAATGACCATTTTGCCCTCGAGTGGATAGGGATGATGACTTGTCATGTGGATAAGACTGATGACGTGTCATGTGGATAAGAATGATGACGTGTCATCTGGATAAGAATGATGACGTGTCATGTGGATAAGAATGACATGTGAAAAGACCAAAATGCCCTCGGCCCAAATTCAATTAATATCCATATAATTATTCTGAACAATTATATTTCTTGCGGTTGTTTGTTTCGGTGACTTTTATACAACGTGTCGTACACGTTTATAAATTAACCGTTGTTTTTGCTTGTCATCCAAATGACATTTATAATTTAATTATATCAAGTATAATTAATTATATCCATCTTATTATTAATCATAATCAAATCATAATTAATCAATAAGATTCTCCGAGTAGCTCCTATATGGTGTGACCCAATAGGATCTGTGTTATGTTGGTAAATAGAATTAAAACTATTTTAACTTCTATAATCATAGGAGGCATCTGACATCTGCACTATGACCATCCAATTACACAGATGATGCTGTACTGTACAATACCACGATCCAGTAAACTATTTACTCGTGTTAATTCTTTTGTCTCATAGTTATCAGATCAGTTTCAAGGTAGGTGTGTGTCATCATTGCAAACTTAATCTTTTCTTGATCTTGAACAGATTACCAAATATAATTACTCTTGTAATTATACCGCATGCAGATAATCTTATTCTATCAAGGGGCCCAGTGATACTATAACTCGTATAGAGATACGAGGGACAATAGTACTTTTGGTAAACCATCACTACCTCAGCTAAGCTATGCATACCGAAGAGCTACCGTTATAACTGCGTTTTACCGACAGCGTTAGGTAACAGTCACACATATACATTTCTTAGTAGGAAAGATGAATACCTCATACTTTAGAACTTAACACTGAATGAAAACATTAATAACACGAACACAATTCCATTTAATGTTTCATTCGGGGTCCGTCAAATACCATGTTCCTGGACATGTATCTATGTGATTAAAATGATATCTCTTGTCAAATGGTTTGTAAAACATAACCATCTTTTAATCCACATACTAACCTTGTAGCGGAAAATTAGTGTTCCTGCTAATTACCTTGGTTAGAGACTTTTAAGAATATATATCATCTATATTATGAAGTTTCACAATTCCAGTTAATGACTCTAGTCAGAAAAAAGAATGATTCATAAATACAATAATACTCAAGGCAACAAAATGATATATAAATAAACATTCAATTCATGAACAAAGCTTTATGATAAATTATCATATTATTGACTTCTAGATTATTACACTAACAATCTCCCACTTAAGCTAGGAGCCAATTATCGTAGGCCCTACTTTATACAAGTCTCTTTATTCTAAAAGATCTCGTAGATCCCAATAAAATCTCATAGCTTATCTCCTATGTGTCTTAAGCACATAGAAGCAGTATGCATCCGGTGCATGGCTTGAGTAAGAGGTTGTCGTGAGTGGATCAGCTGTGTTGGTGATTGTGTCAATTTTACAAATCTTTACTTCACCTTTATATTAATTATATCTTTTATAATTAATTATAATCATTTTATTATTTTAACGATCACTCGTTTTTAAGTGATAATGTCGTAGATCACGTTTGGATCTCGAGTACGATCTCGGTTCCTTGGCCTGAGCTATAGCTCTATTGTTGTCTCAATAGAGGTCCACAGAGCTTTTGAACACTTGGAACCACTCCTAGTTCGCTAAGGAACTTTTGATCCATAAACTCTCTTGGTAGCATTCCTATGCTCCAAGCCTGGATTAGCCTGATATCTACTCGTCACACTCAAAGCATACGAGATATCAGGACGAGTACACAACATGGCGTACATGATAGAGCCAATAGCCGAAGCGTATGGCACTCTTCTCATTGCCCTTTGCTCATCAGTTGTCTAAAGACACTGAGTCTTGCTAAGCTGTACACCATGACTCATTGGCAGTAATCATTTCTTAGAATCCTGCATGCTGAACTGATTCAGCACTTTATCAATATACGTGCTTTGACTCAATCCTATGAGTCAAATCGATCTATCTCGGTAGATCTTTATGTCTAGTATATAGACAGTCTCGCCCAAGTCCTTCATTGAAAAGACTTTCTTTAATGATGACTTGGCTAATTCCAACAGAGGAATATTGTTTCCGATTAAGAGTATGTTATCTATATATAAGATAAGAAAAGCGATGGCACTCCCACTAGACTTCCTGTACACACAAGGTTCTTCTTCGCATCTGACGAAGTCAAACTTTTGACTTCTTCGTCAAATCGAAGATTCCAACTCCGTGATGCTTGCTTCAATCCATAAATGGATTCAAGAAGCTTGCACACTTTTCCAGCAATCTTTGGATCTTCAAAACCCGTAGGCTGTGTCATGTACACATCCTACTTTAAATTTTCATTTAAGAAGGCGGTTTTGATATCCATTTGCCATATTTCATAATCATGAAATGCGGCAATTGCTAGGAGTATCCGAATTGACTTAAACATAGCCACGGGCGAAAAAGTTTCATTATAATCTACACCGAGAATTTGTTTGAAACCTTTCGCTACTAGCCATGCTTTGTATATAGTCATATTGCCATCCATGTCTGTTTTCCTTTTGAAAACCCACTTGTTATCTATGGGTTTTACCCCATCAAGTGGTACAACTAGGTTCCAGACCGTGTTATCATACATGATGTACCCTTCTGCAAAGGCCACAAACTCGCGCAATGTAGTCATTTTCTTCACGTGCGCATCATACCTCAGGGTACCGGGGCCGCCCTTGCGCAGCCCTTTTTTGATGGCGGCCAGGGCAAATTCTTCGTTCAGGTTCTGGACCTGACGAGATGCCTGTATGAAGCGGTTGACGAAATCGCCGGTTTTTTCCCTTGGACCTTGAACGATGTCCAGGAGCATCTCGCTGGTGATCTGAGGGGGCCTGATCACGGTGTACCTTTCTAAAAAGGCTTTAGCGAGATCTTCGAATTTAGTGATCGAACCTCGGGGGAGGTTCATGTACCAGTCCCAAGCTTCTCCTTGAAGGCAAGTTGTGAAGACCCGGCATGTGATCGCGTCCGTGGCTCCTAAGAGCCGAAGTCGCTCCAAAAACCCATATACAAAGTTGTGCGGGTCTGCGGGGTCTCCATTACCTCGGAAACTTGGGAGAAAAGCGGGGTATTTGAAGTCTGTCATAGATGCTCCGTATATATTGGCTGACAGAGGTCCGTCCGCAATCCCCATAGGTTTAGAATAGGTGCCAGCCTTCTGTGACTCGATCTCGGCCATCTTGGCGTTGAGTCGGGTCTGTATCAGCTCTTCCACTTGGGTCATGCTAATACCTTTGGTAGGGGTGGGAGACCTTCGGGTGCGTTTCCTGTCACCTTTGCGGGTCCTATGTCTTCCCCGTAGCTGGCTATCTTCGCGCTCATGGCGAGAGCGAGATTGCTTTCGGTGGTGCGATCGTCCTCGGTCACCGACATGGACGGATCTTTGTTCCTTCTGGGGTGATGGGTTGCATCCCGCCCCGGCTTCCTGTCCATGTTCCTTCCCTTGGTTCTCGCCCTGACCTTCCTGGCGTCCTTGCTCGATCGGCTCAGGGCCGTGCGGAACCTCGGGGTTTCGAGGGCTAGGAGTGTCTGTCTCCTCACTGTTAGCAGTCCGTACCGCGATAAAGTCAGAGTTAAGGTTTTGGGGCGAGATTGCGGCCTGGTGGTTTTTGGAGGGAGGCTTTGTCGGTTTAGTTGGCGCAGCGCGCGTGGCTACTATCTGAGCAGAGTGTTGCTGCGCTTGTTGGAGGGGGAGATAAGGGGGTGGAGCCAGGGGGTAAGGTGCTGCAATACCGGGATGGTAGGTTCCCGGAGGGCCTTCCTGGGTCATTTGGCCGGGCGGGGTCATATACGGGTAGTGTGGCACCGGTGGGCCATACGGTGAGTAAGGGTACGTCCCGTAATAGTACACGGGTGTTTGCGGCTGATATGGTGCGAACGGCTGGGTGCCGTATTGAGGGTTGGATCCCGTGAAGGGTTGTTGGGGTCGCTGCGGCCGAGGTGACATCGGCCGTGTTGCGATCGTACTCAGGGGCGGTCTTATCGGCGTGGTGCCTGGTGGGACGACTTGTCCTGAGGATGGGGTGACAAGGGGGTTTTGAGAGGTCACCCCTAACCCGATCACGGGTTGGTTGTTTGGCGGGTTGTTAGGACGTCGGTTGTCCTTCTCGCCTGCTGGGTTGTTGTCGACCTTCGGAGAGGGTTTGGAGGTGTTTCCGGTATCCTTGCCTCCTGCGGGGTCTTTGTTGGTGCCCGGAGGGGGGGGATTGGAAACATCTTGTGCGTCCATTGGATGCTTCAGTATTGGAGCGATGGGGGCCCCACGGTGGTTGATACGTCCTATCTCCCGAGGAGAGTAGTCCGTATGTGAGAGGTGGTGAGATGATCTCGCCCTGCCACGAGATGGCATTCTGAGATGTGTGAAGTGTGTGAGAGTTAAAGAGCGAGGTGGGTGTAGAGAGATTCTGACTCTGACCTATTCGATCTCTCTTTGTGTGTGTAAAATCTCGACCCCCCTTCAGTGGGGATTTTTGCCTTATATATGCTGAATCATAACCGCCTCATAACCGCTATCTCGGTGGTTATCTTGCCTTAAGCCGGTGAAACGGTTATTGTGACCGCGTTGAGTGGTCATCCCGCATTAAGGCGGTACAGATCTATTTCGGGCCGAGTTCGACCTTTGCAGGCCTTCGGCCTGTTCTGTCCCTGGATTTTAAGTATCTCGGGCTTTGGGCCTCTTCACCTTGGCGCCGGGCTGGCTCCTGAAAGGAGGTCCGAATCCCGGGCTTTCATAGGCCTAAAGTTTATTAAATAAAGGGCCTTGGGAACATGGCCCTATCATAATCTATATATGAATAACTAATAAGGAAATAATCTCAAATATCTTTCAATTTTAATTGTACATATAGAATGAAAACTAATCCTTCCTAGCCGGTATATCTGCCATGTCATTTGCAACATTCACTGGCCTGCTTTTGCAAACCACGTCAATTAAGACTATGTATGCCCCTATTTTGAGTTTATCTCTAAATTAAATGAAAATTGTACATAGTTTTTGGGTTGGGATTGTGTACCTCTAATCTATCTGGTTTGGGAAGGATAGAAGGTTTTAATATTTGAGATAAGGATGCAATATGGTGAATGATGTAGTATGGAGGGCTTCAGGAACTGTGTGGCATGAGCTGCTGTGTGCACTTGGCTTGATCGTTTCATTCTCAGCTAGTGTTTTGAATATTAGTTTCTGAATGATGTTTCTACTTGTTTCAAGGCTATTTCATGCCTCAACTATACTGGATATGTACTACTGTAATGACTCTTTGGTGATAATATAATATAAAAAAATTACAGATTCACATACTCGATTCTATTGTTTGACTCATGATACTACTTTGTTTTTTTTATTTACCAGTAGAGTAGAAGAGTGGATGTATCAGAACGAATCAATTATAATCATTGATATATATGAAATGAAACCTAAGAGCATCTGAGTTGCAAAAAAAAAAAGAAAAAGATGAAAGATATTTGAGATTTACAACATTCACATACCCGATTCTATAGTTTGACTCATGATACAGTGATAGATGAAATGAAACCTAGGGCATTTGAGTTGCATTTATAAATATTTATCATGAGGTCGTTGATTAAAATGAAAATTTAATTTGATTGGTTTTCAAAAAAAAATTTGGCAACTAAAATGTCCTTAGGTTTCATTTTATCTATCACTGTATCATGAGTCAAACAATAGTATCGGGTTTTTTTTTTTTTTTGAAACTTTTGACAGTGGCTACAAAATCGGGTATGTTAATGTTGTAAATGACATGACGAATATACCGGCTAGGAAGGATCGGTTTCTATTCTATATGTACAAAAAAAGATGAAAGATATTTGAGATTATTTCCTTATTAGTTATCCATATATTGATTACGTATCCATATATAGTGTTATGAGAGAAGGGCAAAGTGGATATTAGTATAAGAAATATTCTCTCAGCTCTCATTATTGAAATTATTGCACTTAGAATAGCACCTCCCGATAAGAAAAGGAAGATAGAAGAAAGAGAATGACAAATGGGTCTTCTCCATTGGTAAATCAAGTTGAAAGCCGATTAAATTTACAGAAATCCAGAAATAATTGTTTCGATCATTTTTATCATACCCGTCTTTTTTCACCTCGATCTTTATATCCTTTTCGTTTGCTCTTAATTTTGATTGTTTTGTAAACATTTTTTTTTCTTTGCACATATCATCCAGTAAAAGAAAAAAAGGTGAAAAACAATTACACATATATTTTATCCTATTGTTTAATTAAGATCCAAATGTATCAAGCATTGATTTCGGATAAAATTGCATTAATTGATGCTCAATTTCAATAATGTTAAATAAAGATGCAAATTGCTTAAATGAAACAGCCTAACATTTCAGTCTAAATATCTGCTTTTCCCAATTTTTTTTTTTTTTTTAACTTGGTAGATGCTACTTTTCCTTGCTATTCATCGTGTAGAAGAAATGCAACAAAATTTGAGGAGAAGATAAGAGGTTGTACTAGTGCAGAATCTAGTACAAGCTTATTGAAGATATTGAGAATATCAAATCTTATCCAATATGTGACAACTCTTAGCAAGTTTGGAGTGTACAACTAGAGTGGGAAAAATGGCAGGGAGGAGCCGGCTCCGTCACGCGTGTCAGTTACGTGCTGTGACTCGCGTGTCCCGTGCCGTGTCTATCTTTTGAAACTTTGGCACGGCACGGCACGTGAAAGATTTAGTCACGGCACGGCACGTAGTCACGTGTAATTAGGACTATTAGATATTGATTTAATGATGAATCTTGAATAAACTAACTTAAATTATGATTAAATGGTCACGCGAGTCACGTATGGTCACAACACTTTTAGATATGGCGTGACTCACGTGGCGTGACCATTCGCGTGCCGTGACCACCCCTTGACATTTTGGTCACGGCACGGAACGTTTTTTCCACTCTATGTACAGCTGTGTACATCTTTGTATCCGATTCTATATCAAATCTAGTGTAATTAGAAAATAGTAACAACAATATTACATATTCTAATTTAGGAAAGAGCGTAACGGCTAATTAGTTATTAGCCTATATAATATCATGCATAGCCTGTAACAATTCAATCAATACAAATCAATTTCTTTTATATTAAACTTCGTATCAAAGCTTGTACTAGAGGAGAAGATAAAGAGGTAACACCATCTCAAATTTGACATTCTGAAAAAGTTGGATCAACAAAATTGTTGTCATTTCCAAAACTATCAAATTTCTAATTGGTCTAAGAATTTTTTTTATCACAAGGAATTTGATAACAAAATATATTGGTATGTCTATCATACATCTCACAGTATAAACCCAAAAGACTCGCTAATCAGCCATCTTTATAAAATATGTAACTTTTAGGTCCTGTTCGGCTACATAGTGGGCTCGGGAATGGGTACGGGAAATCAAAATGGACTGTAGAGTGAATTTTTTTTTTCCACGTGAACAGTAAAAATTTTGTTGCAGCCGAACAGGACCTAAAGTAGTAATGCTAGCATGTTTTTTACCCCTACACTTCCAATTTAATTTTCCCTGCTGCATTATGCGATATCTATATAAAGCTTTCGCAGCCCATTTTATGGGCTATTGGCTTCTTTGAAAGAAAAAAAAATAACATGAAAGAAAAAAATAAAATGAAGTTTACGAATCAAATTCGGACTCGTACCCTTCAAATTGCATGCAAAAAACAAGAGTTATCTTCAGTCTTCTCTAGCAAAATATCTTTCATGTACATTCAAACAATGCAAAAAAAAAGGGGGAAAAAAAACAAGAGAAGATTAAAAAAAAAAAAAATCCGAATGTTCTCTCTACATAATTTACATCATATGTGCAACAATAAAAGTGTTTCTAATAGTAAAAAATGTGAAGCTTCATAATTGTGTAGATAAACCACCTAATAGCTCATTCAGATATGTAAGTTCTGTTCTCATAATATTTCCTTTCACTAGCTTCTTTCATCTCATTTCTCTTCTGCACCCAGAAATGCAACATTTAAATATATAGTGCCTTAACAAATTCATCGTAGAAGAACAAACATGGCACTGTGTAAAGAAAACAAACAGAGAGAAAAAACAATGGAAATTTATGAACCTGATATGCTTCATGATTAGCAACAATCCTCCTAATTATTGTACTAGTTGTGATATTTAATGGACTCTCCAGTTGCTTAAAGATGCCCATATCCATTGGAACCCTATATGGGTTTGGTTGCTCCTGTAAAAGCGATCCATATATCAAAACAAACAAACAAAAATCAAATTTATCTTTAAAATAAAAGATCCTTATATCATGAAATTTATTACCTTCATAAAACCCATATTTTCAGCAATTGTTCCATGCACTACCAAGGAAATATTGAAGGTAGTGATCTGCACCACAAAGAAAGTTTGCATATGTAAATTGCTCAACACACAAAAATTAGAAAGCAAATGAAAGGACAGAATCTACAATTTCTAAAACCTACCATATCTTTTGAAACCTCACGAGGGGCTCCTATTATAACTTCATCTACATATCGACAAGCTAAGACACTTAGGCTTCTTTCATGCAGATTCATTATTGGGCGATGTGCACCTTGGACCGAGCTGCATACAAAGAAAAAAAAGAAAAAAAAATTCAGCAAAAAAGCCCATTAGGAAACAAAATTAAACAAAAAGAAAAAGAAGCAGAAGTGCATAAATAAATAGGAATTGTTTGTCTTAGGTGGGGCCGGCTGCACACACATTGAGGGAGGTGAAAAGACCTGACTGTTTGGTCACTATATATGCCAACTAGTAAGAAATCTCCCAAGGCCTGAACAACCCGTAATATCTGTGTATAGGAAAGATGAATAAAATTAAATTAACAAGAAAATGGAAAAGATTTTTCTTTCATTAGAATAAAAAAAAACATTAGATGAGAGAGCACCTCCACATGTCCAGCATGGAAAAGATCAAATGCACCATCAATGTAGATTATTCTAGACTCTGAACCTGCCCCCTGCATTACATTAAAACGAAACCCCTAATTTTCTTTTTCCCTTGATGAAGTACACTAAACTGATAGTCAACATGTGAAAATATAGCTAAATTTAAACCTTTTCATTAGAGAACTGGACTATGCGCCTAGAAGTGGGCAAGAAACGAGAAATGCGGGTCCCACTTCTAGGTGAACCACTGCCGCCATCTAATTTCTGGCCATGGCCATGACTGAACTGCCTTTGCAATGATGCATGGCCATGCTTATCTCCAGTAGATCTCTCTCTTACACAAAGAAGCATGCGACCTGTTAATACACATTAACAAGAGAAGGTTTTATAAATGAAAGTGGAGATTTGCAACAAGACCCTTGCCTTGTCAGGCATTTGAACACCTACTGTTTGACATCTTTGCAAACTGACACAAGCTCAACAGTGAGAAAATTAAGTGGAATGACAGAAATGCCCATACACTACATATCAAATCTATAAGAGAGGGTTATATCAGTAATGACAGGTTCTTCTCATTTGAAATACTAAAACTACATTAATACTAGAAGGTAATGTTCAACAAATAACACTGCCCTCTTCACAATTTAGAATTTACTGAAAAGAAATGGAGGAGCACATAATAAATCGTACCGACAATATCAGTGCTGGAAACACCTTCAGTTCTTTTGATCTGCTTGTACCGTCCAGCCTTCTTGGCAAGGGCATATGCATCGGTACCATCTGGAAGCAGGCAAGAATCATCTCCATGTATGATATAGTCTATGTTATACTCTGTGAAAAGCTTCTTCATAAATTCTTCATTTATCGCATAAGGGGCGTCAGATATTACTTCATCCACCCACTTCACTGCAGCTACCATTAACATTCTGCACAAACGATAAAAGAAAAGTAGAGTGTTGCAAATGTCATTTCCTACCATAGAATTCAATTAACAGAAATCAGAGATGAAAATTGATAGACAGGACAGGTTTCCATTTAAATTCACAGAGTCTCGACTCTTGAGTCTTGCTCGAGTAACAATTCATTTTCAGTCTCTTATGTAAAATTTTGTTTCCAATTGGTTTTGGGTTCAGTTTCAGGTCAACCTGAAATTTATCAGTTCGCTTCCAGCCATTTGCTTTTTGCACAAATTAGAGTGGGTAGCTTGGATCGCACTATGAAATTTCAGCTTAAAATTAAGTAAATTTGAAAGACAATAGAAAAATAAAAGTGAACCGTTCGTATAAAGGGCTGACAGGTGGGCCCTTGTTAGCAATGATCTCCTCATCACTCACTACACCGACCACCAACTCGTCTCCAAGCGCGCGGGCCTGTCTAAGAGCGTTGCAATGGCCATAGTGCATCATGTCGAAGCATCCATCCATGTATACTCTCACCGGCTTCCTTCTCCTCCCACTCAGACCTCGCCATAGAGAAAAGGAGACGAAGAAGAGAAGAACAACGGCGCCTATGATGCATGTGCCCACGATATTCGGCTCTGAAGATGGAAAGAGATCCGACAAGAGGTTCCAAACTGAGAGGACTTTCATTGGAGAAGGCAAAGGGAAAGAGAAATGCGTTTTTCCAGGGAACGTGATTGGTAGGAGCTCAGGCATCGAGCTTTCGCGAGATCGCCATGGGATGTCTCGCGGAGCTTGGAGAGACCGACACGGAGATCAAGGAGCTTCGAGAGAGCGACACGGATGCTCTACAAACAGTCCTCCTGTGATCATTGTGTAGCAAGTCGATAGCCATCCTCCCAGCATATTAAAATTTTGGGAAAATTTAGTGTACTCCTCCAAACTTCCAAAATAGTTCATTTTTTCCGTCAAAATATTAAAATTTCTTATTTCCCTATTATAAATTGAATTCCTTTCTTATTTCCCCTTGATTAAATCTGAAAATGTAAGCTGAATTTATAATTTAATTTTGCTTTAAGGTATTAAATGTCTATTTTGCCCTTCTTCTAAAACTGAGATCCTTTCTTCTTCACCTCATTGCTGCAGTAACTCGGGACCTAAAGTCACATAAAAAAAAACCAATAGTCTCCCCAAAAATCCCTTCCCAGTCCTTAACCCGTGGCACTTGGCAGATGGTTCCACAGCCCCAGAGCTTATCCCTTCGACCACCAATGGGTAGTGCTGCTGGATAAAGTTTACTCCTTCCAACTGTTCCGTAGCAGCTTTGAAATATTAATTTGTTACTTTTGTAATATATCTCCAAACTCATAAGATGGTAGTTCAATTTGTCATAAATTTTTCTTTATTACTCTAATTCACTTTAAATATTGTCCGACATTTTTATTTATATCCAAAGTTAATTACAAATTAATAAAATTGTCCAGAAGCGTCAGTTTTTATTAAGAGACAAATAAGCTAAAATGCTGAAATATAACACTAAAAAATCGAATTTTTTTAAATATTTGTCAAATTACTTTTTTGATAGCATATTTATACTAAAATACGCTAAATTACTTGAAATTATGTTAATTTATGTTGATTTACACTAAATTACTTGAAATTATGTTTATTTTTTTATTTTTTTTTAAGAGACAAATAGCTAAAATGCTGAAATATAACACTAAAAAATCGAATTTTTATTTAATATTTGTTAGATTACTTTTTTGATATATAATTAGCATATTTATACTAAACTACGCTAAATTACTTGAAATTATGTTAATTTATGCTGAATTACACTAAATTACGCTAAATACAATAATTATGTAGAATATGCTTGAATACGGTAAATTACGCTAATTACGTATGAATAGGGATGATATCTTCACTGAGAAGGCGAAAAACGACGACGAAACTTCAAACGGCCATAAAACGACGCTCGAGTGTCCGATTTCAGCAAATGACCACTTTTCGGAAAGCTTACAAAAATACCCATCTGTCAGTGCCAATGATGTCAAATTTCGAAATTCAAAATCACCAAAAAACAAAGGGAAGAGCCTCAAAACTTCAGTTGAAGTTTCCGATTAAGATTTTCATTTCTATTGTTCAATCTACGTAGCTCAGTAAATTATTTATATAATGAACTTGTAGAATACCAATTTTTATTATTTTTGGAATTTTTATACTATTTTTTATGATTTATGAAAGATGGTACAAAATCAGCCCTATTCATACGTAATTTAGCGTAATTTACCGTATTTTAGCATAATTCTACATAATTATTGTAATTTCACGTAATTTAGTGTAATTTAGCATAAATTAACATAATTTCAAGTAATTTATCGTATTTTAGTATAAATATGCTAATTATATATAAAAAAAGTAATCTAACAAATATTAAATTTTTTTTTTTTGATTTTTTAGTGTTATATTTCAGCATTTTAGCTATTTGTCTCTTAAAAAAAATAAAAAAATAAACATAATTTCAAGTAATTTAGTATAAATCAGCATAAATTAACATAATTTCAAGTAATTTAGCGTATTTTAGTATAAATATGCTATCAAAAAAGTAATTTGACAAAAAAAATCGATTTTTTAGTGTTATATTTCAGCATTTTAGCTATTTGTCTCTAAAAAAAAAATTAAATCAAGGACCGTCCATTAAATAGCCGGTTTGGACATTTTTAATAAAAACTGACACTTCTGAGCAATTTTATTAATTTGTAATTAACTTTGGATATAAATAAAAATGTCGGAATATTGTCCATCCAACATACATTAGACTTTGATAGAATCAGAAAAATAAAAAGCCAAATTAAAGTGATTGAGCCATTAAGGGGTCAGATTGTGCCCTCGTGGTATCTAAGGTCTTTGAGATGAACTACAAAAGTAACAAATTCATATTCATTTTTTTTTCTCATGCAGTTTGTACAATCAATTCTTGGTAACTTGAAATCTGCTACGGAGGAGACAAAGGCAGAAAAATTTACCGATTGGTTTATATGTTTTTGAGAAATGCTCTGCTGGGATCGAATAGGGTTTCTTTGGTGACACCATTAGTTTCCTTGATGTGATTTTAGGTTTTGAGTAACAACAACAATGGAGTGAAGAGGAAGAAATCAGACCTCACTTTTAAAAGAGGGACAAAATAGGGATTTAAACTTCAAAATATAATAAAATTATAAATTTAGCTTAAATTTTCAGATTTAATCAACACGGGAAATAAGAAAGAATTTCAATTTAGAATGGGGAAATAAGAAATTTCAATATTTTGATGAAAAAATTGGCTATTTTGAAAATTTGAATGGGTACACTGGAAATTTTTCCTAAAATTTTAAAGTGATATAGCTACTATTTCGGGCCTCTGGGCTGTAATATATGGCCTAACGGCCTTGTACAAACCAATTTATTACTAAAATTATTAACATTTTTTTTTTTTCTAAGGTAGGGTTCCCTAAGAAAGCAGGCTCGATCAATTTTCATGTTTTCAGATTTTATTCAGTTATATCATCTTGTTTGGTTATATTGGTATAACTGCTTTGGGTGTTTTCGTGTTGGATTGTATGTGGTTAGAACTCTTTTATTGCTTAGTAGGGTTGTTTGATTTGCATGTTATGTAATGATACTAGTATTCTTGTCTATTTGGTACCAGAGGTTTGGTACCGGTACCAGTAAACTCTGTATGATTTCGTTTGTTAAATGAAATCGGTGGGTTTTCCCACTGTTATAAAAAAATATTATTTGGTTGGCATAAAAATATATTTGATCTTTGACTTCGTTTATTTAAAATTAACAATTCAATTTTTGGAATTAACACATAGTTACATACGTTTACACATAAATGTTTTTAGATTGATAACTCATCTAAAGTTATGCTTAATAAGCTCAGAATTAACACTTACATATTGAATTCAGTATTTCATGATAGTGAATTACTAGTAAAAGAGGGACATAACCGCCATGGCGCCATGTGAGCCCTGGATGAAAATTGCCGAGATAATTAGCATACCTCTGTTTTTACTTCTACAATGAGACTGTTCTTACAATTCTTTTATCAATACAAAATGCTTGTAAATATGATAATTATATATGTTCACACTTCATATCATAATTAATTTTATGTTCATGAAGACATGATGCTCTTTCTAAAAAAATTACAAATAGTAATGGTTAATAACTTAATATAGCTCAACTCTTAAGTTACTAAAGCGACTAATAAATGGTCATGCATTCAAATTTTTATGGGTACTGAAAATTGATTTGTAACAAATTAGTTGACATTTTCTATTAAATATTAAAATTAAAAAAAGGAATTTTCAAAAGTCATCCTTCCACCTGATACAAACCATCTGCAGTGAAGATACCGATTTCTCTTCTTAATGATAATTCAATTTGTTTTTTCTGTAAATATTCCTCCTTTCAGCATTCAGGATAAGTCAGATTTTATATCTGCTGCCGGTACACAGTGTAAATTGTAAATTCTACTAATGAAAGTTTCTATTCTTTAAAAGAAACTCTTATATAAAATTCACTTTGCGAAATCTAAAGTTGGAAGAAAAACATTTCTCTGAATTACCAGCACCATATTTAGAAGCTGAATTAGAGGTGGAATTAACAATCTAAACTAAAAAAATCTTAATTCACATAATTATCTAAAGAACAAATATTAAAGAATTACAAAGTTAGATCGATCCCTCTACTGTATCAGATCAGAATCTACATATCTTATTACAATTAATTCCAGCCAACATTGAAAGGTTGAATAGGGCTAGAAGTTAAATTTGACATCCTCACATTAGCATTGTTTAGATACTGTTGCACTGGCTGGTTATTCATGGGGCTCTGCATTCCTTGTCTCATGGCAGTTACTGGTGCCGGTTGGGCCCCTTCTGGTACATACTGTTGTATCACTAATACTGACACCACCATAGAGAAATCAGATGAAACCAGTATGTCCCCTATAGGTCCCAGCTCGGGACAATCGGTCCATTCTTTCAACCCAGTAGTTAGTTCAGTGCTTGCGTTTTTGTAGCTTCTCCCGACTATGAAAAGCTCGTGGCGGCTCTCCATGTTGCGTATTGTACTCACTGCTTCCTCACTATTGCTAACAAATTTTTCTATATAGTTAACACAATCACGTCCGACAGTCCTGACATAAGAAATAAAATAGTAAGCAAAATATATTTAATATTGACTGCCTATATTTTAGTACAACAAATTGTCTAAATAGTAAGTTAGATATCTTAATACCTGACACGAAACTCATGAAGGCATTCTTCATCGAGCATGCGTTGATAGCCTTCTGCAGAATTTGCATTCGCCATCGGATAATTGTTCACGGCTGATGATGAAGAGACTGTAGTTTGTTGTTCCTCTAATGGTAGAAATCGAAGAATTGTGAGAGATATGGATGGGTTATCAATCATGCGCATGGAAAAGACTAGAGCCTCACGGTCATCTGGACCACCAAAGAATAGAAGCATTACGTAGCGAGAGGTGGCCAAACGCACAGTTGATGAAGAAAGGCCACGATCGACAAAAACTGCAACTGAGCACGGTGCGGTGCTGAGTATGGTTTCATTTAGATCCTTGATTGATGAGTTCATTGCCTCCATTCCTCCATCGACTGTTTGTTGCTTGTGGAAAGGAATTACAATTAGAGAGACATGTTTGTCTTCTGCTAAAACACATACATCCTCATGCATGGTTGAGTAGGGCGAAACAGTTGTTAGGGGTTGTACCGACACACCACCGGCATGCTGTTCAAACGACTCGAAGGCAGAGAAGATATGAGGGAAGGATGAGGTGTTGCTCTTGTGAGGAGTACGAGAAGAGAGCGGAGTAGAATTGGCAGTACTATGTAGAATAAGCATGTTGGAGGCACGGCCAGTTAGTTCGACAAGGTGAAGTGCATATACGAATATAGGAGAGCGCTTAGTTGGATTAGCAATGCCTAAGAGAGAGATGATGGAGGGAACATTGCGCGGTGTGTGAACACATGCCAACATTCGGAGCTCACTATCAGGGTTGGAAAGTTGAAGATTGCGTCGCTTGTATCCAATCATACGCCGGGACCCACGATGCATCCCCGTCACAACAGGTGTCACTAAAGCTGTCATTAACACAGAGACCAGTACCATAGTTGCAAAGGACTGGTCATCTAGGACCTATTTAAGAAGTACGTAGCATATTTTTGTCTTAATTATATATCAAAGTGCATACAATTTGATCGGTTTATGTGCCAAACTAATTAGTAAAAGATAAAATTGATTTACCTGCTTGTCACGACCGATGTTGAGCACAATCATCTCTACAAGCCCCCGAGTGTTCATGAGAAAACCAAGCGCGAGTCCCTCATTAAATGGAGTATCATAAAGGGCAGCTATCAATATAGTGCCGACAATCTTCCCAATACTTGCAAGCACAAATACAAGTACCAGCAAACCAACCGTGATCGGATCCCTCAATTTTGTCACATCCGTCCTGAGCCCACTAATAGCAAAGAAAAGCGGCAGTAATAATATAGTAACAAAATCCTCTAATTTTTCTACTAGTATTATACTAACAGGTCCATTCGGGATGACTAGGCCATAGACGAATGCACCAAAAACTGAGTGAATGCCAATAGCATCAGTCACAACTCCGGCAAACATGACACCAGCTAGGATTAGACAGACGTGTCCATCACTGATGTTTTCACCCTCGGGAGTGCGTCGCATGAGCCACCACATGATAGGTCGTACCACAAAGAAACACACTAAGACAAAACCAAGTCCTGAAAAGAGAACCTATAACGAGAAACAACAATATCAAAACAACCTATAATTGTGTCATTTGTATTTGTATCACCATTAATTTACAAAGCCTTGACTCTTGAGGTGTCAACAGCAGTTAATAATCACTTAATTTGTCGAATTAAAGAATTTTTAGTTGAAAAACATAACTTACGTAAAGGGAGGAGAATGCATTTCCTTTCACCTCGGCAATTGCAATGGCGAGTGCAAGTAAGACCCATGCACACATGTCATTGATTATAGCAGCCGACATGGCAATGCGACCCAAATCTGAATTTAGCAACTTGGTCTCTGCAAGAATACGTGCCAGTACAGGGAAAGCGGTAACGGAGAGTGCAACACCAAGGAAAAGTAGGAAGGCAGCTTGGTGTATGTTCTTTGAGATTTGATGTCTGAACACAAATGAGGTAGCTGTGCCGATGCAAAATGGCAGCGCCATCCCAGCAGCTGCAATCACTAATGCTTTTTTCCCTGAACGGCGAATCACAGCAACATCCATTTCAACTCCAACTAGGAAAAGGAAATAGAGAAGGCCGAGGTGGGCCACGGTCTCGAGCGTGAGGAAACTTTGTTGCGGGAACACCATTTCACCGAACTTCTTGATGCGGCCCAAGATGGATGGCCCCAGGATCACGCCGGCCTAAAGAGGCTTGTCAACATTAGTTAGCACATAAGTTGGAGGTATTTAATTGAAACTATACGGTTCAAAATTGTACCATTCAGGATCTCTTGCCAGTATAGTGTCTATTATGTCTTTGTGATGAAGTTGGATGAGTTAATTACTTTGATTTAGCTGTACCAGAATCGGTGTCTAATGGAAACATTATTGACATATTTGTTTAAACTGTGTTGTAACTAGCATTTAAAGGAATGTATGTTATATGAATGCTATTTTGGCCCTGAATTATACTGTAAGTTTTTTAGTGCAATTTAGTTAGCCTCTTATATAAATTAAAAAGAAAAAAAAACAAACTTTGAAAGGTGGAAGTTGAATAACAAAAACTACATAATATATATTACATAACGTTTTCTCATTTTAAAATGATAACACTTAAATCCTCTTGTGACAATTTGATGGAAAATAATAAATCATATTACAACAATAGCTGAAATAATAAGAATAAGCATTTGATTTAATGGCCAAGACAATGTTCTCTACATGAAAGACTGCAAGTATGAAATTCAATTGAAAAATCTCATGTAGATAATCGAAAGTAAAAGTCATTTTTATCTTAAAAAATAATAGCTGAAATAATATCTCAACAAAATACGCTTGACTTCAAACATAAAACTCCACTCTTAATCTTATTTAGACCAAAGATTTTTTCATCATAATGAAAACAAGAAAAAAATTAGAAAAGTAAAAAGAAGATTAAATACTTCTCCCCTCACCCCTCCCCTAAGTATAGCAAAACAATGATTTTCAGGAAGATGAAAGCTTAAGCAGAAACAACAAAATTGGAGCAAAATTACAATAGAATACCATGATCTCGGCAATAACACGGGGTTGGCGGAAAGGCTTGAGGAGGACAACGAGGATACGCGTCATCACGACAATAATCGTCATTTGTAGGATGAATAGAGGGAGAGAGTAATCCAATGGGTTGATTCCTTTCCAAATACCGTTTGTTGAGATCAGCATTGGTGAGTAGCATATCACCCCTGAATTATTGTTAAAAGTTACATGTGCCACATTTTTCGCCATGTTTGTCGACAACTTCTCGTTCTTACTTAGATGCATCATTGTAGCAATTTCCATCTTTCTTTTGAAAATTCAAGATTGATTACATGGAGAGAGGTGGTGATAACTCTATCTCCTTCTTGCAAATATTTCCTTTTTCCTTTTTCCCCTTTCTCTTGGTGATTTTCACCAAAGTTTTCACCATTCTATCTTTTGCTAAACTTGTATAGACAGTCAAACTCCGTAAATTTAGGATAGTAGTGAAAAATGTTGGGGAACCTGAGAAGATGAGAAGGGAAAAAGATAAATAGTATCATATACAAGTTACGGGGACTTATATATAAATTGGTTAAAATCCAAATTTACAAATTATAACGTACATGTGAGTCTAATTTTGAAATTAAATAATAAAAGATGGAATTAGTAGTAGTCAGAGTTATTCATTAATTCTTTTAAAAACATAAACAATTACATGCCAAAAAAAAACCTAAACCGTTATATATCCTTGGTCTGTGCAAGTATTTTCTATTTCAAGGGGCTGGCATTTTATTCAGCAAAAATGTCATAGCTGAACTGATGGCATATGATTTACATTTTTTTAAACAACACAAAGACATGTTCCTTTTTTTTAATATTTCATTTTTGTTGACGAGAATTGCAAAATTTGTAAGTATTACAAGAAATACAAATTACACCGACATTTTATTTTATTTTTTATGGTAATTATTGATGTGGGAATATTCTGAGGTTTTGTAGGGTGTACAAGAAAAAAAAATTCCATGAGTAAAACATTTTTCTCACTCTCTTTTTTTGGAAGACTAGTCCATATTTCAGTAATTTATAACTGGCTCACCTAAAAATTCGGTACTTATCTGTTAATCAAAAGCATTTTTGTTTGTCTTTGGTATTGTGTTCACATTTAAGTTTTCTGGTATTCACATAGGTAATTGATATCACATTTTTTTTTTTTTTTTGACAAAAGTGGGTTGTATCCATCAATTTCATTACAAAACATAATAGTTCATTTACAAAAAATTTGACACTAAACATAGGCCTCATACAAATAAAAAGGGAGATTCACAGCCTCTACAGCTAATCAAAAGACTAAGTCTAGAAAATTCAACTAGCATAACAGCTAGCATAGCATAACCAAATAGTAAAACTATAAAGCTATTACAACACTGAGTTGCTATCAATACGACTAAGCATATAGATATCCTGATTCGTCAACGGTTTTGGTTAAAAAATGAAATTTTGAATTGAATATCAGCCCTCCGATTAAATATTCTAATTTTATACATCTTTTTTATGTTTTTTCTTACGTGTAGAAGTCTAAATTTATTTAAGCACGTACTCTCTACACACACTCTCTACATGCAAATTGTATCATCTTTCTGATTGATTCTGATTTCTTTCTATTTTTAAAATTACATTTAAGGAAATTTTTAAATTTGATTGATAATTGATTGGTCGTGTGATCGTGTCTTCATTTCTTTCAAAAAAGATTATATGATTTAAAAATGTTATTTGTCATTTAATATGTCATTTTGTTTGAGATTGTTTATGAAAAATATATTACAAAGATCAAAGAAATATATGTTATTTAATACATTATTTAAAAAATATTATTTACGTGTATATGTCATTTAAAAAATAATAATGTTATTTAGTTTAATTTTTTATGAAAATATGTCATTTCGTATAAATTTTTTTATTTTCTTTATAATATGTAACAGTTGCATGCCGGCACAATACTAGCATATAGTTATACACCATCCAAGAACGGTCCAAATTTCCAAAGACCCGGCCATAATAACCACACTATTCAAATCCGACGGCTGTGTTTGCTCTCCGTGTGTGACAAACTACGTTGTCGTTGTCTTCCCCTGCTTTTGACCTTACTGTATGGTAGGGTGAGAAAAATAGCACGGCAAAACTGGCTTCATCATGGAACGGTACGGTTACGGTACAGCATGGCATGCGTATCAGTTACGTGTCGTGACTCGCGTGTCCGTGCCGTGATTATCTGTTGAAAATTTAGCACGGCACGACACGTCACACGAATCTAATCACGACACGGCACATGATCACGCGAGTCACATGTAATTAAGACCGTTAGATTTTGACTAAATGGTGAATCTTAAATAAACTAACATAAATTGTGATCAAATGGTCACGTGAGTCACATTTAGACACGGCGTTACCATTCGCGTGTTGTGACCGCCCCTTAACATTTTGGTCACAGCACAGCATGACACGTGAAAAATTAACTTGATCACGACACGGCACGACATGAGACCAAAGTCACAGCGTGTTAGTCACGGCACGACACGTTTTTCCACTCTAGTGTCTGGTGCACGAGATTCAGTGTGCACCAAATTCTAAGTATCGTCTCTCTTGGCAGCTTGCCGTGTTTTGTCCTCAAGGTTTTCCTAATTCTATGTTCAAGTCATCTATTTTAAAAGTCAACGACTTGTACGTTTTCTTTGTTCAATGCAATTTTGTGTGGAAGAGTATCCATCTGAGGTACCTAATAACTTCCAGCCGAGCCTTTGGGTTTGGGTGCCTATTTGAATTATGGGATCCTCTTTAAGATTCGTGCCCAGGTTAAACGGAGGTGCAGATCTGGGTACCGTTCTTTCGGTTTTCAATTTTAAGCCCCTGTCAAGAAAGTTACCTTTGTTTGACTTAATTGTCTAATAATAATAAAACTATTATTTTGAATTTGTGCAATATTGACTTGAAATATTCTACTTGTTTCTTTACAAAAGAAACTTGGGTATACCTGGGGCAATGCTATATGGCTCTGTTGCAGTTTCTGACCTTTGGTTAGATTTCACTGGCTTTACCTAATATATTTTATTGCTTTCTCCAATTGGAAGACAGGTTCGTTATCAGCACGTTGGGTTTAAATTGGTTCAACATCTGATCAGAGACTGTGTGGTTAGATTTCCCAAATTTTAGGATCCATGGAGCAGGATTTTGGTCCTACAGAGCAATTTTTGTTGCCGCTTTCAGTAGTATCAGGGATTCTTATGAGCAAAGCTGTAAGTATTTGTTAGTATCAGAAACCAAAATCAAATATGTTTACATATATTTTGATGCTCCTGTGAGTACCTCTCGAGACAAATTGAATAGATAATCTTTTTTATTTTTGTATACCGCTACTTTTTATATGGGTGATTATATCTATGTGCTCTTTCTCATATGGCTTTCCTTCATCTCTGAAGGTATATGACATCACTGGTAAAGTTAGCTCACAAATATACAAGGGGTATGATGGTTTAAGAAATAATGACAGAGTTGAGTGGAACAACCGGTAAGTAGGAAATACATATCAATTTTTTCTCATTTTTTTTTTCCTATGTGTGTTATTACTGATGGCAATATTTTCACAGATGACCTTTTTTTTTTAAAATGAAGGAATATTTCAACATTTCATTCATTGATGGTTACAGTAGTCTCCTTTCATCTGGTATTTCTTTCGGATATTTTCAAAGATGACCCTCATAATCCAATAATACTATTAGAGAGGAAATCTCAGCTCTCTGTCAGCTTACAAGGGGTATATTTTCTCAATTCTTTGGGTGCCTTTTCCCATTATGTATGATTTTAATAAGCAAACCAGTCAATTTCTCTAACTGGTAAAATAATCAGTGTGATCATTTATTTTAAATAAACTATCTCTAATTTGCAATGTCCAGGTTTCGCTTGGTTATTTCATCACAGATTTTGCCATGATAATCTGGTTTTTCCCATCATTAGGTGGCATGGAATATGTAAGCACTTTAAATGCTGGTACCTTATACAGAGAATTTCAATTCATATTCTTTTCTTTTTATCTCATTTTTCTAAATTTTTGCAGGTGCTGCATCATTTGATCGCAATTTTTTCAATTTCTCTAACTTTAACAAGTGGCAAAGGACATGTGTATGTACATACTCTACTTCTTACAGAGGCAACTACACCCTTTGTTAACCTCAGATGGTATGTGCTAATGACAAACTAATTTATTTAATTAATCCTAGTTAGTTCAGTTCAAAAAGACACCAGTTTTCGTTCAACAAGAAACAATTCTCATACGTGTGCTTGTGCAAAACATTGACAAATTAATGTAAGAAAAGACATCTTTGTCAAATCTTCAAATCGACATCTGAGTGAAAGTGTGAAGCTTAGCTCCTGGAAATTACCAAAGTACCCTTTTAGAAAATTAAGTTAATAAGCATGAAGATACTGAAAACCAAGATGAATTCGACAGCAGACATAAATGGAAAAAATTCTCAAAAAATATAAATCTCAGCAGAATCTAGTAACCAATTGCATTTGTTCTTCCAATATGACCCATTCCTAATTAAGTCTGGAACAGTAGGGAAAGTTACTAAAATAACCCTCAAGACTTTAGAAGTATACATTAATTGGCATGTGATCAAACATAAAGCCAACCAATTCTCCAAGGGTACTTTCATATCACTTCATCAGTAGGCAATGTAAAATATGGAAACCTCCCATACGACAAAACTGCCTTCCGTTCGATTCACTATTGTATGAAAAAGGAAGGGCTCTTCTTTACTTAAAAATTGCAAAGAGATCCCTCTTTGGATCATTGTGCAAGTGAAGAGGATAAAATGCACCATTGAAATTACTGTCTGAGAATATCTCTCCAGAAACTTTTCAACACGCACGATAACCACTTGTCTCCAGGTTTGAGTTTCCAGACTTGTACTGGTACCAGTATCAGTTGACAAGGCCTGGCATTTTAAAAAATAAAAGGACAGCAATTCAAAGTTCAAAATCTTCTCTTATGTTAGCGCTTCTTAATATCAGCCCTTGTTAGATCAATTTAAGCACATTAAGCATTTTTTCTAATAATATCAGTCCACATATTATTATTTGAAGAATATTTTATCTCAACCTGAATTTTGAGAGAACAACCAAATTTTCTTAAATACTGGTAACTGACGAAAGGATAAATTTTCTTTTTCTTTTTTTGAATATTATGTCCAATTCATAAAAGGCATTCTTTTTCTTTTTAAATCTCTCACTAAATTTCATAAAAAGGTGGCTTTAATGGAATTAATACTGATTATTTTCTTTTCATCTTCTCTTTCTTTTCAGGTACTTGGAACTTACTGGGAAGAAAAGCTCAACCCTTTACTTGTACAATGGTTTGGCTATGTTTTCTGTATGGCTGGTAAGGGATCACTATTTATATTTGATAAGCTTTTTGAATAACAAAATTGCAAAGATTTTCTTTTCTAACGAGTCCTAAGAGCATCTCCAACCCAGCAATCTGTAAAAAATAAAAAACAATTGTAAAGCACTGTTTAAAAATTAAGTTCCTTTTAATTTCTAAATCCCTCCATCCCAGAAATTGAGTCAGAGCCAATAGAAAAGAAAACAAAGGAGTCAGAGCCAATAGGAAAGAGAGAGAGTATCAGCATGTTCAAAAGAAATCGTTTGTTTTATAAGTAAATTTATTTTTTTAGAAATCAGCCTACAACCCAGCAATTATATTAGCAATTAACACATCAGATTAGCAATTTAAAAGAAATGAGATGCTCTTATTTCAATGTTCTTTTCATTACAATTAATATTGGAGAGTGCTAAGCTTTTACATTATTGAGCGGTGAGAGAATTTTTTTCACCAAATACCTATTTTACCCTTTACTCTCTCTCTCTCTCTCTCTCTTCATTATCTATCTCAATTAATACAAGGTTAACAAGGAAAACAATTGATAAAAGAAAGAACTTCCCATAGAATAAAAAATCTTGTTCCGAACTCACCTCTCTCTCCTTCCTCTATCTCTGTATCTTCTTTCTCCCTTAATCATTCAACCAGCACGCATAATAAAAATGAAAATGAATAAAATGTGCTGCTACGGGTAATGAATAGGCTTTATTTTTACCATCTTCAAAAAAAAAAAAAAAAAATTAACCAACAAATCCAATTTTCTGGGTAATTACATTTTTACCAGGCAGTTTGTAATTGCGGTACCAACTTTATATTTATTTTAGACTGAGTTTAGATTGAACATGAGGCCCACTGTTTTGTTCAAATTTTAGAAAAAAAAAAAAAAAAAAAAAAGTTGGTACCAGAGTTTGATCAACGGTCGATCCAGGGGCGGACCCAGGTGGTTCCAGGGTGGAGCAACTGCCTCTCCCTAAATTTTGAGTTTTAGTTGAGATTTATCTGTTCTGACCGACTTTGTCCTCTTGAAATTTTTTTTGCTCCCCTCTGGATGTTTGATTTGTAATTCGGATTAAATTTAGGATTAAAATTGAAATAAATTTGTTAAATTTTGATTGGTAATTAGAATTATAAGTCAGAGCATCATAAATTACAAGTCAAAACATTGGAAAATATAAGTTAAAACATTATTTTTTATCGAGTACCTAATTGGTTAATGGATTTAAATCCGATTAGATATTTAAACCCGATTCGATATTTTTTTTGCTTCCCGACGAAAATTCTGAATCCGCCCCTGATCGGATCCTTTCTGGGTAATTGCATTTTTATCTATAAAGGACCTTTCCAATGTGCTGCAGTGCTGGTACGCCCCGGTGATGAGCATGTATTGAGCACTCAATTCACTAACCATTGGTTAACATAAATGTGAGTAAGACAAATTATAAAAGAATTGGAGGGTTGACTTGCAAATTTACCATGTACCAGCCGGTATTGAAGAGACGCCGTCTCAAAATGAATGTTGTAATATTTTATTCTTTTTGGGATTTTTTATTTCATGTAACTAAAAGAATCGGAACACATTTTTTTTCTGTGGGAAGTTCTTTCCTATATTAATTATTTCCTTTGTTAATTTTGTATTAATCGAAAAATTTCTCTCACCACTCAATATTGTAAAAGCTTAGCAAAAAATAGCACACTCGTTAATATTAGCACCTCAGTCATGCTGTTAAATATTTTTCATTTCAGGTTGCAAGGATTCTTCTCTTTGTATATTTCTTTATACATGTATATCTTCATCTTCATGAGGTATGCAACTTTTCTTTGTTAAAATCCAACTATATAAATATTGTTCTTCTTCTTTTTTCTTTTTTTCTTTTTTCCTTTTTCTTTTTTTCCTTTTTCCTTTTTCCTTTTTCCTTTTTCTTTTTTTTCTTTTTTCTTTTTTCTTTTTTCTTTTTTCTTTTTTCTTTTTTCTTTTGTAAAAAAGTGGTATCAATTACATTGATATCAATGTGGAATCATGAAATGGAATTGAGATAATACTAGCATACATCTAACTTTAATAGTAAATATATTTGAAAATATTATCCAAATTAAAATCGTAAATGTGTTCTCAATTATTGAGATAGCGCAAGCATCACGCTTGAATTGATTTAAAAGATCTTTAGCCATTTATCAAACAATTAAAAAAATTTAACGATATAATAATGATTTTATGATGAATGACTCAAATTTGATACCATAAGAATTAGATGTACCATAGAAGTTGGATGTATAGTAGAAATAATTATGAGAATTGAGAAGTATTAGTAATGAGCAAGCAAAACACTCTCTTTCTCACAAAACTCTTTCTTGTATTATTTATATTTTTCAGGTGAAGAACAAATTTCCTTTGGGGCTCTATTCTATGATAACAGTACCTTCAGTGTTGGCATTGATGAACCTCTTTTGGTTTTTAAAGATTTTGAAGGGAATGATTAAGACTTTAGCCAAAAAGAAACACTGCTGATCAACTTAAAAATTAAATGTAAAGAGGAAATTCATTTTTTTACTTTTTTTTGTGGTGAATCGCTATAAGCTCAAAGCCCTTCATCCGAATTATATTCTAAGCAAACAAATTTAGTACAATTAAAAAAAATATAAAAACTAATGGCGATGAATTATATTCTAAGCTCAAATACCTATTTAATTCTGTCTCATACTTCAAATCATGAGTTAAGTTTTCTACAATATAATTGAAGTTAACAATTAAACGATTAAAAGTTTTGGAATCCTGATATTAAAATTAGGGAGAATTTCATATATACCACTCAAAAACTGTGAAATTACGTATTTACCATCCAAATTTCTATAATTACGTATTTACCATCTAAAAATCTAATAACTCACATATTTACCCAATTAATCAAAATCTTAGATTAATTAGAGATTAATTAAGTTTAATATTATAAAGAATATAATTAATACTTGGATTAGTTCCTTCCCCTTCTACGCACATAATTCTTCTCTTTTTGACGCGACATTTCCTTTCTATGCTAAAATTTATCGTTCTCTCTCGCCTCCTCCTCTCCTGCTCCGCTAAAACTTTCTCCTCATCAAAGGAATACTGGCATCAAATGGATGAAAATAAATAAAAGTTTACACATCTTACATCATACCTTAACTTGCGGATGAAAATAAATAAACCAGTTGCATAATCAGCCTAAATAACATGAATTGAAAATTAGAAAGAAATCCTAAAATTAGCGAAACAGTTTCACATTCCTAGTTATGTTGCTCATGTACCTGTTGGAAAATAGAAGGCAGCTGCTTGTGCTGGGACTAAGTTAATCCTTAATTAATTAGAGAACGTATTTAATGAGAGAAAGAGAGAGTGCTAAGTTAATCCTTGATTAATTATAGTTTTAAGAATATTAATAATTAATCTTAGTTTTGGGTATATTTGATATATACTAAAGTTATATTGGGTAAATATGTGAGTCATTAGATTTTTAGATGGTAAATATGTAATTATAGAAATTTGGATGGTAAATACGTAATTTTACTGTTTTTGAGTGGTATATATGAAATTCTCCCTTAAAATTATCTAAAGATGCCTTGGGGTTAAATGATAATTAAATAATAATTATATGGATAAATTGTTAAATGACATCCGTCGTTAAATGCTACTAATGTTTTTGTATAAAGCTTGAATGATGCTAATAGCCTAATAGGTGGATGATCATCATTTTTTTCTCTTTGCTAATTTTAATTAAGATCTTCTGAAACAAGTTGTTCTTCTCACTAATAAGCGCAGCACACACACATCTACATAAAATAGTCGGCCCGCAAGTAAATAATATAAAATAGAAACCCTGAAAAGAAAAATACAAAGAGATTTCCTAACTGTCACCGGCAAAAATCATCTAGAATTCACCCAATATCTGTCGATTTTTTTTTCAGTAGCATTAACAAAAATTAAACATGTACCGCCCAATCTCAAAAACTCATTTCACATCAAAACGTTGAATTATTTTGTGTTCCTGCATGAAACAAAACACCGAAATATATCATAAACACTGGAACGCTCAGCATTTCCTGCAAAAAGAGAATTACTTAGAAATTTCCTAACTATCATTGATTCACTAACAAAAATCGCCTAGAATTCACCCGTTTTTAATCCAATATCAGTCAAGAAAAATTAGGCAAATAAATAAGCGTTGAAGAGGAAGTCGTGGTAAATTGTAACTATAAAATTTTTCTTTTAGAAATATGCATGGATAAATATGTTATAAATGTACTCATTCATTTACAATTTTATCAATAATATCTTATCAATTAATAAATAATGGGATAAAAAAACAGTGTGTAGTAAATAACAAGCACTTAATAATAAGGAAAATGATATTATGGCCAGCATTAACTTGCTTAAATCTTTCAGTGCGACTTATGATGTGTAAAATAGTCATAATTATGACAATTTTGATAAAGCAATCACTGAACTTTATTAATGTTTGTCATTTCTCACGTGACATAAACAATTGGATGTTGACATGACAAATCAGTTTTCATCCCAGATCATAAGGATCCGACTTTGCTGTTATTCTAAGAAAAATAGCAGCAGGTGCTCTCCACTTTTATGTCTATCTCTCTCTTCAAAAGAGAAGGAGAGAGAGGAGAGAGAAAAGAGAGAGAAAGAGGATAGCAGGTTTTTTAGAGAGCAGCGAATTTCATTCTGGATCATAAAGCACTTGTACAAATCCAACCATTTAAATCGACCAAGTCAGCGGGTGTATGTAATAAACGAATTCGAGACTACTCTTCTGATGAAACGATCCGGACTCGGACAAGTATCCTATGTAGTACCACACAAGTGGAGCCCAACTTTACGGTCCAGATTAACTAAAAAGCAGTGCCTATTCGGGATTCGGGAAGGGACAGTATTATTTGTGCTTTGAGATTCGTGCAAAGTTAAAAGAACAGTCCGGATCCAATTACTCCATATAGTAGTACTCAGAGGAAACGATTCCTCCGGACCCGGACCTTTAGACAGAAATATTCTTATAACTTAAAAAGTGATATGAATTGGAGAGACTACTCTTCCTACCCGATGCAATCCACCAACTGTGCCAAGTTGCAAAAATAAAATAAAAAGAAGCGCGTCTCCGCCAACCAAAGCGTAGCGCAGCAGGATAGAGATTAGAGGCAACCACGTCTCCGTGTCAGAGCTCAGAGGCGATGTTGCGATTTATGGAAAGAAAAATATTGACGCATGAAATAAACGAGAAGAGGATACTCAGAGGTGAGACGCTATATTACAGTTTAGTAAATTTTCCTATTTGATGAAATACTGATTTAAGTAGTAAACCCACTTTCCTGGATGTAGCCTTTTTATCCTTCACATTGCATCAGATACTCAAGAGGTCGACTATTTGATTTACTGCACCTCCGTCAAGTCCCTGTGATTTAACGGCGTTTGTGGAAGGATTTGGTGAATGCAGCCGATAGGCAACACCAATTACAACCCAAGTTCTTTGGTTCATTTCATTTATTGAATTTTTTCAATTTTGGATTTTGTAAAATAAACTCTTAAGTTTATTGAGTTTTAAATTATTACGAATATTAATAGATCAACAATGGACACAACTATACATAAAAAGGGATATTGATCCTCAACAATAATGTCTTCAATGAAAATAGTTAACGAAGTTTTATCCTATGTAGTTCTCTATCTACTGTTGCTCCTAAATAACTTTTTGACTAATACTATTTGACTATATCTTTGTACTTATTTATTACAATAATGAAATTACCTATAATCATTATGATAACTCAAAAGGAAAGAAACATATTTAGATACTTGGTTCCATTTTGTAATAATACAATTATAAATAAAATATAGGTCTCATTAACAATAACTATCATGGCAAAGAAAATTTCTCAATACGAGTTGACAACACAAATCTACAAAATTTATACTATAATCCTGACTTCAATCAATTATCTCTACAAGTATAAAGACTATAATAAACAAGTTTTTATAAAAAGTTTTGAGGAGTTCATTTTGATTTTTTTTTTAATTTGTATTAAAATGATAGAGAAATACCATACAATTAATTTAACTTTGTAAAAAAAAAAAGTAAATAAAGATGATAATCAATTGACTCTTATTTTGAAAGCGTAAATTTGTCAATCCTTGATAGTGTTTTAATTAGATATTATATAAACTAATAATTAACAAAAAAATAGATTGAATCTACGGCTAGCATTGAAGTGGTAGTTAACCCTGACATTGTAGATGATCCGATCAAATTTAACAGGTCCAAATTATGCAATAAATTTTTAAAAATCATTTTATTATTGAGAAATTATTCCTACACTTAACTATTTGTACCTGAAAATATTTATACTTAGCATTCAAGTTGTTCAAATCTGAGTTCATAAGTATTCAGAACGTAATATATAAAGTGTTTATCACTTTTTCCTTTTCTTAGCAATCATAAGAAAGTTGAAGTTAAATATTTTGTCAAACATATAAAAATACAACATTCAAAGTTCTTATTCCTTGTAACGTAACAGAGTTTTTATTTCCTATTTTTGCCATTAAATATAAACACTTTGTGAAAAAAGTATCAACACATATACAATACAAGTAAGAATTACACATAAAGACGTAGATATCACCTTATTATTTTAGTTGGACCATCTATCGAGCATGAATCGGCTATTATTCTTTTGGAATAACATGAACTTGTTTTTTCTCATCTAACTGTTCAATTTGTTTATACACGAATCTCGACAAAAATCAACTGAGTTCATAAGTATTCAGAATATAATATATAAAGTGTTTATCACTTTTTCCTTTTCTTAGCAATCATAAGAAAGTTGAAGTTTAATATTTTGTCAAACATATAAAAATACAACATTCAAAGTTCTTATTCCTTGTAACGTAACAGAGTTTTTATTTTCTATTTTTGCCATTAGATATAAACACTTTGTGAAAAAAGTATCAACACATATACAAAACAAGTAAGAATTACAAGTAAAGACGTAGATATCACCTTGTTATTTTAGTTGGACCATCTATCAAGTATGAATCAGCTATTCTTTTGGAATAACATGAACTTGGTTTTTTCTCATCCGTTCAATTTTTTTATACACGAATCTCGACAAAAATCAACTATTGAATGAGAAAAAAACATATTCATATTATTCTAAAAAAATAACAGCTTATTTCATTCATTCCTCCTCTATCAAGCTCTCAATAGCATTTTGCTACCTAAGTTGGTAACTACTTAAATTCGTCAAGATCACTATACCGATGACATTTTACAGGTCAAAGTTGGAGAAGCACAGCATTCCTAATCTAACGGCGTTATGAGTCATCCCGTGTTCTTAGATGTTGACCAAATTACGACCTTTCATATCGTGAAGCCTCCATTTCAAAAAGGAAATACGGCCACAAAAATCAGAGCAGAGAGATGTTTCTACCAAAATCTACTTACAGCGACGTGGCGCTGTTTAATTGTACCTTAACATTCGTACAAAATATTGTACTTTTTGGCTCTGTTCAATTGGAAAGGCCAAATTTCTCTCCTCCCCTCCCCTCCGATTCCCCGAACCAGTATCCTCTGTAATAGTCGAGAAAATAAAATGAGCTCTCAGCCGGTGGATATTCGGGTGATTGGAGGGGGCAGTATTATTTGTGCTTTGAGATTCGTGTAAATTTAAATCCACCGGCTGAGAGCTCATTTTATTTTCTCGAGTATTACAGAGGATCTGAATTCCCGATTCCCCTCCCATCACGCTTGGAATATTTTCCCGTTAAAAATTGGAATTCACCTCCACCGCCCCCACACAACTTTCTCCATCTCTCTAAAAAGAAAAAGGAAAACAAAAATATGCTCGGACGCGCGCTTTTCTCCCCTCACCGGCGATTATGGCACCTCCAGGCACTCCGGATCTGGTCCCACCATTTCGCTTCCCTCCCATCCCCGTCTCTGGCTCCAGAACCGGAACCGGAACCCTGTACCACCACCACCAAGTCAGCGCACGATGATGTGCGCGAACCGGTGGTAACCGTATCGGAGGCGAGGAGGTTGATGCGGCTTGTCAACGTGGAGGCGTTGAAGAAGAAGCTTGGTGAAAGTGGCGGAGAGGTTATTTCGTACAATGAGTTGCTCCGCACGTGCGAGTCCATGGGCGTGACTCGCACATCCGACGAGGCAGTCGCGTTCGCACGTGCACTTGATGAGACGGGAGTTGTCCTGCTGTTTCGTGATAAGGTCTACCTCCATCCAGACAAGGTGATTTTTGGCTATCTCACTGCTTCTGTTTTGGGAGCTTTTCTGGTTAACCCTTTTAAAATGTCAATTTATTAAATGCATCTTGTATCTCATGGTCCCCTCTCCAAAGGGAGATCCTCTTGAAAACTATCCCATCCATTATATTTTTCTTTTTCTTTTTATTTGGCATTTTAATTATTTCGTGTTTGTTTCCTTTTTATCCTTTTTTCTGTTTGCTCAAAGTAATATTCATTTCTGTGAGATAAAATTGAGATTAAGACTGTTAGATGTTCTAACAAATATGGAGGAGATTTAGCTGGTTATAGCTCATGAGACGATTTGAAAAAATTAAGCATTTAGACTAAATTTTGCTAATTTATTAAGAGATTCAAAATGTTAGAACTTCCATTAAACTACCTGCTTTTGTTTGTTCCCATTAATTGAGCTTGTTGCATTTTTTAATTGTTTAAGTTGCGCTTCCTTTCTTTAGAAACCCCTATGACTATGAACATTGCTTCTTTTTTTTCTACTTAATTACATATGGTTAACAATTTGGTCTTTCAAATATGCCATTTATTTTTCTTAATTTAGTTATCTCATTGGGTCCACCAATTCATCAAGACATTTTTCTTTGATTAAGAAATGAATGTAGTTGACCATAATATCAAGAAAATGGCCTGAATGCATGATATTCTTATGTCGCCCAATAACATCAGTGCTTGTTGGGACCAATTGAAAAGGCAATTATCATATTGTATTCAATAATGTTCTTATCCGTTAATATCGATGATCTATCCAACATTGGAACTCAAATTTGTAAGTTAACTAACTTTGACCTTGACAAAATGCTTAGGTTGTTGATTCAGTGAGTAAAGTCGTACCATTTGCACTGGCACCGGCAAATGACCCAAGAAAAGAAGAGCTGAAGCAACTAGTAAGAAAGAAAGAAGAGATCGACAAACTTGCACACAAACAGGTGCGTCGCATCCTGTGGACCGGTTTGGGCGTTTTAATTGCTCAGGTCGGTCTCTTTTTCCGCCTCACCTTCTGGGAATTCTCTTGGGATGTCATGGAGCCGATTGCATTTTTCACCACCACAACTGGTTTAGTGATTGGATATGCGTATTTTCTGATTACATCAAGAGATCCGACATACCAAGATTTCATGGAAAGGCTGTTCACTACGAGACAGAAAAAATTGATGCTGAAGCAGGGATTTGATATGGAGAAATTTTTGGAGTTACAGAAGTGCTGCAAGGATCCATGGGAAAAGATGTGCCGTGAAAATCATTTTCCGGGAAGTGACGGTTCGCATTCAACTTACCATGATCTTTCCCTTCACAAGTGAGAGTAGGAAAGGGAGTATACAGTTGGACCTGTGTGTCTGAATTTTATCAGATGCTGGTTTAATGCTACTCCTTGATTACACACGAAGATTAATAAATTTTTTTTTTTTTTTTGCTCGTATTGACCATACTTTTGTCACAGCAGTAAAGCTGCTTCTAATTGGGCTTAGGAGGGGGGTGCCGGGGCGGGGAAGAAAGGGCATGTTTTGTATGACTACCAAATATTATTTGGGAAGTCCATTTAATGTGATTTTGGTGATAATTGTTATTTTATTTATGATTTTTATATTATCATTAGCATTTGGCAACTTTTGGTTAGTATTCTTTATGTATTTATTGTTCTTTGTTCTAGTGTCATTTTTTGGGTGAGAAACTTGAGAAATTCCAAAGTCTCCAGCCGCCAAAAGGAGAAAGAGTAATTGGGAAGTCTCAAATCTAAAGAATTCTTTAGTTGGGCAGTCAATCCGGGTAAATTCATGACCAGTTCCTTAAAATACGATTCTAAATTCCAAGAAGATTAGGTTGACAACGTGAGTGAAAGTCTCAAGTCTCAAATCTCAAATCTCAAGAAGAATTGAATCTAAGAAAGAACTAGTTGGATAAGGGTAATGGTCAGAGCGAATTAGTCAATTCCATTATTCCATAGAGAGGTGGCTGTGGCTCTCAACTGAAATTCGTGATCAATTCCTTAAATATGAAAGTCTAACATGAAAGTCTTGTTTAGACCAAATCCAAGAAGATTAGGTCGACAGCGACGATCGAGATCCCAGACAAAAGTAATTGTGGGTCAGCGTTCAACTTGAGCATTATTTAATTCCCTACTACTGTCTACTGCAGCTTTCAAATTACGGCTGTCTTATTATAATATCTTTACTCCAATTATATCTTTTATCGGTTTATCCAAATTCATATTAGAGTTGATCTCAAGTTTTATTTTCAAAAATTGTAACTTGTTTGAATTCTCATTTCTCGAACAATTCTGAGCCCGCAAAAGCCCGATCAAAACTATATATTTGGGATGCAACTAGGGCTGCAAACGAACCGAACCAAATCAAATCTGCCCTAGTTCGAATTCGAATTCGAAATAATTTCGAATCAAACCCAGTTCGAAATTGAAATAGATTTCAAACCTGAAAGGCCAGTTCGAATTTGGTTTGGTATAATTCGAACTAGTTCGATTTGATTCGAAATTAGTTCGAAATTCAATGCAGATTCGAAATTCAGTGCAGATTCGAAATTCAGTGCAGATTCGAAATTCAGTCCAGATTCGAAATTCAGTGCAGATTCGAAATTCATTGCAGATTCGAAATTCAGTTAAACTAGGCTGCATATTTTTATACATATTCGCTAGCCTATATTAATTGGACGGTTGGCTGATTTCGAACCTTCAAAATTCACGAACTATATCGAATCGAACCTGGGCAGGTTCGAATTCAAAATTGAATTAATTTCGAATCGAACTGGTTTCGAATCGAATTTTTTTCGAACTTTTTCGAATCAAACTCGAATCGAATCACGAATCTCGAATTTTTTGTGCACCCCTAGATGCAACGATTAGTAGAGTAGTGCTTCTTCTCTTGTTTATTGAAAGCCCAATCAATGGTTTAACCTATCTGGTACTAATTTCATAGCTGAAAGAGTGTTCACAATCGGTCAAAGGTTTAACCTATCTGGCTATCTGGTACTCGACTGGGCATCCCCCATTCGAAGAATTCAGATGCAGTGAAGTAACTCAAAAATTGGGTTTTGGATCAGGATCGTCTGATTTGAATCCGTGACCATCCATCTAAAGTGGAGCGCATGCATCTCGAAAGACAGATTCAAATTCGGAAGCAATCTCCAATTATATCCCTACCGTGCAATAATACAATGATAACTTTTGACCGAAATTTTTATAAATACTTAATACTAGTCGCGTGCAATAATCACCGAAATTTTTATCAATAATACAATAATAAACTCAAAAATTCAAACATCACGTCATATTTCCAAAATCTCCAATTATATCCCTACCGTTGGCATTGCATGCGGTACCCTCTACCATTGCTAGCGGTAAGAGAATTTTAATAAAAAAAATTAAACATAATTAAAAATCTGATTAGAGCATACATAGTTAATAATTTTAATACTGTTTGAATTATCAAATTAATTTCCTGACGAATAATTAACAACCCGTTATTTATCATAAAATTCAACTGAAGTTTTAAGATCCTAAATGACTTTTTTTTTTTTACAATTCTAATTATGTGGGCTTCCGGAGGATATGCCTCGGACACCACACGAATTCGGATCACCCCAGGTACCTGACTCAAGCAAATTCGAAACAGACGACCCAAGATCATTCTTTTAACTTGCCACGAATCTCACAACACAAATAATACTGCCCCTACGCCATCCCCAAATAGGTACTGTTTTGAGTTAATTTGGGCCGTCCGTTTCAATTTGCTTGAGTCAGGTACCTGAGAGGATTCGGATTCACACCACATCCTCCATCTCTTCGTGAGCTTTCCGAATTGTGATCAAACATTCAAATTGAAATTTTCTACCAAAAGTTATGACTGTTTAAAGTTTGGAAACAATGCATCGATGTTTCGTTAAAAAACATTGTTGTTCTATTGTAAAGACATCAATGTTTTGTAAGGAAACATTGATAAAGATAAATGGTACCTCTGGCAAGCGGTACGAGTGCCGTGACTGTATTATGATTCGAGCTTTTGAAAATCTGATGTTGATGTTTGAATTTTTTTTATATTATGGATAAATTTTTTTGGCACTAATCATCAACCATCTTCAGGAAGCAACTTGAATTTCTGTAACTTTTGCTAGAAATCAATAGAGGCTTTAGTTTGGTTCGAGAACACAACTTTTTGTTCACTAAAGCATATCTAAATGTCTAAGTTCCAATGTCCAGGAAACGAAAAATACAAATCCCAAAAGAGAATCCCCAACTATCAAAGAAAAAAGAATCATAAAAAACAGGGAAGTATATATGCAAAAAAGAAGGGGCACTTTTGGGCCATGATATCTCCATAAAAATTCCATCCGTTATCTGCCTTTCATTTGCATAAGAAAATGTTTTGCGCACTTGGCCATTTATCCTCTCATGTTTCACAGTTGTCTCTATCTATGGATTTATGTTGCACTCAGCCATATATGGCTCGTCACGAGGGAAGTACTTCCTCCAGTATTTTTTGTATCGTGGAATGCCAAGGTGCAGCCAGGGTTTCCTGTTTCCATTAAAATGAAGTACCATAGACTTTCTTATACGACCGTGGGTAATTCTGTAATTATGACCTAATCCAGACTGGATCCATTCAATTGGCAAGGGTTGTACCAGATCTTGAAATGCTAGTAGACTTGCTCGTAGAGTTCCAATTCTCCATGATTCCTCGTTCACACCCTCAAACTGTAAAAGAATAAAACAAGCAATTATTTCAGTGGTTCTTTAGTTTTTATTTAATTATTTTCTCATCATACAAACAAACTTTAAGCTATAAAAATATACATATGAGATAACAAACCCTTTGAAGTAGCCCATGGTAGATTGAACCAATATCGAGTTCTCTCCATTTCTCCAAATCAACAATATTCACACCCGACATCCAAGCACATGAATTAGCATCATAGCTAAATTCACCTACATACTCTTTGATTTGTCCCAATCTGACCTCACAGAATTGAACTGCACCAATCACTTTACCTCCTAAGTCAAAGTTCCACAGTGATGACAAATCTTTCTGTACAACCACATCATCATCTAATACTACCACCTTTGAAATATTTTTAAGCAAGTCAGGAAGGGCAAAATGGGAATGACCAAAAACTGACAAATACTCAGTTGTCTCAACTTGAGTGTTTTTAATATTGCGGCTGAAAGAAATGCGGTACTCCTCAGATGAGGATAATTTTTGGGCACCCAAGTTACTGTTTGTGGATACAGATTGAAAATCTTCAATGTTGAGTATATGGAATGATGCACCTTTGTATGATTTTCTAGAGAACCAGCTCTTGAAAGCATAGAAATTTTGTTGGTCAGTAACAAGATGAAAAACTATGTCTTCTGGATCCTGAAAAACTACCAAGAGAAGCGGTAAGTAAAACAAGGCATGTGTTACATGGCAAAACAAAGCAAGTGCATAATATAATTTACTACTGGACCTGACAGGTAAGGCACTGATTCAGCAAGATAAAACCTCAAAATAACCCTCAGTTATTTCCTATAAGCCTAGAAACAAGAACTCCTAATAGCACAATAAAGATAATCTATCCTTATTTTTTATTCTTGTAATTAAAAAAAAAATAATGCAAAATTGAAGAAAGAGGGGTTAAATCAAATCAATGAGTGGAACAAATGGTTTCCGTACCTTGGAATTCATCACAGTAGAATTGACAGTGACAGATGTGGAGATAACATTTCTAGAAAACACAACATAGTGTCGTAACTCAGGGTCTTCAAGCTTGTCAGAATCCAGAACCAGTAAATCCTCAGACAAGGAATTGAAAAACTCTATTGTTAGTTTCATGGCCAGACAGTGGTGACTCTTAGGCAGTGTTTGGATGTTAACTTGGTACAAAAATGCACTTTGTTTCATGTGAAAGTGCGCCTCCTCTTCTGTCATGTCAAGCAATTGCCTTAATTTCTTTTCAACATTGAGGCAATCAACATTACATGATTTTGCCTTTGCAATTGTCTCATCCATCTTCACAATCATTTCACCAACACTGCAAGGGTAGGTATGAGAGGAAAAAAAATGTCTTTTTAATTTTCACATGGATTTTGTTAACAATGAAGCAGTTACTAGAGCAAGCTAATTTGATTTTACCAGTACAATTAAATTTGCTATTGTTTATATTAATTTATTTGCCAACTACTCTTGTACTGGTAAAAGTGTTTCATGGCCTGGAGCCCTGGAGGAGTAAAAGTACAACTCCTCACTCACCTTTCAGCCAAAGAGTTTGCCATAAAACCAAAAAAGTTCAGTTCAGCTGTTACTGTATGAATCTTGTACAGTAACAGTCAAGCGGTGTTAGTTAAGCTAATTCACAGTATAAGGTTAAGGTCCTTATATGCCAGAACAGTATTTCAATAAAATGGTCGAAAAACAGCCATTCTCTCATGAAATGAAATCCATAGTATTTCAATAAAATACCAGATAATTGTGTTGCAACAAGGCAGTAAATCAAACAAATACCAAAATGAAAGAAAAGGAATCTTACAATTTGGGAAGGTCGGGGTCAGATGTGACCTTACTGAGCATCTGTTCATAATCTTGTATCCTCTGTTTCATTTCAAGTGCAAGTTTGCTCATTTCCTGCAGCTTGAAAATGGTTGGGTAGTATGCTCTAGCAACAAACAACTGATCTTTGATTCTCTTTACTGTAGAATCATTCATTATTTTTTTGTTCTCTTCAGACCATATGCAATAGCTCCCGAACTCAACCTGATAACACTTCACATTCTCACCACTAGATGGTACATCTTGTTGATACATCCCATTTTCATTTCTTTCAGTTCCCTGACACAGAAATAAGCAAATATAGTTTGACTCTGAAGTTATTATTAATTCTTGTTTCTAGGATAGGAGAGTAACTCACAGTTTTGTTCTGGAATAACAATTCTTCTGAAGTTACAGTATGAATTTTGGACAAAGGTTGAAAGGATGATAATTGGAGCACTAGGAAAAAAAATTAATAAAAGAAGTTAAAGAACAAGTAATAAAAAAATTTAATAAGAGAAGTTAAAGAACAAGTAATAGGCACTAAAAATACTCTGATAAGGAGTGGTATAATTATCATCTTTAGCTGAGCTGCCATTTATCTTGCTTGTTTCTCTGAACTGACCTGTCAAGTTTCCTTTCAATTCCTGCAAAAGGAAACATACTGTGTAAAAAAAATGAGCTGATAATGACTGGTAATTTCGCTGGGTATATCCTTTTCCTGTCTATGTAAGAAGTCAAGTACCATAAATTGCACAAAAAACCAATTAAATGATTATTAAAGAGAGCACAAACCTCAACAAATGTTGTAGTAAAATTGTTGACAAGGTTGTCAATTCTTGAATTGTCGCTCTGTAGAGTAACAAATTGGACATCAACAGTTGAATTTAATCTCAATTATAATAAAGTGACTATCATGTTATATGTTTCACCCAAAAACGGATGCTTTATAAGCTGAAATGTGTGTAGAAAAGAACAAAAATAGAAAGAAAACAACCTGAAATTGGGAAGTATTTGTCTCCCAGCTACCGCTGGAGCTCACATATAATCCAAGGTTGGTTTCCTATCAGCCAATAAATAGGTCCACAATTAAACACCTTATCATTTCTGAGAAATAATCGAACACTGTAAAAGAGTTGAACAAAAGGGAACATTAAAATGCAACATAACAAAGCCGGTTCAAGTTCAACTAATTGTTTAAAAAAGAAACTCACCGATTGGGACAATTGATTTTGCTCGAAATGTCCTGCGCAATACGAAAAAACATTTGGTTTAATTAAAAAAACCAAATGCAAAATGTATATTCAAAATGCAAAAAACTTAATTAAAGATTTAATTAATAATAAGAAAGGATTGCACGACCGTAAGGAAGTATGTTATGGAGGCCCAGGAGCACAAAGAGGGGGACGAGAAGGGAGAAGAAAACCAGAGCGACCAAGGCGGCCGCCAAAAACCACCTCCACCGCCACTTCACCGGAGAAAAGGGGACGGCGCCGTGAATCTTCATGTAACACTCCCCAGCTCCAGCTTTAGTGCTACATTCGCTTACACCTAGATGAAGAGTCAAGAGAAGAGAACAGGCAATGATTCTTTCCTTCTCTATCTGATAGAATCACAATCTTGCAAGATAGTCGGTGCCTTTTTTTCTTTTCTTTTTCCTTCCGAGGCCCGCAGGCGAGGTTCTTCCAGTCTGCGCTCGCAAGGGAGGCAGGGACGAACCAGTATCCTCTGTAATACTCGAGAAAATAAAATGAGCTCTCAGCCGGTGGATATTCGGGTGATTGGAGGGGGCAGTATTATTTGTGCTTTGAGATTCGTGTAAATTTAAATCCACCGGCTGAGAGCTCATTTTATTTTCTCGAGTATTACAGAGGATCTGAATTCGGCAGGGACGGCGATGTTATTTGGATTTTGGACTTCGGACTTCGGACTTTGGACTTTGGAGTGTTAGTTACTACTTACTACTAAGTAGCTCAGAAAGGCCCTCCAAGCAGAACCAGTATCCTCTGTGTTAGTCGAGAAAATAAAATGAGCTCTCAGCCGGTGGATATTCGGGTGATTGGAGGGGGCAGTATTATTTGTGCTTTGAGATTTGTGTAAATTTAAATCCACCGGCTGAGAGCTAATTTTATTTTCTCGAGTAACACAGAGGATCTGAATTCCTCCAAGCAGGGGTGCAAACGGATCGGATACGCCGAAATTTTTATTAATCGAAAAAAAATAAAAAAATTATCGCAAAACGGCAGAATTTTTGCGGAAATTTTATATATAGGTAGAACGGGGATTTTCGTACTGTCCCATGGGACGTGAAGGTCCATACCGTCCGGATTAGATAATTTACTAACCGCTTCGCACCGCTAATCATAAATCAATGACGGTAGGAACCATCCCGTCCGACCTCCAAAAAAAAAAAAAAAATCCGAACGGTAGGAATCATCCCATCCAAGATTGATGCCAGCGCAAACTATTCTTAAGTAAGAAGAGATGTCTTTTCTCGATAACTTTACATTACAGAACAAGTGCCAAAAGAAAAATATGCACGGTACATTAAAAGCTTACCAAAGTGCAAAGGTAAGGCTAGTGACAGTCCAAACTTTTGATCTAGACCAATCAGCCACCAAACTTTTGATCTAGAACAATCAGCCACCATATGCTTACCAAAGTGCAAAAGTAAGGCTACTGACAGTCTCTCATTTTTTTTTTCCGCTCCTTGACGGGATGATCCCTACCGTCTGGAGTTTTTTTTTTTTTTTGGAGGTCGGACGGGATAGTTCCTACCGTCTCTGATTTATGATTAGCGAAGCAGATGGGTTAGCGAAATCGTTAATATGAACGGTATGGACCTTCATGTCCCATGGGACGGTACGAAAATTCCCGTTCTACCTATATAGAATTTCCGCAAAAGTTCTGCCGTTTCGCGATATTTTTTTTATTAATAAAAATTTCGATCGGATACGGATCGGACAGTGGTAAAACCATATCCGTATCCGCTTTTAATTTTCGGATACGGATACGGATCATAGATGGATACATACGGATTGGATATCGGATATCCGTAGATATATACATAAATATTTTCATAATATTTAGTAAACTATATAGTATTTATCTACTATTCAGATACAGATAATTAAAATTCAAAACCGTATCCATATCCGTATCCGCACGGATATTCGGATATCGGATATCCGTATCTAATTTTCGGATACGGTTGGATAATATCCGACCCGTTTGTACCCCTACCTCCAAGTGTAACAAATTACTTGCAAAATTTTCAGGATCAAATTAGTACGATGTCATGTGTTATTGCTTCGAAAATCTATTATATTAATTTCAAATGATGAATTCAATATGTTTAAACCGATCTACTTCGTCATTAATGTGTTTATATGTAAAATTTATAAATATTTGAATTTAGTATAAAATCAAGCGGTCAGAAAATAATGAATGACCACTTGATTTTATACTAAATGAATTCAAAAAACTTATAAATTTTGTATGCAAACACATCAATAACGAAGTAGATCGATTTTAACTAATTGGGTTAGTCGTTTGAAGTCAATTTAATAGATTTTCGAGACAATAGTATGAAATGTCTTATGTTATTCATAGCACCTTGGTCAAACTCAAATCTCTTTATTTGTTTATTTTATCCGTGTTGAAAATTTTACTCGTTTATTCTATCCGTATTGTATTTAGTAAAAAGGATGTGGGTACGATTTTTTTTTTTGCTATTTAACTTATAAACTAAAGATTAAAATGTATTTATTTCTGTATCCATTATTATATTAAATAAATGAAAAATACAAGTTTATATATAATATGTTTATGTGTATATTTAACTATATAATATTTATTATTATGATAAGATAGATTAATATAATATTTTATATAATTATAATTCTTAATAACTTATGACAAGATTAGTTTATATAACATTTTACGCAGTTTTATTTTATTAATTTTTTTTAATATTGAATGATATTATGTACATGATGCATTTGAATTTCAAAGTAATATATATTTTGTTTGCTAATTTTTTTATTAAAGTGTAAATGTTATCAATTTATTTTGATAATTATTCTTATTTATTATTCGTTAATCTTAGGAAATAATAATATGTAAGTGTTTCAGATAAGATTATTTTTTAATTGATGATAATATAATACAAACAAGACTAAAATTCATTATTTGTATATATTTACTCTCCTAAAGCAAGTTGTCCCGTTTAAGTTTCATCGGAGGAAACCAGAAAATAAGCATTGTTCCTCAATTACAATGGCATTTATTATTATTTTGAGCATTAATGAGTTACGATGCTTGATTCAAGGCATTAATTGCACGTAATAAAGGACAATGTCTCGAGATATGCCCTTAATTTATATAATGCATATACACGTAACTTGTACCTTTGGGAGTAAAGACAAAACAAATAATAGATTAGCACCGTCACTGATGAATATGCATGTGGGCCCAAAAAGATGCATGATATCGAATTTAAATTGGCTGAAATTCGAGATCCATGAACGGTACCTCTGAAATCCCGAATCCAGCTGTTCAATTTTTTCTGTGCACGCATCTTGAAACAGTTAGTTTTTTTGTGCACGTATCTTGAAACAGTTCAACAGCTGGATTCAGAATTTCAGAGATTTCAGAGTTACTGTTCACGATTTCGAATTTCAGCAGATTTGGACTCATCTTCTAGCTCTTATATGTATTTTAGAATGAAAGAGTTGATCGAAGTACCGTTCAGGCGACGAATAATCTGGTGACTTGGAGAAGTAAGAAACAAAATGTAGTGGCACTTTCAAGCGCTGAAGCATAATTTAAGGGCATGGTAAAAGAGATTTGTGAGCTCCTATGGTTGAAGAAGTTGATCACTGAACTTGGTTTCAAACCAAAAGACCCGATGAAATTATTTTGTGATAACAATGCTGCAATTGACATCTCCTACAATCCAGTATAATATGATAGAACCAAGCATATTGAGGTAGACTGACATTTTATTAAAGAAAAACTTGATTCAAAAGTTATTTCTTTACCGTTTGTAAGGTCACATGAACAAGTAGCGGATATTCTCACCAAAGCAGTAGCCAATAAAGAATTCAACATGACACTAGAAAAACTAATGATGAAGGATAACTACGTGTCATAGTGAGAGGAAGTGTTGGAATATATACCTTGTGTTGGGTTGAACTTACCGCTAAATTCTGTTTTACTTAGAATTTACCGCTAAATTCTGTTCAGGCTTATGGTGCGGAAAGAACGCAAAATAAAATATTTTACTTCTACCATAAGCCATAGGATCTACTTCTCGATTAATTTATAAACATGTATTTATTTAATACTTAAATAAATTAAACAACGATTGTACCTTAATCCAAATTCGAATTGGATTTGCAGTCTGACTCGGTTCAGAGCACCAGAAATCTAGTGCCTCTATTAGTATCCACCAGGAACTACCAGAGAGTTGGTATTTTTTTTGCCAGGAATACTATACCAACGGTATTCGAAAAAGCCGCTATTTACGGTAAATCACTATTCACCGTAAATACGATTAAATCTGCGAAAACACTATTCACAAGAATAACTATTTTATTCTCGCAAGAATATATATATATGGATTACCGAATTTTCTACAAATCACTATTTTGGAGAAAATTAAAGTACGAATCGAGTCGGATTCTGATTCAGACTTGAATTGGATTGTTATTCTTTCTCTCCACCCCTCCACCCTTTATATAGGATGTAAGGTCGGTTCCAAATGATGAAATTACAATCTCAAATTTGGTTTTGGGTGAATTTACCAAATTGCCCTTTGGCCTAAAATTCAAAGAAATCAATTTGGGCTTTTATAATTAAATTATAAATTTAATTTAGGCCCAAATTAAAATGGGCTTTTGGCCCAAAAATATTAATTCATAATTAATATTTATAATCCATATAATATATATATATAGTAGGGCTATTGTACTTCGCGAAGTAAAACGAAGTTTTACTTCACGCTCATATTCCCATTTTCAAAATCCAAAACGTCGATCCGAACCGTTCAAGTTGTTCTCCATATTGAAATGTGCTTGGAGACCAAATTTTACATTTTTTGGAATTTTTTTACTATTTATTAAGCCACTTTGAAAATCGCTGATCCATTGGTCCATAATTTTTTACTGTTTTTTACTGTTCACAATGGATCAGCGATTTTCAAAGTGGCTTAATAAATAGTAAAAAAATTTCAAAAAATGTAAAATTTGGTCTCCAAGGACATTTCAATATGGGGAACAACTTGAATGGTTCGGATCGACGTTTTGGATTTTGAAAATGGGAATATGAGCGTGAAGTAAAATTTCGTTTTACTTCGCGAAGTACAATAGCACAATTCTATATATATATATCTATATATATATATATATATAATTATTCTGAATAATTATATTTTTTGCGATTGCGATAAATTTATACGACATGTCATACACGTTATAAATTTAATTTGGTTTAAACTTGTCATCTCCATGACATTTATTTTATTATTAATTATAACATTTTATAATTAATCATAAAATTTCTCTGATTACTTTCCTTTTGGTGTGACCCGATAGAATCTGTGCTATGTTGGCAATAGAATTAAAACTCATTTTAATTCTATAAATCATAAGCGGCGTCTGGCAAAATACATTATGACTACCCAATTGACACAGATAATCTTGTACAGTACAATATCACGATCCAGTAAACAATTTACTCGTGTTAATTCTTTTGTCTCATAGTATCAGATCAGTTCCAAGGTAGGTATGTGTCATCCTTGCAAACTTAATCTTTTCTCGATCTTAAGTAAATTATCATATATGATTAACTTTTTAATCATATTGTGCACAAATAATCCTACTTCATCAAGAGGCGTAGTGATACTATCACTCGTATTAAATACGAGGGACAATAGTAGTCTTGGTGAACATCTCCCCTCCGTATAAGTTATGCATACTGAAGTATCATCGTTATAGCTACTTTTTACGGATAGCGGTAAACAACACTCACAAATACACACTTCCTATGTAGGACAGACGAATACCTCATACTTTAGAACTTAACACTGAATGAAAACATTAATGACACGAACACAATACATTTAATGTTTCATTTAGGGTCTGTCTAATACCATATTCTCTAGCATGTATCTGTGTGATTAAAATGACAACTCTTTGTATATGGTTTGTAAAACTTAATCATCATTTAATCCACACACTAACCTTTAAATAGTTAATTAGTGTTCCTTGCTAATTACCATGGTTAGAGACTATCAAGAGTTTTACCATCTATATTATGAAGTTTTACAATTTCAAGTCATGAACTCGAAATGATTCATAAATTCGATAAATCTCAAGGAACAAAATGATTAATCATCCATTACATGAACAAAATATATAGAATACAATTATCCTATGATTAACTTCTAGATTATTACACTAACACCCTGACACATTTACGTGTGTCACAGAAAATCAGAGTAAGAGTGGCAAACAAGACAGAAGATTACCGAAGATTTGCTTACCTTCAATGTAATATTTAGGCAATCTTAGATTAAGAAAATAGTAAGGAAAAGGAAATATGTTGTTAAGGAAATATGTATCGGTTAGGAAAGATGAATTTAAGGCAGGATAAATTAGCAATCAGATTTATATATGAGGGCATGCTGCCAAGAAAAATATATACGAAAAATACCCTGTAATGCTATTATGAATTAATAAAACAAAGGAGGAAGTAAGCTTCATGAGAATACTTGTGTTTGTGCTCTCCGTTATACTATTCTAGTAATTCTAACATATATCTTATAATATATTTTCGTTGCAAACACGATACTAGTATCTTATTTACGAGCGCACGTAGTACGCAGGGGCGGATCCACATTAAGTCAGGGGTGGGCAAGTGCCCTAGCCTAGATTTTCGAAAACAATTGTTAGAGTACTGGATTTTGAACTCTTGCCCCACCCTGGAAAAATTAAATGTCCTACCCTGTTGACTGTTGAGAGCATAGTTCCGAAAATTATTGAATCGTTTGATTTTTTTTACAAAAAAAGTAGTGGAATCAGAAAATTGAGTAGAAATGAAAGGAATTATGTCTTGTCGATAGAAAGCAATAAGATAGATATGAGAAACTGACAATGTAGGACCAATATTTGAGATTCAATTGTTGGACTGAAGTTTGGTTACTATATTGGGCCGTTCCTTATTTCAAATTTATTTCTAAGTTTTATGTTTAAATTTTAGCCAATTTGTTGATTTTCAATTCAAAAGTTTGGGATTACTTTTTCATTCATTCAAATTAAACAATATTTAATGTAATAGTTTAATTTTTAATGATTGTATTTTATTTAACCAATTACTATTTTACAAAAAAAAATCCTATTTTTTTCATACAAATTATGTTTTTTTCAAAAAAAAAAGTTTCTGATCCGATTCGCCTCCTCCACTTACTACTATTGGATTTGAATTCGATTAGTTAATGGGTTTGAACCCGATTTGTTGCTTTCTTGTCATATCCTGATGAAAATTCTGAATCTGCCCCTGATAGTACGCCAGAATCTTTTCAATATACTTCGTTACAAGAAATTATGTATTTATGTACTGAAATATTATAGTCTGTGAACAATGTGTCCTTTGCTCCTTTTATTAATATTATGATAGTTTTCTGAGTTCTGTTCGGGAATAAAATTTACAATTGTTTTTTCTCAAATGAATCCGCTCGTAGCACGGGAAAATTACCAGTATTAGACCCAAAATAAAGTTAAATTAGTTTTCATTGGTTATAAATTTATTTATTTTTAGATTCAATTTTAAAATTATCAATATATATATAGAGAGAGAGAGCGGCTAACGTCAAAACGTTTGTTCCTGGGGTCTGGAACGTATAAGTTTTAAACCGTCCAATCTATTTTAGATTCGTGCCTGATCAGATCAGATCAAGTCGCTGATTTGAAGAGAGCGGAACGGAGAAATCAGAAATTTTGCTCCGTTACGGTGATTTCATTTTCCTTTCGCCTGCCCCTTTCCCCGACTCTCTCTCTCTCTCGTTCTCTTCTCCTTAAAAATCGCGTAAACCCTAATCGCTCAACTCTTCTCCTTCTTCTAAGTTGCACCATAGTCTGTGCGATTTTCGCACGACGACAGCCTCCACTCTCTCCACCACGGTGTCTCCTCCTTCGCGCCTCATCTCTCTCCAGAGACTCGAGCCTCGCTCTCCGCCTCCGACTCTCAAGCTCTTGTCGCTCTCCAGCGCCTCCTCCGGTATGCTCCCTCCCTCTTCTCTCTATCTCTCTATCTCTCTCAGGGGATTACTGTGTTTTTGGTCTGAATTGTTGAGTTGTCAAGTTCATTATTGAATAGAGATGACATTACTGAATAGAGATGGTATGAGCTTGGTATTGTCTGCTAAAGTTGTGGTACGATGCGTAATTGGTACTGAGCAGAAATTTTATAGGATCAGACTATAGAATCAAGCATCTTCGCTATAATATTCTCAATTGAATTACTAGGCCTATCATTTAATGTTATTCATCAATAAATTTCGACACATGTATAGTTGATACTTAATGCATCCATTGCTTCCGCTTGGGCTATTTTGAGCGTAATCAATTTTTATTTCTGACCTGTGCAATTAATTCTTGTTATACTTGATACTTGATACGGTAACCAAAATATTTTTGTTTTGTGGCGAGATACTTAATGTAATCAGGGTAATTAATAGACAGTAGTACATGTAATTTGGGATGGATTTTACTGGTATTTGAATTAGGATGGATTTTACTGGTAATTGGTAATTAATAGACTAAACACCATCAAATCAGTTTGGTTTAAATGATACTTATTTCCTTATTTTCTGGTTGTAAAAGAAGAGGATGAAAAGGCAAGTAAAGGAGAAGAGACAATTTACATAAAAAACGACAAGCATAAAAGAAAAGAACCAATTTCCATAGAAGATGCGAATGAAGACGAATCTGAATTTATGAGTGAAGATGATGAAGATGATGAAGATGATGAAGATGATGAAGATGATGAAGATGGCAAAGATCAAAGTGCATACGTATCTGATGCAGTTTATGGGGATGAAAAAAACAATAGGGTTCATTTTGGTGCAGTTTTTGTGCAGGTTATGTGATGTTTTTGTGTAAATCCAAAGCTATATCCAAAGCTATATTGAAAGCAGTTTTTGTGCAGTTTTGTGCTTGTATTTTGGTTTGTTTCGATTTACTCTACTTGCAGCTTCTTTGTTGTTTTTTGAACAGTGAAGTGTATGCATCTGTTTCGTATCAATTATTCATCAATTTATTTGATATATAGTCATTTTTGTTGTTGTTGATATATGCTGTTTTTCAAGTTAATTACAAGGATATAGGTGCAAAGTATCTCTGATGTACCACTGGTACCACTGGTACCAATGTTGTGAAATGCTTGAATTACATTATTGCTTTGCTTGCTTTAATGTTTAGGGAAAGAAAAATCAAATCCATTTGATGGATCATTTTGGTGGAGCTCCTTTAATTTAGTTACTTCAAATTGATTAAATCAAATTCAAAAAAATTTGAGTAAAATTAAGTGTTACATTGTAATACAAATTGAACGTACCACCGATAGATACTAATTGACATATATCATAAAGGAAACTAAAACTAAAACAAGCATGCACAAGATCAAAGGACATACAAAATATCAACTGACATATATCATAGAGATTTGGACAAAGAAAGTTACAAATAGTGCTCAATCTCTAAAAACTTTAATACATAACATGTATAGCAAAATGTCTACAAGAAAGCCAGTACGATTCTAACATAACAAAGCTTACAATCATCTTGATTGTTTTTAGAATTTTCCTTTTCATCAATACCAACAGCCCCTATCAAAACCTTAAACTACACACTTAAAAAAAAAAAAAGATCATGGAGCCATTTCTTCATCCCGTGGTACTCGTTCAAGGATGCTCTTCTCTCTTATTTGTGCCAGTAAAATATTATCACATAGTTTTTGTAGTATCGGCAACTTTCACAATAGTGAAGCTTGGCATCTCTTGCAGGGGCTTGATATATCTGAGTTCCATGTATGGTACCGGCTACTTTAGCCACTCATGTTACCTAGACAAATAATTACCAACTTAATGAAATGATTATACTAAAAATATTAAAAATGAAATGGTTGTACAAATTTTTGCCATAGATTCTAAATCAGTCCTAGTTCTTATTCTAACTTATTTTTCTTTCTTTAGATTTTACTTATCATGTATCAAGTATAAAAAAATTTTGGTTACCGTATCAAGTATCAAGTATAACAAGAATTAATTGCACAGGTCAAAAATAAAAATTGATTACGCTCAAAATAGCCCAAGCGGAAGCAATGGATGTATTGAGTATCAACTATACATGTGTCGAAATTTATTGATGAATAACATTAAATGATAGACCTAGTAATTCAATTGAGAATATTATAGCAAAGATGCTTGATTCTATAGTCTAATCCTATAAAATTTCTGCTCAGTACCAATTACGCATCGTACCACAACTTTAGCAGACAATACCAAGCTCATACCATCTCTATTCAGTAATGTCATCTCTATTCAATAATGAACTTGACAACTCAACAATTCAGACCAAAAACACAGTAATCCCCTGAGAGAGATAGAGATAGAGAGAAGAGGGAGGGAGCATACCGGAGGAGGCGCTGGAGAGCGACAAGAGCTTGAGAGTCGGAGGCGGAGAGCGAGGCTCGAGTCTCTAGAGAGAGATGAGGCGCGAAGGAGGAGACACCGTGGTGGAGAGAGTGGAGGCTGTCGTCGTGCGAAAATCGCACAGACTGTGGTGCGACTTAGAAGAAGGAGAAGAGTTTAGCGATTTAGGATTTACGCGATTTTGAAGGAGAAGAGAACGAGAGAGAGAGAGTCGAGGAAAGGGGCAGGTGAAAGGAAAATGAAATAACCGTAACGGAGCAAAAAAATTATTTCTCCATTCCGCTCTCTTCGAATCAGCGACTTGATCTGATCTGATCAGGCATGAATCTAAAATAGATCGGACAGTTTAAAACTTATATGTTCCAGACCCCAGAAACAAACGTTTTGACGTCAGCCGCTCTCTTTCTCTCTCTATATATATAGAGAGAGAGAATGGCTAATATCAAAATGTTTATTCCTGGACTCAGGAACAAACGATTCAGTTCTCTAATTTTCAAAGTTCAAACAACAAATCCAAACCGTTAGATGTTCAATCTATATTAAAATCAGCTTGGAGACCAAATTTTACATTTTTTGGAATTTTTTTACTATTTATTAAGCTGGTTTGAAAATTGCTGTTTTTATTAAATTTCTGCAGCATTGAAAAATAGCGGTTTTTAAACCAGCTTAATAAATAGTAAAAAAATTCCAAAAAATGTAAAATTTGGTCTCCAAGCTGATTTTAATATAGATTGAACATCTAACGGTTTGGATTTGTTGTTTGAACCTTGGAAATTGGAGAACTGAATCGTTTGTTCCTGAGTCCAGGAACAAACGTTTTGATATCAGCCATTCTCTATATATATATATATATGAGTAGAACTAAGGTGCTCTTAAGCTCACCAAGTCCTCCGTGAGCTTAACTCAAAAACCTATCAATCCGACTTCAAATGACATTTCCAAATCGTTAGATGTTCAATCTATATTAAAATGTGCTTGGAGACCAAATTTTACATTTTTTGGAATTTTTTTACTATTTATTAAGCCGGTTTGAAAACCGTTGTTTTCTAATGGTGAAGAATTTTAATAAAAACAGCGGTTTTCAAACCGGCTTAATAAATAGTAAAAAAATTTCAAAAAAATGTAAAATTTGGTCTCCAAGCACATTTTAATATAGATTAAACATCTAACGGTTTGGAAATGTCATTTAAAGTCGGATTGATAGGTTTTTGAGTTAAGCTCACGGAGGACTTGGTGAGCTTAAGAGCACCTTAGTTCTACTCTATATAGAGAGAGAGCTGGGCTATGGTGAGTTGCGAAGTAAGATGTCATTTTTACTTCACGCTCATATTTTTATTTTGAAAATATAAACAACCGATCCGAACGGCTCAACATGTTCTCCATATTGAAATGTGCTTGGAGACCATATTTTATATTTTTTGGAATTTTTTTACTATTTATTATGCCACTTTGAAAATCGCTGATCGAATGGTCCAGAATTTTTTACTGTTTTTTACTGTTCACCCGGATCTGCGATTTTCAAAGTGGCTTAATAAATAGTAAAAAAATTCCAAAAAATGTAAAATTTGGTCTCCAAGCACATTTCAATATGGAGAACATGTTGAGCGGTTCGGATCGGTTGTTTAGATTTTCAAAATGGAGTATGAACGTGAAGTAAAACGACGTTTTACTTCGCAACTCACCATAGTCGATCTCTCTCTCTCTCTCTATATATAAATATATATATATATATATATATATATATATATATTCACATGACATTAAAATCTATTCAAAATTAAACTTGTTTTCCTCGTGAAAACAAAATGAGACAAACATTTTGTTGTTCTAAATTTTAAAACTAAGCATATATACATCAAAAAATTAAAATTAATGTTATACAGAGATTTGGGTGATTAATAAATTTACGGGAGTCAATAAACAGAAAAGGTTTGAATAAATTAAATTAATTATGAGGTTATACTTCCTACTACAATAATATGTGAGTATCTGCGAGAATAAAAATACTTAAGTGAAGACCAGTATCCTTGCTGATACTCTTGCTGGTAATAGTGATAACCTCGGAAATAACAATTTATGTCGGCTTACCCTCAGCAATAGTCATTTTTTACCCACGCAGATATCTCTAGATATTTGATAGAATTAGTATGCCAATTTTTTGTGATGTCTTATTGCAATAGAGTATTATAGTTTATTGTTTTTTTATCATTTATCATTTTACTACTATATGTTACATAAAATAATTTCTATTGATATTTTTGTCTAAAAAACATAAATCTTAATCATTCAATTTATATTGGGTGTAGTAGTGATGTAAATCAAATGACGAAGAATAATTATAGTGGAGAAGCATTGACAGGTTCAAAATTCTCATTTAGAAAGTATCTTATATTAATTGATAACCTCTTCCTCACAAAATAACTTATATACAAACTTCAAGGAACTAATAAAATAAAAATCAATAATTACAGAAAAAAATTTATCGAAAAAAATATATTTTCCGATATGTATTGAACAAACAAATTACAGAAAATAATGGAGTCCATTTGCCTGGTCCCATCCTGTACCAACAAATTATATATTAGTGGAAAATTATACTGAATTGGCTATATGTATTGAACAAATTTGTTTCTTCATATTTCGTAAAAAAAATAGAAACACTATATATGAGTCTGAACATAAAATTCTTGGACGAAATGAAGTGAAAGGAAATAATTTTGTTTGTAGTAAAAAAAAGGCTACTGTCAATTTTAACTTGAGATCAAGTAATGGGAAAGCAAATAATCAGAAACTCTGTTCCCAATTTAATATGTAAGGGCTAATTAATTTGTTGGTATTATGTTTCCTCCTTAATTCTTTAATTGTTCTAAAAAAAGCCAGAAATTAACCAAAACAATTTCATATTCGTTTGCAGTCGATGTAACTTGAACATGCAATATAATTTCATCTTTCTAAGCATTGACTGGGACCACCTAAGCTAATATTATCACTCCTAAATCATTGTGTGTTTACTTGAGGTTCAGCACAGTACTCACCCAGCAGTGAAGAATGCATAGCCATCCAACTGGTAACACTGAACGGTCTTCTCAGGTTATCTTATACTGGTATTTTTGAAGGACAATGCAAGATTAATATGTCTCTGCATGCAATGACACTTCAATGCCATAATAAACTATATTGTTAAATTCATTTAAATTTATTCATTATTTAAAATTTATTTTCTAACATAAAAATGTCTATCTTGCCTCCAAATTTAAAAAAAAAAAGAGGTTTCTTTCCTTTGGATTTCTCTTTTTTAGAGAACAGATGCGTGCTTCCTATCGATTTGATCTTATGTTAACAATGATTTTGTTTGAAATGAAACCAATTATTTCTCCATTTTTAAATCAAATTCTACTCAGATGTGATGTTAGGCTCTAATCCACTGATATAAAGAAAGAAACTAAAATTATCAATCTATTGTATACTAAGAAAATGAATATGGCATTCTTTTAATACATTTTACAATTGTTTTGTCTTAGGAGGCAACACCAAATAAGTACAGAGCTTTCAATCACAATCACAATTGCTCTTTAGAAACTACAAAGATCAAAATTCATTGAATTACAGAAAAAAGAATATTTCCTATAATTTTACAGTATATGTCAGCCCAAACTGCTCCAACTATTAATCACAAATAAATAAAATCCAATTTTAACATAACACCTGCTACTTCGGTTCAATGGTTGCTTGGTATGGGTACATACCACTCGAGTCAAATGCACTGCTGGTATCTCTTATTATTGGATCGTGTTCACTGTAGGGATGCCTTGAGAGATTTGTAGCATTTGTAGAATCATTCGAATAATCCACATTACTTGTTCTTGTACTGACATCATTTTGTAATAGTATCTCTATCTCCTTCACAAGTTCATTCATGGATGGACGGTCTACTGCGGAATCATTCACACATTTCAGTGCCAATTGCACAAACTTCCTTAGGCCCACATTTTTCGCTTGATTTACAATTTTAGGATCCATTTTTTCTCTTAAACCGTAGTACTCTTGGTCGTACTGGTCAATGACTGTCTTGACCTCGCGCACTATATAAGTGCCCTTTTCAATCGGCAATCTGGCAGTTACCAGCTCTAGCATGACCACGCCAAAGCTGTATACATCACTCTTTTCTGAAAGTTGTTGAGTCATATAGTACTCTGGATCCAAATATCCCTGGTAGATGAACAAAAAGAAAATTAGTGTGTGTGTTATTTCTTTGTTAGTCTCTTGGATGGTTCTTTCATTTCTTTTTTTCTTTTTTGTGTTGTAGAGAAGTAGGAGGCAGTATCTTCTAGGTTTAAATACATTTTAATTTCATTGTGACACCAATGATTAGATAAGATTTGGAAAATCAAGATAAAATATTTTAAATTGAATTGTAATTATGTGAAATATTTCTTGTACTCACTAGTGTTCCCTTGACTTGGGTAGAAACATGCCCTTTCTGCGTGTCGGCCATCAACTTTGAGAGACCGAAATCAGCGACCTTTGCATTAAGATTTTCATCCAATAGAATATTCGTCGACTTGATATCTCTGTGTATTATCGGTGGATCAGCAAGTTCATGAAGATACGCTAATCCCCTAGCTGAACCTAATGCAATTTGTAGCCTCATTTTCCAATCCAAATACTTACCACCTTTCCCTGCAATAAGTAGCAACAGCAATTTATGAATAAAGCAAGGGTACAATTGACTAGTCCACCGCCGGTTCAACTCAGAGATTTTAAGGGCTTAATACAAAGAGGCGGTTAAATGATTATCTGGCCAGATATAAGCAAGCATTTTATAGACGTTTCAATGATATTTTTTTTAATTAAGCAAATCAATTTTGATTTCGAATTATCTCCATCACTTTTGTTTCTGGGTCTCTTGTAAAGAAAGCCTTACATAAAAAAATTGTTTCTGTAATGAGAATAGAAGGAAAAGTCAAAAGTGAAAACTGAGATGTAAATGAGAAGATACCACCAAGGGACATACCTACTATATTCTCTCTTAATGTTCCATTGGAGATGTATTCGTACACTAGCATTTGCTCCCCTTGTTCATAGCAAAACCCTACTAAGCTCACTAAATTCTTATGATGAACTCTAGAGAGCAACTCAATCTCATTTTTAAATTCCTGTGCACCTTGCATGGATCCTTGTTCTGCTCGTTTTATAGCAACAACCAACCCATTTGTAAGGTATCCTTTGTACACCTGTTATAAATAAACCCGAATGTAACATAATTCTTTACAGAATGTTACAATGTTCAATACATTGTTAAAAATTAAAGAGTTTAATGTACCTTTCCATAACCACCAGCTCCAATTTCATTGTTGTCTGAGAAATTACCAGTGCATTTTTTGAGCTCTTCAAAAGGGAAATATTTTGCACCCTTCAGTTGAGGTGCGGTTCCGTCATCTTTGCCACCAGTGCCCCATGAGGCTGAAGCACAAAAAAAAAACTCATTAAGAAATATTGGAATTGTTTATAATGGCTGCTCAATTATTCAAAATGTAGATATAGATCTGAAATTCTACCAAAAGGGTTGGCAAGCACAGCTGCTTCTCTGGCTTTTCTTCTCTGTTTTATAGCATAAACTGCTACCAGAGCAAGTGCAATCAAAATAACACAACCACCGGCCGCAATTCCTGCAATCGCACCTGTACTAATTGAAGTACCCCTACTTCCAGTACCTGAGAGAGATTACTTTAGTGAGAATCAACATTTTAACATTATATGAGTTCTTATTAGCATTTTAACAGCTAAAATTTTGAAATTACCTGGGAACTGGTATGGGTATTGTAGGAAGTAATAGGGCCCGAACATTGGGGGTGCATTAAACGTTTGATTGCTCAGATCAAAACCCAGTCTTATAACTTCACCTGTACTGAAGTACATCCCAGAAAGAGGGAAAAGTGCCACATTTGCCTCAATATACTTACTACCTGTTATGACTACATCTGATATATAAACCGAGTTTGGTGCAAGTGAAAGCTGGGTCGTTAAGTTTGACTCGAGATCTTGAAACAAGGCAATGTCTGAAATATCATTAAACCGTGGGGCCCGGAATACCATCAGGCCTGAAAAAGGGTAGGCGCATGTGCAGTTTCTCGGGCTTAACTGCTGATTCTCAGGACAGGAGGTTTGTGACCCACATTTTGCACGGCTTGTGGTGTAAGGAGGTAGGGTTGATTGTTTGTTTTGGCAATACAAGTTGTTAGAGTACTTGGCATCTCCGCAGAGAGGGTTGTTTAGGAGACTGGAGATGCAAAAAAAAAGAAAAGGAGAATGATATTAGAAAACCAATAAATTGACTTATTAATTACTTGCAATGATATATTATCCGAACTAACATACATTAATTGCAAATATGACAGATGTGTAATTCTACTTGCATGTACAACAAAATGAAAGGTCTAATTTGAAATGAAAAGAAATATGATATAAAGCATATTGGTAGAAACTCTGGTAACTATGAAACTTAAAAATAACAAGAAGCTTACGAAATTGATCCATTGTAACTCGATGTAATATTTGCAGCCGTGATATTATTGTTGCGGATACTGACTATCTGTAGATCTTGCCCAATGTTGCTACCCATGTCAAGTTCACCATCAAGTTGATTTGAATCTAATAACCTGTTAAAACAAAATGTATTGTTGTAAACATTTGGCAAATTACATCTTCTACCCCTACAAAATGAGAGTAAATCTATTGGTACCCTACAAATCAAAGTTAACCGAAGTACCATCATGAGAAAAAACAAGTGATAATTTCTTCACTTCCAAAATATTATAAGAAAGATGTAGAAACTAATCTAATTTTCAAGGTCTATGCTTGATAGGAGTTGGCGCAGAAGTCCATTATTTTATTCAAGGATACACTAAAAAGAAGCTTTAGTAACTTGTTGGGTAGCTTACACTTGTTGTATTTGGGGAAGAGTAAACAAGTCTCGTGAAATATTTCCAGTGAGCCCTCCATTCTCCATTGCCCTATAAATTTAAACGAAAAGTAAGCTAACTGAAAAACATTAAATTCAATGTTTGTACTTATTAGAGGAACACACAAAATCTGGACAAGTAGTCACAATAGTTAAGTACGAACTACTTTATGATAAATGTGATGCCAGCAAGAGATAAATGTATTTCAGGTGGTATTCTAGTTCCATAAGCTTACAGTGAAGTAAGAGCAGTAAGCGTGGTGAACCAGGTTGGAGCAGTCGAGGAGGCAAAACTATTATTGCTTAAATCCCTGAGCAAAAAGTGAAAGGTAATATATATTACAGTGAAAATTGTAATGCAATTTAACAAGAAAAGGAGCTAGAAGAGGCCATTTTAAAGACTTACAACAAGTTGAGTTGGCCAAATACACTAAGGTCTGGTATTTTTCCAGTCAGATTATTATTTGCCAAATTCCTGTAAAGAAATAAAGAAAATATAATAAAAGATACATTATGGATGATCTTGAATATCTGCTAATATAATAAAAAAAGTTTCTTATTGAGATAAAATTGATAACTTACAAGACATAGAGACTCGTTAGGTTGGTAATACTAGTTGGAATACTGCCGCTCAATTTATTGTTCTCCAATTGGCTGTTTTGATTGTGGCAGAAGGTCAAACAAACAAAAGTTATAATAAATAATAATAATGATAATAATAATAATAATAAACTTTTTGCAGTTAGATTGTTGGGCCATCAGAATTATGGAGACTTACAGGATCTCTAAACTCGTAACGAGCCCCATTGTGTCAGGAATGGAGCCAGTAAAATTATTGTTGTCAAATATCCTGCCAAAATATTTACAATCAAAAGAAGTCAATATGTGAAGTGACGATCTATTAAAGATTAAAAAACAAGAGAATCTTACATGTGTCTGAGAGTCATCTGAGAGCTGAAAAGGGCTGCACTGATTGTACCAGATAACTGATTCTTATTGAAATGGCTGTTCATTATTAAGAAATTTTGTTAGTTTGTATTTTACTAGATATAAAAAATTGATTTAAAGTAATTATGTCACTACTGGTGTTTTCTCGGAGAGATAATTGTTACTTAATGTTCTAGGCATGTTTTAGCCTCTTTTTTGTTTGGCTTAATAAAAGTGTATAGTTGGCTTAGACCTACATCAAAAAAAAAAAATTATGTCACCAATAATGAGCCCAGACTAGTTCGATACCAAAATATAATTTTCAAATTCTTATGTTGAACAACTCGAGGAATGGGATTAAAACAAAATTAGCATTAAAATTCAGGGGCAAAATTGTAAATTAAAACGTACAAATGCTTTGTGTTTACTAGATAGTCCAGGCCAGGAGATGTGCCACTTGACATAGGAAGGGGTCCCGAAAGCTGATTATCAGCTAAATCAAGCCAATACAAATTTGTGAGTACACCAATTGTAGGAGGTATGCTCCCACTGAATTTATTTGAATTAAGGGCCCTGCAATTTTATGATAATTCAAGTTATAGAAGACCAACATGTAAATATGAATTACTATAAAATCTGAATTAAAATTTCCAATATTCAAGCTAATCAATGGTCAGTAATTCTTACAAAAAGATTAAATTTCTCAAATTTCCAATTGTAGTCGGTATGGCGCCAGTGAAGCTGCAACCTTGCAGTATCCTACACAAGTCAGAGTATAAATACATAAGACCTTTACCTTTATCTTTGTCTTTTAATTCAATTCAGTAGTATAATATATTGTTATGTATTAAAATAGTAATTACAGGGCTGTAAGCTTTTGTAGTTTGCTAATGCTATCTGGTAGCGAGCCACCAAGGTTGGGGTTTGAAGAAAGATCCCTGAAAACAAAAATCGAGTAATTTTGAATTTTGAACTATCATTTAAACCAAATATCTTGAAAAATTAACTACAAATCACTGCAATTTCATTTGGAGATTAATTTAATTTCCAGACAAATTTAGTGAACTCACAAGGATGTCAATTCAGATAGTAGGCTTATGTCATCACTTATCTTGTCTTTGATGTTGAGACCAGGCAATGAGCTGCAAAGTTTACAAAAATAAGAAAACAAAATCATATTTAGGGATGTGTGAATGACTCTATAGAATGTTGGTAAACAAACCAAAGAGCAAAAGAGCAAGCCATACAATGTTAATAATTAATATTAGTCAAAACTGGATGCTAGTTTCCTGAGGTTTCCTGACAAACTTTTTATAATCAAGGCAAAAGATATAGTACCAATTTTCTTTTGAAAAAGGAAATTAAGATAGTGAGAAGTACATACAGAGTTATTACTCTTCCATTTTGACATTGGATACCATCCCATTGATTGTCGCATGGATCAGTCGACTGCTTCCAACTTGACGGCAAATTTTGCCATTGACTTATTAATGATTTCAATGCCGAAGCTACAAAAAAATTTAAATTTGAAATCTCTGTTATCAATCAAGTTGTCTTGGATAATCATTTTATATATTTTCCTTGATCTGCTCAATGAAGTACAAGGAAGATGTTCGGAAAAGCAACAGAAAGTAATTGAAATCATACTGGTACAAGCAGGTACCATCCATAATACCAGAAAACCATAAACAACTAACCATCTTGAGAATTGGTTACACCAAACGCCACTTGAAGACTAGTTACACACAAAAACAACAGCAGGAGGCGAATTGTACCCTTGCCTGCCATGTCAGCACCGGCAAGTTCTCGATAACCTGCCATTGATTTAGTAGAGAATCCAACAACAAATATGGAGAGAGAACGCCAAGCCTGCCTTTTTTGGGCAATATTTCCTTCTATTAATCAGTAGAGAACAAACTTTGTATCGCGTGTAAGCGTATGAATCAGCTCAATATTTGTTTGACTTTCATTTGCCAAATTGCTGGATATAGTTGAAAGCAAGAGATTTATCAACAAAAAAATTGTAATCACGGGAGAAGATATCATAAGAGGTAGGGATCAAGAGGGGGAGTGATATAGGTATAGCATAGGCCTGTAACCAGGCTGTTTGAACAGACCAATATTAAAAAAGATTAATGGTTTTGAAATTTCAACGATTATCCATTTGCTTATATATTAATGCCGTTATAATAGATGTAGGGAGAGTGGTCGCCTCCAGTGGACCCCTGCTAATTATTTTTTTATCGGGTTTGATTTAGTCATAAATGCGGCCCGTCAAACTGCCGCCAGGCGTTAGATATTTCCAGCTTTCAGGATTTTAAATTTTTTAATTGATTCCTTTTTGCACGGAACTATGTATCTAGAGGTGCTATCGGATCGATCTGGAAACTATTATATTTGAATCTGTATTTAAAAGTGTTTGGGTCTGAATAATAATTAATATTGATAAAACAACTCATCAAATCAATGATTATTAAAATTAAAAAAAAGTAACGTTATAGATTATTTTTATATTTAAGATAGATTGTAAAGAAGAAAAAACATAGAAAAAATGACAGATAAAAAAAAGATTCTTTTTAATATTATAGTATTAATGTTGAAAAAATCTTTATTACTATTCAGTAGCCAATCAACTGTTGTTACTTCGTATAGAAAAATTCAAAAACATACAAGTTACTCATTACTATGAATATAAACGTGCGTGCTTATCCGGAGCTTACGAGGGCAATTTCTGGAGCTTGATAATGATAGCTGATTTGGTCAATTTAAAGTTCCGTTATTGATAGCTGCTTTGGCAATCCGAGATAACCTGTCGTACAAAAATAATCAATTAGAACCATTGGATCTAAAATAAATGATTCAGATCCATCCTAAACCATCTTACAGGTTCCACGCCTTGGAGAGGAACTGAAATTTCCGAACCCTATTATCAGAACTCTTCTTTTACGCTAGTTCATCCATTCATACATGTCATTGCTTGGTTTTAATCTGAGCGGTTATAATAAGAAATCAAAAATATTTAAATTTTGAAAAGACAGAATTAATCTTTAAATATAATCATTCAAATTGAAACAAACATGAAATATATGAATGATGGATCATATGTGCATAAATTTCTTACCCACAGCAGGAGATTTGGTTCCAATTTGTCCTACTTAATTCCCACAAGGAACTAAGTTGTCCTTTTATATTTTTTATTAGAGTAGAACTAGGGTTTTTTTAAGCTCATCAAGCTTCTTTGTGAGCTTAATTCAAAAACTTATTGAATTGGCTTCAAACAATGCATTCAATCCGTTAAAATCGATCTACTTCACGAGTGATGCGTTTATATGTCAAATTTATAAATTTTCGAACTAATTTAGTATAAAGTCAAGTTGTAAAAAAAAAGATAGTTTATAAGTTAATTTTAATTTGTTCTTTTTTTATCATTTTTTGACAGCTTGATTTTATATTAAATTAGTTTGAAAATTTATAAATTTGATATATAAGCTCATCACTCATGAAGTAGATCGGTTTCAACAGTTTGAATGCGTTGTTTGAAATCAATTCGATGAGTTTTTAAGTTAAGCTTACAAAGAGACTTAGTGAACTTAGCAACACTCTAATTCTACTCTTTTATTAATTAGCATCTTTTAAGAAAGCTGACATCATTACATTTACTATGATTTTTTAAGAAAGTTGACATTTTACATTTTTAAGAAAGAGACTTGTAGGGGTGTTCATCGGTTCGGTTGAAATCGAACTGAACTAGACAAATCAAAATTTTATTCCGGTTTCAAAATAGAACCGAACTGAACTGTTTTAGCCTATCAACCGAACCAAACCGGATTAAAATTTTATTCCAGTTTGTTCGGTTTAACCGAAAATTTGACAAATAATTCCGACAACCCAAAAATCCTTTAACCGAAAAAACCAAGCTATTTAGTCCAAACATTTCCGGCTCGGTTTAAAACCGACTAGACCGGACCAATGAACACCCCTACCCACTTGTGTCAATCACGTGTACTCAAATTTGTTTAATTTGATTTAGCAGAGAGGGATGTGAAGATCTGTTTAAAACAAGGATTACACGTGCCATTTTTGTTCATAAATGCTTATAACTTAGTGCATTGATTAAAAAGATAAATTTCCAAATCAAGAGTGTCAATTGTTGGACGGTTGCTAACAATCGCTCCAGAAACATTGTATAACATTCACCAATACAATTTTGTACAGTATTTGTGCTTTTTGTATTTTAAAATTCATACAGCAAAAGAGTCAGACTATGTATTTTGCAGATTTTGCAATACGCAAAAAAAGTTCGTTGCTAGTTTGAACTCGGTTCAGAAAAAGCTCGAAATCAGCTCGCTCAATAGTTTGATTCAGCTCGACTCGTGCTAGGGATGTATGTTGTGGGAAAAATATCCTCTCTGGTACTGTAAAAAATTTCCCTCATTTTATGGTTTGAGATTAACTCCCTACCTCTTTGAAATTCGAGCTAGCACAGAGGCAATATTATTGGGCTTTGAGAATCATGTCAAGTTAAAAAAACAGTCCATATCCACTAATTCTAAAATATTCTCTATTACGGTATCGTGGAGAATCTGAATTCGTATGTTGTGACCAAGGGTGGAGGCAAAAATCTTTCAAATGGGGGTCAAATTTTGTTTTTAATAAGAATGGTGAGTGAAAGAGAGATAATATAAAATAAGAAGTGGCACATGTGAGTTTTTGATTTTTTTTTTTTCTCATTATAAACAGTTCCAAAATGCTAAAAATCCCTCAAAATTATATACAAATCATTCATTTTTTTTAAATGAGGTCAATAGTATAAGGTTCCACAAAAAAATATGGGAGTCACTTTCTTGTACATGTAGCATTTTACTATAAATTATAAAACAAAAGTCTTCATTACTAGTTTTTGGAAAAAAAAAATGAGGGTCAATTGACTCCCCATTCTACACTACTACCTCCGCCTCTGGTTGTGACTAGTTACACCGTGATTTGGAGTACGTGACGTGACGTGATCAGGTTAGATTTTTACGTTTGTGTTGTGATCAAATTGAGATGGAGATCGTAGCACGCAAATGGTCACAACACGTTAGTCACTTCATAACCACACATTTGGCCATTTAACTATTTTTTCATAATTTGAGTTATTTTATTCATCTTTTATAAAAACAACAATTAGTTTATTCATAATTCACCATACAAGTGTGTGTCATTCCATGTCAATTTTTCAAAGGATGGTCATAGTACAGAACAAGTGAGTCATGACACGTGCCATGCCTTGACGAAATTGTGTCGTGTTGTGACGTATTTAATCATGACAATACTTTTTTACATCCCTAGCTTGTGTGGTATCAGCTCTTTTTTCAGCTCGTTGTAAGATGTAGAAGAAGTTATTTTTCAGCCTTTTATTGTTTTATTTGTGTTCACCATAAGAGAATGAAGCTTGTTGCAAAGAATAAATAAAATTTATTGTCGGCTTATTGTCTATAGATCCATAAATTATTTTTCAAAGTCCAAACAGTCAATCTGAACTGCTCAACATTATTTTTATATGAAAATGTATTTAAAAACTAAATTTTTATTTTCTTTTTTATTTCATTTTTTTACTATTTTTTTAAATCGATAAAAATGACTTGATCTAAAGTTTGTGGATTATCAAATAACAGTAATTTTCTGCTTATTTAGAATTAAAAAATAGGGAAAATTGGTTATTTGCCACTCCAAAACCTTCTAATTCTAAAAATGCCATCCCGAAATTTGAAATTGTAAAAATGCCACTCTAAACTTCATTAATTCCTAATTTTGCCATTTATACTGTATTCTTATGCTATTTTTATTAAAAAATTAACTGAAAAATACTGTTTTGGTATATGTATTTCTGTATTTCCGATTATACCCTTCATACAATTTCAAGGTTATTTGCCAAAACAGTATTTTTCAGTTAATTTTTAATAAAAAAAAAGCATAAGAATACAGTATAAATGGCAAAATTAGAAATTAATGAAGTTTAGAGTGGCATTTTTACAATTTCAAATTTTGGAATGACATTTTTAGAATTAGAAGATTTTGGAGTGGCAAATAACCAATTTTCCCTAAAAAATATAAAAGAATATAAAATTTGACTTCCAAATATATTTTCATATGTAGATTAAATTGAACGGTTCAGATCGATCGACTGTTTTAATTGAAAAAACATATGTATAAATTCACATTACGTACCTATCTGCGCATTACAAATTCCCGTTGTCTTGCTCTACAGCAAAATAAAATATAATGCGGTGCATATATTTTGTTTAATAAACTCGTCGGTTTATCATCGCCGACTAAGTTTCAAAAAGAATATACTGAATAAGGTTGTAAAAATACGAATACAAAAATGCTTGATATTATAAATAGGATTATTATACATAATTGCCATCCCTCAACCTGATTGATGTCATACACTTTTAACAAAGTCACCTCCAATTATTATTTTAGAAATAATTATACCAGGTCATTTCTTCCGAAAATACTAAGTATATGTGTAAAAAAAAAAAATGTGCATTTTACTTGCAAGAAATGTTCGTCACAATTGTAAGAAGTGTACATTTTATTTTAAAAAGTGTGCATGATGGCCTATAATTTATTTGTTGGATTTTTTTTTTAAAGAAATGACCTGGTATTATTTTCTAAAATAATAATTGTAAGAAATGACCTGATATTATTATTTCTAAAATAATATTCTAATTCGTGGGTTGGATTTTTTTTAAAGAAATGACCTGGTATGATTATTTCTAAAATAATAATTGTAAGAAATGACCTGATATGATTATTTCTAAAATAATATTCTAATTCGTGGGTTGGATTTTTTTTAAAGAAATGACCTGGTATGATTATTTCTAAAATGATAGGAAAATCATACTAGGTCAATTCTAAATTTCATATTTATGTTATTATAACAAATGATTTTTCTTATTCGGATTTCGAACTTATAATCTTCTACATCAGAAATCGTGTGTATTTGTCACTAGATCAAATATTGATTCTTTGTTTGTTAGAAATTTGAAATGTGTATTTTAGTTGAAAGAAGTATATATCCGAGGAACGGACTCCGCTGCTTTTTTTAGAGAAAAGCAGAGTTCTACTTTTCCAATTCCAACCATTCAAATTTGTTGAGATTTGTGCATGAAAAAGTTTCTTTATCGAGATACGCAAATGAAAATTTTTGAATAGTTGAAATCGGAAAAGCAGACCATGCTAAGAAAAGCAGCAAAGTCGGATCCTATATCCGAACCTTAGTATTTTAGATTGGAACATTCAATTAGAATACGGATCAATTCAATACAAGTTGAAATGTATGGAACTTCTTTAATATTCGTGTAAATTCTGATCGAATTGTCCGGATCTAAACATAAATATATTTTTTAAATTACATCAAGTCTGAACGTGATTAAGAGTAAAGTTAGCTGCTTTTAAAAGTAAAATTTAGAGGTGATAGCTAAACTGGTCGCAAAGCTAATAGGACCACAAAATTTTGTATAATATTATATGATTCACATCTTCTTACCTAAAAAGAGTTTGTTTACCGACATATTGATATGACTGAGCAATTTCAAACTAAAGAACTTGTCAACTTATAACCCATCAACTTAGCTTTTTTGGTATTTGGAAAAAAAAATGTTGGGAAGTTTTTATTAGGTTTCTGTAAATAACCAAAAAATGAGCATATTTTTTAAGAGGAGGGTTCCAATACCTCGTACCTTTCATACCTCATCATACCTCATATTTCATATCTTTGTTTTAAAATCCAAACTGTCGACTCGAACTGCTCAACATGATATCCATATTAAAATATGCTTGGGGATGAAATTTTATAATTTTTGGAATTTTTTACTACTTTTTAAGATGGGTAGAAAATCACAGTTTTTGAACGGTCTAGAAACAGTGATTTTGTACCTATCTTAAAAAATAGTAAAGAATTTCCAAAAATTATAAAATTTCATCTCCAAGTATATTTTAGTATGGATATCATGTTGAGCGGTTCGGATCGACAGTTTGAACTTTAGAAACAAAGATATGAAATATGAAGTATGATGAGGTATGAAAAATATGAGGTATTGGAACCCTCCTCATTTTTTAAATGCTACATAATATATGTTACATCTTTTGATTAATTTAAACCTAATTTTTAATTTGTAATCGGTGCCTTGGTCAAAAGTCTTTCCGAAAATACACACACACACATCCTTTTGAAGTTTGACGTTTAATATTATATTTAGTTTGTCCTCAGATTTGGTAAATTGCAATAAAAAATAAGCACCAAGAATTAATCATGACCAATGACATGCACAAAAATTTGAAAGCTGAAGACTAATCTTTTACTGTCGTGTAGCTCAAATTGCAATGTGAATGCACATTAGCGTCTTAGCGTTAGCGACTAGCGAGCATGCGATGAAAGAGTCAACTGTGATTTTATCTACTCTCCTGTGATCCTGTGATCCTATCGGTATCCTATGAGGCTGTGTCGCTGTGATTACAGTGACAATGTACGCGTTTTATTCGCGTTTAATTTGCAAATAAAATGTTTTTGGAGTGTTTCCGAACTGAATGGTGTATTATTCGTTGACTGAACCTTTGACCGAACAAAACGCGAATAAAACGCGATAAAAACGTGAATTTTACAAATTATTTGCGTTTTTTTCAGAAAAAAATTACATTTCTCGGTTCTCGCGTTTTGTTCATTTCTCTCCCAGGCTCCCACGTGATTTATATTACCAATGCAAAATAAGGCTCCTAGGCTCCCACGCGAATAAGGCACAGTTTCCCATGTTACTTTTTTATTTATATTATCCAGCTGATCTTTTGTGGCAAATACAAACAGTATCTCGTATAGTAAATCATCGGTAATGAATTAAATATGCACTGAGGTCTCGTATTGTAATTCCGAATCATTTCCGAATTATGTCCGAATTATTTCCGAATCACGAATTTTTTATCCTGCCGAACCGAACCCGAATTATTCATTTGTTACTATGGCTGTGACTCCTTTTTTTTACAATGTTCTTTATTGCTGCTCCTGTACTGTGGGCTGTGGCTTGCTTAATTATTCGACTCGGCCATGGGCCATGGCAGGCTCTCCGAAAGTAAACTCATCCAAGGACCCAGCCCATCACAAAAGCCCGTTTAAAAATTGATATTCCACAAACAATCCGACCTAATTCTGTCTTCTTCTTTTTCTTTTCCTTTTGTAAATTAACTAACGCCCGTAGATAGTGGCCTAAATTAAATTAAAATGCCAGATGCGCAGCCGGTGGCAAAACCAGAGCAGAGCCACCACCGCGCCTCCCCTTCGCTTTCCTCTCCTCTCCCGATCCAACACTTACTCTCTTTAGTAAAAGACTCTCCTAACCCTCTCACCTCTCTCTCTCACCTCGAATCCCTCGCCTCCCTCTACCCCACTTTCTCCCCTTCCCCTCCCCTCCTCCTCCCACTCATACGCCGCCTCTCCGCCGCCGCACCCCTTCACCTCCCCCGCCTACTCCGCCTTCTCGCATCCTTTCCCCGCCGCCCCCGTTTCTCGGAACCCACCGCGCTTATTCCTCTCAAGGCCTTCTCTCGCTCTCTCCAACCCGACCTTGCGCTATCCACCTTTAAAAATCTTAGATCTCTCTTTGGCTGTGACCCCGGCGTTCGATCCCATAATGTGCTTCTGGATGCTTTTGTCCGTGCCAGTCGGTGTGACCAGGCTGACTCGTTCTTCTCCTTCTTCTGTAATAACGCCACTGTGCGGCCCAATATACAGAGTTATAATATTCTAATTCGTGGGTTGGTCTCAAAGGGTCAGATTGATCGTGCTTGTGAGATTCTTCACAAAGCACCTAGCTCTGGACTCGAACCTAATTGTGTCACCTACAGCACTGTAATTGGTGGGTGTATGAAGTTGGGAGATCTCAAGAGAGCCCTCCAATTGTTTGATGAAATGCTTGAGAGAGGTGTGTCACCTGATGTGGTGTGCTACAATCTGCTTATTGACGGGCTATTCAAGAAAGGCAAGTTGGACAAAGCAATGGAGGTTTGGGAGATGTTGATAAGTGATCGTATGTTGAGCCCGAATGTGGGTACATACAATGTGATGCTTGATGGACTGTGTAAGCTTGGTAAGTTCAAGTTGGCCACTGACATGTGGGCTCGGATGATCACAAATGGACACCGTCCTGATTTGTTTACCTATACAATCTTGTTGAATTGGTTGTGTAACTCTGGTAACATAAATGGTGCTTCAAGAGTGTATTCAGATATGATTAAGATTGGTTTCCCTCTTGATACTGTCATGTGCAATTCTTTAATCAAAGGGTTTTGTAAGGCCAGCTGGGTGAATGAGGCTCTGAAATTATGGAACTCAGTTTTGAATTCCGCAACTAAGAATATAGTTAGCTACAATACAATAATAAGCGGTCTCTTTTATAATGGAAAGGTAGACAAAGCATTATCAATTTGGGAAGAATTGATGGTGGATAAAACATGCTTCCCCGATTCAGTGACTTATGGCATTGTAATCCATGGGCTTTGTGTGAATGGCTTGATTAGCAAGGCATTGGGTATTATAAAGGATGCACAAATAGATGGACATGCCAAGTTGGATGCATTTGCATACTCTTCCATGATAAATGGGTTATGCCAAAATCGGAGGCTTAAAGAGGCAATATCCCTTTTTGACCAAATGGAGAAAAATGGCTGCAAACCAAATTCTCACACTTACAATTCCCTAATAAGTGGTTATTGCCAAAGCCGTTTAATCTCAAAAGCACTTAATTTGTTTAATCAAATGGTAATGAACAACTGCGTACCTACCATTGTGACGTACAATACACTTATAGATGGTCTCTGCAAGGCTGAGAGGTATCAACATGCATCTGTTTTCACGAAGAAAATGATCGAGAAAGGCTTCGAACCTGACAAGGGGACTTACAGCTCGCTGATGGATGGTCTATGTAAAGATAGCAAATTTGATGCTGCATTTGCCATCTTGAATTATGTTGTAGATAAGGGATTGAGGATTGATACCAGAATGTATAATATAATAATACATGGCCTTTGTTTGGCAGGTCAGGTACAAGATGCAATGTGCATTTTCTCAGTTATGGAAGAAAGGAGATGCTATCCAAACCTAGTGACCTATAATACTCTAATGGATGGGTTTTGTAAGGCAGGTATGTTAGAACGGGCAACAGATATGTGGGCAAAGATGCTGGATGCTGGTCTAGAACCCGATATCATATCATATAATATACAAATAAAGGGTCTTTGTTCTTTAAATAGAGTAGCTGAGGCAACCAAGCTTTTAGACGAGGCCCTGACTAAAGGGATCACTCCAACATTTATTACTTGGAGTATATTGGTTAGAGGTGTGATCAATTTTGGGTCAATCCCACCGTAATTTCTCGGTTTGGTGCGTCTGCTTGTCTCTTGCACATTGTGTATACCAAATATTAACCCTAACTGATACCAGTGTTACTTCTTATTTTTTTATTAGTTTGGTTACTCTGCATCAAAGGCACGTCAAGCTACTTAGAGGACGTGGCATAAAATGCCCTTCTGTATTGTGAGGTATATCTAGTTACTTGGTAATTTTTGGCGTATTTCTAGGTACCTTAGGATGGTAGGTCCTGCTTGGAGTAAGTAATAATAAGCATAGCACAAAGTAAGCATCACCCAGAAGCAGATATGAAAGTAGAGGTATCTTTCAGAAGAAAAGAATACAAAGCTTGGAAAATCTAAAATCTCTCAAAAAATTTAATTTTCTTTTTCTCTGCAGGCCATGCACTTTCCCCAAAGAACTCAAGTTGTTTCAGTCCTTGAAAGGTGTCAATTCACTCAATTACAAGGTAACTCAAGTCATCTTTGAGAGATGAAAAACATTCTTAGGGATTACCGCACAAAGTATATAGCAACTTTACAAAGCTAACAAGATGCTTTTCTGAAAGCACAACTACACATGCTTGGAATATATTATTTTTTATATTCTAAGAACAGGTTCTGGCACGGTACATCCACTCATTCTAAGGAAGAGGAGCTCTTCAGTTCTAAACGTTAAAGGAATTACTACTTTTTAAAGATTGGAAAAGGTTTATTTTTTAAGCTTTCAGGTAAAAAAAAAAAAACTGCCAAGTGACATTTTTCTTCCTTAACTGCAATAATGATAATCTAAGAGTATATTTTCAACATATGCAATAACACCAAAATGGAGAACAAAGCATCAGATAGGCAACTCTTTGTTGCCTTTTGTTTGGCATTAGAAGTTACATTGCCAAACTCTCTCTCTGATGCAAAAGAAAAAGCATGAGTTTATCAAACACCAGGTTGGAGATCCTGTTGTCTATTGCCTCATGTACATTTAGTTGTACCGAATTTTCTTATCAGCAACCCACAAGTTTTCTAAAGTGCTCCTATTTTTTTTTTAAAATTGTTTATGCAGATCAGTATTGACTACAGTTGTGACAATCTGTGAACGGTTGATGACAGATCTTGGCTATCTGCTTGAAATGCAACAGGGCAATTTGGTCCATCCCAATGTACGGGTACATGACATTTTTTTTCTCGGCGGCACCTCGGAAGATTTGCAGCAATAGTTTTGTACTACAGAAATTTTGGAGGAAAAAAAGGCACTATCTTTAGCTAGCAGCAAGATGGTTTTTGATATTTTCATGTAATACATTATTCTTGTTATAGTAGTATTTTTCAGACTGCGATTATCTATCAATTTTCAGAGGCAACATAGTCAAAATGTATGTACGGAGTGTTATAATCCGCGTGACAACCACTCAACCAAAAATATCACAAAAAATTTCAGGACAAGTTTGAAGGCGAACGGATAAAATGTGTAGAAAACATGCTCAAATTAGAGAAAAGAATGTGGCACACAATAAACAGATTTCAAAATGACCTCTAGTAATTATTTAAAGAGTGAGGCTATGGTGCTATGCATAGCACCAATAGCTAGTGTACTACGGCTCAATATGATACTTTTTAAAATCCTAACGGTCAATCCAACCGTTCAATGTAATATCCATATGAATATGTACTTGCAAACTAAATTTTATATTTTTTTGAATTTTTTTACTATTTTTTTAGATAGGTAGAAAAATCAGTGTTTTTTGAACATTATGGACCATCAAAATTCTATCTATCTAAAAAAATAGTAAAAAAATTCAAAAAAATATAAAATTTAGTTTACAAGTACATATTCATATGGTTATTACATTGAACGGTTGGATCGACCGTTAGAATTTTAAAAAGTACCATATTGAGCCGTAGTACACTAGTCATCCGTGCTATGCATAGCACCATAGCCTCACTCTTATTTAAATCATAAGTTTCTTATTACAATTCCAATAGACATGATTTGAAGTGCTTTGAAAAATAGACGACGGAAACTACAACCTTGGTGTTTAACATTTTTTTTGAGATTCGGGAGTTTATCATGGTTAAAGTTAGCTTGTAATGGACTGTTATTTAATAAGTCTGGTAAAAGTTATTCAGAAGATGACTTGTTGAGTTCCGAAAACTCTAATTCCAAAAATTGTCCCTTCAGAACCTCAAAATATGCCGTTCAGCACAAAACCACTCGGATCATAATAATTGATATTTAAAAGGTGTCAGATCATAACAAACTAATTGCAGGATTTATGTATGGAATCTTCTTTACACCTCTACTCTTTACGTTAATAGGATGGTCGGGATGCTGTCCGGAGTACATAGTTATATGATAATACGAGAAGCTGCATTCCTTCCTCTCACAAAGCCTAGAGCAAAGTTTTCAGGTCTATTGTCTGAGAATCTGAGTAACAGTTAATCAATTCATGAAATAGCCATTGCTATTTTCAATTTTGCTTCTTTCCAAACACAAAATTCCCTACTTCCACACATCAAAATGCAGTTGTAGAGTAGGAAGAAACATTTTGGGAAAGAAGGTATTACTGTGCTACTTCCATGTGAATGCTACTTATCTTATTTATTACTAAAAGGTCTGAACGAAGCTAAAAGCAACACTAACAGCGGAAACACTGGACAAAAAGTCAAAGCTGAATTATAGTTCAAATCAACAAGTATCACAAAGAAGAAAATAACCCTCCGGAGACTTTAATACTAGAAGAAAAAAAAAAAAAGGCTAACGACAAAAGGTTCCAAAATTGATGGATAAATTAAGCATCTAGCAGGAAACACAGGTAAAGGGCTTCTATGTCAGTACCGCCTTGCCTTGGAGTCATTCTTTGAAAGAATCATTCCATAAATCTTGTCAGCTTCATACAGAAGTACTGCTGAAAACAGAAAACTGCACCAAGGGAACAAAGCAAATAATAGTTTAGTCATCCATTCTGGTTTATTTATATTACAAAGAGAGAAAGGATTTTCATATATTGTATGTTCTTCTGCATCACGCGTTACATTGATTTCTTTACATATATGTTGGTAAAGGCACTGCTTTCCTTTTGCGTTTCGTAAAAAAATCATGCGAGACATCTATTAATAGAGAAAAAACACTAAAATATAACCATACACATTGCAATTGAGGATTAAGACTGCCTAAATTAAATAAAACAAGTTAGCAATGCTATTTCATAAAACAGGGATCAATGTGCCAGATGCAACTTTGTCTGACAATCTATTATGGAGACTGAATCAGTACTGAATTTCCATTCTTTAACATTTTCAATCAAGGTCATGAAAGTCTAGGTATCATGTTTTAAAGCTGTAAAACTATAACTTGGAGATAGAAAGTGACTTGGATCCTAGTTCCATAAAATTCATGGTAGCAACCTTGAGTCGTACAATGATGTAAAATTTGTAGGATTGGGTTAGACAAGGCTTGTGATAGACAACTTATAATTCTTAGCTTCTTCAAATGTGCCAGATCAATGTGATATTGGTATTTGCTTCATTAGGCAAACCATAGGAATAATTAGTTTGTGATCTGTCATCGATGCATCTTTTCGTTAGACAAACTCAGTATAACTCTTGCAGTAGACAAGTGTTTACGTGTTAGGATCTGGCAATTTTTATTCTTAGCTTCTTCAAATGTGCTAGATCAATGTGATTTTGGTATTTGCTTCATTAGGCAAACCATAGGAATAATTAGTTTGTGATCTGTTATCGATGCATCTTTTCGTTAGACAAACTCAGTATAACTCTTGCAGTAGACAAGTGTTTACATGTTAGGATCTGGCAATTTTTAGATACCATTGTACAATCCCAGTCAACTCTGCCTAAAAATGATTCTAGGTAGAATCCTGAATTTGACAGCCTTGGTTTTAATCTAAAACCAGCACAACCTACATAAAAGAAAGAAAAAAATATATATTATGACTGGAGCTGACGTACCATGTCGTGATGCAGACACGGTGCACAGTGCTAGCAACAATTAGAGAAACAATTTCTGCCAATATAACTGCAAGGCACCAAAATAAGAAAAATGAAGAGTTGAACACAATAATTAGTGTATTGGTTACGCATTAAAGAAACAAATCATTAATGATAAACAGAAATTACCAGCACCCCAGCCCGTCTTCATGCCGGATAATTCTTGGTAGTTTCCGATGAACTGTAAAATTCTTTTATAGTTAGCAGTTCATAAAAACAAAAGTAACATGGGTAAAAGATAATTTAAAGTACAGAGTAACTTCCGACAAATCATGCTCCAATTTTAACATAACAATGAAAGAGATATTGATTTGCCTACAAGACATTGATCTTAATTTCTTTTTTAAAGCTAGGTAAAAAGCTATGTAACCTTCCACCTTAACTATTATAATTTCTTTTTAAAGCTAGAAAATACTGTCTGTTTCCCAGCTTCAATTGCTATAGTTGTAAACTTTGCCCTTGATGAGAAAAAAATGACCTTGCATTATTAAAGAGATAACAGCAACTATATCAATAAAGAATGATGGAAATAATTTACCTAATGTAACTTATTAAGGTTGACAAATGACTGTGTCTCATCAGCTCTGGATTATTTTTTATTGTAATGTTTCAATATAACAAAACAGATCATACAATTTAAAGCAATCAGCAGCTGCATGATTCATGAAGGAGTTACAATTTGATATAACATGAATCATATGCTTATGAGTACAGAATGAGTTCTAAACTGATTGCAAACGTAGATTGGAATTGGATGCATAGTAATTGTGAACTTACAGTTAGCATCAGGAGGAAGAGAAGTGAGCAGATTAACCCTCCCACAATGGTCATCAGCTCTGATGAAGCGAATTTTACTTTATACATTTGGATAAGGGAGAGAATAACAGTAAACAGCAGAGAGGAATAGATCATGGAACTGCCAGGAGCCGCCATAATTTCAATCCTGTGTAAATAGCAATGGAAAAGACAAATCAACCAAATTCAATCAAAATCGAGGAAGAGAGCAACGAAGTTTTTGTAGTTAACAGATCGAAAACATGGTCAATTGTTAGAAGCAAATTGAAGGATCATAAATACGAATCAGAGATCTGAGAAGGACTTACGATTCTCTTCTGCGGCCTTGCTTGGATCAAGAAACCCACTCAAAGATCTCTCGGCTCGGCAGCGCTTAAGACGAAAGAGACGGAGGCGCTCTCGAACGGAATGTTACTGTTTTTTTTTTTGCGAGTGCACCCTTGTGAAGATCTTTTTCGCGCAACTCCGTCCGAAATATTTTATCTGCCGATTTTTTTCATTTGTAGCATTTAAAAAAAAAAATTCTAAACAACTCAAAATTCAGGAGAAACGCTACTTCAGTTTGTTTCATCTTGGATTGAAAATGGGATGGATCATATATGATCTGTGTTCTATTCGGATTTGAAAAATTAGATATAGATATTTAATATTTTAATATCCGGCTGAATTATTCGTATACAAATAGTAGATATATATTATATAGTTTAATATATATTATGAAAAAAAAATATTATTCATCATTATAATTAGATAAATACTAGTATGGTATTTGTACGTTGCAACAAGGACATAATATAAGAGAAAAATAATTTTTATACAAAATGATATACTTTTGTATAAAAAATAGACTAATAAAAGAATAATTATTGAACAATAAAAAGATGGACAACATATTTTCATACAAATGCAAAGTTCATTATTCAACGACATACCTATGAATTAGCTAATTAAATAAAACAATTGTCTAACAAATCAAGGTACGATTGTTTAGGCAGTCTGAAATGGCTTTATAGAGAAATTAATTAAGTAGCTGCTAATTATGACTTTGATGATTTAGATTAACCAATCAAAATTGAAGTAATTTGAAGTTAGCTAAATTAACCATCCATTCAACATAGAAATCTGTCTTTGTCCTTATTAACCCTGTATTTTCTGGATCCGTATCCTCCGAGGTACCTAACTTGAGCAAATTGAAACGGACGGCCCAGATTAATCCTATCTGGACCAAACTCAATCCGGTGCCTATGGAGACTGTAGGGGGTCTGTTTGGAGATTCGTGCCATGTTAAAAGAACCATCCGATCATAATTTGCTTGAGTCAGGTAACCTGAGTGATGTGAATTCGTATTTTCTTAACCATCTCTCACAAATATATAATTATTAATATCTCTGACATTTAATTCATGAGTATTCATCTATGCTATTGCTATGCTGTAAAATAAATATTTTATTAACGTCATGTATGTCTCTTCATCGTTAAGTTAGAAGAGTAATTAAATCTATAAATGTCTGTTATTAATTTTAGAGTAATGGTTTACCTCATAATTTATCATACTGACCCGGCAATTTTCTCTTTTCCATCAAATATAAAAGGCCCTTCCCCTTGGGCCTTGGCCTCTTATAAAGTACATTGATTACGAGTCTGAGCCCTAGGGCAAAAACCACGTATTAGCAGGGATAGGCACATAATTATAAATTTAACTAAGAAATATGTGGTCAGCTTTGACAAAAAAAATAACATTAAAAAAATGTCAATTAAAGAAAGGGGACAACCAAATAGGGTCCGACATTTTTAAAAATACCCTAAGTTAATTACAGATTAATAAATATGCCCACAAGTGCTCCGGAATTTTAAATATGCCCAAACCGGCCATTTAATGGCCGGTCCCATAATTTTTTTTTTTAGAGAAAAATAACTAAAATACTGAAATCTAACACTAAAAAATCGAATTGTTTTTTTAACTATTTGTTAGATTACTTTTTTGATAGCATATTTATACTAAAATACACTATGAATAGGGCCGATTTTGTGCTAAAATACGGTAAATTACAATAATTATGCTAAAATACGGTAAATTTACTAAAATGCTGAAATTACAATAATTATGTAGAATTATGCTAAAATACGGTAAATTACGCTAAATTACGTACGAATAGGGCCAATTTTGTGTCATCTTTCATAAATCATAAAAAATAGTAAAAAAATTTCAAAAATAATAAAAATTAGTATTCTACAAGTTCATTATATAACTAATTTACTGAGCTACATAGATTGAACAATAGAAATGAAAATCTTAATCGAAAACTTCAACTGAAGTTTTGAGGCTCTTCCCTTTGTTTTTTGGCGATTATGAATTTGGAAATTTATCATCACAAGTTCTGATGCATGCGTATTTTCGCAAGCTTTCCGAAAAGTGGTCATTTGCTGAAATCGGACACTCGAGCGCCGTTTTATGGCCGTTTGAAGGTTCGTCGTCGTTTTTCGCCTTCTGAGTGAAGATATCATCCCTATTCATACGTAATTTTGCGTAATTTAGTGTATTCTAGCATAATTCTACATAATTATTGTAATTTAAAGTAATTTAGTATAATTCAGCATAAATTAACATAATTTCAAGTTTAGCATGTTTTAGTATAAATATGTTAATTATATATAAAAAATGTAATCTAGCAAATATTTAAAAATAAATTCGATATTTTAGTGTTATATTTCAGCATTTTAGCTATTTGTCTCTTAAAAAAAAGTTAACATAATTTAATGTAATCTAGTGTTAATCAGCATAAATTAACATAATTTCAAGTAATTTAGCGTATTTTAGTATAAATATGCTATCAAAAAAGTAATCTAACAAAATAGTTAAAAAAATAATTCAATTTTTTAGTGTTAGATTTCAGCATTTTAGCTATTTTTCTCTAAAAAAAAAAAAATTATGGGACCGGCCATTAAATGGCCGGTCAGGCTTTTTAATCAGGACCGGCCATTTAATGGCCAGTTTGGGCATATTTAAAATTCCGGAGCACTCGTGGGCATATTTATTAATCTGTAATTAACTTAGGGTATTTTTAAAAATGCCAGAAATAGGGTGTGCTCCAGATTGAAGGTATCTAATAGAAAGGAAAGGAAAGAAAAAGAAAGGAAGCGAGTTTACCTCTTATACATCTCAAGTCGGAGGTAGAGGTGCTATCGGGTCGGGTAGGATCCGGATACTATTATATTTGGATCAGTATTCTAAAAGTGTTCGGGTCCGAATTTCGATCCATATACTTATTTGTTTCAAATTGGATCGGGTCCGGATCCAGATATCTATCTACCCGTAGATATTTCGGGTCCAATCTTTCGGTTCCGGGTAGATATATACCCATAACTTATTTATGGATTATTGGGTCCGGATCCGGAACGGGTACATGTCGCAACTCACAAGCATTTGAGAAACACTTTACGTTTAAATATAATTATAATTTATTAAACATCTCACATAATATATCATTATAATATAAATTAAAATCTGCTCCAAAATATTGAAAGTGAGATAATTTTAGAAAATAAAATATTAGAAATAGTGATTTCATTATATGGTTTTGAAATCCAGGAATATAATATTAATATTAATTTGTTTCAATCAGCGAAGAGAGCAATAAATTTCAATAATCCGTGCAGAAAGATAGATACATGGTAGATAAAGAGATCAATAAAGGAATTAATTAGTTTCAAAAGTTTATAGGCAAAAGGTGAATATGACATTTGATTTCAATAATTTATGCGAAACGAGCAATAAATTTCATTCAAAAAATTAAAAAATACTACAAATGATTGTCTTTTCATAGTTATTAATATATGCGTTTATATTAAATAATTATAAAGAACTGGTATTATCATTTTATCGGATATTTATACAATATCGGGTCGGGTTCGGTTATGGGTCGGATAACTAAATCAAACTCATATCATATCCATTACAGTATCGGTTCCGGTTTGTATCCAGATCGGATATTAAATTATTAATTTTGTAACCGTACCCGTAATTTAATCGGTTATATTTTTTAAACCATATCTTATCCAAATTATCGGATCCGGTTCGGTTCCGGATCAGATCCGGATAATTGGGTAAAAGTAGCACCTCTAGTCGGAGGTGAACGAAATCACAAAAATTATATACATGCAAAGATTTAAATTGATTTTGTGGTGACAAAGAAGTCGTGAAAAAAATTCCATGCAATTTTGTGAGGTTTATTGGAATTTCTAATATGCATTTTTCATATTTTTTTACATCGCTTCTCTTAACACAAATTTGTATATTGTTTTTGTAAAAGTTGTTTGTCAAAAAAAATGCCCTCCGTATGGGCATTGTCTTTTTGTTCACTAGATGTTAAGATTTTATTTTGATTTAGACATTTCATCAAACACTTAAAAAACAAACATCAATACAATAAAAATGACTAAGAAAATAAAGCCTTTCACGTATTTTACAAATTCAAATTTAGTGATTATATAAACTTACAGTATTTGATGCTGACAACTTTCTTTGTGATTTCGTTTCAAGCAAATCCTTGAGAATAATAGTGCGCCATTGAGAAATGCATATAAATAGATCAAGCATATTCGAGGACAACCAAATTGAGACTTGAGAGGTCACAGGAGGGAAGGAGATCCAAATTCTCAATGGTTTTCCATCTTAGCGATAAGAAATTTGGAGTATCTTGGAAGAAATATGTGATTTCTACAAGATATGTGAAATCAATTTTGAACTGGCCGGGTTTTTTATTGATCTTGTTTGACGGTTTTATAAAAACCCAACTGATTATTCAACTTCTGAAGCAGTCTTTTAAAAGAATCGAACCAAACAGATGACCGGTTTTGATTTTTTTCGGTTAAACCGACAGTCCCGTCTAGTTTTGATAACACTGCTTAGAACTTGTCCGGTAAAGAAAGAAAAATAGTAAAGTGAAAAATATAATGGACTTCTACATTACACTGTTTCAATATTGTATTGGGTAAAGATGAAAAAGAAAATTATGAAATTAGAGCAATATCTGTGTTCCTAAATTAATTAGCAATTGATTACAGCCGTCAAATTCATAATAGAAATGAAAATGAATATTTTTGTCAACTCGAGTTTTGAAAACAGTTGCATCCGTGAGAGGTTTTAATTTCATTAATCGTCACGCCAACTCTTTTTTTTCTTTTTTGGTTCTTCACTACGATAATTTTTGAAAGCGTTCTGCATTGTTGAGAGCGGAAATGAAATTGACAGCATATATTTAGCAAATAAATTTGCAATCCAATACAAATGCAGATTAGGCTATGATCAGAACCAAGAAATACAAAATTTCAATTCAATTCAATAGAAATGACTTCAATAGAAACGAATTAGAATTGAAATTTGTTGATTGGAAATAATGTTTTTACTGAGAATAATTCGTTTGATACAGCTTAAAAAAGATCAAATAATTCTTGTAATTTACCATTCATGTCATCGACTAGGGTTTATAGTTTTGAGTAGAACTACAAGAAAAAACATGTAAAAAACAAATTATCAGAGAAGAGAGATCACCTTAGAAATAGTAATCCAGTCGGCGCTTTAGTTATTCTCTACCAATAAGGAAAAGCTCTAAACAATCCAACGAAGAAGAAAGAAAGGAGAAGGGGTTTTCAGTCCCGTCGCTTTATTCAGTACATTCTTGCCAGATCTCATCGATTTGGGGAGGAATTTCTCACGTGATTTGGTTTCTCTGAAACCCCATCGATTGAAATCGTTTCTCGTCACTTCTCCGTTTCCGATTAGCCGGACGTCACTAATTCCATTTCCATTTTTTATTACTTCATTTTGCTCCGTGTTCCGATCAGAGAGTAACTATTAATTTCAACAAAATTCACCCTTTTCATCTCCTTACAATTCTATTCAATTTTAATTATGTTTGCAACTATTTTATTGTAATTTATTATCTTCCATTTTTCTGGCTTGTTGAACAAGCCCCTGCATTATGGCGAATCAAAGAGGTACGATGTTACAAAAAAGCGACCTAATTACACAAAAGCAAATAAAATTTGTTTCCTTAGAAATCTTAATCAAGCTATAAAAAAATTATCAAGGAAACTGATATATCTTCTTAATAAGACGATGATTTAATTCCCTCCCCTTTTGATTACATCATTATGCATCGGTTTTTAGAACTCTGTTAGATTTTTTTTTTAGGGTTAGTGGATATTTTCCACTAAGAAATATATTGATTAAAAAAATATTTATAAGGGCCTTTCCTGTTCCAAAAGAAACAGTGAGAATGGTAAGGTAAATATGAAAGACAAAAATTAAATAAACTAAGCTACGCTAATTGTAATCCCGCTCAAATGTTAAAAAGTTATCCTAAAAGAATTAAAAAAGCCATCGCAATATCGAGGCCTCCTCTCTCCATTTGGCTATTATGCAAATAGCATCCGGTTATGAACGTTCATTGCTGCTGCATTGATTAGGATGTGCTTAGGGTTTTTTTCCTAGGAGAAAATGCGTCTGTTAGATTTAATGTATATCTTTTTCTCTACGCTCGCGTGAGAAAATTACGATACTTCGATCTTGTTTTGATCAACATCAATATCTTGCAAAAATTTACCGATCTAAATAATTTAAGATATTGATTTTTATGTTATTAATTTCTATAAAAAAATTGAATTAATTTTTTTACGCATATAAATCACATCTAATAATTTTTATCTTATTATTTGTTCCAAAATTTCAAGAGTAAAGATACTAGATAAGTATATGCATGGTTCAAGTTTAACATAAAAAATTGCAATTATAATCCGACAAGGCAATGGACCCACACCGTTTAGCGGAGCAGCACATTGAACAAATCTTTTACGTAGATTACTGCCATAGAGAAACCCACCGAAACTATTCACTATTCAGTATCCTGCCCCGCTCCCTTGGATCAGACGGCAGCGTTACCTTTTTTTATTCTCATCGACCCAATCACAAGTTGCCAGCTGGCAAAAGCACAACGTCTCCATCTTCTATGGCTTTATTCAAAAAATTTCAAAATCGAGCCGAGCCCAGAGGACTGGACTGACATCTCATCGCAATTTTGTACGAAATGAACCCGGTTCAGACAAATCCGCCTCCTTGTCACTACCGAATTACCGATTCCGACCCGAAACCTACCGTCTCTCCCGTGCGGACCCTAACTAATCGAAGAAATCATATCTTGGACGCGTTCTATCATGACATGTTTGAATTCGCTTCCACTGACATGTGCAACATACTAATTCGATTGTTTTGGGTCCCACTTGTCTCAATATCTTTTGTCTCATAGACCTGATCCACGGTGTAGATCCTCAACAAAACTCGTCTCTCTCTCTTCGGTGTTTTTTATTTTTTTTTGTTGTATTCCCCATTTCTCCTCTATTTTTTTTTGTTCTTTCCCCTATCCTACCCATTTTTCGCACCATTAAACAAGGGAAAAATCGAAACAGTATTTACTTAAAAATTTATCTGGGATTCCAATCCAGTCGATCGGATCCGCCATTTACGATTTCAGTACCAATTCGTGTCTATAAACTATTTTAACTTCCAAGTGATACTAAACGAAGGATCTCGCTAGAGAAATGTCGACGGAGGACGAGAAGCTTTTGAAAGAAGCAAAAAAATTACCTTGGGAGGAGAGGCTACTACACAAGAACTGGAAGGTGCGAAATGATGCTAATATCGACCTCGCATCGGTCTGCGATAGCATCATGGATCCAAAAGACTCTCGCCTTAAAGAGTTCGGTGAGATATACAATCCTTTCTCATTTATTTTGATGAATTTGCAATCTGTCTGCTCTTTTAATCCCTTTTAGATCTGAGATTTTATCTGTCGTTCAATCAGCGCCTTTGTTTAAGAAAACTGTGGCGGATTCGAACGCTCCCGTCCAGGAGAAGGCGTTGGATGCGCTACTTGCATTTTTGAAAGCTGCTGATGCGGATGCTTCCAGGTACGATTTACAGTAAAAGGGAGGTTTTATTGTTTAAATGCATGTTATATTTATTCCCGTGTATCATAGCATGATCAGTTGAAATTGTGTTTTTTATAATAGGTATGCCAAGGAGGTCTGTGATTCAATTGTAGCGAAGTGCCTCACCGGGAGGCCAAAAACTGTGGAGAAGGCCCAAGCAGCATTTCTGCTCTGGGTTGAATTAGAGGCAGCTGAGGTGTTCTTGGTCAGTAACATGCTTATTCAATGTTGCTTATTTTGTTTTTAGTTTTGAATTCAATATTAACGTGAATATTGTTGAATTGCTTCTGGAATATGCCACAGCCATGTCATTTTCCTAGCTTCTAATTTAGTATTGGGAAGACATGAGTTTTGGAAGCATCGTCCTGTTCTACAGTCTTAATTTTGCTTAATTATAGTTATTTCATCATTGGTTTTACTAAATCAGTCTCTTAGTTACATCTTAAGAACGACAATTTCCTAGTTGTTAGTGAAGAAAAGCATATGTAGCACTGCCCCGGAATCGAGTATCCAGCATGACATGACCCAATATGATATGTTATTTTCAATTCAGTGTCCACTGGGATGCAAATGTCAGTGTCCGTGCTGCATAGCTCAAGGCCCATTACAATACCAGTGTTTTTAATAGTGTGCCAAATACTATGATGACTGATGCAATACTAAGATTTTGTCGAAGCAATTACCCAGTCATCTTGTTTGTCTGGGTATGTTGTAATATATAATCTCGTCTACTCCATTTAGTATGCAAATTTTTCACAATGACTTGATGTTTTGGTTGCATTGTGATGTCTTCAGGATGCAATGGAGAAGGGCATAAAAAACAAAGTTGCAAAGGCGGTTGTACCAGCCATTGATGTTATGTTTCAAGCCTTGAGGTTTGGTTGCTGTTATATCAAATTTCATTGCTATTCCGTCTTAAGATAAAATCCTAAATCTAATTTATGTCTCTTGCACTCCGAGCAGTGAATTTGGCAGCAAGGTTGTGCCACCTAAAAGGATTCTCAAGATGCTTCCTGAGCTATTTGATCACCCAGATCAAAACGTGCGTGCATCATCTAAAGGCCTGACTCTCGAGCTGTGCCGATGGATAGGCAAGGAGCCTGTCAAATCAATTTTATTCGAGAAAATGAGAGATACAATGGTATGATCGAGTTATATTAAAATTGGAGTTTTATCATGTTGAATTGATACTGAAATGATAGTCCTCTCTTTTTTTGATGTCTTTAAAGAAAAAAGAGTTGGAGGCTGAACTTGCAAATGTCACAGGAACTGCAAAGCCCACCCGCAAAATAAGGTTTTAGGATGCTTTTTTTATTTTTTTTATTTTTATGATATACTATAGCCTCATTATACGTTGAAAGCATATTTTGATTACACAATTGTGCTCAGATGTAATTAGGTACTTACCTTTTGATGTCTTTAAAATTTGTTCATAGAGCTGAGCAAGACAAGGAGATAGAGATGGAAGCTGCTCCGGAGGTATCTGGTGCTGGTCCAACAGAAGAATCGACAGCTGAAGGTAACCTGTCCTTCACTCCCTTCCGTCCTTCGTTCTTTTTCTATATAATGCCATATTAGGTTATAATTCTTTTTCTTGTTGCAGCTGCCCCAGTTATAGATGAATATGACCTTGTTGACCCTGTTGATATCTTAACACCTTTGGATAAATCTGGATTTTGGGATGGAGTTGTAAGTATTCCTATCTACTTTCCTAATTTCAAATGGATCGTGTTTTGTTAATTTTGGTCAATAACACTTCCATGCTGTTCAGTTAATTATCCTGTCCTTTTCATAATTATATTAGAAAGCTACTAAATGGTCCGAAAGGAGGGATGCTGTTGCAGAGCTCACAAAACTTGCCTCAACTAAAAAGATCGCTACCGGTGATTTTTCTGAAGTTTGCCGGACCCTTAAAAAGGTTAAATTTTATCCTCTGAGAATTTTAAATTAATGATATATTATGTGAGGTCCTTTCCCTTTTGCTTATGAAAATCTTTGTCGAGAATTTATGGTAAAAAGAACTGCAATGGAGTTGTAAACCTACTTTTGCCGCAAACCATACTGTTCTAAACATTGTATACCCTTATTGTTTTTAACTTGCCACTAACGTGGATTTGCGATTATGCAGCTTATATCAAGTTAATAACACCTTCATGAATTTGTTGTTTGGTGCAGCTTGCCACTGATGTAAATCTGGCTGTATCAGTTGAGGCAGTACAAGCTATTGGAAACCTAGCAAAGGGGCTAAGGAGCCATTTTGCAAGCAACTCACGGTTTCTGCTACCTGTACTACTTGTAAGTACTCCTTTTTTCTTGAAATATTGTTAGGTTGAATGATTGGGTGCCACTGATCAGTAAAATAACTTGAGTTATCTGCTCCTAAATTTTTACAGGAAAAATTAAAAGAAAAAAAACCTACATTGACTGATGCCTTATCTCAAACTCTTCAAGCCATGCACCAATCTGGGTGCTTGTCACTAATAGATGTAACTGAAGGTAAAAGTTTGATCTTATAATTATACCAAGTCCTAACAGTCCTTATCTAAGTAATGTTCTGTCAACATATCCTGGAAAGGCAATGTCAGGATCAGCTGGCTTCTAGTGCACTGATCAATCATAACATTCTGTCAATATTTCTGGATGCCATTATAGTCTGGTTTCCACTGTTTTGATAGATGTTGAATTTTTTTCTTCTGATGATTAAACATGTAAAACATAGAGCAAAGCCGTAAAACATTAGTTTAATGATGGAACCTAAATTACAACATAAAGACTAAACAGAGCCAATTTTTCTGAAAAGAAATAGGATTTGTAAAGGTTCAATAAAGTTTCATCCCCGAGCTCTTCTGAATTATACAGTTATACATTAGCACCTTATCAATGATTATATGTGATTGTGTTTTGTCACAGATGTTAAGGTCGCTGTCAAGAATAAAGTTCCCCTTGTGAGGTCTCTAACCCTTAACTGGGTGACGTTTTGCATTGAGACAAGTAATAAGGCTACTGTGCTTAAGCTGCACAAGGAATATGTGCCTATCTGCATGGAGGTATATGGATCATACTACTCCATTTTACACATAATGCATCATATTCTGGGTGCACTCAGTTGTTACCCCTCTAGTAACTCTTTTCTTTTGGATGCTTTTCTTACATTTTTGACAGTCCTTGAATGATGGAACGCCTGAAGTGAGAGATGCAGCTTTTTCTGCCTTGGCTGCCATTGCTAAGGTTATTCCCTTATACATAAAACTGATCTTCTTTTCCAATAAGCGCATCTTATCTGTCGATTAATGTGACATTTGTGATTTGTTTAGATGGTTGGCATGAAGCCACTAGAAAGATCATTGGAGAAACTTGATGATGTCAGAAAAAAGAAGTTATCTGATATGATTGGATCTAGCAGTACTGGTGCTGTTGCCGCTCCCAGTTCTGGAACTGGTCCAGGCTCTGTATCATTATCAGTTAGCGGCGGTGGCAGCTCCAATCATGAGGTAATTTAGTTTCTCATTCTCATTTGAAAAAAATAAGTAAATTTATATTAAGGAAGTCTTAGATTCCTGGAATTAGGAACCTTGGAATTGGTTGGAGTTTACTTATTCTTCTTTATTTCATGGTCTGACAGAAAATGATCAACTAGGATGTTATTCCAACATAATAATAATAAAGGAACCTAATTGGAAACAATGCTATAATTTGCTTTATTTGTTAGGCTGATAATGGTGCAACGGTGAGAAGATCAGCAGCAAGTATGCTTAGTGGGAAGAGGCCTGTTCAAGCAGCGGTCAGCATTAGTTCTATTCTACTTTATTTTGCAATGCCAAGCAATGTTCCCAGTTCTATCCTATTTTATTTTATCTGCAACACAAAGCGATAATTCGGTAGTTTATTGGCACCAACTGCTTGTGTTGGAAATGCTATTGAAAAATATTTATCTGTATGAACTTTAGAAATTCTTTCTTTAGGTAATAATGTTAATTGTTTAATCTTCATGCAGCCTGCTGCTAAGAAAGGTGGTGGAACAGGAAAGACAGTTAATTCTAAAAAGGCTGATGGTGGTGGTGCACCTAAGGCCTCTGCACCTGTTGCAATAGAAGATGTTGAGGTTGGTGCAAAAGTGCAAACAAATGCATATACATTTTCCTTAACTGAAATATGTGGTATTTGATTTGGTATGTTTTCAATGATTTGCAGCCAAGCGATATGAGTTTGGAAGAAATTGAAGAGCGACTAAGTAATGTGATTAAAGCTGAAACAATAACTCAGTTAAAGAGTAGTGTTTGGAAAGAGCGTTTAGAAGGTAACTGAATTTTTGTTACTTGATGTTTTTTTCTTTCCTCAAAAGTGGATAGGAGACCTAAGAGTGCTGCCATGTCTTGTTTATTGGACTATATATGCTGCACTTTATTTTTTTATTTTTCTTCTTTACTTTTGACTGAATATTCTCCTTTTTGTTTCTTTGCAGCCATGGGAATGTTGAAAGAAGAGGTTGAAAACCTTTCAGAACTTGACCAGTATGCTGAGCTCTTGGTTCGTTTATTATGTGCTGTCCCCAGTTGGAGTGAGAAAAATGTGCAAGTATGTTTTCACAACTTGAGATAAATTTCTGTTCATTTTCTCTCTGTTCTTTTCTAGTAAGCCATTTATTTGATGACATTTTTATGTGACAGGTTCAGCAACAGATTATTGAGGTTATTGCCCACATAGCTTCAACTGTCAAGCGGTTCCTTAAACGATGTGTTGTTCTGTGTATTCTTGGTATGCATTTTTTTCTGTTCTGTATCCCACATACATCTAGATTTTTATCTGCCTATGCGATGAACCTGACTTTTGATGGTTCACACCCTACCATCTGATTTTGACTGGAGTATTGAAAACTATGGATTGACATCTCTATATAACAGGGGTTGAGTTTTTTATGGGATCTGAACTCTCTAATTTCAATTATTTCAAGGTGCATTAAATGAATTATGACAAGTGTGTTGACCTTGGCAGGTATTAGTGAAAGAGTGGCTGATATCAAAACACGTGCTAATGCAATGAAGTGCCTGACTGCTTTTTCTGAGGCAGTCGGTCCTGGTTTTGTTTTTGATCGAGTAAGTTCCATGTTATTTGTTCTTAGTTTCCATGTTTTGCCGGGGACTCTAAAGGTTATTAGGTAATTTTAAATGCTTAATTGCCATATGTTGCTATGCTGCTAGTATCTACCTTGTGTAATTGATAGAGATAATATATTCAGTAGTGATTGTTGGCAGGAGCTCTTGTGTTAGATTACATGTAGTGTGCTATATTCTAGGATAAACTCATTTGCGGGGGATAATAAATAGTGTGATACTCTGGGGCCAATGCTTGTATATCATTTGTGTCGAACAACAAAGATGTTATAGGTGCATGCTGGGTTGCTTACATTTTGCGACTTTGTGCAATTTCTTTCGTTTTATACGTTCAGTTATACAAGATAATGAAAGAGCATAAGAACCCAAAGGTTCTTAGTGAGGGTATACTGTGGATGGTCTCAGCTGTGGAAGATTTTGGTATCTCTAACATAAAGCTGAAGGTACAAAATGTCTCCAATAATCTCTAGTTTGCACTCCTTTGTTGATGGTATCCTCATATAGCTAATTTACAACGGTTAAACTATTATTTGGTTGTAGGATTTGATTGATTTTTGCAAGGACACTGGTCTGCAGTCTAGTGCTGCTGCAACACGAAACTCAACAATTAAGCTTATTGGGATGCTACATAAATTTATTGGTCCAGGTGGTCTTTCTATTTCTTTCTGCCATATTCATTATTTTTTAAGTAGTCGTTGAAGTATCATGTAATGACCAAGAGAGCCATTCCTGCAGACATCAAAGGCTTCTTAACTGATGTTAAACCAGCACTACTCAGTGCTCTTGATGCAGAGTATGAGAAAAACCCATATGAGGTATGTTTTATTGTCCTTGGTGGATTAACATGTTTTCCATTATTTCTCACCGGTTGATATAAATTTCATGCATGGAGTACTATTTGACAGGGTCCTGCTGTGGCTCCCAAGAGAACTATAAAGGCTGCTGATGCCATGTCATCTGCTTCTGCAAGTGGTTCTGATGGTCTGCCTCGTGAAGACATCAGCTCAAAGATAGGACCTACCTTGCTAAAAAATATTGGGAGCCCAGACTGGAAGGTCATGTTAACACTTTCATCTTATGTTATCTGACTTTTGACTTTATATTTGCACTTTGTAATATTTGCAGCCTTGGCTTTCTCATCTTGGTTCAAAGCCATTTTTGTCCACCTAGTTATTGAAGCTTTATAAACTTTATTTTGCTAAAAGTATTTCTCTTTTCCATTTTTTACAATATGGCAGGTACGCATGGAGTCAATTGAGTCCGTGAATAAAATTCTGGAGGAGGCTCATAAACGAATTCAGCCTAATGGCACCAGTAAGTAGCTTTTGCATACTCTTTTGTGTATAATATTAATAAGGAAGTTTGCTTCTGCTTTTTGATGTAAGTAAATCTCCTCATCCAAATATACAGTTGACTTGTTCAATACTTTAAGAGGGAGACTATCAGACAGTAACAAAAACATAGTAATGGCAAGTCTGTCTACTATTGGTGCCCTTGCAGCTGCTATGGGTCCTGCTGTTGAGAAAACAAGCAAGGTTATTTAAATTTCTTTCATTATAGTCTTTTCTTACACCCATTCTATTTTAATCTCGTTTATCATCAGTTTTTATTCTTTGCAATGACTGTTTAATTATTATCTGTAACAGGGCATTTTGGCCGATGTTCTGAAGTGCCTCGGTGATAATAAGAAGCAAATGAGAGAATGCACCTTGAGTACTTTAGATTCATGGATTGCTGCAGCTCATCTAGATAAGACGGTAATGAATCTTGTAACCATCTATTCTGCAAAATAGAGGCAAATTTTGGTAAAACTGATTTGATACCAATAATTAGGTCCCATACATTGCGGGTGCTTTGGCTGATCCCAAAACTGGTTCTGAAGGGAGAAAAGACCTTTTTGATTGGTTAGCTAAGCAAATTCCAAAATTGAATGACTCGTCAGAAGCATTGCTTTTATTAAAGCCAGCTGCATCTGCTTTGATGGTAAGAACTTCTGTTTATTACTATCTTACTGTTCTCTCGTCTTTTTGGTCTTGAACTTTTCTTATAACCTTGGTCTTTTCATTGGAAAGGATAAATCAGCAGAAGTTCGTAAAGGAGCAGAGTCCTTTTTAGGTGAAATCATAAAAGCTTGCGGCCAAGAGGCGGTATGTCTTTCTTCCTCTCTATAAATGCAGCAGACAACAATAAACATTTAATGCAACTCTGCATATTTTGGCTTTAATAATGTGCTTAACTAGTTTAAAAGTTGGGTCTGTAGGTAATCAAGGGTCTGAAAGACCTACCGGGGCCCACCTTGACTACAGTAGCGGAGAAGCTCAAATTGAACTGCATACCAGATGGTGCGTCTTCTGTACATATCCCTCTTTTCACTTTCTTTTTTTAAAATTTTAAAGCAGCTCGAACCTTTGTAAAACTTGTTTTTGTTTGGATGTACCAGATTTCTCTGATGCTGGTAGGATGATCACCACAAGCATCACAGCAAAACCCAGCCTGAAGAATGGGAAACAAGCAGGAAGTAGTATGGGTGATCGCGGATCTAAGGCTGGCAGTAGAACTGTCTCATCGGTATGTAATTTTTATTTTGTTTTGCAACTTTCATTTTTGATAAATACCCTGATTCTTCATTTTCCTATACTGTCCATATTGACCTGATCAGATAGATATACAATTTTCATGGTGTCTTCTTTTTGTTATATGTTTACCAAAGAAGAAAAAAAAATAGATGACTGGCTCAATTAGATTTTTCATATGACTGTTTCTTAATAAAACTGCTAAAAGCAAACTGATGGATCATACCTGAGACTATAATATCTAATATCTTGAGATTTATGAAATTTGCTTTTCGTCCAACTTGGTCACAGAGGACGGCTCCTACAAGGGCATCTAGTGCAGTGATTTCTGTTCAAGATCTCACCTATCAATCACAGCCTTTGTTTAACATCAAGGACTCCAATAAGGTAGCACACCAACAGTATCTTTCATATGATGCATGCACCTGGTTGTTATCTTTACAGGGCTTGGTTGTTAACTTATTTTTTCTGTTCCCAAATCCAGGATGAGAGGGAGAGATACGTTGCACGCAAATTCAAATATGAGGATCCTCGTCCTGAGCAGATTCAAGACTTGGAGGTTTGCATAATATTTATTGATGTTGTTGTTTTTTTGGGTACATAATCTAATATTTTCATACTTGAAACATTCTTAGTATGATCTGCTAAGGCATATAAGGGAAGATGTTAGCAGGCGACTTCTCAGCACTGATTTTAAAAAGCAAGTGGATGGCCTGGAAATATTGCACAAGGTACTTCATTGTTTTTGTCAGTGCAATTTGTGCTCTTCATACTTGAAAATAAAATCTCTAGTGGTTCACCTGATTTTTCGCTTTTGTATAGGCTTTGCAAGGTAGTACAAGAGAAGTTATTGAACTTATTGATGTGCTTTTGAGGTGGTTTGTTCTCCGGTTTTGTGAAAACAATACTACCGTTTTGTTGAAAGTAAGTTCATTTCTTGATATTTTTACTTAATTTTTGAGTTTTTGACAACCTTGTAAATATATTCAGAGCTAATCAGCCCTCTCTGTTTTTTTACCTCTTCTCGCGCACAATCAGGTTCTGGAGTTTCTTCCTGAGCTCTTTGATATTCTAAAAGGTCAGGGCTACGTCTTGACTGAAGCAGAAGCTTCACAGTTTTACCCATGCCTAATAGAAAAGGTTCAGCTCTAAATATTATTTATCTTTTCATTAACAGTCCCATTTCAGGAAACCATTAACTGAAGCACATAATTTTCCTCTGCTTGCAGTCTGGCCATAACATTGAAAAAGTTAGGGAAAAGATGAGAGAGCTAATAAAACAAACAGTTGGCATCTATCCTGCTCAAAGGCTTCTTCCATTTGTCGTAGAGGGAATCCGCTCAAAGAATAACCGCACAAGAATAGAGTGCGCTGATCTTGTGGGTTATATAATTGACAATCATGGTTCTGAGGTACACTATTAATTGTAGTACAATCACCTTGTCATAATGGATTTTGAATGAACAAGCTCGACTTGTTCTGCATATGGAGTATTGAAATGTAGAAAATGATATAGTGATTGAATGTAAGAGTTGATACCAAAACTCAACTAGTTTTGTGTTGGATTATCTTTGTTGGGTTTATGCCTTGAATTTTGGTCTATTCAATCGAGTTATAGCAGCCAGGTTAATTTTCCAAATGGCCCCTAGTTTTGCTAGTTCTCTAGATTTACTCCTACTATTAGTAGGCATTTTACTAGTCATTGGATTTACTTATCTGGCCATGTTGATATTTCAGCAGTCAGCACAATGTATCTCTGAGTTTCATGATCTGCTGTGGATTAATTTTATTCTCTTTTTAATTATTCCAGATAATTGGGCAGATGAAGTCTTTGCAAGCTGTTGCTGCGCTAACGGGTGAGCGAGATGGTGAAATTAGGAAAGCTGCCCTTAATACTCTTGCCACTGCGTACAAAAATATTGGTTTGTATTATTCTTCCATACTAACAGCAAATAGTTCTTTTTGCCTGCTTTCTGAAGTCCTAAATAAGCTTGGATATGAGCAGGATCTGACTTTATCCTGATGACACTTATCTCCAGAAATTGTTTGGAGAATATGAATGCCACAACTTATGCTATTTATTGTTTTTTCAGGGGAAGATGTATGGAAATATGTTGGAAAGATTTCAGATGCTCAGAGAAGTATGCTTGATGATAGGTTCAAGTGGAAGGTTAGTATATAAATAAATTGCTGTAGGCTATGTTACATTATGGACAGTAGCATCATAGCTGACACAATACTGATATGGAAATACTGGAACTTCTAAAATCTTTTGATAAGACATGTTTTGCATATATTAAATACTATTACTTTTAAAATGCATAAGACAAGCTTTCTAAAAAAAAAAGTATAACACAAGGAAAATAACTGGCAAAACTTAGGAAAATAGAGACCGTTCCTTTTTGTGTAAAGTGAGTCTGAAGATTGTATTCTGCTCTAATATTAGGCAAGAGAAATGGATAAGAGGAGAGAAGGCAGGCCCGGTGATGCCCGAGCTGCTTTGAGGCGTTCTGTCCGAGAGAATGGGTAATCTTATGTTCTCTTCATATGCAAAATTATATATCTGGTGCCTATCAGTTGAATTTCACATAAAAGGTGTGTGCATTTTAGGTATGAAGCTGCAGAGCAAAGTGGTGAAGCGTTTCAAAGATCTTCTATTTCCTTCTCATCAGTGGCTAGGTAAAATCCATTGTACTTTGAAAATCATGGTTTTCCATTTCCTAATTATTTTGATTCATAGTTGTTATTGATTGTGGTTATCCCCTCCTATCATAGGGAACACACGGGATATTTGGACACACAAATGGAAAGGCCTACGATGGCACGGCATCAACCTGTACCAATGGGCCCCACTAATTGGCGTGAAGCACTTGAAATCATTGCATTGGGTCAACCTGACCAGGTATACATTTCAGTGGATAAATATCCTTTTCCCTTGTAAGTTAAAAGATAAACTTTGTTTCTCATCATATTTTCTAATGCAGTCTGTTGAAGGGATGAAAGTTATTTGCCATGAGCTGACACAAGCAACGAGTGATGCTGAAAGCAGTTTTGTCGAAGATCTTGTCCAGGAAGCTGATAAATTGGTTTCCTGCCTTGCAGCAATGGTAATAACTAATCTTATCTATTATGGGAGAAAGATTTAAGAATTCTTTTGGAGTAGTTTTGTATATTATTAATTTACAATGCTGCTTTGGCAGGTCCCAAGGTCATTCAACTTCAGCCTATCTGGGGCATCCTCACGGTCTTGCAAATATGTCCTCAACACTCTGATGCAGACCTTCCAGATAAAGAGACTTGCTGATGCTGTAAGAGAGCAAACCCTAGACAACCTAATAACAGAGCTACTGCTTTGGCTTTTGGACGAAAGGGTCTCTATGATGGATGATGGCAGCCAGCTGCTTAAAGCCCTTAATGTCTTGATGCTTAAAATTCTGGTATCCTGCTCATTTTATTTATTATTATTATTTTTTTGTTTTTCCTTTTCCCCCCTTTAAAGGGGATGCTGCCATAAAACTGGTTCTAGTTCCTTTTAAACTACCCTTTGTGGCTCAGTATACCTTTTTCTTAGACTGTAGCTTTTTTAAGTTAGCATGCCTTTTTGAATGTTCGAATGTTCAGTGTTATCATTATCAGCCTTCGTTTTTCTCCTTGTTCTTGAAAAATTACTTGGTTTTTTTTTTTAACAAGTTTCATCTTTTGTTTTATCAGGATAATGCAGAGAGAACTTCATCTTTTGTTGTGCTCATAAACCTTTTGAGACCACTGGACCCTGCAAGGTGGCCTGCATTGACACCACCGGAGGCTCTCCCCACCAAAAATCAGAAGTTCTCTGATCTGGTTGTTAAATGCTTAATAAAGCTGACCAAGGTGCATTCCTCTGTTCATGATACTTCTTATTATTTATCTTTAAGATTGGGTTCTTATTATTGACACTCTGATTTATGTGCTTGCAAAATCCCAGGTTTTGCAACAAACAATAAATGAAGTCGAGCTCGACCGAATTCTCCAGGGCATCCATTTGTACTTGCAAGAACTTGGAATGGAGGAGATCAGAAGAAGGTACTGTCTTTTCAAAACAAAGTTGTATAGTGGAATATTTGAGAGGATGTTTTCAATAAAGTTTGCATGGCTTGCCAGTTAGTAAGAGAACTGGAAGTAATGAGATATGAACTTGCCCATAACACTAAATTAGTCAATTATCACCACTGTACTTCCAAACAGACCAATTATTATAGTCATGGCTAGGATGGTGCTGACACTGAAAACTTGGTGCAATACTAATTTCCTTCTATGTTTTTCTTTATTTCTTTTCTATGTGATATCTAGGGCGGGTGCTGATGATAAGCCACTAAGGATGGTCAAAACAGTCCTTCATGAACTTGTCAAGCTTCGAGGGACGGCAATAAAGGGGCATCTCTCAATGGTTCCTATAGATATGGAGCCTCAGCCAATAATTCTGGCTTATATTGACCTTAACCTTCAGGTAGTTTGGTTTTAGAATCATTGCATTGGCTGTGCTAGCACATTTTATCTGCAAGATTAGTACTCATTATTTTGGTCCTTTGTAAATCAGACACTAGCGGCTGCAAGAATGTTGACTCCATCGGGTCCCATGGGTCAAGCCCACTGGGGTGATACCGCTTCAAACAGTCCCAGCACCACAGCACATTCTGCCGAAGCTCAACTGAAGGTGCCACAACACTATGCAGTTTTTCATATCCACTTTTGTCTCTCTACATTTGATCTTATACTTTTATTAACCTGTCTCTTAAAAAAAAAGAGTGAGGCTATGGGACTATTCATAGCGTGGATTGGTCTGTAATATGGATCAATATCTCTGTTTTCAAAGTCCAAACAGTCGATCTGAACCGTTCAACATGATCACCAAACAGTAAATCAAATTTTACAATTTTAAATTTTTTTTAGATAGGTAGAATATCACTTGATCTAAAAATTCTGGACCATTGAAAGTAGTGATTTTATATGGGGATTATGTTGAACAGTTCAGATCCACTATTTGAAGTTTGAAAATGAAGATATTGATCCATAGTACGGATCAATCTGCGCTATGCATAGTACCATAGCCTCACTCAAAAAAGAAACTTGAGGGAAGTGGTTAATGGAAATCAGCATTTGGATATTTGTTTCATGGTGTATATCTTTTGCACTTGGTTATGTTAACCTTTCTATTGGTTTATTATTTGCATTGATTAAAAAACAGCAAGAGCTAGCTGCAGTTTTCAAGAAAATTGGAGACAAACAGACATGCACGATTGGTCTGTATGAGCTCTACAGGATTACTAAACTATATCCCCAGGTAAATTTCACTTTTGGTTGTTTGATATTTCTTAGGTTTGCTAGAGAACAAAAATAGTTATTACTCAAGATCGTTGCAAGTGCTAATATTATGTACCAATAGTATCACCGAAGATAAAAGGAAAACAATATGAAATTTTGTCTTTGGAACCTTTGCAGGTCGATATCTTTGCTCAGCTTAACAATGCAAGTGAAGCTTTTAGAACCTACATCAGAGATGGTCTAGCCCAGGTTTCTTTTATACCCCCAAAAAAAATAGTCCCTACTACCTTCTAGTAAAAGAGTATTGCATCTAAGTTGCATTTTTGGCACTTGGGCTTTTGCAGATGGAGAAGAATGTGGTTGCGGGGAGATTAACATCTGCAGTTCCTATGTCAACGCCTCCTCCAATAGCATCTGTTACTTCACCAAAGTTTGCACCCATGTCTCCTGTTCATGTAAAAACAATAAACACTAGGCCTGACAACAATAATGCATATGCAGAGGATGACGCTAATGGCACCGCTTCTCCCTTAAGAGTACAGGCTGACTTTTCTGCAGGTATTTCCCCAGTTAAATTATTTTTGTTAAAATTTCTGGGTCCTGGCTGATTAATTCTGTTAGAAGGACATGAAAGGGCTTGCTTGGAAAGATACTAAATGGAGGGACAAAAGCCAATCGAGTAGAACTTAAATGAAAGGGCTTTCACGGAATGGCTTCAAATGATGAACCCAAACCTGTTAAAACTGATCTACTTCACGAATGATGCTTTTACATGTCAAATTTCTGAATTTTCGAACTAATTTAGTATAAAAATCAAGCGGTTAAAAAAAGAAGGTTTATAAGTTAATTTAATGCGTTCAATTTTCATCATAAATTAGTTCAAAAATTTATAAATTTAACATGTGTAAACGCATAACTCGTGAATCAGACGAGTTTCAACAGTTTTAATTCGTCGTTTGAAGTCAATCCGATATATTTTAGAGCTAAGCTCTCCAAAGAGCTTGGTAGTCGATTTAAAAAAAAAGTGGAATACAAAATTGATAATTTTAATGCCGTATCTTGTATGACAAAATAGACTTATGTAAATGCATTATTAATCAGGTCAGACAGCTTCCGGTGTCCTTGCTCTTAGAGAGAGGATGAGAAGCATGCAAGCAGCAGCTGCTATGAGTAACATGGATGGTGTGGCTCGACTAACAGCCAATCTGAACATGAATGGCGGTGCGCATCATGTCACTGAACAGACCAATTCAGAAGTCCAAGTGCAACACTCGAGTGCCCCTCCCATGGATGAAAGGGCTCTCTCTGGACTACAAGCCCGGATGGAGCGGCTAAAAAGTAGCGGTGCTATGGATTCATTCTAGATCGTTTTAGTGCCCGAGTAGTTAATACTTTACCCTTTGCCTGTGTAATTCTTGTAAATGAGAGGGTCAAAGATTGTTTTTTTTTTCCACTTTGCATTTTCCTGCATGCATGTGCTTGAATGCATGAAGGTTTGCTTTAAGAGAAGCTATTATTTGTGTGGGTAGTGCATCTGGTGTCAGTTGTTTTGTTGTAGTTTTGAGAGTCGAATTGAGTGTAGCACAGAATAGATGACTATATTCCAGATGCTTGTTTGTAATTACCTGCAGTTAGAAATAGTATAGAGTTCTTGCTAACAAACTCATTTGTTGTTTATCGGACTAACTTGGAAACTTAATAATAATTTCGTTTCCTCTCTTTTACTCGAAAAAATTGAGCAACATCAGTATTTATAAGGTGATTTGTAGTGCGCGTGTACAGAAAAACAGCACAAGCAAAAATATGATTATACCATGACCAAAAAACGGGACATTGACAGAAAAACATCGGTATTTAATAAAAGGGAAAATTGGTTATTTGCTACTCCAAAACTTTCAAACTGTAAAAATGTCATCTCGAAATTTGAAATTGTAAAAATGTTACTTCAAACTTCATTAATTTGTAATTTTGTCACTCCAAATAATTAATGACTAAAATGCCCTCCTCTTCTTCTTCTCCTTTTATATTTGATTTCAAGCAGAATGAGTCGATGAGATGAGATTGAATGCTTTGCAAGAAGCTTCTGGTGGGAAGAGGATATCTGTCAATGATCTAGTTATTAAGGTCCTTTTAACTCTTTTTATTCCATTTATACTCAATAAGGTCATGTTTGGTTGTGGAGTAACTTTAATCCGGATTAAATTGCTTACTCCAAGTTAAGGTGGAGTAAGTTAATCATGTTTGGTTGGGTCATGCAACTTAAGCAACGGATTAATCTGTTGTCTAATGAAGAGAGAGAAAATAAAAAAATAGAACTAGTGTATGACAGTGGGCCCCATGACGTGGAGTAAGCTAATTCATCTGAAGAGGTGGAGTAACTTACTCCAGATTAATTTAAATCTTACTCCAACTTACTCCATCAATTTTACTCCATGTTTGGTAGATTAAGTGTGGAGTAAGAGAGTTAATCCACCTCTTACTCCACAACCAAACATGGCCTAATAGAACTGGTGTAGATTTTAGAATAGGCATGTTGTGCTGATTCAGCAAGGTGGATTCATTAGAATAATCAGTGAAGAAATTCCAAGAGTTAAGAAATTAGCAGTAAAATTAGGACTGCAAACTAATCAAACTCAAAAGAGCTGGACTAAGCTTTTAGTTTGATTGGTAATATTATCAAATCAAGCCAGCTTGAAATAAAACACTATTCTGAGCTGAGAATTTATCTTGAGTTTGATTCATTTAAACCAAGCTAGCTTGATTATTTATTTTGATAGTAGCTCACGGCTTTTTAATCTCATCTCATCGGCTCGTTCTGCTTGCACGTGAATCATCTATGGCTCGTTCTGCTTGAAATCAAAAATAAAAGGAGAAGAAGAGGAGGGCATTTTAGTCATTAATTATTTGGAGTGGCAAAATTACAAATTAATGAAGTTTGGAGTGGCATTTTTACAATTTCAAATTTCGAGATGACATTTTTACAATTTGAAGATTTTGGAGTGGCAAATAACCAATTTTTCCTTAATAAATAATTTCGTTCAATAAACGGGACATTAACCAAAAAAGCACAAGCAAAAATATGATTATACCATGTACAGATAGTAGCAGCAATGTACAGAGAAAAATTGAAAAAGAATGGGCAAAAAAAAAAAGGTAAACAATAATCCTTGGAGGAGAAACCTCGCCTCACAGTTTCCTTGGTATCTCCTGGGGGACACCGTATTAGGTACATAACTTTATTATGGTTACATGAATCACCTCAATTAACAATCAGTCCCTCAAAATTTTGATTGTGCAAATAGAAAATAAAAAAATGTCGCAGTTGGTCCTACAAAGAAGCATCTTTGTAATATCTCACAACAGCATCCTTTTCATGTCGGAGAAGTTTGATGCCAACTCAGTCAGAAACTTACCTGTGATCAAGAGAAATGTTGTCAACTATAATTTTCAAACCTTGCAACTTCTTTTGCCATAAATCAGACCTACTGGTCTCATGTCTATTGTCTCCTTAATCAGGTGCTTAAGATGAGAATTTTTGGTTTCACAAGGTACTTGTATCAAGGCAAATGTAATAAAGAACTTATCTGTATCAGTGTTTTCTTGAATTAAATTTTTATAGCTTACCTGATGTCTGTCCATCAAAGATGCGATGGTCAGCAGATAAGGTCAACTTCATCTTTGAAACAGCAACAGGCCGCTCAACTCCTGGATGGTAGAAAAAAAATGAGTTAAATAACTTGAATAAATTAGCAAAACTAAGGATGTAGTTAAAATAGTGCAGATACATACCATCACTGCCGATCACAGGCTCAACAATAGTATTACCTCTCCCTACAGCAAGTATGCCTGACTGCATGGTGAAATTTGGAAATAATTGATAGTAAGCAGGTAAAATAACTTGAATAATTAATACAATTGGAAACTAAGTAAAAGTAAATAAACAGTAGAACAGGAACCTGAGGAGGGTTAATGATAGCACAAAAGTGGTCCACAGGATACATCCCAAGATTTGAGATGCTGCATGATATCAAGGCCTTCAATAATATATGAAATCAACTGGGTATAATAAAAATGAAATTCAGAAATAGCATCAAGTCACCTGAAAGTGCCGCCTTGAAATTGATGTGGGGCAAGTTTCCCAGCCCGTGCCTTCTCAGCTAACTCCTTTACCTGAAAAAATGCAATTCCTTGTGCAGTTCTGACATGCTCAACAAAAATTTAATAAACTCGGATTGAAATAAACTGTAGTTAAGGGAAGAACATTATTGGTAATGTTGGAGGGTATGCCATCCAGATGTCGTAATAACAGATTAAGAGGGGGGAAACTAGTTCTATATATAGCAACGACATATGTGCATAAATAACTAGAAGCATAGTTTTGTACCTCTGATGATATTGTCGATAAAGATTTCTGGTCGGCATTGCGGATGATAGGAGTCATCAATCCCTTTTATAAAAAAAAAAAAAAATAAGCATTAACAAAGTAAGCAAAAAAAAAAAATCAAATCAAATTAGTAAACAAAGATAAAATCTAGATTTCTGAACCTTCTCAGTAGCAACAGCTATGGATATATCAACAGCATCACACGGGCTAGCCTCTCCCTTTTCTTCGTTCCAGTAAGCTATGCAATTCTCAAGGGGGATTAGAAATTGTCACAAACTATAGGATGTAATTCTATTTTTATGATTCAAATACATAAAGCAACCTCTGATTTATTCTCCAGAGAGAGAGAGAGAGAGAGAGAGAGCATACCATTAGCTTCGGGCACTTTTCTCAATGCAAGGGCAACAGCTTTTATGACGATATCATTTACAGAAACTTTCATATTGTGCTGCTCTGCATGTATTGAGTCATAACAACAATAAACTTCCATGAATTAAAACATGCACTTCAACACCACCATTGATTAAAAATTAAAAAAAAGAACGGGAATGAACATATATAGCACCTTTAAGTTCCTTTCTGAAAGCAAGGAGTGGATCCAAGATGACATCTGGCATCACAACAATTAATTTGATATTTCAGTTGCCATACAACTAAAAACACACTGAAAGTCTAAATGTCATCTTTTATATTGGCTTGTGAAATATCCAAGCACGTACCTTTAGACAAATAGAGATGTGGGGTGGTTTGCTTTGATTCTATCAAGCGCTTTGCGATGATCTTCGCAAAAAAAAATTAAAAAATTTGGTGCATCAGTTAGCCTAAAAATGTGATACAAGAACTTATTATGAGACAATAGGATTGAGAGATTTTTTCTTTTTTCTTTTTGCAGTAAGCAATTAATTACCTACTATTAATTAACTAAAATGAAGAAATAATATTTACAATGTGTTTGTTGGACAATTAGGATATAGAAATTGAAATTCAATAAAATTATAGCACAAAAAAAAAATCAAACTTCAGATTCTCTCAGATTAGGCTCAGTGAAACCCAAGATGTGCAATGTTAGTCAGTATGGAGAAATACAAGTATTGCATACCAGTATTTAGTCGGAACTCAGTAAATATTTTACCATTACATGCCAGGTTAATCCCCCATATTAACCCTTGTAGACCCAACTTTAAAAATGTCTAAAAATAATTTGCAAACCAGCCAAGATCTGTACATCAATTAGTCACAGAAAACCCTACCTTGCGGATCTGGCTGTTAGGTAGATCTTCATAAGTATTTAGTTTATCCTTGCTAGTTTGCACTGGACTTTCTTTTTTTACTACCACTTTTTCTTCGGAACGGTCGGATTTTTTAACAAAAGATCCAGATTTTACTGCAGCTAACACATCACCCTTCAAGAGAGTGCCACGTGGACCCGAGGCTTTAAGCAATGACTCTTCCAAGCCATGCTCTTTTATGAGCAGCTTGGCTGCTGGGCTTATCCTAGTGAATTTTGTTCCTTCATCAGTCTCTTTGTTAGCCTCTTTTTGATTCTGAGTCGTTTCCTTTGTTGTGGTCTCAGGCTTTGACTTGGTTTCTTGTGCTATATCAGCAGGGATCTTTCCAATATCCTCTGGATCTTCAACCTTCAAACAGGAAATATAAAAGTTAAACAATGGATATAAATAAAGTTCCAGGAAGGGACTAAAATTATTTGAGAATATTACAAGAAAGGTTAATTTGTACCATAATAGCAATAGGTTGTCCAACAAGAACGTCCTTAGAACCTTCTGGTGCCAATATCTTGGCCAAAAAACTGTGATGAAAAAAAAAATTGATAGAGAGAGCAGAAGAGTATATTTACTTGACATTTTATTAAGACTGGTGTTAAAACAAGAAATCGTGAAACTATAACAGTATTACCCCTCTTCAAGACATTCAAACTCCAGTGTTGCTTTGTCTGTTTCAATTTCACAAAGCACATCACCGACATCTATCTGAAAATAGAGCAATACTAATAAAAATAAATACTAACTCTAAACAATTTTGTAATTTCTAATTTTCCGATGGCAAGAAAATGTATGCCCAACCTTATCCCCCTCTTTCTTTCTCCATGTTGCAATGTTGCCTTGATTCTGATAACAGACATAGGCCAAGTTAGCTTATAGTATGAAGTAAGAACACAGCTCATCACAAGTACACCTTCTAAACAAAATAAGATGATGATTATTTTTTTTCACAATTTCAAAATCCTTTTACATACCATAGTTGGAGAAAGCGCTGGCATGCCTAGTACCATGTGTGGAGGGAGATCTGACAATTGCATGTTATTTAGATTTCCTTCAGAAATGGTGTCATGAGAAAAGTTATTATATCGCAATGAAGGTAACTTACCAGTAAATGCTTTCGCAGCCTCTTGTGTTGTTTCCTTTGAAGCAGTTTCTGGCTTTGACTCAGTTTCTTTGGGTATCTCGGTTGGGATATTTTTAATATCCTCTAAATCTTCGACCTTCAGAAATAGCATTAAGAAGTTGAGACAATGAGAAAAAAAAAGGACGGTTAATTTTTTTTTTTTAAATAATCAAATATAAGGACAAAAAGGTCATTTGTACTGTTATAGCAATGGGTTGTCCAACAAGCACATCCTTTGAACCTTCTGGTGCTAATATCTTTGCCAAATAACTACACATGAGGAAAAAAAAGGCAAATTAAATTTGTGCAATATGTATTGCCACATGTGCAAATAAAAAATATAGGAAAAAAATAAACAACAATACCCTTCTTCGAGGCTTTCAAACTCAAGCGTAGCCTTGTCTGTTTCTATTTCACATAACACATCACCAACTGCTATCTACAAAGCAATTCAAACAGTAATAAAAAAAAAACAAACATATAGATTAAATAAAATTAAATAGGAGAATCAAAAGTACAAAACATATCTAAAATGTTGGGACTTAAAGTAGAATTAGTGCTCCTCACCTTATCCCCTTCTTTCTTTTTCCACTTAGCAATGTTACCTTGATTCTGTTCATATCACAGACAGCCAAGTTAGCTTCTTAACATATTAGAATCCCATCAGAAAATGCAATTGCATTTCTTTTAGCTAAAATATAAATTATCTGTCATGTTTTTCACACATTCCAGTATGGTTGCTGATATTTAATAGAAGAAGTCAAATTAGGCCTCGATTTCCGCATTACATTCATTTAGGCCACTGAATTTTTTTGTTTGTTCAATTAGGCTCCTGTGATTTTGTTCACTCACTTGATAGCAAAGAATTGTACAATCAACTTCTCAAAATATATTGCTAATAGAATATGCACTTATGTGACTTAAAATACCAATGCTTGTTAACCTGGGCCAAAAAATAATCACATAAGTCAAAAGCCCTTAACCTAGGCACATTAGCCCTAACAAGCAATGAACGGTACACAGGTAAGGGGTCTTAGGAATACACCGAATTAGAACAGTACCGATTATTTTGGTGGCCTCTTGATTTTGTAGAATATGAACTTAAACTTCATGATGATTGTTTATGAATTTGGATTTTGAATGATTAATGCCTAAGTGTGATTTGGGCATGATATGACACCAAGTTAGGTATTTGATTCCTCCTTTTATACTGAGGATGTTCTTAGCATCTAATTTATTACTATCGATCTTGTACATCAAGAACTCTAAATATGTTGCTCGTGAAACAGACAAAGATCAACAATACAGACTTCTCATTTTGGGATTTGGATTTTGCTTATTAACACCTTAGCATAATTGGGGCATGATGCAGCACTAAATTGTAGGCTTTTAATTCATCCTCGTCAAAATGTACACTATGCCATCCTTAAAAGTAGGATGTTTCTAAGAGAGAACTAAAAGTTCTTTCCTCAAAGAGAGAGAGAGAGAGAGAGAGAGAGAGAGAGAGAGAGAACTAAAAGTTACCCACCATAGTTGGAGAGAGAGCTGGCATCCCAAGAACCATGTGTGGAGGGAGACCTGGAAAATTGCATATTTTCATTGGTCTTATTTTTTTAAGAAAACAAGACATTGTAATATTAAGAAGAATATTTAAAAAGAGGTAAATTACCAGTTGATGAAAAACAACGACTTTGAAGAAAAAACTGCATCAGAAAAATTAAATCAGATCCAACTAAGAAAAAGTGATTAGGACATGAAAAAATTATTATTATTTTTTTTTTTTGGAACAAACCAAATTCTTTCACTTACCTTGTATGCTGATAGGTCTGGTCCATTTACAGTGACAGATTCTAAAGGTCTGTCCCAAGGAAAACAAATCAAATTTCAAAATGTCAGCTCTTGGTATATAGTATGTTGGTGGGCTGGAGCAACTATGTGCAAGATTGGTGAGATAAAATGGAAATTAAGATAGAAGCATGCCTGATGGTAGTGCATCTAGTAATACCAATCAATGAATTCCTTCCACGAGACAGCCTACATGTTGCAGATTTATATAGGAATAAAGTAAGTGCAAGATGCTGCAATAAAGTCTGAATCATGATATTTAAACTATAGGAGACACAATATGGTGCCATGGTGTTGTCTCATTTTTCTTGTCCAAAATTCATCATAAATTTAAATCAAGTTCTACAGATAATCTGACTGGCCTTGAAATTTGTGCAATTTCCTTTGTCCTTTCAGTTTTCTTCAATGAATTATACCGAGAGTGTTTGTACCAAAAGTACCATGCTGTTGAATCTTCTATTGACAAATGAAAGTTTACCCCTCAGATTGGAGTTATAAATGCAATACTTAAAGAGAGAGGCTACTTGCTCCTAAACTATTGCAATTCTTTGTTCAGACAAGCATATATTTTTCAATTTACTATTTTTTCTTTGAACAGAAGTCCCGCTGAATCAACTAGAGACAACTATCATCGAAAGCTCTGAAAATCTGAGTGAGTTACCACTCCTCAAATACTTAGATAATCACGCTGGATGTATATATTCAGTGGCTATTTTAAAAAAGTTCATGAATCCAGGTTTAAAATGGATCACACCACAAACAAACAAAGAACATAATTTGACAAGAGCATAGGGATTCACCCGAGGAGAAGAGATCGTATATTCGCCATAGTACTTCAATTCACTCCGTCTCGTCAAAATCCAAAGCCTCCTTTACAGTTCAGCAATAGCTTATTTTAGCTTCCCAGACAAATCGCATTAAAAGAAAGCAAACAGGAAATTCCAAATGATAAAATTAGGTAGATCAATTGTATCGCGAGAGAGAGAGAGAGAGGCGAGGTCTGGGGGGTGGAGCTACCAACAAATGCAAGGCGATTCAACGGGCGATCGGAGCGGAGGAGAAGAGAAGGCAGAAGAGTTATACTGGAAAAAAAAAATGAACAATTCGTCGATTCGGATTATCGGATCCGAATCTCTCTCTTGTGAACCCGGTCAAGAGAAGAGCAATACCACTGACCCGTTACCACTACTATTCTCAACCGGATCCCAAAGTAACCCAATTTTTTAGTTTAGATCCGGACCATCCGATTCAAATCTGGACCAATCTGATCCGAGGTGGAGCGGCCACTTTAATCTGATGGCCCGATAAATCTGACGGTCCGGATTTAAACTAAAAAAATTGGGTTACTTTAGAAGATCCGAACTCCCCAAACTGACGGTTGCATAAAAGTCTGGAGTCCCGCATAGGGCGTAACGAGTTTTCAACGGGGTGAATCAAAATAAATTTGATGCCTATTGAACTGAAGGGTTCAAAAATACTTCGTGCTTTTTATGTCTTATCGTACATCTCACTTTTTAAAATTCTATCTGTTGACTAACCGCTCAATATTATATTTATATTAAAATATGTTGAGTAAAGCTAATATACACTTAAGTGTACCGTACTCCTAAATTTAGGCCGTTAGATTTCTTTAAAAGTCGTGTAGATTCTTTAAAAGTCGTGGTAGCACGACTTTTAAAGAAATCTAACGGCCTAAATTTAGGAGTACGGTACACTTAAGTGTATATTAGCTTTACTCAAATATGTTTGTAGATCAATTTTTAATATTTTATAAAAAAATATTCTTTTTTTAGATAGATACAAAATTATTGTTTTTGAATAGTCAAGAAATAATGATCTTGTACCTACTTTAAAAAATTGTAAAAAAATCAACATGAAAGGCACAAGACATTTGAACCCTTCTCAATTAAATTATAAGAGTTTGTTTTAAAATTTGTGTCAGATTAAAAAAAATAAGGCAAATTTCATTCTACATGGTAAAGTATTGCACATGGTCTGAACTCCAAACTGACAGGGACCTATAGTCAAATACTTACTTCATGATTAAATTGTCAAATCATGTATATTAAAATTTAATTAATTCTTTTAAGTATTTATATAATTCAACTTTCTTATAAAATAATAAATATATGCTTGTAGTGTAGTAATTAAAATTTTATTTTGTAATTGTAAAAATTTAAGTTCATGTTTCAAAAATTATATTACACATTGAGGAGGGATCCAATTACACCCTTTTTTTTTTACACATCTTGACATGAGTGAGGCTATGGTACTTCGGCTAGTGTACTATGGCTAGTGTACTACGGCTCAATATGGTACTTTTTAAAATCCTAACGGTCGATTCGAACCGTTCAATGTGATATCCATATGAATATGTACTTGCAAACTAAATTTTATATTTTTTTCGAATTTTTTTACTATTTTTTTAGATAGGTAGAATTTTGATGGTCTAGAATTTGTATAAAACACTGAAAATTCTACCTATCTAAAAAAATAGTAAAAAAATTCGAAAAAATATAAAATTTAGTTTGCAAGTACATATTCATATGGATATCACATTGAACGGTTCGGATCGATCGTTAGGATTTTAAAAAGTACCATATTGAGCCGTAGTACACTAGCCATAGTACACTAGCCGAAGTACCATAGCCTCACTCTCTTGACATTGTTTTTTTTATAGGCTAATTTTGCGATTTCAAAATCCAAATAGTCGATCCGAACCGTTCAACATGATCACCATATTAAAATGTGCTTGGAGATCAAATTTTACATTTTTTTTAATTTTTTTACTATTTATTAAGATGGTTACAAAATCACTGTTTTTCAATGGTCTGAAAACAACGATTTTGTAACCATTTTAATAAATAGTAAAAAATTCAAAAAATATAAAATTTGATCTCCAAGCACATTTTAATATATCCATCATGTTGAACGGTTTGGATCGACTATTTGGACTTCGAAAATGATAGATGTCAAAGTGTGTAAAAAAAAAGAGTGTAATCCGATCCCTCCTCTTATACATTTTACATTTCCACCTTAATATACATTTTCTAGTTTCACCCGGCAAACTGAAACCCAGTAACCCAAATCGAAGCAAATATATATCCGAATGGCTTTGGGCGTTGACCCAGAGATTATTAAACGTCATGCAAATTACAATTTGTTCTTCTATGTTCTTCGTCTCTTTGATAATATATATAATTTTAAAAAAGAAAACTTGTAGACTAGATAGAGGTCTGAACAAAACAATAGTGGATACAAAGGTGAGAATTTATATATATTAGAAACATGATTTAATATTAGTAAAGAACTATAATGACCATATTACCCTTAATTTCAAAATGCTTGACAATCCTAAATTGAGATCCTCCACCAGTAATCGTAATCAGATAAGAGACTAATAGATTATTTTCAATCTTCAAATTTTGAGTTTCAGGGGAGGTGATTTAAAGCAGCAAGATGTAATAGTTGTTCTTCATTTTGATGAAGGTGATACAATCCACTTTTTCGTCACAAAGAATAATTGATAGTGACATTCCGGCTGCTTGCAGATTAGAGAGAAGCACCAAATCCGTTATATAATTCTTATTATAATAGACAACTTCAACACCAGATTTGAGACTTTGAGTTATTTTCATAGCAAGACTTGTTCTTTTCTGTATTTCTGTTACCAAAATAACCAAACACAATTGCATGCACTGCCCAATCTTAAAAGATGGATACAAGTAAAAGAATAGCAACAAAAAGAGAAACATCAGCAGCACAAAGAGCATTCCAGATTTGGCAAGCCCATCTGAATAAATCTATTGAGGCATTATGAATATGAACTAAATTTTAGGTGTTGGGAAAATAGAAGGGGTACCCAGAATGACTTGTTTCCCGAGGATTCTCTCAGGGTCAGGTGGATTTTAAACAATAAAAGGCATTTTCCATTTCAGATGAGAGAGAATAAAACTCAATGTTAACATCACTAGTTATAACCACAAAAAGGAAGCTATGATGTACAAGTCCTCCAACTCGGGAGCTGCTGAGAAGAAAAAGTTACAAAAGACACTACTAGGCTCTTCTACTACCCATTACACCCAACAAAGTTGAGAATTCTATCCACTCTATTTACTGGAAAATACCAAGGCCAATGATGCTTTGTTGGCTTCTTCAAGGGCTTGCTTTAGGCGTTTACCTAGCTCACCCATTCTGCACCAGAAAGCAATAGCTATCGTAAGTTCAATGTTGTGTTCTCACTTCATGGAAGTTCATTATCTATGAAAAGTAGCACAATGCAAAAGCTGAAGTGAAAACCTGAAACCAACAGCTTGGCACTCCCCATAGATGCAAGGCATGTTAAATTCCAATTCAATCAAAAAAGTTCTACAACTGACAGACATCCTTTAAAAGAACAAAAAAGTATTAGCAAAAACACTAAAACACAAAATATATACTGCAAGAACTTGACCTTCAGGGCACATCTTAAAAGATAGAAAGGAAAATAAATGCAAAAGTCCTGACCTACATAATGCTTATCTAACAGATACAATAGTAGACTGAAGAACAGGTCTCTTCTCAATGCACTCATATTGGAGGACAAAACTTTCCTGCATAGTAACCATCAACTTAATTGTATAAAGAAAAAGGTTACAGTGACAATATATGGTAGCAGGGAAAAGCAAATTTGAGATCCAGGCTAAATTCCATTGTTCCAACTCAGGATTAGATATTCCTCTTTATTCCTTGTTTGTGCCAGCAAAGCTTTCAAATCACATCCCACTACAATTTTGCATTCCCAGGATTATAGTAATATTTGAAGGTATACTTAAAATTTTCTGGCAAACCTTGCGAATAGTATCCCAAATAGTTGGATCAAAACAAAAGTAGGAACCCCTTTCAAACAGTTGGGTCTTCACAACGGGCTCCACATTTGGTACTCTTGTCAGCCAGGCTCGCAAATCCCTGTGGTAAAACCACCCTCTGTTGTACCTGAAAACCAATGCAACATATGAACTATAGCAAAAACACTTAATACTTTCTTGAAGAAGAAAACACTTGACAGCTTTTTTTAAACAAAGCAACAACCGATTGACAAAGGCCTACTAACAAGTAACATTTGTTAACACAAAATCCGTCAGGTCTATTACTGCTGTGTACTAGCAGAATGTAGTATACAGGCCAAGACTGCAAATCTGCAATACTTTGGGAAATATGAGAAGAATTGAACATATGACTATACAGTACAAAGCCTGTAAGGTACATTATCCCCGTTGAATAAGTGTGTATATTATCCATTGAATAAGTGTATGTATGTGTGCATGTCGGAGGCCATGGGTACCTTACAAGGAGAGTTCAGTCTAATTAACAAAGAGTAAAATAGAGATGATGCCCTGATGCTTACAATTCGTTAGCAGCATATAGCTGAGCTTCATCTTTTGGCATGCTGAAAGAGGGACAGAAAACAAAGGAAAGAAATTAGAACAACAGGAATATGTCATAAATGATAACTACAGTGGTAAACTGACAAGTGAATATAATAGTTACCTATAAAAGATGTAAAATAGTGTCACTGATTGGAACTTCGTAAAGTGTATTGTCTGCATATAGAAAATCAGAATTCTATGAATAAATACCAAGATCATAAAGAGAGTGCATTGGTTAATTTTATTTTCAGAAACTCCGATGACTTTCAGTGTTACAAAACTAATCTTCATTTACCCTAAACAGCATTAATTTGGGAAAGATAACTAACTGCTCAAGAGGCTGAACCGCTAAAAGCAGTTTGACATTTTTCTAAACATCCTGCTTTTAACTTTTAGGCACACATACTATAAGTAATTGAATTCTTCAAGTGTTGAAATTACTGGAAAAATAATAAAGCTTACTTGAAGAGGAGGTGGTTGTTCGGCACAATAACAGCTAGGGATGTGAAACTCAGGCTCACCCTTAGCAGTATCAGTTGACCAGGGAGAACCAAAATTCTTGTAAAGACTTTCATTAGAGTTCAGGTTCAGACCCAGAGTGGTGAGATCTATGCCGAGTGCAAGTGTTGCGAGATCTGGTTCATTCCCCCTTATAAGAGGTAAGAGACCTAGCAAGCAGTGCGGATCTTGAGGCGAACTGGGGCCTTGAATTGATTTCAGACTCTGGTCTCGGTATGATTGGCCCATGGCAGAAGACATCTGTTGCAACCTGAAGGGAGATTGGTTGCTCTGTGGCTGCTGGTACTGCTGTATCAGTTGCTCGTAGCTGCCTATGGATGAAGTTGGGTTGCTTAGTGGTCTCAGCCCCATATTTTGACTAGATTGGACCTGCAAATGAGAGGAACAAAAGAATACAAAATTAGATGGACAATAATAATAATATCAGCATTCAGCATATCAATGGCAAAAATTTCCTATAATTCATCAACACGTTTTGTTGATCAATTATTGGATCCTTTTGCCAGTACATTATTCAATCTACCAATTACTTTTGCAATTTTTGTCATTAAACAATCTAATTATCATAACTCATAATTTTCAAACTTGCAACAACAGAAATTTGTTACCTGAGAGTGATATGTGCCATGTTGAGAAGAAAAGAGGTCCGAATTATGCATATGAATTAGGTCTTGATTGTTTGCTGCTGTGAAGGAGATGCCACTATTACTTACTGCATTGGCACCCTGTTGGTGCTGCTGCCGGGTCGTCGTGTAATTCCCTCCCATGTTGAAATTAGCAGTAGAAGTTCTCGGCATCTACACAATCATTATGAACCTCATTTGCCACCCTTTCTTTAAGAACATACTACTTGCCTTTCATTGCTTTAGTACAGAACATCCAAAAATAATCTATTTGTGTGTTTAAAAAATTCTAAATATTTCATAATCTTTGTTTTTGAAAATTTCCACTGGAATTTCCATGATAAGAATTAATTGCCTATTTAATTTCTCCTAAATATAAACTACTTAATTCCTCATAATTAGGTCGGGTAGGGTTGTATTTAATTATAGAGAAAGCAGATTTTTGTCCAAATTAAACAAAGAATTTGAGATGTTAAACAATTTAAAGCGCCAAAGAAAAGCATGTAAGGGTAGATCCATTAAGGAGTTCTGCACTAAACCAATGCCCTGATCAAAATGATGCAAGGAAATAAGCTTTCTGTGTTTATTTTCATTTTTCCTTTCACCACAACAGAAGTTGAAACTCACAGAGTAGTGTTGAGCTTGCATCATCGACACATTGTCATGAAGTTGTTCTTTGTGATGCAAATCCATGGAATAATCGGCACTTGTTCCTGCTTTTTGGAAAAAAAAATTCAAGTTGAAAAAATAAAATAAAACAGAACAACAAAACATAAAACTAATTAGAGCAGGAGCAACATTCACAGGTCACAATCAGTTCTAGAACAGGTGAGGGATCTCGCCTCTCTAAAAGAGATGCATTTTAATTCCCGCAAGAGGCATCCAAAGAATGCCAGGGTTAATGGGGCCCTTATTTCAAAAGAAAAAAAAGAGCAACGAGAAAAGTTAATCAAAGATCTCCTTTCTAAATGTTGCATTACAATACTGGACTAACATTTAGAAATCAGAAAACATAATTTTACTTTAAAAATAAGTTAAAACTAGGTACCTTTATATCCAGGTAAAGCAGGAAAATCTTCATTTTGGATGCTAAACTCTTGGTTTTGCTGGACTATTGAACTAACACCAACACCTTGCTTTCTTATATTACCTAAAATTATTACCAAGAATAAGTTGAAATCTGCAACAAAAGACAGACCACAAGTACAGGTTGAAAAAAATAATCAATTACCAAATTGCCCTTGAGGTCCGCCTGCAGAACTGGGACGGCCAGTCAACTGAGGAAAATCATTAATGTCAAAGGGAGATGTATCACTGGAATTTACATCGTGTAGCATTCCAACTGAACTTAAAGCACTATTCCCTCCTTGTACTTGGTTTTGTGATAATGTTCCACCTGATGAGCCATAAGAACTTCCAAGCATACCAATCAACTGTGGACCACCTAATTAATTTTGTAGCAAAACTTAGTGAAGTATGTTGCAGCATCTTCAACAGAGGATGCAGTAATCAATTACAGCAATTTCAAATAGTTAATGTTTTACTCCAGTAATGGCAAAAGAATGTATTCCATACTATCAAGATGCACCATTACTAGTGCTATCAACTCAATTCAAAATTTAATCTATCAGAGTTAGATTCTAATTGCGTCCATAGCCAATGGTTTAAAAAAAAAAACTGCCTATCCATATAGAAGGCCCACAAAATATATTACCTTGTGGAAGCATACCACTCATGAGTCGGTTTGATCCTTGTACATTAAGGTTGCCACTCCCAGCATTAGCAGTTAGATTCATGCGAGATGTGATGCCAGGTACATTTACGCCTCCTGATGTTATTGTTCTTCCCATACCAGCACTGCCAGTCCCCACCATATTACCAACTGAGCTATTGATACGCGGGCCCATGTTGCCCAGTACTGTATTTACCGTCATGCCTCCTGGTACACTACTCCTATTGCCTCCAGTCCCCATGTTGTTAGACATACCAGGCATTGATCCACCAATTGCATTTGACCCGCTGCTGAAAGCAGGGTTTGCACCAATATTTAGGCCTCCTCTGTTTGCTACACCAGTATGCCCATGCGGTATCTGGAAGAAATAATGTCGGTAGGAATAAATAACACCTTAATAAATGTTCATTTTATGTGTCAGAAAGCAAATCTTACTGAAGGTTGATGATTTGGACAAAGTTTCAGAAAAAATTTAGATATAAGAAATACAGGATAATTACTTCTTTGGTTGTAAATGAGTTGTGTCAAAATCATCATAAGAAATTATGAAGTGAGGAAAGATATTTTATGAAAATAGATTGACAGCGTAAACGCAACATTCACTTGAAATTCAGCAAGTCAGAATCCAATATACCTTTTTTGGTGGGAATCCAATAGAACAGAAATGGGAAAGTAGTAAAGGTTTGTTGCTAACCTGAGACATGGCAACGGGAAGATTGTTTGAAGTGAATCGGCCAGTAGAAATGCTTCCACCAGGTTGTTGAACACCCGAGGATGGGATACCACTCATTGCCGCATTCCTTGGTGTCATCGATCCAGCCATATTTGGAAGATTGAAATTTCCATGAATGTTATGCAGACCTTGCACATTTCAGAAAAAATACAACACTGGTCAACGGTTTTGCATTGTTAGTAGCACCATCTCCAGGTTGGTATGGACAAAAGGAAGATATCAAACAGTATCAAGAAGAAAAAGAAGAAGAAGAGGAAGAGGTTGAGGAAAGTTTTGTTTTTAGGCAATATGTTGGGCAATTATGGACATGCACATCACAATACAGCTTTCTCGGAAAATTGAGAAAATTGTCTGTGAAAAATTGGGACAAAAATGCTTCACAGACAATTTTTATGGTAGAGTAAATGCAAAAGGTTGTTGAAATCTACTTGGCAACAGAACAGATGGACACAACTACAAATTAACACAGAAAATGCCTACAGCTTACTATGTAAACAGTTTCACCACACCAATATGTGGGATCATGAGGTGTGTTTCTGTAAATTTTTCTTAGATAAAAATAACTTATTCTTCTCACCAGAGTGATGGAAGCTAGGAACGTTTGCAGCTTGTGCTGAAAAAGATGCAGTGTAGGGCCTTCCTGTTGAATCCGGAATATTGGAAGTGGCCCCATTAAGGTTTGTCTGCGTAACCAGCTTCATGTTAGGCTTTTTTACGTGGATAAAAAGGATAGACATACGAAAATGGCCATCAAATACTTCACAAGTTAAAAAGAAGGCATGCTTCTCAAAGATTAAAACAATTAGTTTTAAATTATGAAACTTGATCAACGGAATGCCTTAAGCTTGATGCTGGATTCATGAACGATGTTGAATTTGTAATAAAACTGAATTCAGTTCAAATAAACACTTCAATTAAAATGTAATATGAAACTACTAAACCTTGACCAATTAGAATTAGCATCATGTGTTATGAATCGCTTTTCTCCATTGTCTTTTCATTTTAATAACCAAAAGAGGAGACAAGAGAGTTCAAATACGCATGAAAATGACAAACATCTATGCAACTTAGAGGAGAAATATTGACTGAGAAGTTGGAAAAGTACATTGAGAAGCCCTGACATATTGTAGACGACAAAGAAATCTTAACCAGAAACTAACAATGACAAACAAAATATCTCCAACAAGACAACATGCCTTCTTAATTCTTCTCAATCTGGAAAAAAAAAGAGAAAAGGAATTAATTGACAAATTCAGAGTTGTAATGGTAAAACAAAGATTACCAAAGTCTAATATAATATAAAATAATCCTGTAATCCTCTTTTGTTACGGAACTGACTGAAGCACAGCACAAAATGCTTAGGTTAAGAAAGACTCCAAATTGAGTTCCATTAGTAAAACTGCTTCTATGACAAAGTAACATATTCAATGCTACACCGCTTTCTGCAATGAAGTACACAAATCTGGTTCTTCCACTGTATACTTACTTTCAGTGAATATTCAGATTTCTCATCAGCCACGTAACTTGGGAAAATATGCAACCAATGAAGAAAAGCTATGGCTTTTCGTAGTTCTGAAATAGAAATTGTAAATTCCAATAGAAGGATAAACTACAATAAAAAGTACATAATAAATAATCTTCACTCAGTAACACGAGATGGCAAATTTAGGTCAACACAGTAAGCAAATCAGGAGTATTTAGTAACATAGAGCACAAAAAACAGTGTACTGCTTCAGACTGCAGAAATAGCTTGCGAGGTGAACAAACTAAACTCGAACAATGGCGATTCTCACTCAGAAGTGCCAGACAACAACGATCTAAACAGTACCATAGATAAGAATGTTTAAATTCTGATTCGTGAATAGATCTTTTCTGGATCGAACCCTAGTTCGCCAGGAACAAAACCTCGAAGTAGAGAGAGAAAGAGAGAGGAAGGGATAAAAAGAGAAACATACCTGATAGAATCGTTGCTCAAATCCGAAAGATGTCGCTGTCGAATCGAGTGGGGGCAAAAGAGACGCTAGTGGTTTCGTCAGTTCGTGGGGCGACGAGGAAAGGAAGAGAAGGGGGAGAAAGAAACGGAGGAATGGGTGAGGGGGGAAGAAATGTTTATAGAATTAGGGCTGTGATTTTCAGTTTCTCTAGGGGTTCTTTTGCCTTTTTTCTATGGACGACCGCGAGGTTTAACAGAGTAGTTTTGGCTTCATGCAGATCACGACCGCGAGGTCTAAAACAACGCTGTATATGATTTGTGCTCTGTATGAAGTCTGAACTGCTCTGTTAAATTATTTACCCATAGTGGACTCCGAACTATTTTGTCCTCTCCGCTTCCAAGTTCCAACTACAAGCTCTATCTAAAGCAGTAAATCAACATATTCCTCGTTTATTTTACACAAATATTGCAAGACAAATAAAACAATAAATATGAAACAATTCCTTAGTGTACTTTTTTGTTTTTACAAATTACAATGATTCAAATTGTTTACCGTCGCAGACACCAAATAGGCAGGAGATATGGGCCTAACCGTGAAATAGGTAATAGTTGAAAATCTTGATGTTGCATGGTATTTATATTAAAATTAGAACCAGGATGTGATGTGCTTACCAAATTTTTTGATAAACATAACTCTATAATCTATCGGATTCACTTCAAACGAGATGAATTCAAACCGTTGAAACCGATATACTTCACGAGTGATGTGCGTACATGCAAAATTTTGAATTTTTTGAATTCATTTAGTCTAAAGTCAAGTGGTCAAAATTGATGAAAAATGAATGATCTCCAAATTGAAGTTTTAGAAGTTATATTTTAATGCATTCATTTTTCATCAATTTTGACCGCTTGACTTTGTACTAAATAAATCTGAAACATTCAAAATTTTGCATGTACGCACATCACTTGTGAAGTACATTGGTTTCAACAGTTTGGATTCATCTTGTTTGAAGTGAATAGGATAGATTATGTATGCTCACCAAAGAGTTTGGTGAGCACATCACACCCTAGTTCTACTCTTATAGATTTGAGGTATTGATACTTATCATTTGATACAAAAAGGAACTTTATACTTATTTTCTGCCACGTTTGTAAATTTTACAAATCACAAAAGCCAAATTCACAAAAAGAAAGCATACAACAATTATCGTGATCTCGAAATTTACCTAACAATAAACTTGATATGCTGGTAAGGACAAAACAAGATTTAAAAAAAATATGACTTCAATATATCTATATTAAAGAGTAAAAGATACACACCATTATATCTTCTTATTCTTTGTTAAACAGACAAACTTCTATTTTTTTTTTAGTTCCAAAAAAAAAAATATAATATTTAACTTGATATGCTCAAAATATTTTGGTTTGTTAATCTCTTGTGATTGTAAAAACTTAAAAGTATAGTAATTTTGTGCTTCCGTAGTTTTCTCTAATGAAAATTTATACATAAAATTTTTGTATCTCTCTTTTATTTTCTTGTGCTCGGTTATTTGTTGCGGTTGTTTCTTGTGTGTTTCATATTTCTCCATTCAAATGGGTATTAGTGTGTGCCCGCAACATGTTTGACAAAACTACTACTCCTTTCACAGCTACTTTGCAACGACATAGTAACATTAAGCAACTTCAAGGTTCATTTGCAGAAAAAAAAAGGATATGTTGTAATTAAATATAGTGATTATTTCTTACCGGACATCACAAGGGGTTTTGAGTGAGACACCATATACGTTGTAGAAACTGATAATATCTAGCAATTGAGCGTTGTAAGTAATTTGGGGTACGTTTGGATAAGAGTTAGAATAGCTAGAATAGCAAAATTTTAAAATAGTAAATGAGAATAGAGAAAAAATAGTAATTTTCATATTAGTGTGAAAATGGTGCTGTTCGGATTAGTAAAATGTTGTTTGGATTGTATATGTGAAATAGTAAATAGTTGTAACCAATAAAGAATAGTGTTAACAAGATACTAAATTAAGAGGAAAGATAGGCAAGTGGGATCTCAAATATATTGTCATGATGTGGAGATAGCGAAAAGTGGTATCAAATTTGTAATTTCGGGACTGTATTGGCGGAAATTCAAAAAAGAAGCATTTTTTTTTTCTCATTTCATATTTCCAAATAGTAGCTATTCCAACATTTACAAGGAATAGAGAATAGCAGCTATTCTAGCTATTCTGAATAGCAAAAATATTGTTTGGATGCACATTGTCTATTCCGAATAGCTTCTATTCTAAAATAGCCTCTGTTCTTGTGTCATCCAAGCATAGCCTTGTGGGTTTGAGGGATAAAAATTTGTGTTATGCCGTGATTAGTCACGCTGTGATTTAAGTCACGTGTTGTACTTAGAGGTGCTACTTTTATCTGATTATCCGGATCCGATTCGGAATCGAATCGGAATTGACAGATCCGATTAATTTGGATATGGTATGGTTTAAAAAATATAACCAGTTAAATTATGGACACAGTTACAAAATTAATAATTTAATATCCGATTCGGATTTAAACCGGAACCGATATTGTAATGGATAGGATGTGAATTTGATTTAATTATCCGACCCATAACTGAACCCAACCCGATACCCATATAAATACCCGATAAAATGATAATACTATTTTCTATAATTATTTAATATAAAAAATATATTAATAACTAAGAAAAGACTATCATTTGTAGTATTTTTTAAGAAATAAATCATAATATATATCATATCTAGATTAATAATTAATTCTTTCATTTGTTTTAAATCAAATGTCACCCCATTCACATTTTGTCTATTAATTTCTTGAATGAAAATTATTGCTCTCTTCGCACATATTATTGAAATCAAATGTCATGTTCACGGTTCACATTTTGCCTATATATTTTCGAAGCTAATTAATTCTTTTTTTTTTATCTCTTTGTCTACCATATATCTGCCTTTCTGCACAGGTCATTGAAATTTATAGCTCTCTTTGCTGATTGAAATAAATTAGTATTAGTATTCCATTCATTGATTTTGGAACCATAGAAAAGGAGATCACCGTTTCCAATATTTTAATTTTAAGATATTATATCTCTCCTTCAATATTTTACTTTTCAAAATGCTTTTGAATTGTGACATGTAGCCATCCGGATTTGGACTCGATAATCCACAAACAAGTTATGGGTATCTATCTATCCGGAATCAAAAGACCGAACCCGAAACATCTATGGATAGATAGGTATCCGGATTCAGACCCAACCCGATTTAAAACTAATAAGTATATGGATCGAAATTCGGACTCAAATATTTTTAAAGTACGGGGCCAAATATGATAGTATCCGAACCCTACCCGACCCGATAGCACATCTAGTTGTTATGTGATCGAGTTAAGTTTTCACGTATCGTGCCATGATCAAAATTACGAAAATAGTCACGATACGTTAGTCACGTAATGACTTGGTCACACTGTGACCAAACTTGGCACTGTTGGTCACATGCAATCACGCTGGAAAATATACTGAATATTCCATGGTTTAGAATGTAGCAGGAAGTATATTATAATTATTTTCTGAATATGTAGATCTCTAACTTTGTAAAAAAGCAATAAAATTTATATAGCTCAGTGGTACATCGTCAGACTTGTAAACTGAACCTCAATAAGTTTGATTCTTTTTTGGAGCAATTTTTGTTTCTCTTATTTCCCACGATGGACTAGGCTGGAAAGGCACAGATATGAATTATGGAGGAAATATCGACAGATAGGTCGGACATTTATTTTTAGGTCTATTATGTTGAATCAGACAAGTCAGGTATGATATTTTAACAAGCAGGTTAGATATAATAATGTTTTGACAAATAAATCAGATATAGATACAGGCTTAATATATTATCTACTGCAGGTAAGGATCATTGTTTGAGCTTTGAGATTCATGCAGAACGTATTTGAACAGTTGAGATTTTTGCAAAAAGTCACACAAAATATGAGATATCTCAGAGAATGCGAATTCTACTAGCAATTTTTTTTATTACAGTCTGTCCGTAGGTAATACACATCACTTTCCTGCTCCAAGAAGAAATCGAACTCAGATTCTCCGGTAAGAGAAACCGGAAGCAAATCTGCTGCGATTCCAATTCCAACCATTCATTTATTGAAATTCAGGAATCTCAACAGAAGTTAGTTTTTGTGCACAAATCTCGAAATACATGAACGGTTGGGATTGGAATCGCAGCAGATTTATTTTCAGAGAAACCTAATGCCATTACCATCTGCCCTACGTGACGGTACTAGCAACTTTTTTTTTTAGCACGAACTGATCGATTACATTAGAGATGTGGGAATCAGAGTAGGTCCGATGCCCATCGGACCTACCTTGGTTCGATGGGTGTGATGACCTTTCGATCTGCATCAAGATTCGTGTGCTCTGTATCAAAATCCGTGCAAGTCTGTATCAATTTCCGTGCACATAGATCTTAATGCTAATCGTACGGTCCTAGAGCTAATTGAACCTAAATGTAGGTCCGATGCCCATCGGACCTACTCCTATCTCGTTACAACGTGTTATGATCTATCTAATAAATTAATGTGACAGATTAGAAATGTGTGAGATTAGAATCAATTATAAAAAAATTAATATATTTTGCATAGTTTGTCATCTCGCTTTTCTATAGAAAAACCAACTATTTTTCAATCATTTGTTGAGTTGTTCAACTGATTAAAATACACTATTTTTTTAGTTTATATCAGTGTTCTAAATAGCGCGTTATAGCGGCGCTATAACATTTTTTGACCCCAAACGCTACGCTATGACATCAAAATGCGCTATTTGCGCTACGGCCGCTACAGCGCTATAGCGGTCCGCTATTTGCGCTATTTGCACTATATAATATGGGTTTTTTTTTTAAAGCAATTTATATGGGTTTTAAATAAAGATAAAAAAAATCTCAAACCGAAATTGAATTTGTTGCTACTTGCTACAGATAAATCAATTTGAAATTGGGAATATAAATTGAAATTTGAATAGAAAAAAGTCCAAACCGAAATTAAAATTTGAATAGAAAAAAAAATAGATTATGTCATGAATCATGATACTTAAGATATTTTTAATAAGAAAAATCAATAGTTTATGATATTACTATGGATATTTTGAACCGCAATTTGGACTTTGTATGGGTTCAATATGAATATTATAATTTCTTAATTACTTTGGTGTTATTTATTATTCTATAAGACTTTAGATAATGTTGATATTTAGTACAAATATTGAATATATGAAATGTAAAAAAAAAAACGTTATTTGGAATAACTTCCGCTATAGCGACGCTATTCGCTATAGTTTTTTTTTTAGCCTTCCCGGTACAACGCTATAAATGCTATTTAGAACCTTGATTTATATCAATCAGTCTTAAATTCACCATACCATCAAGTGCAAATATGTTGTAGGCGTATCTGAAGGTCGATTGAAACCTTTTTTATAAGATAAAAAATGGAATTCAAGCTCTCAACTTTAAATATTAATTCGGGATCCTCCAGTCGAATTTTCGATTGCAACCTATTTACCCGATATAAAGGACAATTGATTCCAAGTTTATAAGATCCTCTCATTTTTTTACACAGTAACAGACCCACTCTGAGTTTTAGAAACATGAGTTTGCTTCACTGAGTGAGTCTATGGTACTATGTATAAATTTCAGTGCTGGAGTTTAAATAGTTGAGAATGACAATATTTATACTAGTAGGAAAAATTTCAGTGCTGGAGTTTTTGCGGTCCTCCGACAAGTTATTTTGACAGTATATTAGTGCGGATACTATTATTCACTTGACTTTTCACTGAATTAATTAAATTTTTTATAAATTTGATATTTTAACACATGAAGTAAATCAGTTTCAACGGTTTAAATACATTGTTTAAAATTAATCCGATTGGTTTGAAGCAAGGTTCTAAATAGCGTTTATAGCGTCGTAGCGGGAAGGCTAAAAAAAAAGCTATAGCGAATAGCGTCGCTATAGCGGAAGCTATTCCAAATAGCGTTTTTTTTTTTTACATTTCGTATATTCAATATTTGTACTAAATATCAACATTATCTAAGGTCTCATAGAACAATAAATAACTCCAAAGTAATTAAGAAATTATAATATTCATATTGAACCCGTACAAAGTCCAAATTGCGGTTCAAAATATCCATAGTAATATCATAAACTATCGATTTTTTCTATGAAAAATATCTTAAGTATCATGATTCATGACATAATCTATTTTTTTTTTTCTATTCAAATTTTAATTCCGGTTTGGACTTTTTTTCTATTCAAATTTCAATTTCTATTCCCAATTTCAAATTGATTTATTTGTAGCAAGTAGCAACAAATTCAATTTCGGTTTGAGATTTTTTTTATCTTAATTTAAAACCCATATAAATTGCTTAAAAATAAAAAATAAAAAAAAACTCATATTGTATAGCGCAAATAGCGCTGTAGCGGACCGCTATAGCGTTGTAGCGGCCGCTATAGCGGCCGTAGCGCAAATAGCGCATTTTGATGTCGTAGCGTAGCGTTTGGGGTCCAAAAATGCTATAGCGGCGCTATTTAGAACACTGGTTTGAAGTCAAGCTTACAAAAAAAAAAAAATGGTGAGCTTAAAAATGCTCTAATTCTACTCCTTGACTTGTATATCTGACAATTAAAGTTTATGTGTGTGTGTTCATAAAACTATCGAATATGCGGTCTAAAATTTGAAACCCGCTAGTTAATACAAAAAATACGTACCAAGCTCGGTGCAAAAAAATATCATTAACTCGATACAATCGAATATGATTTGAATCCAAATAGATCCAATTTGAAAAGATTAGTCGTGTCCTTGTGGAATTTAAGGATGCTGCAATTAAATTAATTGAGATATGCATCGGTTATTGCAGATAGATAAAATTTCAGGCTAAATTTGTTCGTACGTCGGAATAAGTAACTTTTTTAAAAAAGAGTTAATTTCTTGTGTGTCCTTCAACTCTTGCTTATTTTCTTATTTACCCTTCAAAACTTCAATTAATATATCATACACTAATTTGAAATTTCCTAGTGCATTTTGTAAATTGATAGAAGAGAGCAAAATGTTAGAAAGAACAAGTTGGAAGAAGAAGGCTTAGCCCAATACCCACCCTCTCTCTCTCTGTTTTTTTTATAAAATCTTAACAGGCGGCTGCTAAGGTTGATATATTATTAAAATTGTAAAAACGTTCTTACATCATGTGCACAGTGCACAGCCTTTTACTGGTAATACATCAATGGCTCTCAATTTCCTTTTCTATTCGGAAATGGTTTCCGTGAAGGGTTCAATGGGCCAAAGCCCATATTTGATTTAGGCTTCACGTATCAACACTATTGTGGTGGGGATCCATTGATAATGAATGGATTTAGACCTAAATGGTTAAATGAGTCGAAATTTTGATCGAAAGGCTCAGTTTCACAATTTTAGACCTAAATGAGTCTCGGTTTATTTATAATCATTATGCTAACTTGCAAAATGGAGAGGTATTTCTATCTGATTTTGGGTACTACCAAGGCAAACCCAACTTGAAATTTTCATAACTTAACTGTTTAGATTGGTTACCAGACTTGAGAAGCATAACTTACCTGTTTGGGTTGATTACCAGACTTGAGAAACTGATGACATAAATTTCAATGATACCAAGGCAAATTCACCTTTTTGTTTACTGTACAGGGTACGTTTGGATGAGAGTTAGAATAGCTAGAATAGTGAAATTTTAGAATAGTAAATGAGAATAGAGAAAAAATAGTGATTTTCATATTAGTGTGAAAATGATGCTATTCGGATTAGTAAAAATGTTGTTTGGATTGTATATGTGGAATAGTAAATAGCTGTAACTAATAAATAATAGTGTTAACAAGATGCTAATTAAGAGGAAAGATAGGCAAGTGGAGTCTCAAATGAATTGTTACGACGTGGAGATAATGGAAAGCTGTATCAAATTTGTTATTTCGGAATTGTGTTGGCGGAAATCCAAAAAGAAAATATTTTTTCTCTCATTTCAGATTTCTAAATAACAAAAATGTTGTTTGGATGCACATTGCTATTCCAAATAGCTTATATTCTAGAATAGTCTCTATTCTTGTGTCATCCAAACATAGCCTAGATGAATTAACTGTGATCATTTTATGCATTGTTACACATATTTGGGGCCAGATTGAAAAATATAAGGTGGGCTGGTACTACTGTATAATGTCTAGTGTTTTTAAATAGAAGGGACCGCATATTGAGCGGGTTTCTTACTGAGTTTTGAGTATATGCACGAATATTCCCCTTACCCTAATCCATGTGGCGTCTCCTGCTAAAATTCTTCTTTTCCTTTTGTTCTTATTGGGCTACATAAGTACATAACCCACACCGACATTTTTATTTTTATCCCAAAAAAAAATATTTTAATATAAATAACCAAGTTTTAAAAAAAATTAAATTTATACCCAAACCGCAAATATTATTTACGGTTTGAATTCTTTATTCAAACCGCAAATATTATTTGCGGTTTGAATAAAGAATTCAAACCGTAAATAATATTTGCGGTTTGAAATTTTTTTTTTTTTTTTTTTTTTTTAAATCGTTTTTTTTGGCTATAAAAGAGAGTTAGCATCAGAAGCTAGAAAGAGAGAGAAAGAGAGAGAAAAGAGAGAAAGAGAGAAAGAAGAAGAAAGAGAGGAAGAGAGGAAGAGAGGAAGAGAGAAAGAAGAAGAAGGAAGAGGAAGAGGAGGAAGAAGGAGAAGTCTGCTGAATCAGGTAATTTTTTTTGTAACTTTTCACATACGTTCATTACTGTTCACATACGTATTTACTGTTCACATACGTATGTACTGTTCATTACTGTTCACGTACGTATGTACTGTACATTACTGTTCACGTACGTATTTACTGTACATTACTGTTCACGTACGTATTTACTGTTCATTACTGTTCACATACGTATTTATTGTACATTACTGTTCACATACGTATTTACTGTACATGACTGTTCACCTACGTATTTACTGTACATTACTGTTCACATACGTATTTACTGTTCATTAATGTATTTACTGTACATTACTGTTCATATACGTACTGTTCATTACTGTTCATATACATATTTACTGTTCATTACTGTATTTACTGTTCATTACTGTTCATATATGAATGTACTGTTCATTTACGTATCTACTGTTCATGTACCATTCATATACGTATTTGCTGATCATGTACGTATCTACTATTCAAGTTCATATATGACTATTTACAACTGTTCACGATTGAAATCAGTAAACTGACAAAATATTTACCATTTTACAAATGTAGTTTACTGGCCATGCCTATTGGAATTTCAATACATTTTGGAGGGAAATTCATTTTTGACCAGAATGGAGCACGTTACTCCAAACCTCCAGTAAATACGTATTGGGTTGATGAAAATTTATCATTCGAGCAGTTGCAATCGCTTATTTATGGAGCGAGCGGCTACAATAGAAATCGCTGGAAATTGGAAATAATAGCCCGAGTAGTCCACGCAGGAAAGTATGTCTTACTCGCATTAGGAGATGACGGGGCATTGAGAGGCCTGATCGCGCAGGTTTTGATGTCTGGCGAATCATTATTGGAAGTTTTTGCATGCAGAATTCGCGGAGAGTCAAGGGCCGGAAGTTCAGGCCAAAATTCGGTTGCAGAAATGGATCAAGCAAATAATGAACCATACACTCCTTTTATCACAATGCCTGTACTAGATCCGGAACCAGAAATATACAGTAATGCACCCCAATCTCCACCTTTTGTCCCACCACGAGTACAATCTCCACCTTTTATCCCACCTATATCCGTGTATGAAGGTCATTCATCCTTACCTGGGCCTGAACCAAATCCTCACCCCAGACCGCCACCAGTACAGGAAGATCCAAACGAGTCAGAATTTGAATTTATGAACGAGGTACAGGAGGAGAATGTGCAAACTGGGGATGAATGGGGGGAAGGAGAATGGGACATTAATGATGAAGGAGATGAAGAAGATGAAGAAGAATACACAGAGCCCACTGTGAGGCAAAATAGGGAGAATATGCCGTTAAGTGGCCGTTCTGAGACTCACCCGTTTGTAAACTTCAATGACACATCTGCTTTTCGAGAAGCAGATGTTTCTTACTATGGTCGTCGGGTTGAATACAAGAGTGAGCTCGCAAAAGGACAATACTTCGTAAGTAAAAATCAACTGACGAAAAAGATCAGAGAGTACCATGTTGACAAGAACAAGGAGATATACACGAAGAGAAGTGACACATCCCGGCTGGAAATTAGATGCAGCACTCCGGGTTGTCGTTTCAAACTGAAGGCAATGGCAACAAATGCTGGAGATACATGGATGATAACTGAGCAAGACACGCCTCACACATGCACGTCTGAGTACACCAGGACCGACCATGCACAACTCACGGCATCAATCATCGCAGATATCATCGAGAGCAGCATTAAGAAAGACCCCACTATGAGCATCCAGAGTGTGGCACACTGTGTGAGGATTAGGTTTGGCAGTATAATCCCGAAGTACAACAAACTTTGGAGAGGTCGTGAGATTGCAGTAGCCCGTCAATTTGGGAGTTGGGAAGAGTCGTACAATTTTATGAAACTATTGCTTATCGGGATATGTTACACGAATCCTGGCTCGAAATACCAATTCTGACAAGTCCGAGCATCGATAAAAATACAGGACTGGTCAAGCAAGGTGTTGAGGAATTCAGGGCCGTGTCATGGGCTTACGGACCATGCATCACCGCATTTGATTACTTGAGACCAGTGATCAGTATAGATGCAGCCTTCCTTTCTGGGCGGTATGAGGGCAGGCTTTTGATGGCTTGTGGCTATGATGCCGAAAACCAATTGCTACCTCTAGCATTTGCAATTGTGCATAAAGAGAATGAAGAGAATTGGGGTTTTTTCTTGCAGTGGCTTAGGATTAATGTGATTCGTGTTAATAGGTTCGTGTGTGTTATATCAGACCAACACATGGGTATCAAAGCTGCATTGAAACCTGAATACGGATGGGACAGGGATAATTTTGTGCACAGATACTGTATCCAGCATGTTGCTGACAATCTAGTCCAGGCGTGTGGGAAGGACAAATGGTACGGAACTAGATTCAAACTAGGAGCTAGGAAGAGGAAGCCGAGAAGGCTGAAAGAGATGTTCGAAGATTTTGCCTCGGTATGTCTAATATTGTGTAATTTATATCATTTTTGTTTCTTTTAGATGCATTATGTCTAATTTTGCTTTGTTCTATTGCAGCAAAATCCGAGGTGTAATGCTTTTCTGAGGAGAGTGGGCAAAGTACGTCCTAATGATGTCATGGAGCCGTCAAATTTTGAAAATATTTTCCAGACCTGTGATTGAGGTTACCGATTTGGTATCATGACAACAAACGGGTCCGAGTCCCTGAACGCTGTCTTCAAGGATAGCTGGATGTTGCCCGTTGCTGCACTTGTAGAGGAGACATTCTACAAGTGCAATAGGTGGTTTGTTCAGCGGCGACAGGCAGCGACGGAGCAAAGAAATGCAGAAAAGCCTTTTTCTGAACGAGTACATGTTAAGCTCGCCAAACGGTGGGAGAAAGCTACAAAAATGGATGTCATCCCATACTCACACGGCGAAGGTAAGTACGAAGTCACGGGCCCAAATGAATATGTTCCAGTAGTCCAAACGCAGGATGGAACTATGTCCATGATTCATAGAAGGTTCCAGTATACCGTGACATTCGACCAAATGTTGCACCCCCAAATTTTGCAAATATGGCTCCATCTGCGAGTAGTACTGGAAGTCATAATGCCGGCTCCTGGCAGTTGTAATTGCCTCACTCTGCGTTGGAAAAAGTAAACAACATGAAAATCTAAAAATACAAAAACTCAACAAAATTTAAACTTAAAGAAAAAGAATTCAAGTACCTCTCTAGATGCTTCTGAGACTTGGTGCTCATTGTGAGGCATCCATAATAAAGGACTGAAATGGTCCTTGCTGTCTGCGGGAATGGGCTCATCAACCGGGTCGGCTGCGGGTGGTCTCCTATGCCGTCCCCTAGTCATCCTACGTTAATAGTTAATAGTATAATTATTAGAATGATTTTTCTAAGAATAATTTATGCATATCAGCATCTATACTTTCTATAATCATTTCTCAAGTATATTTTTTTTGCGTGATTCTTACTGTTTATGTCATACTATAATTTTATTATCAAAGAGCTAAATTTATTTTTCAAAATATTAATCTAAACAATTGGACAGTAAAAAAAATTGTAGTTCAACACATTTAAGTTATACTGTTATTTACGGTTTAGGTATAAATTTAATTTTTTCAAAAACTTGGTTAATTATATTAAAATATATATTTTTTTGGGTAAAAATAAAAATCTCGAGCTTTAATATTAAAATGTGCTTGAAGATCAAATTTTACATTTTCTTGAATTATTTTACTATTTATTAAGTATTTTACAAAATTGTTGTTTTCAGACCATTGTGTGATGTTATCTTGAACAAATTTTTGACCAATATGTGTGATGTTATCTTGATATTCATTTCAATGAAGTTATTATGTATTGATGTATGTATTAAGTTCTAATTTTTTGAAATTTAATCTCTTTTATTCAACTTAACCGAATAAACCAAAATTTAATTTGATTTAAATAGTTTGGTTATTATTTGATTGGTCATTTTAATTTGGTAAATTCAGTTGAATTTGTAAAATAGAAAAAAATATTTATTTTATCATTTTATTTTGATTTCAATTGAACCGACCTTTTGAACAGTCCTATGCTAGTATTCTACTCCCTTGTATACAATTGGGATTTTTTTCATTTGTCAAATGGACGTGGTATTGCATGAGCTGTATGGGTCACCTGATAGTGACAAGGGAACTTTCCTCGAAAAAACTTGTAATCTCAAGGAAAATATTGTTTTTATTCTCTACCATCTTTTGAGTTAATGCATCTCAGCCGTCTGATTTTAAACGGAGTCAATCTAACTTGCGTCAATATTACAAAAAGTATGTACAAATTTCACTAAAATTTTTGCCTTACATCCAACCTTTTTTTTTTTAACATTTTATCTTACAAATAGAACCGGTAAAACACATGAAAAAATGGTGAGTTTTTATGCACATTTATATTAACATTCATTTGAGGATCAAATTTGAACTTAAAAACTTCTCACTTTCCCTTTTATTTAGAAAATGATATTTCCATTCATTTACTTCTCACTTTACAAATTTATGACTATTATTCTGGATATATATTGAGGTAAGATGCACATTAGAATATCAATGAGTGCTAGAATTATCCAATTCAATATTTGATCAAATAAAAAACAATTAAGCTCTTCTTCTCAAAAAAAAAACAATTAAGCTCAAAGAGCAACAATCCTTTTAAAAGTGTTATCCTCACCTTTGTTAAGAACTTCCGATTAATTATTGTATGATAACATCTTTGAATAGTTTACATTTGACCTATTGCTGTTCGAGTTTACAGCCCATATACAACTCATGTATAGGCATACCAGTTGGTACCAAGCACTGTACCAGTGCTCAAAATAAATACCCAAAACAGCCAAAACAGCCCCGAAATCAAAATTAAATGGAAACCAAAGATCCAGGTCGAATTATGCCCCGAAATCAAAACTGCCCCGAATTATACCTAACCCTTCACTCTAATCCTAACCTAATCAGATTTTAATCAAAATTTGAAAACTTGCCCGAAATTTCAAATCGAGGACGCGATGGAGGCAGCAAAGACCACGAGCGAGAAGGGAGGCGAGGCGGTGAAGGCTTCCGGTGAAGGAGAAAGGGGTGGCAGCGGAGGGGAGAGAGGGAGTGGCGGCGGGGAGAGGGGGTGGCGGCGGGAGAGGGTGGCGGCGAGGAAGAGGGCGTCACCGCCGGTCTTAGGGCGGAGGGGCGGAGGCGTGGAGGGGCGGAGGCGCGGAGGCGGGGCGGCTTCTTCTTTTTTTTGGTCTGGCGGAGACAGAGAAGCGCGGAGAGACAGCACTTCACGCGACTAATTAAACCCGTTTTCAAACCGCAAATATTATTTACGGTTTGAATTCGGAATTCAAACCGCAAATATTATTTACGGTTTGAATTCTTTATTCAAACCGCAAATAATATTTGCGGTTTGAATAAAGAATTCAAACCGTAAATAATATTTGCGGTTTGGGTATAAATTTAATTTTTTTTAAAACTTGGTTATTTATATTAAAATTTTTTTTTTTTGGGGTAAAAATAAAAATGTCGGTAACCCACACGTCTCTATGCTAAACTTCATTTTTCTGTTAATAGATAAGTATATACATTATTCAATGAATAGAACAAGTAAGTCCTGAAACATCTGAACCTTCTCACTGAATTTTTTTTTTTTTTATACTTCAATTTAAACTCGAGTTCGAATTCTGATCGGATGGTCCGAATTTAAACTCAAACTGCGAGGTAATGCAGAGAACGCTGCTATGGGCTTGGTTATTATACACTAATGATTGGGGCTGTTCGGCACAATGGGTGGGATTGAATTATAAATGAGGTTAATGAATACTTGTTTGGTTAAGTCGGATTAAGAGAAGTTGCTAAAGAGACTTAATTCAATAGAATTAGTATCTTAAGAATCCGGACAAAAGGAGCTAAGAAAACTTAATTGAGCAAATTTTAATTTGGACCAAGGAGAAGAAGTTCCGAATTTAAACTCAAATGGCGAGGTAATGCAAACGATCCGAACTCTGCCACGGGATTGGTTATTATGCAATGACTAGGGCTGTTCGCCACAATGGGTGATTGAATTTTAAATGAGGTTAATGAGTACTTATTCGGTAAAGTCGGATTAAGAGAAAGTGCTAAAGAGACTTAATCCAATAGAATTGGTACCTTAAGAATCCGGACAAAAGGAGCTTACGAAATTTAATTGAGCAAATTTTTAATTCGGACCAAGGAAAAAAATTTCGGTGAGATTAAGAAACTAAGGAGTCTAAAGGACTCTTTAAAGACTCTTAAGTAGAGCTTGCTGAACACCAACAAGTATTCTCTTTGAAATTGTACTTGACAGCTCGATCAATGTCATGATTAATTTGCGTTAAATCAAAAGCGGTTTTGGCGAAACATGCGTTTGTCATAATTAATTTAAGGAACTTTTGTTAACAGTTGCATGATCTCTTGTTTTACTCAAAGACTGGAATATAGAAGATTTCCAAAAAGGACGTTGATAACTGTCTTCGCACTATTTTCGTACATAACTTCCATAACTAACTTGGAGGGACCGTCCCAACACAATTTTCTTATATAATCCGTATCGTCGCCACATAATTTCTAAAATATTAATACTTATGAACGAAAGTATTTATACCTATGCACGAAAGTATTTTAACGTAAATAATTGTCTCTCCAACCAAATATCCCAAACTGTCCCCTCACCACAAATACTTGTGGGGGACCATTCAAACTAAATGGGAGAGGGGGGGGGGGGGGGGCATATACATTTCTAAAAATATCAATATTGCCATAACTATATGAGGGACCGCAATACTTAATATTTTTTTACATATGGTGTTGGATGACGTCTGAAAGTATTAATATCAAGTATTGAAAATATTTATACTTATGCACTGAAGTATTTATATGTATATACATTGTACAAAGTTTAATCTTCAGGCATTTGATCATATCAAGTTACACGTCAAAGTATTAATATCTTATTTTGCAAGTATTGATACCTATGCACTGAAGTATTTATACTTATAAGGTCAACTATTTTTATTATAGTAAGGTTGAAGTGGGGATACAAAGTCCCCACTACATTAAAGGAAGGTTGACGCGGGGACCATTGAGAGACCGTAGAAGGGAGATCATCATATCAAGTTATGCATGCAAGTATTAATATGTTATTACTCAAGTATTTTTACCTATGAAGGTTGACGCAGAAACAAGTACAGAGACTGGAAGAGGGAGGACAATATAATTAGTGAGGACCATAATACAACCTTTCTCTACTGTAGCTGCGGGGACAAAGGGGGGGACTGGGGAACCAACTCCGCTGTTCTCCAAATTGGAGAACAGGACCCTGTTATTCCGATCTGAACCGTTCAAAGTTTTTCATATCCGAATCTCGATAAAGGTGAATGGCTGAGATCGGAATAACAGGGTCCTGTTCTCCCTTTGGAGAACAGCATAGTCGGATCCGGGGACTGGAATGCGGGAATGAATATAATTATTCTTCTAAAAATATTTGATCAAATGAAATTAAGAGAATGGAATAGAGCTAGAACCCAAAAAGGAAGGTCTAGCTTGCTGTGATTTAGGACCTGTTCGCTCTCTTAGTTTGGTGCTCGGTGCTCCGCATTAAATGCTATAATACTTTTTCTACCTTAAGCCTGTTCGGTGAACTTTTGAGAAATCTAGTTTTGCAACTTCTAATCACGGAAATCTAAGGAAACAAAAGTGAAAATCAACTGAAAACCAGGTTTTGAAAAGAAAAAATAAACTCCAACTGCATATTCATATCAATGGCTTCCTCCCATTTGAAATTCAACTTCCTACTAATTGTTTTTTTGTAAACCAAAAACTTAAAAGAACCAACGGGCCCTTTGTACACTTGCAAATATATATATATATAGATTGGCTAAGCTCAAAATGTTTTTTCCATGGCCATGGAACAAATGATTCAGTTCTCCAATTTCCAAAGTTCAAACAACAAATTCAAACCGTTAGATGTTCAATTTATATTAAAATGTGCTTGAAGACCAAATTTTACATTTTTTGAATTTTTTTTACTATTTATTAAGTTGGTTTGAAAACCGCTGTTTTTATTAAATTTCTGCAGCATTAAAAAATAGCGGTTTTCAAACAGCTTAATAAATAGTAAAAAAATTCCAAAAAATGTAAAATTTGGTCTCCAAGCACATTTTAATATAGATTGAACATCTAACGGTTTGAATTTGTTGTTTGAACTTTGAAAATTGAAGAACCGAATCGTTTGTTTCATAGCCATGAAAAAAATATTTTGAGCTTAGCCAATCTCTCTGTATGTATCCATGATAAATTATAACTATATCATTCTGTTGTCTACATCAATATGCACTAAACATTGCTACTCGTTACCTAATCATATGTCACATCCATTCGGTACTATAATGAGAAAAAAGTTCATGATTAACATTGAGATCCATGCCTTTACCATCCATTTGTTAGCTTTCTATTTCTCACACCTAACTATACATCATTAAATTATTCGGTTCTATCTACAGCAACTTTAATTCTTTTCACATGAATGCACATGCACAATTTGGGCTAAACAAGCTCGAACGAGCCTGATTCTATCTCTAACTTGATTTGTCTGTATATCTAATTGCATCGAGCTTAAGCTGAAAATGAATCAAGCTTACGAGTTCGAACAAATCAAACTAAGTGGTTCAAATCGAACACGAAATGAGTGTTTACAGGAGTACTTGCATGAGACAAATATCAGATTTATCTTCTTCAAGGGAGCATCCTAGAACACTGGTAGGGATGAATAAACGCAAGCAAGTTACATCATAAAAGTATGTACATCAGCCTATACATTATTACAGACTGATTGTATTGAACTCTTCTACCAAATTGAATCCACGAATCAAACAATTTGAATCCTACGTATACTAAAACTTCTATTCGATTCTAAAACAATTTGTTCCTATCCTTGGTTTCCTCCTTATATACATCTTCAAGCATCTAATTAAAGTTATAAAAAGGAGAGTTAAGAGCTGAAAAGTACAATTCCTGACCAGGCACCTCTATTGGAGCGGGCCCAACTGCACTGGATCCGAAATTCATATGAGAGGTTTGCAAATCATCTAGTTTCAAGTCGGGAAACCACTCATTATCCTCTTTTATCCTGGGCGCAGTATGGTTGCTTCTCATAAATTGCAATTCACCAATGCATGTCTGCGCAGCTTGTGATTGATTGGTCGGATAAACTGCAAAATGGGCCATGCTTTCATAGTCAGGGAAGGTGTGGTCTACCATGTTATCTATCCCCGACTCATGAAAGCTGTCTGTTTCTCCAAAGGAATCACCTGGTTCACCGAAGGATCCCTCGTCAGTGACTGTTGGTACATGTACATTCTGATTTGGCAAGCATAACTTCTGACTTTGGTTCTTGTCCCAATTGTTCTTTTTGTTGTATAGGCGGCACAAGACCCACTCATCCAACTGCAGTAGATAAAAATCCCAATGTTAGCTTGTCATTTTATTTATTTTATTTCTCAAAATAAATTTGCACATATGCTTATTTCATCAAACTATTGTTGCCATAGTTCATTTTAATCAGCAGTCTTATACAAGTACACTTCAAAACTGAATACAATAAATACAGAGTTCATTCTGAAAATATGACATACCCTTTGGCTTCCTTTCTTGCTTGGGGATTGGTGATCGACAGCCAAACGGTATTCATGCATGATCCAGTCGGTTTTAATTCCCTTTGGTGCCTTCCCGGCATAAAACACCAGCGCCTTTTTTATGCCGACCGGTTTGGTAGTCCCTTTAGGTACAAGTGGCTTGTCAGCACCAGTAGCCTTCCAATAGCCTCGGCCGGCTGCTCTGTTTGGCCTCGATCCATTTGGGTACTTACGGTCACGAGGTGTGAAGAAGTACCACTCTCTCTGCCCAAACAATGCTTTCTCTGCTCATAAAAATTAACTTGTTAATGAATGAGAAATTTAAGAATTTTGGAGACTGCTAATGTAAAATTGTTTTTCCTAATACCAACCTCACTAAGATGTCTAGCAAGCCAATTAAAAACATTACAATTTGTAAAAAAAAAATATTCTTTTTTTGAAATAAATCAACTCTTTTTTTAAGATGTAACTGATGAATGATAAAATCTGACTCCAAAATTAGTAAAAAGGAATTTATCATTTATGTAACTTGCTTTTCTTTAAAAAGGATATGAACCTTGCTACCATCACAAAATTTCTTTTATTTAGGTGAAATGGATACCAAAGAAAAGCCCAGAACTATTAATGGAAATGAAAACACATCTAAATTAGAATATTAAGAGAAGTACATATTATATATACAGTAAAATCCAAAAAATTTATTTTTACCATCTTAAAAATAAAAATAAACCAAATGGCCCTGTTTTCCACAATTGGCGACCCAAAACTAGTTGGTAGCCAATTCAAATAGCGGACCAGATATTGGGTCGCCAATTGAATTGGCAGACTCACATATTTCAAATTGCAAATTTATCTAATTCAATGCATTTATTTCATAAATTAAAAATATGGGTAAAAAAAATGAAGTTAGGAATTTACCAAAACAGAATTTTTATTTTGGTAAAAAGGTAAGGAAATAATAGAAATATTAACCTGGCAACTCCCACGGATCGAACTTGTACAAATCGACCTCAGCAATGATCGGCACGGGAAGCCTCTGGCCACCGATCTTGCGGCACAAGTAGTGCATCACCAGCTCCTCATCAGTCGGATGAAATCTGAAACCCGGAGGCAAGTTCAGCTCCGCCTCAGCATCTCTCCTCGCCATGGCCATTATCTCTCTTTCTCTTCTTCGATCCTGCTAAGCAAGTATGAATGCTAGCTTTTCTCCTTGTAATCTTGTATCTTATCGGATGCGGTCGGGGTTAAATAAATACGGATATAAAAGGAGGCTCCGGTGGGACCGAACCGATTTGGAGCGGGTTCGCTCGAAGTTTCGGCGTGGAAAAGAGTTGGACCTTTTGAAATGCCAACGGAGAATAGTAGTAAGACTTGTGCGGGGCTGCGGTGTTTTATAATTTATTAAGAGGACGGTTCACATGCCTCCAGAGTTAAAATGAATTATTAGTATGATTTATATTATTTTATCTATGCATGTATGAAAATTATGAATTTTTATTTTTATTTTAGTTGTTATTAAGAGTTTGTAAAAAACGTACTAATATGAATAATTTTTAAATATTAATTTTTCAACTTATTGATTCACATAAAAACAAAACTAAAATGTGATAATTTTTTATGATACATAGAGAAAATAACATAGATCACATCTAATAATTTTATTTTAAATTTTGAATTATTAAAATTTTTAAAAATAAAAACACAATGGAGACACAAAAAATAAAGATATTTGAACCATCATCTTTATTAACACAGTGTAAATGTAAATGTGTAATAGCACTAATTTAGTCTTACTCGTATATTTGTATTTGGAAGATTTTACACCTGTGAGGCCTTGAATAAGATAGCTTTCAACATGTTTGGAACAATCATATATTCACACATGTTCATTAATTCTTATCTCAATTAAAGTAAATTATAAAATAAAAGTAACATTAACATTTTGTGAACAGATAAGTGGCTTGACATTTGACAAAGATTGTTGGTGTGACTTGCTGTCCGGATAAAATCTTAATTGGACACGTGCGCAGTCGGGAGAAACATTGAACCTATCCATTCCATGATTTCCACGCTTGTAAGGACTAAGGACCATGCATTGTATTTTTACTAAAGTAGCGCTATCAGTCGACTGTCGTGGTAGCTTTAAGAGCTTATGAACATGTGATTGTGAGGTAAGTGCCGACGTTTGCTAGTACTAGGGTTTTTTTTTGTTTTTATTCGAAATTCCAGTAATAATGGAATTATATATTTGAAATTCCAAGGAAAAGTGAAATTAATCAACACATGTATTTGAGAATTTTTACTTTTGGGATCAAAGCATTGTTGGATTTGTAATATAAATATTATTATGTAGGTTGTCAGAAGTAGGTTGTGGGAATACAAACTTTTTAATTTTGTCCTTTAAAATTTTAATTTGTATAAAAATATACTATTTAACCTTCCTCATAAAATAAAATAAAATTACATAATACTTATTTATCTGATCTCTTATTTTATTTTATTCCACCCCTACTTTTTATATATTGAGCAAGAAAATATCTTGAGAAATAAAAATTCATTCATCATTGCCTTTTTCTTTTTTTTTTCAATCTATTGCATTAAGTCATATTTTTGTCAAATGTCACATGCATAAATAACAAGTCTTGATATGTTCTACGAAACAAAAACAACTCAATTATTAAAGCTGCTTGTTTTAAAAATATAGACGTGAAAGAATATTTTGATAAATTACACGTAAAGTCATTTTAAGTATTTTATGTCATTTTCATCCTTATTATTTTTAAAGTATTATTTTGGTTCTCAAATTTTTTAATTTGCATCAAATTCATTCTATTATTTATATTAGAGATCATGTATTCTTTGTGCAGCTACATTTAACTACATTAGTTTTAATACAAAATTGACGATGTAATAGATGAATTTTTTTTTCCAAACATGCTAATTTTGTTGAAGTTGAAAATACTTGGGCCGAAATGATAATTTAAAACTTCAAGATTAAAACACAAATTGAGTGATATTTTAACGGCCATTTTTGTAATTTAATCTCAAGTTTTTTTTAAGATGAATTATTCATCTTTTTGTAAATATTAAACATACATTTGTTGCTGCTTTGACCCTAAATTTTTATTTATGAAATTTGAAGAGTCAATCCAACCTGCTCTGCATGATTAATTTCCGTATCAAAAGGAAACAAAATTTCATGTATTGTTATTATTCTTTTGATAGAGAAGAACCATGCATTGACTTTGTTTTGGACAGTTTGAAATTTTTTTTTTTTTTGAGAAAAGACAGTTTGAAATTTTTGAAACCATGTTGGTAGTCACTACCAAACCTTTCAAAAAAAGAAAATTTTGGCTACAAGAAGTTAAAAAATCTGAAAGGAATGTTAAATTCTACAAGATGTAGGCCGCATAAAATAAATTGAATTGGCTACAGTTGGTTCATTGACCATATATAGATAAGGGTTTGGCTTTTGAAACCGATTTAACATCGAATTTAGTATAAAAAGTTAGGTTGAAAATGAAAGATTTGGAGAACATCAGGCAATTTGTGCTTTGTAAAGACTTTTTTTTCCAAAGAATGTGAAGATAACATGAAACTTTTTATCTTTAAAATTTGAAGGCAATGATAGACATTTAAATTTTTTCTGGTTCTCGTAACACTTCATACGCAAAACTCATAATTTTGTGGGCTTATGAGAAAAAAGGTATATAGAGAAATGAATAATTAATTGGTCAATTAGTGAAGTTAAGACTTTTGTTTCTACTTATTTACTGTTGTTTTCCTTCCTTGGCAAAGAAGGAACCTAATTGGGCTGGCCGCCATGGCGCCAACCAACTCTGGTCCACAACTCAATCTGTCTCTAACTCTCTACACATTTCCAAATGGGCTGTTAGATTTTTTATTTCAATATCAGAAGTTCCTCCCTGAAGCGGGTTATCAGTTACAACAATAATGAACCCCTGACAGAACCCGCTACAAATTGTAACAGCCAGCCAACTACAAGGAAAATGGGAGAGCTTATTAGTAGGCCCATCCGGCGGCTGGACGGCTGGACCTATAAATAATAGCAAATGTTTGGTCCTACTCACGTGTGACAAGAGCTATGTTTCTCAGGCTTATCACGGGAAAGTGTTTACGCACGTGGCGGATCGGAGATGTTATCTGACGCAGTCGCTGACTAATTAAAGACTTTTCATCTCATTGACTGAACTTTTTGTTTTATAATATATTAAGAAATGAGTTCAAAGATTCCGTTAGTCAAATTTTCACATCTTGTGAGGACTTATGTATAAAAGTAGATATACAATGCTGATTATTCGATCGTAGGCTATGCAGATGGAATCAACTGTTCATGGATTTTCTCCATAGAATCGAACTCTTGACCTTTAAGTAATTTTCAGTTTTAAAACTTTTTTTCTTCTAATCAACTGTGCTACCTCTTTTCTCTTAAGTTTTAATTTTATTGCTATTAATGCCACTTGCAAATGACATAAAATTTGATTATTATTAGACAAATAGGTAGTAAGACAACTAAATTCGATTTAACATAATGTGTAATTTGACTAAGAAACAAAATTAAAGCATGAATTTTAAGTTTGAATTAAGTTATGACCTTGTTAGTAATACAATTTTTTTAGTTTTATTTGATAAGACCTATTAATTATCATAAAAAAATAAGATTATTTCCGATTCATCTACTAATAATGTGACATCACTGTTGTGGTAAGCAATACTCTATCACTTTATTTGACTAATTTGCAAAACATATAATTATTGAATTTAACAATTTTCTTGAGTTGAGATATTTACGGGTTCATAAAATTTAGAATTGCAACATGATTATTAAGGCTCTTCCTTTTATCTTTGAGATATTTAACTGCACTATTGTTTTGATGAATGCCAAGACTTCAAAATCAATATATACTCTTCACAAGCTTTTCGAAAAGTAGTCAAATGCTGAAATCGGATACTCGAGCGCTGAGATACGCCAGTTTGAAGATTGCTGAAGATTGCCGAAATTCCACAATGCTTGATAAGCGTTGTAACGGCTGTCACAACGGTTGGCCTCTGGAAGTTCTGCAGAAATTTGAATCTTGAAAATGAATTGTTCCGTGTATTAGGTGTTATGACGGAATAAATCAATTATCTTATACATCGTTCTTATTTTGGCCGCAGTTTGGTCATACGAACTCCGATTTGAGTGAATCAAAGTTTGAAAAAACCAAGAAACCGAGATCCACAACTTTCATGTTGTAACTTTATTCAAATTATGTAGTGGTGAGCCGCTATGAGCCGTGAAAGGCCGACGTTAGTTATTGTAACGTTTCTAAACTTAGATTTGTTTCTCTCCCTATAAATAAAAACAAATATTAGGTTTTCTTTAGGGGAGTGCTATATTAAGTGCATCTTTTGTAGTTGTGAGAGCTGAGAGAATATTTTTCATTTAAATACCTAATTTACCCTTACTCTTTAATACTCATCTCTTTTTAATTCTATATATACCTAGATTTATTGATACCCGTACATTCTATATAAATGGAAACCATTAAATGGAAGGGGAAACAACAAAGGCACTTCAAAACAAACATTTATGATGAATTCCTGGTTCAGTAAAAAATATTAAAATATTAAATATGTACTTAGTGAATGTATCATTTCTATATATACTTCTTGTATATAGACTACGTACTGTCCAATATATGAATATGGTTGGAGTTATAATTAATTACCATGTACAAGGTCATACGCATATGCAGTTTATATATCGATCATGTAGGTTTATGCAGTTTATATATCGATCATGTAGGTTTCTATCACATTTTTATGAGAATAATTATAATACAAAGTGCTTTTTCTTTTCTTTTTTGCAAGATTAAATTAATTGCAACGTATGTTCAAAGATACCGGGAATAAAAACCTAAGAGAGGAAGAGAGAATTTTATAAGAACAAACTGATGGGAAGAACAACATGAAATTCAATCTTAGTTGTTTTGTTTAATATATCTCAAAATTCAGTCATGAATTATCTTTTTTTAATCTAAAAGATAGCTACTTCACTGTTTGATTGCTGCATTAATTAATATTTTTTGTTATATAAATAGTTGATATTATATATCTAATGTAGAATATATATAAGAACCTCAACAACCTAAATCAATACAACATAAATGAATAAAAACTAATTGGTTATCCTTAAATTAATTAACTATTATTGATTTTTGATAAACTATGTCAAAGTTTGATCATAGATGATACATGATGCTCAACATTATTTTGGACAGTGCTCAAGTTATAATTGGAATTGAGTGTCAGATTAATTGACTCATTAATTATTTCCATTAATTGATTCATTCTCCTGTTCCTCTAAATGACCAACTTTTTATTAGCTTCCTTTTAAGCCGGAGAGAGAAAGGGTAAACCTGGAATTAAACGATAAAATTTCTCTGAGCCCTCAAAATCTCAATTTATGCTCTTAGAATAGCCGCGCCCTTTCTTTAAGAGCTCCTAGCCGCCAAACACATCTTCCTCTACTGAAAAAGAGCCACCATGGTTGCTTGATCTTGAAACTTCAATACTCATTCAACAACCTAAAATCTACTCCACTAAACCTTAATAGGTAAAGAAAAACGCGCCATTTCGATGGTCGCGAAACCCCGGAGATGTAGGTATTTGAGCCGAACTCCGGAAACATATATCGCGTCAAATATCTCTTAACTTTTATATTTATTTTTACGTACACTTGCTTATTGTTAAGTTTTTTGTTTCCGTTAAGAACAACACATGTGCACACGAGATTTAATCTTATAATAGACTATCAAACCAAATAGGATTAAAATTTTAAAAGGTTCCATATTCAACCCCTCTAAGTACTGTTAGGGACAACAACCACGAATTTAAACTTTGTTACAATTAAATATACAAATAGAAATCATGTATACATATTTTTTTGAACAAACTTCACATTTGTCCTAATATTTTTAATAAAGTTCACATAAATTACGTCATGCTATTGGCGAATGGCTTAAAATCCAAATACCCCTTCACACACACATGCACGCACACAGTTAGTGAGCTCCTTCCTGATTGTTTTATTTATAATTTTTTTTTATATTCAGCTATTATAGGGCAGGGAAACACGTGGGAGTTATTCAGCATTTGTGATATGAAATGAGATTTGACAGATTCACCATTATGTTTAATTTTTTTATAATGCTATAAGAAAAAAAATCGGAGCTCTCCTTCCCACAAAGCGACGAAAAAATTTAAATATATTCATAAATCAATGAAAGAATTAAGAATATCAAAAGACTCTACAAAATAAAATAGTCAACAGTATGTTATGCTTTTTATAAGAGAAGGATAATATTATGATCTGTCCTCCCTGTGACATTTGAATTAGAGGCGAAATTGCCTTCCGAGAAAAAAAAACATTTCCCTCGTGGGAATATGAATATCTGCCTCTAGGGGTGTTCAACCGGTCATTTCAGATAAAATCATACTTTTTTTGTCGAACTGCGGTTTGAACTAAATTTTGAAAACTTAACCGAACCGACCGAATTAAAATTCCGAACCGATCTAAAATCGAACTGATTAAACCGATTTAAACTTCAGTTTGTTCGGTTGAATCGAATACAAACATTTCAAGTTACAAATAAATATTTCAAAACCGGTTAGTTCGGTTCAAGTTGATTTGGATAACATTGTTGATAACCACGCAAGCCGGGTTTTGATAAACCGATCAATTATAAACCACACAAAATAAACCGATCCATTTTTTATTAAACTGGTTGATTCGGTTCAAACTGATTTGGAGATCCCAAAACCGAACCAAACCATTTAAACAAAACTTCTTCAAAAACTAAACTGAACCGAAACATTTAAGCTGAACAACCGATCCAATTAAATCGAAATTTGCCGGTTCAGTTTAACACCGAATAAATCGATCCATTTGAACACCCCTATCCGCCTCCTCTTAATTCCCATGCATGGTTAGTTTTTGGTCATTGTTTGAACATTTCAACCAACTGATGGCACTAATAGAATTTGCACTATAAATTAATGGAAACAATCGATGAATCTCAAAAGATAATGCACTTTAGTCTTGCAAATACAAACGAATGGTGAAGCGTTGAACGAACCTCGTACTTACGTAAACACGAGATATTAAGTATAATTGCTATTTCTCTCCATTTATCTACGGAATGAAGAGTCTTTGTGGAGTTTCTTCCAAAGTGGGCCCAACCATGCTTATATTGCAGGCCTAAATTTCTTCAAATGGAAAAAGAAATGAGTCTTGATCAATTCCAGCCCATCATATCTTGCCTTCCATTCGATGATAATAAAAGAAATAGTAAAATGCATCACTGTTCATATTATGGACATGCCTAATGTGCCATTTGTGAAAGAAGCAACATATTTAATTACAGCATGCAAATATGCAAAAATATTATAAATTATAATTACAATAAATTGATTTTATTAATGTAAAAGATACATAAATTTGTGTTAAATATATCACAATGTAATTCTTCTACAATACATTATACATCAGAGATAATACTTGTGCGATAATATTGTTATTTTATTGAACCCTTATATAAGGAATACCGCCATAACTTCGAAAAACAAAGAAAATAGAAGTCCAATGTGTTATATGTTGAATAATCCATTCATATTTATAAAATCAATCCAAATTAGGAAGGGCCACGTGCATTGTCGATGTTCTGATGGACAACACAACTCTATGGAATCATCCGTCAGGCTGTAAGCACAAATATCACAAGGATCGACTATGCTTTATCTCATCACACGCGACAATCCACCAGTCATTGCTAAAATAGACAGTATCCTGCTTCAATTTGCTTTGCACGTCTTCTTTCTTGACTGAAAATGCAGCATTAGTACCTAAAAAAAGCTTGACCATCGATCCAAGCTCTTTACTTGATCCCATGTGTTTCCTTCTTCATTGCACCTATATACCTTAACCTGTTGGTGTTGAAGCCGCACAAATGGGCTTTGGCCCATTATGCTATTAAGTCATTTGGTGGAAATGACTTCCGTAAGAAAAAGGAAACGGAGACAGAGATATTGAGATAGCGTGATTTGAACTCCAAGCTGTCCCTTTCTCTTCTTCTCTAAGCTTATTCTAAGTTTTCTTGCTCTCTTGATTTAATCCACCTTAATAACACTAGAAAATTTCAAATTAGTGTATGAAATTGTAAGAGTGCTAGAGTGAGTGTTAATGGCTTGATTATCTTATTGTATTTGTAAGGACTGCTTAATATAGTGAATTTGCGTCGTGTGCTTCCATGATTTTTTTTTTCTTGAAAGAGTTTCCACGTAAATCTTGTGTCTCTCTTTTATTTTTCTTGTGCTTAATTGCTTGTTTGTGTTGGCTTCTTGATTGACTTTCATATTTCTCCATTTGATCGGGTATTGGTGTATGCCCATAAGGTGTTCAACGGAATCACTCCTTGAGCGCTTCCACGTTCGTTCTCAACAATTAGTGTCAGAGCACGTTGGGCTTTGGCATAGGAGTGATTGTAGCTTGAGTTGGTTTAATTTGAGCTTGTATTCGTGATTACACGTGAAGAATGAAGAGAGCTATGGAATTTGAGAAGTTGAATGGTAGCAATTGGGCTATTTGGAAAATATTGATAGAGGACTACTTGGTGGTAAGGGAGTTGGATTTACCATTGATTGGTAGTAGTGCGTAACCTATACACATGAAGGATCATGAATGAGAGTTACTTGATCGGAAATGTTTGGCGGTTATAAGGCCGTGTATTTCACCATCAATTTTGTTTGATGTCTATCAATGTAAGACCGCTCATGAGTTTTGGACAACATTAGCGCAATCATATGAGCAACCATCGGGTGTAAACAAGATGCATGCTATGAAGAGGTTATTTCTCTTGAAAATGAAGAATGACATATTAATGAGAACGTATGTGAGCGAGTTCAACTCAATTACGGCTCAATTGAAGTCCTTGAAAGTGAACCTTGATGAAGAGGTATTATGCTTATTACTTTTGAGTTCTTTGCCTACTAGTTGTGATACTGTTGTTACTACCGTTGCGAACACAATGGGCAATAAATTCAAATTGAGTGATATTGTTGCTTCATTGTTGAATGAGAAAACTAGGAAGGCTACAACCCAATTAGAAATCAGGCTTAGTGAGACATTGATGGTTGGTGAAAGGGGGAGGCCGGTTACTAGGGACAATTTCTTGGGTAGAAAGGGTGCATCTCAAAGTAAGGGAAGATCGAAATCTCGAGGCCAAAAATATTCTTGTTGGCATTGCAAGAAGGAAGGGCACATGAAAAGAGATTGTCCTCTCTCAAGTAAAATGATAAGAAACAAGATGGTGAAGCGAGTATAGTTTCTGATAAAAAAAGAGATGCGGTGACACTAAGCGTTGCTTGTACTACGAGTTAAAACAAGGATGTTTGGGTGTTGGATTCAGGTGCCTCATTCCACATATGCTCGAATTTGTTGAGGCATTTTTATCGGCCTGTTATTTTGGTGTAGACCGGCGCGAACGTCTCTGCAGATACACTCCTTCCCTCAAATAGGTAAAAGGGAAGAAGCTTATTGTTTGATTGTGGGGATTCTTTTTCTTCCGACAAGCGCAAGCCCCTGCCGTTAATTACCCTGGATAGTACCCAGGAACCTCCGATTAAAGGGCTAGACGAAATGACATGATTAGGGTAGGGTATCTAAAGTGCAATTAAGAAGATAGGGTGATACTGAATCAGAGGGGTAGTACTGATTCAACCCTCGAGGGGCATACTAATGGTGTATGCCTAGATTTTTTTCTAGGGCTTTTGTTTACTTTGGGGTTGCCTATTACATGCAAGGGCTTTAGCTGGTTTGAGGGTGCCTAGGGTTTTCTAGGGGTTTTTTTTGGATTTGGGGTTGCCTATTACATGCAAGGACTTTAGCTGGTTTGAGGGTGCCTAGGGTTTTCTAGGGCTCTTGTTTGGGGTGCCTGTTTCATGCAAGGGCTTTAGCTGGACATATATGTTATGGGCGACGCCGAACTACATGAGTGGGCGCCTGGAACACTTCGACAGCCTACGGGTCGGACTGGCGCAGAGGGTTTAGACAAGGGCGTGTCATATGCCTGTAGTGTCCGTAGGGTTTTCCTTCCCTTGGGGTGCCTATTACATGCAAGGGCTTTAGCTGAACTTATGTATTTGTTGGGTGGCATGGGAGCCTTTGAATTTGGGTGGCATAGAAGCCTTTAGTTTGAGGCGGCATGGGAGCCTTTGGTTTTTGGTTGGCGTGGGAGCCTTTGATTTTGGATTGGCGTGAGAGCCTTTGGTTTTGGGCTTGGGAGCCTTTGACTTGGGTTGGCTTGAAAGCCTTTGGTTTAGGTTGGCATGAAGGCCTTTGGTTTGGGGTGGCATGGAAGCCTTTGTATTTGGGCGGCGTGGAAGCCTTTATTTGAGTTGGCATGGAAGCCTTTGGTTTAGGTTGGCGTGAAGGCCTTTGGTTTGGAGTGGCATGGAAGCCTTTGTATTTGGGCGGCGTGGAAGCCTTTATTAGAGTTGGCATGGAAGCCTTTGGTTTAGGTTGGCGTAAAGGCCTTTGGTTTGGAGTGACATTGAAGCCTTTGTATTTGGGCGGTGTGAAAGCCTTTATTTGAGTTGGCATAAAGCCTTGAATTTATTTTGATGAATTGGATTTACTTGTATTTAGATTAGGTTTTGGCTCATTTGGGTTTAAACTTGATTTTGTTTGGATTCGATTTGAATTTGGTTTTATTTGATTTTGGGTTGGTCTTGAATTTGACTTGGGTTTGATTGCGGTTCTTCGGTTCGCTTTGAACTTGTTGGCTTATTTAATTTATTTGGATATGGTTGGTCTTGGTTTCGATTTAAGTGGATTTATGTAGATCTTTTGGGTTTGGCTTGAGTTTCGTATTTAATATGGGTTTGGTTTGAAGTGGAGTAGTCATTTGGTTTAAGTCTTCGATATGGACTTGTTTCGGATTTGTTTTAGGCTCTGACTAAGTTGTGATTTGTGTAAGGATGCAGTCACTTGGTTGAAGATTGAGCAAGAAGGAAAATGTTTTGGTCGCTCCGGTGAGATTGACATCTTTTATTCTTTAAGCTCAAATTAACATATTTCTCTTTTCTTTTGTGTGTTTGTTCAAGAACCGTAGAAACGAAACTTGTAGGCTTTGTAGTGAGTTTTTATGCTTCAGTGTAATATGTCATTGCAAGCCTTGATCAGAAACCGTGCCATCAAATAGCATTTATACAATCTTGATTTGAAATTGTACCGGTGACTTTATCATTCATATTTTTTTAAAAGCAATCTAAGTTGGCATCTCCAAAGCAAAACGACATATGACATATATGTTTAAATTAGTGGATCCTAGTTGCATCATTTTATTTCTCCAGAGTAACTTCAATTGCTTGATATACATGTGGTTATGATATACTCAAAACACCAGAGCATCACCTGGTCACGTTACGTGTCATTTAATGTTCTCCCTTTATTCTTATTTTAACGTACATGTACGTATATACATAACTTGATATTTCTCATGTTTTGTCAGTACCCTATTAAATTGGCACTTTCTTTTCTTTTTTCTTATCAACGTTTTATTTTACTTCTTTTTTTTTACTCTCGGGCATTTTATTTTGTATATCTATTCGATCAAGTTTGACTTAATTGTTTGACTCTTTTTTTGTTTCATTTTTTTTTTATTCAAGCTGTGTACTTTTTATTTTTATTTTTTTGAAGTTTCAGCAGCATCGCGGCCTCAATTTTACTTTTTCAAATATTATTTTTCATGTCTAATCAAGAGGGAATTTCGACAGCATTTCTGCCTCGTTCGCACTCATGGTTAGCATGATTATGGCATCCTACGCGCACCGAGTGCTTCGGATCCTTTTTTTGTTGGCGCTCTACTCCACCGAGTGTTTCGAGCCCATTGAATCACCCTACCGGCACCCTACACGCACCAAGTGCTTCGAGTCCGATAGTAGCGAGTGTTTGTGTAATTTTACCCAACCGGCACCCTACACGCACCGAGTGCTTCGAGTCCGAAAGTGGCAGTGTATTATTTCAAACGTGTTGTGACCTTTGCTTAAAAAATTGATTTCTTTTTGTTTACAAAATCTGAGAAAAGGAGAGAGATAAGATAATTAAAGATCGAAGTATTCAGCTCATGAATAATGCAAAAAACTTTTTTTTTTTTATACCTTTCTTTCTTATTCGGCAAGGGAGATTTGAAGTATACTATCTCTTTTTTGTATTATTTTCTCTCAATCTCACTATTTTAATTTGAGTATAATTTTGGCTTCTCTATCCCTCGGTCTCTCCGTGTCTTTTTTGTGTTCTCTGGTCGTTCTTATATAGCACAATAGGAAGGCACTTTCGTTGGCAAAAATCATGCTACGCTGCTCCTCAAATTAATTCAGCCAAGCGTGCAGCTCTTTTAAGTCTCAAATATTTCGCAATCATTGCTATAATTATATATATCATTATATTGGATTACACCGTTATAGCTATTGCGGTGAGCATGCTTCAGTTTCTTTTTGTTAACGGCCGGTGTTGGATTGTGTATGGTGATAGGCAATTAGGCACCGTTAAACCCTTTAAACTTTAAAAGAATGATATGTGCATAATTAATCTTTAGAGTATTTATTTCAACCAATGAGGAATTGGTGCTGATGAAAGCCTTTTTTAATTGCATCACCGTGTAACAGGATTGATATTATTATTTTTTTGCACTGTTATGACATGTGTTTCATTTTACTGATTTCAGGAGCATCTAGACTTGCACTCTTTATTATTATTTTATTACATATCTTTTTTCTTGATATTTGTACAACAAATCTTCTTAAATTAATTCACGTTTCTGTTGCCGACTAAAAAGAGATCATCATGGTCATTAACTTCAAGGAGCCATTCGGGCCTGATATATCGTTCAAGGAGCAATCCCATCAAATGAGGGATCAATTTTTTTTATTGACGGTGATAGGTGTTGTTAAGGGCATTAAACTCAGATTTATTGTCAGAGTGATTTTAGCATACAGCTTGCGTAGATAATAACATCGTTTTACAACGGTGCACTCAATGAGTTTGAAGGCTTCTTGGTGACGGGCTAAAGATAATTATAGAAATTGGTAAATCATGATGCGGCCCATCTTAAACTGTGCAGGCTCGTCTGACTTAATTCAAATATTTCCACCTATAGCCTTTAATTGAATTATAGCCTGTGACTAAATTAATGTAAATGAAGGCCTTGATTCAAAAGGGAGCTGAATTCGCATAAAGAAAATTATATATATTTTTTTTATTTCATTTCATTTCATTTTATTGGTATAATTTTTTTCTTTTTTTTTAAGAATGCTATTTACAAGGGTAAGTCAGAGCGGGTTGAGAGGTGACTTATTTTTCGTATATAACCATTTATCACGAATAATTATTTTTTATTATCCTCTTCTTTTTTATATTTTGAACAAACGTCACGACCGATCCATTTATGTTGGGTTTGCATCATCATCATCATCATTATTATTTTGCCGTATTTTTAGACTAAAACATAATTGTTCTTATTTTGTCAATTACAAAGAGATAGATGGTGAAAATGTCTATCTTGGTGATGGCCGATCATGTAAAATTGTCGGAATTGGCGATGTTGAGCTTGAGCAAACCGATAAGAGGTGATATAAGTTAAGCAATGTGAGGCATGTACCTGAAATTACCAAGAATTTAATCTCTGCGAGTCAACTTGATGACAACGGATTTGTTGTGACTTTTGGCAAGGGATAATGGAATATATCAAAATGTTGCATGACATTAACGAAAAGGGCAAAAAGATGAGAGTTTATACATTCTTCGTGGAGCACCTCGAAGAAGTGTTGTGGCTACGACAAGTGAGCATGCAGATATGCAAGCGTAGCACAACCGGCTTGGTTATTGTAAGGTGCAGAAAGTTGCATTGGAGTGCGGGTGCATGAAATGTTTCAGGGTTTAGTGCTCTCTTTCATAAATGTGAGGAGGGCATTGAACTTGAGACATTTTACCTCTCTACTATCCTTTGGGTTCATCCTCGATGGACTTACCGTTCATGATCGGTCCTTCGAGGAAGTTTATTGATTATGAGAACGTTTAACTCCCGACAGGTGCAAGCTCCCGCCATTAATTACATCAGCAGACCCTCCCGAGTCAGACTGAATACCTATCATTCCAGGATTTGTGCCTATGTTTATGTGAACTGAATAAAGGGGGCTAATGAAGGGCTTATGTACTGACTTTGGATCTGGTTGGTTGGTTCTCACTGTTGGACATGTGTGTGCGTGTGTATGCCATGATGCATATACAAACTTAAGAAACATGATACTTGTGCTATAAAGACATATTGGTGTATTCCTTTATTTATTTAAGACTTTTCAACATTCTTTGTGTTTTAAGACATATTGATCATTATTCTATAAGTCATTCATAGTACCTCACTCAAGGAAAGATATTTTGGTAATTTCAGGGTTTATATGATGTTTAGACATCTTCAATTTTAATCTAGAAACATAAAGGGTTTAATTTGGGTTTGTTTGGAGTTGGTTTGAGTTAATTTGGACTTGAAACAATAAAGTTATGACCAAAAATGACTAGAATTATTTATGATCATTTTATGTTTCCAGGGAACTGTTCATAAATTATCGGGGTCTGACGCTTGACAGGGTTTTTAATAGAGAAGTTTGACAACCAGGAGTTTGTTTATAAGGATTTTTAAAGCGCCAAGGGCCTATATGTAAATATATATAGATTGCTCTGTGAAATAACTTTATCAGAAGCGCTTGAGCATAAGATAGACATTTATTAATTTGTATTTGGGCTTTGATCTGGGCCATTAGGATTCGCACTGGGCTTGGATATTTATCACATGACCTGGAATTAGGATTTTGGGCTTCAAGATTGGTGTTTTTGATGATTTAATTAATTAATTTTTATTTATTGACAGGTGAGCCCCATTTGTCAGGAGCCGCTGGGCCTTAATCCGATGCTCTGATTTGTCGTTGAGATTCGGATATTATTCCATTTGTGCGCACTGAACATCCTATCTGCTTTGAAATTCGTGCTGATTTGATGAAATCGAACTCTAGCTTTCTGCCGAGTGGGCCCACTTTCTCCGATGAGATTCCGGTCACCACCGAGCTAGGGACCTAAATGGCTGGAATCGCCTTGGAACGTGGAGTCTACTGCACTCCCTATTGGCCTCGGATGATCACCGGCGGCAATGATAATCCGGTACCGGTCATGATATCGGTACCGAGCGGCCTTCTTACGATTTGGGCGATTTCCGTCATGGAATTGAGTGGTCTCTTCGTTGTTATGCTCTAAATTGCAAGGAGAGTTTGATTGTAACGCCAATTTGGACTTGAGATGACATTTGATATGATTCACCATTTGCCATATCTTGGTTTGATACCGGGTATTTGTTAGTTGCACGAATTTTTGGTCTTTGTTGAAATTGGACATGCAGGAAGATCTACTATGTCATAACAGACATACATGATTGATTTGAATTTGTCATTAGCAAAGAAATTGATGTAATGGGGTTTTAGGGCAGTGCATTGAGCATGGTGCTCATTTTCAGTCAATTGGTACTTTAGAACATGAATTTAATCTAACAAACATGCTTGTTCTTTTGATTTGAGTGCACTAAGACCCTTTCTGTATGTTATACTATAGCTTAGATTAGTGTTCTTAGTTCAGAGGAGGCTCCAAGTGAGCTTGATTCCTGTCTTAATTATGACTTTATATTGGTTTTGTACTTGGTCATATTTTGGGGCATTATTCTTTTAACAGAAAATTGGGTTTTTCAAGGGACTTTTGAAGCTTTTAGAGGCTTGCATTGGGCAATTTGAGCTTACAATCTTATATATGGACTAACAAAGAGTGGCTGAGAGCTGAGTTTAGGTTAATTGTATTTCTACCCCTCATTTTATCCATCTTTGAAGAAGGGTACCTGTCAGTTCCTTTTGCTGTTTTTCAGCCAACAGTAGCAGGTCTTTTCTTGAAATTTTATTGAACAATGACATGATTTCAGTTCATAATCATGAAATATATGGTCCCTGAAGTTTACATGATTTTTCTCACATTTTTACATATTTATTTGACAGTTGTTTCAGAGATATGCATGCATGATGTCATGTATGAATTTCCACTTTTGTCCAACTTTGAAGCTTGATTCTGGGCAATCTAATAAACAGATTTTTTTGTGCTTTATATGGTTTTGCAGAGGAGAGTTCAATATATCTCTCTGTCAAATTTCTTGATTTTTAGAGATTTATTTCTCTTCTTAAAGGTCATGCAAAAGCAGGGGTAAAGAAGTTATTACTGTAAATTTGAGCTGTGCAGTTCTTTTGTATAAGAAGTGCCAAATTTGAAAAGTCAGAACAGATCTACTAAGACAAATTTTATGTTCTTTATATGAAAATGCTCAGAAAATGATGTTCTTCAAGCTGGTAAATTTTCATGAATTTTGGGACTTCATAGCTATACTAGACATAGGCTTGAATGCAGGGATAAACATGGAACAACATGTGCATTTTTACTATTTTTCTTATTTCTAAAATATGAACTTTGAAAAATAATATAAAATCAAATAAAAATGCTAAAAATGTAAATTTTGGCTCTAAACTGGTTGTTTTGAAGTCTTCTATGTGACTGTATACTTGGTTTGCTGATTTGAGTTTCTGGTCAGCCTGCACTGGCTGATCAATCAGCACGTGCTTTTAAGCACTTAACTTGTCCCAGCAATGGCTCTATTGGACTTATGCTTGTAAACACTACTGGGAGTCTGGGACCCACTTACAATATTTCAAAGTTACAACATCTTACAACAATTTAGTTTTGCGATTTTTAAAGTCCAAACAGTCGATCCAAACCGTTCAACATGTAATATGTATTAAAATGTGCTTGAAGATCAAATTTTACATTTTTTTATTTTTTTACTATTTATTAAGTATTTTACAAAACTGTTGTTTTTAGATAATTCTGGACCACTGAAAAACAGCTGTTTTGTAAAATAATTAATAAATAGTAAAAAAATTCAAAAAAATGTAAAATTTGATCTTCAAACACGTTTTAATACAGATTACATGTTGAACGGTTTGGATCGACTGTTTGGACTTTAAAAATCGCAAAACTAAATTGTTGTATGATGTTGTAACTTTGAAATGTTGCAAGTGGATCCCTCCTCCATATATATATAAAATTTTATAGGGAGGTTTTTAGAGTATTGGTTACGCCATACCATCTTGAATTCTAGTCTTTCTATCCATGACTATTTTTTTCCTCTTACATTTTTGTTTTATTTATTTCATAAGAAGATTCATGTACTCACGGCTTACTGGGACCTATGCTTGAATTCCCTCTTCCCTCTGTGCGTTGAATTCAGATCTAACGCCGTACCTGACCGTGTACAATGAGATCTGAGTCGTCTATAATTTTATTATGACATGAATTTTAAAGAAGATCCTTATATGTCAAATAAATTTCAAAGTGATTTTGATTCGATATTCTACGTAATCTGGTACCGCAGAGGATACTCACGCCCAATTTAATTTTAAAGAAAACTAAAGCCCAACTTAATTTTAAAGAAGAATGCTATATCGTTAGGTACATAGTTTTAAAGAAGACAAAAGCCCAACTTAATTTTAATTCTTTTTTGTTTATCTATTTTGATTAATAACATTTATATCCCAAAATTATATTCCACGTGGAAACGCATGACAAACAGTCATACTCGCAGAATGAATGCTGTAGTGGGGTTCATCGTACTGATAGGGGTGTCAACAGTACAATACAGGTCGGGTAGAGATATTTTTATACCTGTACCTGTTGTGATAATGAAATTTTTTTGTTACTCTTATATGCTTTTTCCAAGGTTCTAAATAGCGCTATAGTGCCGCTATAACGTTTTTGGACTATACAAGCTATGACGCTATTGCCGTGCAGTCCATGATAACGTTCTAAATAGCGTGCTATAGCGTTTTTTTTAGCCGTTTCGCTATAACGCGATAAACGCTATTTAAACCTTTGGTTTTTTCAAATACAGTACGAGTAAGGTAAATGGATAAAAAAATGTCATTAATATCTCAATTTGTATTTTCAATAAAATATTTTCAAAATAAGAAAAGAAAATAATAATAAATATAACTAATTTGTATTATGAAAATTCCTAAAATATTAAACTTTATTGTATTATGTATTATCTTCGTACAAATATATATCTATATATATAATTTTATTTTTACAAATTATCTTATAGGATAACAGGTAAGATAACAAAAAAAATCATTACCCTTACTCGTACCCGATAAGCTAACGAAAAAAAATCTTATTCTTATTCGTCTTTTTGGATACATACTAAGTCAGATAAACAAATAAAAAGGTGTCATTGACACCTCTTATCGTACACATGTCACATCAGATGACATGATATATTTAACTTTTAAAGTTTGATGATGCGGCACAATATACACGTTTATATGTGAAGGTTATTTGATTTATTTAACTCACTGTATTCTTTTTTATTTATCATCTTATTCATATCTAAAAATAAGGTAAAAAATAAATTTTCATTTTTATTGGATAAAAATGAGTCACTAGTCTTAGAATGTACCTATCTAGGAAAAATACACCGATTAATATAAGGGTGATCATTGTAACCCTTTATCTGCATTTAAATCTATTTATATATTTCTTAAAGAATAAATATATTAATTTGATGAATATACTTTTAATTCTGCAACGGCCTTCCTAAAATCAATAGTTCGGATACTTAATTAAATTTTTTAATCTCTATGAATGCATGAATATATATATATATAGTGAGTGGCTAAGCTACAAACGTTTGCACCAAGGGTTTGGTGCAAACGATTTGTTTTTGGATTTTCGAAGTCCAAACGGTCGATCCGAACCGTTCAAGTTGTTCTCCATATTGAAATGTACTTGGAGACCAAATTTTACATTTTTTGGAATTTTTTTACTATTTATTAAGCCACTTTGAATGTTGCTGATCACACGGTCTAGAATTTGATTGCACTGTTTTTACTGTTCACCCGAATCAGCAACTTTCAAAGTGGCTTAATAAATAGCAAAAAAATTCCAAAAAATGTGAAATTTGGTCTCCAAGCACATTTTAATATGGATTAAATATCTAACGGTTTGGATCGACCGTTTGAACTTTGCAAATAGGAGAACCAAAACGTTTGCACCAAGGGTTTGGTGCAAACGTTTTGAGCTTAGCCAGTCTCTCTCTCTCTCTCTCTCTCTCTATATATATATATAGAGTCCGGCTAGCGTCCAAACGTTTGGATAGAGGCCTATATCCAACTAGTTTTAATTTTTGCGATTTCAAATTAAGTCCCAAAAGTCGATCTGAAGCGCTCAACATGTTTGGAATATTAAAATGTGCTTGGAAACTAAATTTTACATTTTTTGAAATTTTTTTGCTATTTTTTTAGAATTTTTGAAAATAGTTGTGATTTGAAATTCTTAAAATTAACTCATAAAAAGTATAGACAGAGACTTTAGGAACTAGTCCCCTACACCTAAAAAAGAGAAGAAAAAACAGAGAGATCTATCATCTATGTATGCATTATGCAAGGGCCTTTTCTTTTGCCTTTATTTTTTGCATTTAACCAATGGTTGAGCAGATGTCAACGTGTCAAACCTTTAAAAGCATGGATAGAGCTTATCTCCGACGCTGGCGACCTATTAATAATCGACACATAATTCATTTCTTAAAATAGGTACCGAATAAATTAAAGTCGCCTATATATCTAAACTGGCAGCAGCTTGAACCCCGGAAATAGTTATATTACGTGAAAATTTGTATCGAATAATGGTTACTGATGCATGCATGTATGCACAAACACAACACCTACGGCCTCCTTTTCCAGATGCATGCATGTGTATTAAACGACAAATTCATATCACCTTGTTTGGAGAATTTTTTTTATAAACCATAATTAAAAAAAATATTTTTACGAAACCAACATGATTATTTTGTTTTTACAAAAATCATAATAACCAAAATGGCATTTCGGTCCAAATTTTTTTTTTTATTCCGGACCGAAATGTCATTTCGGTTAAAAAAAAAAAAAAAAATTCTGAGACCGAAATGACATTTCGGTTCTTATGATTTTTGTAAAAAAAAATAATCATATTGGTTTCCTAAAAATCAAGTTTTTAATTACGGTTTATAAAAAAAATTCTTGTTTGGATGGAGAGTAGAGGAAGGGAGAGAATGGAAAGAAAGAAATTTTTTCGTCGAATCGTGTTTGGTTGATAAAATTATGTCGGAGGTATAGGAGGTTAAAGGTTTAACCTTGTATTATTGTAATTAATAGAATCGGTTTTCCTTCCGATTCGAGGTGTAATGGATCGTGGAAAGAAATTTTGTTGCAAATGTTTTTTTAAAAAATAGCACAAATGCTCAACTCTATATCTCACATATATATTTCTCATACAAGTTTTTTTGTTACAAACCTACAACACCACCGAATTTCTCGTTAACCTTCTAAATTTTAATCAACTAAACAAGAAATAAGACGGAAAGAAAAATTAAATTTATTTTCTCTCATTAATCATCCAAACACGAAGAGATTAAATATGTTAATCTTCCTTTCTATTCCATTCCATTCCCTTCTAGTCTTCACCTCCCCTTCCTCTACTCTCCATCCAAACAAGGTGTAAATAAATTGGATCTTTAGCTTCTTATTTAAAGTAAATTAATGATAAATATATATGTTACCAGAATTCTGGTTTACAAAATCATTTATAATGTTTTGGCATAATTATATCCAATATATCAAATTATGTAGGTTAAATACACAATGAGAATTAATTATATAAAAATTTGAAACTCTAAATAGAGATCATTTTTACCGTATTCATAACATTTTACTATAAATTATATAGAAAATCATGTATAAATACAAAAAATTTAAATAAAAAAATGATGGTCAATTGATCTCCATCCAATCTACATAATTCTACCTCTGATCATATATAGTTAGACTGAAATTTTTTATAAAGCATGCACTCTTATGTACTTTAGCATTGAATTTTTATTTTAAAAGTAATTCAAACAGCCGATATAAGTTGTTCAATAATTAATGACTAATATGTTGGAAATTTATAGATTGTGGATATAGAAGTGAGGAGTTATATGATAAAACTTTCTTTTACTAGAAAATGACTATAAGAAAATAAGTTACAAGGCTTTGCTTTCTTTCTCTTATTTTCTCTCATATGCATCATATAACTATATCCTTGAGTACGTCTTATTTATATCTATCATAAGGAGAATTGACAAATATCAAAATGTTTGTCCCTAGACTTTGGAACAAACTATTCGGTTTTAATATTTTTAAAGTCCAAACACTCGATCCAAACTATTCACCATTCAATCTATATTAAAATGTGCTTAGAGATCAAATTTAACATTTTGTGGAACCTTTTACTATTTATTAAATCAGTTTTAAAATTATTGTTCTTAATGATCAAGAAGTTTTTCATTGTTTATTGAAATCAACGATTTTAAAACTGACTTAATAAATAGTAAAAATTCAAAGAAATGTAAAATTTGGTCTCCAAGCACATTTAATATAGAGATCGCATCAAACTGTTTAGATCGACTGTTTGAACTTTGAAAATCGGAAAACCAATTGGTTGCACAATGTCTCCGGAACAAACGTTTTGATATTAGCCAATCTCCTATAATTAATAAGATACTTTTAAAATATATATACATTCATCCTAAATATACAAACTAAAATATATTATAATATATGTACATACTTGGGAACGGCTGTATGAACTTTCAAATGTAGAAAATATGAACGTGAAGTAAAACAAGATTCTTACATCACAACTCACCAAACAAACTATGTTATTAAGCATGTTGAGATCGACCTTTTGAACTTTGAAATCACCAAAACAAGCTGGTAGTACCAAGATTTTGGTCATACCATTATGACCTTAGCCACACACACATTCTTCATAATTGTACTTAAATGGTTATAAACGTGTTGCAAACTTCAACACAGTGTGTGTGTGAGTTCATACTAATTTAACTATTATATTAAGTATTATGAAAAATTGGTCAAATTAGTTAGCAAATTCTAAATATTATGTTCATTCATTGCTTTGAAACTTAGTCATATCCTAACCTACCGACTAAAGGTGACCACAAAAAAATATTCACATAAAAATTAAAGTTTGAATTTTTAGAAGGCATGTAACAATGGCATATAGATAAATCATGCAAGTTGCAAAAGAGTAATAGTATAATTATATAAATTTCGGTATAAGATTTTAAAGTTGATTTTATGCCAAAGAATAATTATGATTCTTGCTTTACAAATTGAAAAACAACAAGAGTAAAACAAACCTTTAAATGATGACTATCGCATGCAGTTAAAAAACTACAGCGAATCTACAGCGACAGTATAAACTATAATATACGACGATACAAATCGTTTTCAAGATGTTCCAATTAATTTCGTCACTTGGTAGGTCATCCTCTAGTTTTTAATACCACGGTCAAATGTATGTATTCACATCCTCTGAGATATCTCAACTTTTGCGTGTTTTTCTAGAAAATCTCAACCGGTCAAACACGTTCTGCACGACTCTCAAAGCACAAATAATATTCCCCCGCGCTATCCCGGAATAGGCACCGGACACGTCGGTCACGCAAAAGTTGAGATATCTCAGAGGATACGCACTCCAGATGTATATCATGTAAATGCCACAGAGAATCCAAAATGATGAGCTGGCTCCCAGGACATGTGCGTCTGATCACCACGTTTCTTGGATTCATACTAATCTCCTTTTTGCTTATAGTGACGTGCGCATCAATTTCATTGCACTTTTTTCGTATGCTATTTTAAGTCTAATCTAATAAGCATGATCACATGCATAGGCAATTAGGCATAGGTGTGTGGTTGACATTATTCGCCACCTGATTGGTGATAATAGATAGCTCTCTCTCTCTCCTCTATCTTTCTCTCTCTAAATTGGGGTTTCACTTTCTTCTTTGACTTTCAACCAAGTAATCCTTGGTTGGAAGCAAACAAAACCTTCATTTCAAACGAGTCCAAAACAAAATAAAACTCATTCATTTATCTTACAATATTAATTGCACTAAATTGCACAAATAATTTGAAATTTAATTACCGTAAGAGTGAGGCTATAATAATATGCATATATACTGCGGATCTAGCTGTGTTATGGATTTATATCTCTATTTTTAAAATTCAAACAATTAATATGATTTTTATATGAAAATATAATTGCAGACAAAATTTTATATTTTTAAAAAAAAATTAATATTTTTTAAGTAAGTAGAAAATTATTGTTTTTGTATAGTTTAGAATTTTAATATCAAATAATTTTCTAACTTCTAATAGAATAGTAAAAAATTTGGTCTGTAAATACATGCATATGAATTCATAAAACGGACTGATATTATATATATATATATAATGAGGAGGGATCCAATTACATCTTTTTTGGTGACACATCATGACACCATTTTTTATATAGGTCAATTTTGCGATTTCAAAATCTAAACAGTCGATCCGAACCGTTTAACATGATCACCATATTAAAATGTATTTGGAGATCAAATTTTACATTTTTTTGAATTTTTTTACTATTTATTAAGATGGTTACAAAATCGCTGTTTTTCAATGGTCTGAAAACAACGATTTTTGTAACCATCTTAATAAATAGCAAAAAAATTCAAAAAAATGTAAAATTTGATCTCCAAGCACATTTTAATATATTCATCATGTTGAACGGTTTGAATCGACTATTTGGACTTTGAAAATGGTAAGTGTCAAAGTGTGTCACCAAAAAAGATGTAATCGGATCCCTCCTCATATATAATATATATATTATCATAAACTAGCTATTACAGTAGTGTAATTTCTTGAAAAAAAAACTTAATTTTCAGAATTACACGTGTTGCTTTGTAGTGTTCATTTGATAGTACTTGTTTTGGTAAGACCATTCTTTCCAAATAAATCACTAGCACTGACACCTCACCAGCTCATTCCGACGCTAGCTAAAAAAACAAAAGAAACAATACAAAGGAAATAAATAATAAGGAAAAAGAAAACAAAAAGTAAACAAAGAGAGAGTTAAACACGCTAAGTGTGAACAGAAAGTCTCAAGTAACGGCTTCATTTGTCTTTTGGTGAATAGTACTTTTTTAACCACTAGCGGCACAGTGTAAACTTCCATAAATATCAAGAACAGCAACAAATTTTCAAATCCAGTTTAGCAAACCTAAGTCCTACACAAATCCGTTCACAATTGAACAATAAAACTATGCATTCGCCCCTGGATTATGGTGGGATTTATTGGAAGAATGTCTCCAATTTTTTGTATTTTTATTATATCTTTACTTTTTAATTTTTAATAATAAAAATTATAAATTTATATGTCGAAATAAAATGGTTAGATATAATTTTTTTTCTTTATATGTAAATAAAAATTATGAACTTTTATTTTATTTTTCTATATATGAATTAATAAATTTAAAAATAATGTCTACAAATTATCCATATAAGTATATATTTACAACCTCTGATACTAATAAAAAATTAAAATATTAAAATATTTCATACGTACATACGTACATACAAAAAATAATGTATATTAATCTAATGATTTTATTTTGACAATTCACATACCTTTCCAAGTTATAAAAAGTTATAATTAGTATAAAGAAATATATAACTAATTATTATGATTTGAATTTTTTTTAGAAGACTTATGTTTTGAATTTGATAGATAAGAAATGATTTTCGGTCCATGCAATGTACTGCAAGTCTAATTAGCACAAATTGAAATTTTATAAGTGGATTAAATTAAGTTTCAATATATATTATTACAAATTTTAAAATTTTAAAAATAGCGCAAACACCCTAACTTTTAAATCTGCCCCTAAACAATTTAGTACCATATAGGATCCAGCTAGATTTGATGCTGAAATTTTTAGCCGATGAATATTACTCACACATGCGCATTAGTGTACAGAATTAAAGCACATGTACTGCAAGGAATTCACATGATTAACAATGTTTGTAAATTCACATGATCCACAAGATTTACAGTCAAAATAAAAAAATTACTATGTAAAAGAAATTACTTTTTTAAGGAGATTCTGGGCCATCCGATAAAGTGATATTGTACCTATGTAAAAAAATAGTAAAAAAAATTCTAAAAAATATAAAATTTGGTCTCTAAGTATATTTTATTATGAAGATCATGTTGAGCGGTTTGGATTGACTGTTCGGACTTTGAAAATGGAGATAAATGATGTGGAGCATATTGGAGTACAAAAATTATGATGCATTTGAACCCTCCTCATATTTTATATAATTTAAACAATTTGTGCATCAAATTTCATAAAAAAAAAAAACTCATCTAACTAGCTATACATAACATTAATTCTGTAATTTACTATTTTTCAAAGCTTGTTAATTAACTTCTTTTATATTATTAAAATTGTAAAAAAAAAAAAAATGATTGCAATGTATTTTTAATTTGACCAGATGAAGTTGGGAAGATTTCCCTTCTTTACACAAATATCAACGAGTGAGGCTATGGTGCTATGCATAGCACGGATGGCTAGTGTACTACGGCTCAATATGATACTTTTTAAAATTCTAACGGTCGATCCGATTGGTCAATGTGATAACCATATGAATAGGTACTTGCAAACTAAATTTTATATTTTTTCGAATTTTTTTACTATTTTTTCAGATAGGTAGAATTTTGATGGTCCAGAATTTTCAAAAAACACTGATTTTTCTACCTATCTGAAAAAATAGTAAAAAAATTCGAAAAAATATAAAATTTAGTTTGCAAGTACAGATTCATATGGATATCACATTGAACGGTCGGATCGACCGTTAGGATTTTAAAAAGTACCATATTGAGCCGTAGTACACTAGCCATTGGTGCTATGCATAGCACCATAGCCTCACTCAATATCAACCTATTAAGACGCCACGAACTTTCAATCCTTTCAACTTCTCATTTATTCCTCTCTCCAATCGCTAATAATGAGCTCCTCTATTGTTGGCAAAAACAAAATTAAAAATGATAACTAGCTCCTCTATCAAGTCGACACGCGTCTATAACATCCGTACGGATTCTTATCAAACCAGGACCAATCCTAGTATAGAAGTTGATGTCATATGAATCATATCTCAAGTTTAGAATAATAAAATAAAATAAAACAACGAATGAAACAATCAATTATATGATTATATCCATTGGCAGCACTTGACAGTTGCCAATCCTAATTTCTCCATGAGGTAATTTCATTTTTTATATTATATCCGATGCATGCATCATGCAAGGGCCCTCTTGTGGGGCCCATTACCACCACACGACAAAAAACCTTGGCCCATAAATCAGTCCTCAGCCCTCTTCTCTCAAAAATTTCAAAAACCTTTCTTTCAAAGTCTCTAAGATCATCTAGCTAGCTATCTTCTCCTTCTGTTAAAAGAGAGAGAAAAAAAAAAAAAACAGGTAGTTAATCATGTCTAGAGTTGAATCACTCCCTGCCGGGTTTCGTTTCCACCCGACTGATGAGGAACTCATATCATACTATCTCAGAAATCGTATCGCATCAGTGCCATGTCCCGTAGCGATAATTGCAGAAGTTGACATTTACAAGTTCAATCCATGGGATCTTCCATGTTAGTATTATCTTTGTAACTGCATAATTAAATGATCTTTAAATTCTTTAATATCAAATATATATATCAAGTTCAACGAAAACTAATTGAGATGGTTTCATTTGTTCATTTTTGTGTTTATATAGCACAAGCTATGTATGGTGAGAGAGAATGGTACTTCTTCAGCCCGAGGGACCGCAAGTACCCAAATGGTGCCCGACCAAACCGAGCAGCTAAATCAGGATACTGGAAGGCAACTGGCACCGACAAACCTATAGTATCAAGCAAAACTAACAAGAGCATCGGCGTAAAAAAAGCGCTAGTATTCTACACGGGGAAGCCGCCTAAGGGGCTTAAGTCCGAATGGATCATGCACGAGTATCGCCTCACCGATTCGTACAAAAGCAACAACAACAATTCCACAAAGCAGAAACATAGCATGAGGGTAAGATTTTTTTTTTTTTTCCTTTAATTTTCTTTGACATTTTCTTTCATGATAATTTGCATCTTGGTCCTGAAATCTTCATATATTCTAATTGTATTATATCTTTTCTTGTAAATTTGTAACAGTTGGATGACTGGGTTTTATGCCGGATATATAAGAAAGCCAATCAAAATTTGGATTCTTCGCAAGAAAGGCGGGAAGAGGAAGAACAATCGGTTACCGAAGATTCAAACCCGCAAATTTTACCAAATTGTAACCCGTATCCGCATGTTAACTCGAACCCTAGCACGTCATATGCATTGCCAAAATCTTCTTCTCTTGCAAATCTGTTAGAAAGCTTTCAGAGCATTGATCATCCCTCTCTCTCACGCTTGTTCGACAACTCGGACTTCCCAGGATTGGATCTTGGTTTTTTTAGTAACACGAAATTAAACCAACCATTCACAAGTAATAATAATAATTTTGGAAGTGATCAGGTTGAAAATTTTACTGGAGAAGTCTACGAATCAGAATGCTCTGCTTCGGGTACCCAAAATACACCTAAAAAGCAAAGGATGGAGAAAACAAGCACGGACTGTTCACAGTTTAATTTGGTGGGGCATCCTTTGATGAATCAAAATTCATTATTTGATTATCAATTTGGTTTGCATTAATTATATGCACGTATTGAGTTTGGTTAGGAGAGAGAAACTCTGTCAGAAAGGATGAACTAGAGAGGGAAAGATAGATTTGTGTGCAGATCGAACGACTAGAAGTGTTTGAAATGTAAATATCTAGCATATTTTCAATGATTTTGAATGTTAAAATTTTAAAATAGTTCGTTTAAGTTGTGACTTTATTCTGGAGAAATCTTGTACGAAATAACTATTTACTTATTCAAACTTATTACTTGCCAAATTACAACACATCCGTGGAGAATTTTTATTGGGTGTCTATATATTAAACTTAATTTTGCTCATTTGTAGTGCAAATTTATAAGTTTGGTTAAGATAGCATTATTTGAACAGCCAATCAATTGACAAGTAACGAGTGTTTTTATTTTTCTATTCAAATTGTAACTACTGTATATGATTATTATTGTATGATAAAAAACAAACAGTAAAAACGAGTAAGATATTAACAACTTTGTCTTGGCTTCATGTAATACACCAATCATATATATATATATTTTATTCTAACGTTTGTGCGATGCCGAAAGTCAAAACAGTCAATATCTTTATCTATGAAAAGTTGAAAACTGACTTCAAATGTAAATTAGCTATGCTAGTTACATTAGAGAAAGTTAATTAATTAGGCATAGGTGATTTTTTTTGGAAAAATAATAAAATAAAAATAAATAAACCGGAAGCCCAACAATTTTCGTGCATATTTTTAGACTCACCTGAATCTACATTTTAAATAGCTTTAGGTATTATCATATTTTTTTTTGAAGAAAAGGGCACATGCATAAGTGCCCGTTTCATGTTTATGAAACATGATATGTAAGTTACATACTACTTGATAGGGTCATGTACTAAGAGTCCCATAAAACTATTATGAGCTGAGTATTAAGCCCAAATAGCAAGTTCAAGAAGCAGGCCTGTTCGAGTAGTCCGTACGCGACTTTAATCAACTCGCCAGCCCGCGAGATAAGCATGTTCGAGTCGTCCGTACGAGACTCGAACTGACTTACCGACCTGCGAGATAGGCCCAGTCAAGTGTCCGTACGAGACCCAAACCGACCTATAGGCCTATAAATACCCCGAAATTCAATGAGATAGGGACCACAACTCAGGAATACACGGTACATAGAGGATAGAGTTACGTACCTATTGGATCTACACTCAGTTCTTACTCAGACACGTAATAAATACACACCTACCCGCACAGACTAATCCCTGTCGAATTAGGACGTACTTAAACTTACCGCGACTTAATATCTCCAGAGTTAGGCCGTATCACTACTGATAATTGTTCATAGTCGGATAAGAAGCATACTCAAAAGCTAACAAAAAACAAAATATAAATTCTCTTTGTTTTAACAACCACTAAAAGACAGTTATTGAAAAGTATACTAGAACTATTTTTTATTTTTTATTTCTAGAACTGACAGGCTTATTTATTTTTTTTTTTTCATCAATTATCCGTTTGTAGTCGAGATAGTTCTACCAGTTGTTTTCTCCCAATAAAAAATAAGCCTGTCAATTCCAATCCTGAAATACCAATCTGAAATAGTAATATGAATCCAGGGACTAAAGATCAATTGTATTATATGTATATTAGGATGAACTGTCCCAATCAAGCGCTAAGTTGATTTCACACATCAACCCTCATGTAAAAACTAATTTAGAGATAAATTAAGAATCAAACCGTATATAATTATTATGTGGTAGAGGGTAAAGATATCGACAGAGCTATTTTTACTTTACGTAGTGCATGACCAACAGAGATAAAATGAAACAAAAAATATATGACGGATACCATGTATGAAGTTAAAATCACTCTGTTAATAAATATCTTTCTTCGCGCGGGAAACCGCTCTTCATACGAAGTAGCGGTTTCTTCATTGGAAACATGCATTATTTTAAAGCTTGCATGCGTAGCTATATCTCGAGTGGCACCTACGAATCATGGCATCTTAACGTAGTTTATCTCCATATATTTGTTTTTGTGTTTGGTGAAGTGTGGATTATCCAAATATATTAATTAAGCATATAAAGGCTTTTGTAAAACCAGGACCATTGTTTTGAACCTACCTACTACTACTAGCATCCAAATTTAATAAAAGCATGCATGCATGATGTCATTAGATCCCTTGTTATAGAAAGTATATCCTCAATAGTTGATTCCTTGTCAAATTGGAAATTAAAGTAGGTGCTTAAGGATAAGATAAGGAAAACAATTAATTGCATTAATTAATAGCAGTTTGAAGGCGATAATCAGCTCCATGTTTGTCATTTATTAAACCACCAAAATATCATAAGATGAGGTTCAATGTTGACTAGTCAATAATTTCGGCTTAGCTTGCTAGCTTTACTAATAGTAAATAGATATTTCAACAAAAAGATGCGGTTTGATTCTAGAATTTTAATAAAATATGTTTAAATAATAAATTCAAATCATTTAAACTTGATTTACGGCAATATAAGTCAAACGGTAAAAAGAAAATAATTAAAGATTTAGAAGTTATTTTTAATGTATTTTTTTTTAACATTTGAAAATATAATACTTGATACATAGACACATCATTCGAATTGTAGATCACTTTAAATGGTTTGATTTCATTAGTTAAAATCAATGCAATACATTTTAGAATTAAATTTACAAACGTCTTCGTGATTTTAAGCTCATGCTAACTTAATACATACGCGGGTTTGTAGGCTATTTGATGAGCATTAGCATGTAAAGTCACACTTATGGATTGATATTGAAGTACAAGAATCCAATTATAATCTAAAGTGGGACAAAATATTGAGAATAAGATATACTTTTACAATTAATTATTTTGAGAGTAATTCTAACTTGCTTTGAGAATAATTAAAGAGGGTGTTTTACTTTGTGCTCATTTCTTCATTTTCAAAGCTCAAATAGTCGATTTAAATCTTCCAATATGATATTCATATTAAAATGTGCTTGGAGACCAATATTTTACATTTTTTTGGAAATTTTTTACTATTTTTTTAGAATTTTTGAAAATCACAGCTTTTCATTAAATAAAAAATTCAGAAAAGTTGTGATTTTAAAAAATTCTAAAAAATAGTAAAATATTTTCAAAAAAATGTAAAATTTAGTCTCCAGCACATTTTAATATGAAGATCATGTTAGAAGGTTCGAATCGACTATTTGAAATTTGAAAATGAAAATATGAGTGCAAAGTAAAACGCCCTCTTTAATTTCCAAAGCAAGTTAGCCCATCTCTCTCTCTCTCTCTCTCTCTCTCTCTCTCTCTCTCTCTATATATATATATATATATATATATATATATATAGAGTGGCTAAGCTCAAAACGTTTGCACCAAGCCCTTGGTGCAAACGTTTTGGTTCTCCTATTTGCAAAGTCCAGACGGACGATCCAAACCGTTAGATATTTAATCCATATTAAAATGTGCTTGGAGACCAAATTTCACATTTTTTGGAATTTTTTGCTATTTATTAAGCCACTTTGAAAGTTGCTGATTCGGGTGAACAGTAAAAACAGTGCAATAAAATTCTGGACCGTGTGATCAGCAACTTTCAAAGTGGCTTAATAAATAGTAAAAAAATTTCAAAAAATGTAAAATTTGGTCTCCAAGCACATTTCAATATGGAGAACAACTTGAACGGTTCGGATCGACCGTTTGGACTTCGAAAATCCGAAAACAAATCGTTTGCACCAAACCCTTGGTGCAAACGTTTGTAGCTTAGCCACTCACTATATATATATATGAGGAGGGATCCAATTACACATTTTTTTGACACATCTTGACACTGTTTTTTTATAGGTCAATTTTGCAATTTCAAAGTCCAAATAGTCGATCCGAACAGTTCAACATGATGGATATATTAAAATGTGCTTGGAGATCAAATTTTACATTTTTTTGAATTTTTTTACTATTTATTAAGATGGTTACAAAATCGTTATTTTCAGACCATTGAAAAACAACGATTTTGTAACCATCTTAATAAATAGTAAAAAAATTAAAAAAAATGTAAAATTTGATCTCCAAGCACATTTTAATATGGTGATCATGTTGAACGGTTCGGATCGACTGTTTGGATTTTGAAATCGCAAAATTGACTTATAAAAAAACAGTGTCAAGATGTGTCAAAAAAAAGGTGTAATTGGATCCCTCCTCATATATATATATATATATAGTGAGTGGCTAAGCTACAAACGTTTGCACCAAGCCCTTGGTGCAAACGAATGTTTTTCGGATTTCCAAAGTTCAAACGGTCGATCCAAACCATTAGATATTTAATCCATATTAAAATCTACTTGGAGGCCAAATTTTACATTTTTTGGAATTTTTTTACTATTTATTAAGCCACTTTGAAAGTTGCTGATCACACGGTCCAGAATTTGATTGCACTGTTTTTACTGTTCACCCGAATCAGCAACTTTCAAAGTGGCTTAATAAATAGTAAAAAAATTCCAAAAAATGTGAAATTTGGTCTCCAAGCACATTTTAATATGGATTAAATATCTAACGGTTTGGATCGACCGTTTGGACTTTGCAAATAGGAGAACCAAATCGTTTGCACCAAGGGCTTGGTGCAAACGTTTTGAGCTTAGCCACTCTCTATATATCTATATATATATATATATATATATAAATAAATAAAGTCTAAATAAAAGAAGTGAATTTTTTAAAATTTATACAAACTAAAATTTAAATGAGGGATCAAATTACATTTTTTTTTGGCACATTTTGACACCTACCATTTTCAAAGTCCAAATAGTCGATCCAAACATTCAACATGATGGATATATTAAAATGTGCTTGGAGATCAAATTTTATATTTTTTTTGAATTTTTTTACTATTTATTAAGATGGTTACAAAATCGTTGTTTTCATACCATTGAAAAACAACGATTTTGTAACCATCTTAATAAATAGTAAAAAAATTCAAAAAAAATGTAAAATTTGATCTCCAAGCACATTTTAATATATCCATCATGTTGAACAGTTCGGATTGACTATTTGGACTTTGAAATCGCAAAGTTGACCTATAAAAAAACAGTGTCAAGATGTGTAAAAAAAAGGGTGTAATTGGATCCCTCCTAGGGCTGTAAACGGATATGGATATCCGTCCGGATATCCGCTCCGAATCCGGATTTAAACGGATACGGACACATATATTTTTTGCATAGGAAAATTTGATACAGATACGGATACGGATAATTTTTTGAAAGTATAAACAGAGCGGATATCCGCACTATCCGGATCTGAAATTTCAACTTCTTCGCTTCGCTGTAAGTTGACTTTCAGCGGTTAATATTCCCTAACTCCTCTCCATTTCTTTACCTTTTTTTAATTTACTTTTGTTTTTCTTAATTGTTTTTAATTGTTTTTAATTTAGTATTTGTACTTAAAGTTCATATGACTCAATTATCCGACAATTATTTGTTTCGTAACCGTATTCGAATCCATATCCGTGGATTATCCGCTCCGTATTCGTATCTGTTTAAGACGGATTTGGTTTTGAATTTTGATATCCGTTTACTATCCGTATCCGTATCCATATCCGCTTATTGAAAAACGGATACGGATTTGGTATCAGCATTATCCGCTCCGTTTACACCCCTGATCCCTCCTCATAAAAAATAGTTAAAAAAGTTCCAAAAATTGTAAAAAACAGTATTATACATGTTTACTATATAACAAATTTATTGAGTTACTTAGGTCAATGTTTCGAACATGAAATTTTAAAATTTGACCCGTAAGTACTTTGGCCGAAGTGCTTCCGGTAGATCTAACTCATATTGCCATATATTAAAAATATTATTTATATTAAAAAAATAAAATCATAGATGTGTTGTAAATTAGTTAAATAGGACATGTATCAAATTTGAATGAATATAAGAATTTAATTTATCATTCATCATAAAGTTAATTAAACGACACCAATAAAAAATTTAAATTGTTTGTTAGAAGACTAAACTTGTTTAAATCGACACAAAATTAATACATGTCCTATCTAAATACTTAAAACTATAAATTTAATATTTTAAGTTGAATAATATTTTTTTTAATAAATATACCACAAAAGTTATATATATCACAAAGGTTAGATATATGCTAAATATATCTTTATTTAGTTAGAATAAAACGCGTTTTTTTTTTTTTGAAGCGTTATTTCATTTAATATTGAGTGAGGCTATGGTGCTATGCATAGCACGGATGGCTAGTGTACTACGGCTCAATATGGTACTTTTTAAAATCCTAACGGTCGATCCGACCGTTCAATGTGATAATCATATGAATATGTACTTGCAAACTAAATTTTATATTTTTTCGAATTTTTTTACTGTTTTTTCAGATGGGTAGAATTTTGATGGTCCAGAATTTTCAAAAAACACTGATTTTTCTACCTATCTAAAAAAATAGTAAAAAAATTCGAAAAAAATATAAAATTTAGTTTGCAAGTACATATTCATATGAATATCACATTGAACGGTCGGATCGACCGTTAGGATTTTAAAAAGTACCATATTGAGCCGTAGTACACTAGTCATTGGTGCTATGCATAGCACCATAGCCTCACTCTTTAATATTTATAACAATGTTCTACTTGATTCGGATCGTTGTCAGGTCAGTGCAGGTGTGTTAACGTTGTTTTAACTTTCAACCAAAACAGAGGCTAGAAGTCGGTTCCGGAGTCACATACCAGCATCCTAAAACAAAATACAAGAATAAGAATAGGCATCTCAAAACTTATTCTAGATCATCACAAAGCATGCTTTGTAATAATTAATTTAATGTTTTATCTTTCCAAGACTATACATGATTCCTTCATATCCAACAAATGATTCCGTCATCAGCTTGCTCCTCGTAAAATTTCAAATAAAGAGACGCACGCGCACGCGCGATCCCTTGAATTCATGAGCTTAAAATGCACAAAACGACAGAGCCTGGGGATTAGCTATTAATTGTTGACATGGCAGTGACTCAGGTACCACATGACTTGGCCATAAAACCGGCCTTAACTGTACTATTAATTATACATAATGAAAAATACATATAACACGTGTGATTGATTGATTGATTCTTCCCTGGCCTGTTAAATTTGACTCTGTTGCTGTACTTTGTTACTAAAACAGAGCCTACATTTTAGACTAAAATTAAAACCAGTTCATTTAACACAGTTTTCTGGACTTCTGGATTAAGTTTAATTTAAATGATCCTGATTGTTTTTCGCCTAATTGTAAATTGCCAGTATTACCTACCTTTGGACTAATTGGACTTACTGGATTAAGCTCATTTAACACAGAGCATATATATATGAGATAGGCTAATATGCTTTTAGTAGCATATGGGCCGATATGCTTCTAACTCAAAATCGGATTTTCAAAGTCCAAACGGTCGATCCGAACCGTTCAAATTGATCTACATATTGAAATCTGCTTGGAGACCAAATTTTACATTTTTTGAAATTTTTTTACTTTTATTAAGCCACTTTGAAAATTGCTGATCACATGGTCCAGAATTTGGTTGCACTGTTTTTACTGTTCACCCGAATCAGTAATTTTCAAAGTGGCTTCATAAATAGTAAAAAAATTCCAAAAAATGTAAAAGTTGGTCTCCAAGCAGATTTCAATATGTAGATCAACTTGAACGGTTTGGATCGACCGTTTGGATTTTGAAAATCGGATTTTGAGTTGGAAGCATATCGGCCCATATGCTACTAAAAGCATATTAGCCTATCAATATATATATATATACATACTTATATATATATCATGATCTCATGGAAATGCGCATCGTGTAACTGCTCCTGCTCAGCGACTGATGGTGCATGCTGATATTGCACTGTTATGTACCACCTACCTTTGCTTTTTTTTCAAGTTCATTTTTCATGTGTAATTCCATTTGTTATGCACTCAATTGCTTGCGGATTCTCTTCTCTTAGATCCCTGCTTACTTTATTTTTTATTATTCCATCTTTTTGATTAAATTATACCAAAGGTCCCTTCATCAGTAAAAGTAGATCGAGCATGATTTTTCCTAAAGGAGATATTGGAATATATCTCTTTTAGTCCTTCAGTGTTTATATGATATTTTACAGTAATGGATGTTGAATCTTTCAAAGATCGACTTATTCGTTTTTTTTTTGCTCTCCTTGAATAAAATAATTAACATATTATCCTCAGGTAAAAGAACTCTAGGTAATTAATGAAATCAGAAACTGTGGCAAAAAAGACTGCAATTTTATTTAGCTTCAAGCCTTCAACGCAAAGAAAAGAATTCGTATCCTCTGCATTAACTCAAAAGGGAATCTTTTGAGTTAATGCATCTCAGCCATCCAATCTGTTCTAAGAGTCGTGCGAACTAGATCTGCACTAATATTAAAGGGTCCTCTATGTTATAGGCATGAGTCGGATTTGCTCCGTTTAAAATCAGACGGTTGAAATTCATTAACTCAAAAAATTCTCTTTTGAGTAAATGCAGAGGATACGGATCCCAAGGCAAAACCAATGGCAGTACTGTACTATGAATTGTGGCAAAAACCAATGGCAGTACTGTGGCAAAACCAATGGCAGTACTGTGGCAAAAAAGACTCCACATTTTTTTTAAGCTTTTATATACTTTTTTTTTTTTTTGAAAGAAAGCTTGTGTATACTTTCTATTTTTTGTTGTATGTTTATATTAGAGCATACAACTGGCTATGAATAATGACAAGTTCGGGATATCGAACCAAATTAAATTAGGCAAAGTTAAAAGTTATATATTAGGGAAATAATTCAGAATAATTCGTTGTTTTATAGCGCAAATAATATATCAAATGTTGATATTCTTGTAAATAAATATAAATAAAATTATAATTTGTATTACGTTATTGGAATAAATAACATAATATCCATATAGTACAAGTCGAAAATAATACATACATACATACATACATACATACAAATGAATATTATTTGGATATCTTGTTAAAGTAATGAGTATAAAAAAAATTAAAATTATGCTACAGAAAATCAGTATATATTGCCCAGAATAAAAAAGAAGAAGAACAAGACGAAAGAAAGAAAACTAAGTCAAGCAAACTATATATATAACAAATAAATATAAAGAAGGAATACCATATAGTGAGATTAATTGTAAAATTGGATCTTTCCAATGAATTGGCCATGTCTAGAATATTTATTTTTGTAAATTGTTTACCAGTGAGCGACATAATTCTCGATCGTTATCATTATATGATGCTTCCATATAACTTTGACGGTGTACTGAATCTCCATTCTATTTAGAAGTATTTATATTCAACTTATACACTATTTATATATGAATGCATTGATATTTATACCTAGTATACAAAAGCTCTTATTATTATTTTTATTTGTAAATGATATATCATAAGTAATAAGTTCATCTTAAAGACTTAGTTAAATAAATAAATATATAACTTTCAGAAAATTTACTTCTAATATGTAATATGTAAGGTACAAATCCTTTTATCATTTTGTATAAATATTGTTTTGAAAGTATAAATACATCTTGGATGCATGTATGATCGAAGTGCAGTTGAGTGTAATTATCACTCTTATTCCCGAAAATTTTATTAATACCATTCTCCAAAAAAAAAAACCACAAAATATGGAGAATTTGAAAAATATCAGGGCCGCAATGACAATTAAATGCCTAATTCTTGGGGGCCGCAATGTGTCGTTGCAGCCCCAAGAATGGAGCTGCCAATTGTCATTGCGGAACCCTTCTTTGGGGTCGCCATTGTCACTGCGACCTCTATTTTAGTATATATTTGTTCCCAGAGACAGAATTTCATTTCTCACCTTAACTCATTCTCTCTCCTCAGACAAGAACCCTTCTCTTCTGATCTGTAATTTTTTTTTCTTTCAATTTTATTTATATTTTCAGTAGGTTAATAATTAATTTAGTTACTTTTTAATTTTAGGTTTGTGTGTAATTGGTTCAAAATGAGTCTTATGGTATCCATTTACATTGGTGGTGAATTTTACAAGGACCTAATGAGGTTTATTATAGTCTCGGGCCTATTACTCTGATCCCGGTAATGTCGGGTACTGATTATTTGGGAATTAAGATTGTTATTTGTCAAAATTTGGGATTGAATCAGAGTCACTATGACCTTAATATTCAGGCCAAAATTAGCATGCCCACTGGTTCAGCACAAACCTGGTTCCAATTATTTTCAATTCAGAATAATGGAGTATGGCAGGTATTGTACAACCAAATAATGAGTTTTCCTGGGGGTAGGTACAAGGTAATTGACCTATATGTGGAAGTTACCCCAGTCCGGCGTACCAACCCAGCTATGAGATTAATCCAGGGTCGTAGTCGGGTTAACTCATCTGTCTCAAGTCGAGCCCCTCTCAAAATTGACCAACCGTCTAGTAGTCAGGCCCAAGTTCAGAGGGACCGTCTAGTAGTCGCCCCCTGTTGGGCCCCACTCCAGATTGACCAGCTTCTACTAGTTGGGCCCCAAGTCAGGCCCCATCTTTTGATCCGGATGCTACCGATGATACAATGGCTTCGGAATTACGCGAGGCATAGGAAAATTGGTTAGTTAACAGCGTGTTTTCTTCTTTATTTTTGAATTAATTATTTTGTTACAACGGTTAGTTAACCGTTGCAACGCTGAAAGCTATTTTGTTCATTCTGAAGGTTATTTCGTCAGGAATTTAACTAAGATGATTGCTATGCTCCCTATTACTTATATGTAAACGCTATCTAGTGATTTTATTATAATATTGTATCTATACGTCTATCCTTATCATAATAGTAGCAATTGAAGTTATAATAAATATATCATTTCCAATGGTTCAAACATTTTCTTGAACATAATTAACCAACCATATGTACTTAGGTATATACTAGTATTGGTTATTAGCACATACCTTGAATTTATCTCCCCCTCAATAATGTTGAAATTTGAATTTATTGGGGAGATAATTTTTCCATCTAATTTTTTTTTTCTAGATTTAGGCATCCAAACAACATTCAACATGTTGTTCTTCTTTCTAAACCTACACTCCACCGATGTGTGTCCAATCTTATAACAATAGTTGCAAAATATAATAGATGATTTAGGAGTTGTCGGATGATTGATTGATTCTAAGTTTGGTCCTTCCTTGAAGTTGTAGTGGCAAGACCCTTTAGATTCTTGAGATGGAGAATTTACAATGTTGGTTGACCTATTGACACTTTTGTACACCATATTGTTATTTTTATTCTTGTTAGACTCAAGTTTCTTGGTATGTTGGGGAACAACTCTATTTGACCTATTGCTTTGGATCTTATTTCGACAATTATTCTTATTAGATTTGTAGAACCATTTATCTTTTTTATTTCTAAAATAATTTTCACTTGGTTCTTTTGGATCAAATGTTGTGCTTTTATTAGATTGAAAAAATGTATATTTATTGCTATCAAATTTGAGTTTTTGAAATTTCTTATCATTGAAGATTTGAGTTTGTTCCCCTTTATTTTTTGGGCTTTCCGAGTGATTGGATTCAAATGAGGATTTATCTTTCTTGTATCCAAGACCAAGTTTATCGAATCCTCAGTTTTCTATTTGATCACTCGATTGAAAATATGGGTCTAGCCTATTGACACTCTTTGATTCATTAGGTGACCTTAAAGCCCTATTCTCGGTCTCCAAATTTTGTATTCTCACTTTTGAGAGTCTTATCTCACCTGTGTGATTAACAATTGTTAGCTTCATTATTCTTTTCTTATTCTTTAATCTTGAACTCATAATGTTTAATTTTATATTCTTGCATTTTATTTATCAAATTAGTTGCTTTGAGATTTCTATTTTCATCTCGTAACTTGTTCATCTCAATTTTAAGAGCCTTAGTTTCATCTAAGTGTGTTTGACTTGTGTGTGACTCTAGTAATGCGGACTCAAGCCCTTTTACCTTAGACTATAGCTTAAGAATCTCGAATCTTAAATTTTGGATTATGCCATCTCTCTTAAGCAACGCGGCATGTGATTCATCAAGCAAGATTCTCAACCTACTATCGGTTTTGTTGGTTAACTTCTCTTTAAGGAAATGTTTGACTCACTAGTTGATTCACAGTTATTTATTAAATCACAGTTGCATTTATAGTTATCTAACTCACGTTTTTGGCGTACCTTATGTGTAGAGCTAGATGAGGCTTTATTGTCATGAGTAGCCATCAAGGCTAGGTTGATCACTTCCTCGTTTTCTGACTCGGGATCAGACTCTCCACCACTTCTGTAGTCAGAATCTGCATGTTACACTGCTTGCATCGCCCTTTCCTTCTTATGACCTTAATTACCATCTTTTCTTGGTCTAGGACGACGATCTCGTCGCTCACTGCCTTCTTTGTCCTTTGGAAAGATCTTGAAGAATGATTGGATGGAAAGTCCTTCTTAATGACACCCAAAACACATAATTCTCTTGTTGTTCTCCTCCCATTTTTTGTTGTACTTCTTTTCAAAATCTAACATTCCTTGAAATATTTCGGTTAAATGTTGGGCATTTTCGGACGGTTCATGGTCTATTTTGTTTTGGAAGTCGTCATTTGAGGATCGAGAGGTTGAAGGATTGAAGGGCCTTTACTTTGTGTATTTTTTGTTTTTTGTGCATATAGAGAAGTGACATTGGCTTTAGGTTCAAGGTCTTTGGTTTGTCGAAGTTTCTCTTCGTAACTTCTAAGATGGGCGAATAACTCCTCCGGATTGAAAGTTTGTGTAACGCCGCGTAAATTAAAACACTAAATTAAGGTACGACATAAATAATTTATATAATTTTTTATCCTTCTATTTTATTTTATTTTTCTTCTGTCCGTATTTAAATAGATCGAATTGAACAAATTAACTAAATAGAAATACCGTGAATAGAAAGCCCATATTCTCCGATTCATATTATGAAATTACTAGTCCGTGTAATGGACCCTAGAAATTTTAAACCCAATATAGCCCAATAGTTCATCAGCCGAAGGTTATAATTGATCAAACGTTATGATATAAGAAACATCTACAATTAATTAAAGTCATAACCTCCAATTAATTGCCGCCTCTCTGATCCGTAAGTTATCAATTTAAAAACTGTTTCTCTTTTCTCTACATATATATATATATATATATATATAAAATCCTAATCTATTTGTCTCTGTCTCTCTCCGCTTTCCTCACAGAAGTCCAAAACAAAAGGTTAGACTAGTTAATTAATTCCTTTCCTTCATAACTCCCATTATACTCCTTTAATTATTATTTCTTTTTTTTTATTAGTCTCATCAAAGACTCAAACCGTGAAAACTAGGTATTCTAATATTATATTCAATTTTTGTGTAGCAAATAGATTAAACAATCCCTTATATTTATTATTTGATTAAGTTTCTGAATTTATATGTATATTGGTTATTTTGACTTACGATGAAAAATTTCTGAAAAATTATGTTGCAATTCAAAGGATTGAAGTAATATTTTTTTTATATATATAGATTTAATTTATTGAAATCTTCCTTATAATAATATAATCTAGAGTCGTGAGAAAACTTTTGAAATTATTGTTTAATTTCTGTCATGAAGGTGAATTTTCTGTTTTCTGAAAAGATTAATGAAAGGTTGTGTGATATAATTTATTTTTCCGAGAGGTTATGGATTGTAAGAAATTTGTTTTATGTTGATTAAAGAATAATTAAATTCTTATAGATTCAACTATCCGAATTTCATGATTGTACGAGTTGGTAGGTTTATATCGTGTAATATAATATAGTAATTATTTTGTTTAAGATCTTATAGCTATTCATATTTTCTGAAACTTTACCCAAGTATGTCAAAATTCTAGAGTTGCATATACTATTTTATTTGATGGCAATTTTTCACCGATAACCCTAGGACATTATTCACCGATAACCCTAGAGTTATTTTTATTACAAAAAGTATGCTATGTAAACCTATCAATAATTTAATCATGTTTCTAGTGAAAGATGATATTCGGATTTTTATACTTAATAAAAGTTGGTTTCACAACAGACTTGTCTAAATAAAAATATGTATAAATATTAATTCAGAAACCGTGTTACATGGTCTAGGTCCGAGTTTCGAAGTAAGAAGTACAGTAGCGGTAGGTGTGAACTATCCCACGATAACAGGTACGGGTTTTCCTGGACATTGTCAAATTGTTACTTACCATTTTGTATGCTTTTATTTATTTATTTTTGGAATTGTGCATGTCGAATCGAACGATCCCTTTGGTTTGTTAGAAATGCAATAGGATTATTCAAATCGAGCATGAGACTTGTAAGTAGGATGTGTTGAGCATGACATTATATAGTGTCAAATGAAACGAATATGGAATGTAACGGATAAGTTAAAGGCAAGGGGCCAACGTGTGTTGAACGTACGTTGGAATGTATACATTGGGCCTGGTTCGACTAGGCCTCTCGTTAACGTGGCGTTGGTTGGATTTCCCGTCACGGGTCAAGATCTAGCGTAGGGTGGATTCCCCGTCTAGTGCGACAGCCAATATCTAGCGTAGGGTGGATTCCCCGTCTAGTGAGAAAGTCTCTCGTTGTTGGTTGGATTTCCCAGCGAGTTGGCGGTCTTCCAATGTTGGATGGATTTCCCATTGGATTGGCAAATAAACGGATTAACAGAAAACCTGAAAGATAACTAAAGAAGTGTGTGTGTGTGTGTGTGTGTGTGTGTACATGTGTGATTTAAATATGCATTAGTAAGATTTCATGTGAGGATACAATATCATATTTGTGTTAATAAGTCAATTTGACAAACTCCGGGACTGGAACTAAATCCCGTACTGAGAGACTGTTCGATCTCTCACCCGTTCCACTTTTATGTGGGTTCCAGGAAATAATGAAGCCGACGAGGAGCACGAATAGAAGGAATGCAGATCAGGAAGTCAATGAGCAGACGGCTCAAGTATCTTTTTAATTTTTTTTAGTTAAACTTTAATTTCTCTCTTTGAATATGGATACATTGACTAACATGGCAATTATCGGTTTGTTTGCCATGTTTGTCTTGATCTCATGTTGAATGTGTGTTATGTACTTGAACTATTTGTGGAGTTAGAAGACTTCGTTTGATTTTAACATGTTGCATGAGTATTTATTATTGATAATGTATGTGATGTGCACACGCCTTGCGTATAAATACGTGGCGGGTTGTCTCGGGGTGTGACAACTAAGTTGGTATCAGAGCCAGCACATACAATATCAATAACTAACCCTTAAGAGAGAACACACTAAGGTCTGGTCTTTAGAGAATTAATCCATAGTGCTACGCTACATTGTAGGAAACGCTTCAAGGGTTACAGACAGACAAAACAAATGCGCACCGGAGGAACTATGCGAAGGAAGCAAAGAGGCTAGACGGAATGTGTGACTTAGCAGGGATATCGGTCCACACGCACATCTCGACAAGTAGCAGACGCTCGTACCTATCACCTGAAGTTGCAACAGGAGCGGGATTCACGATCCGCAAAACAGGGAAGGTTGATGTATTCCGAGTCCGAAATGAAGAAATCAAAGAGGAGGAACTTTTCTGCCCTAACCTCTACATCAACACACATAACGGCTTGTGGTCTGTGGATCCTATCGTAGGTTATGCGGGGAACTACGATTTAGTCTTAGGACTGGATTGGCTGAAGGAAAATAATGTTCTCATAGACGCCCTACACCATCGACTCATATTTAGGATACCGGGACGTGAGTTCAGAGAAGCAGCATTTAAAAAGGAAGCCAGCGGCATGATGGTACTCCAGCCTATTGAAACCTTACTTGATGTCAACATTAAGGAATTATTGGATGAAGAAGATTCTAACATTAGTGCACAGCTAGAACAGTCAGTCGGGATAGGATCTGCATTAGAAGTGGAGCCGACAGAAATAACCGGTCCGATAACCACTAGCGAGGCTAAGAGAGCAAAAGAATTGTCAAGGCTAGATAGGCTGCATGGAAACTGAGTGTAGCGCAAAAATATATATATAATAGTTAAATTGTTAAATTTTCGTTTGATTTTAGTTATTAGAGAGTAGTAAGAGAGAACTAGAGTTGTTTATGCAATGTATCTTAGTTAAAGTACTCCAAAATGAATTTCAATTCACGTTGTTCGTTGAATTCCGACAATGTCTTCTTGTTAAATTAGCTATAAAAAAAAAATTTTACGTGCTTAATATGATTTGAAATACTATTTCCATTATAATATTATAGTTATCATCTTTTGTATCGTGTCAGATCTGGTAAAAAAAAAAAAAAAAAAAAACACACACATCATAGAGTTGGTAATACAATATTATCGGGTTAATTAATAACATATTTTATTTCGAGGGGCTCCAATTAATTAAGCAATGTTATTTTGTTACTTTATTATTTTTAAAATGTGTAAACATATTACTCAAGTAGAAAAAAATAAAAATAAATAAATCTATTCAAACAATAATAAGTAACTTACTTTATCAATCCATAGAAATGGAGAGAGGACGCCCCCGAAGAGGAACAAACACTCGCAACACTGAAAGAACCGTTCCACCTGAAACCAATGCCCCAGGGGCTGACGATCGCCTACAAACCCTCTTAGAAGGTCTCGAGAGGGTAGCTCGAGTGGCAATGGAGACGGAACATAGAAGACCTCGCGAAGTAGATCCCTTCTTTGAGCTTTATCGCTCTTTCAACTCTTTGCGTCCCCCGACATTCGATGGAACTAGTGATTTCTCCACAGCCGAGAATTGGATTGCTAACATCAAGGACAAGTTTCAGATCATCCGGGCTCCAGAAGAGAATAAGGTGGAATTAGCTACACAGCTGTTCGAGGGACACGCACGATTCTGGTGGCAGGAGGTTAAACGCCAGAACATGGACCCTATGAACTGGACAGAGTTTGAGAGGATATTTGAAGGGAGGTATATGGATTTAAGGTCTCAAGAATTACTCCGTCAAAAGTTCACGAGCCTGAAACAAGGGAGCAGTATGGTGACCGAGTACAACTCCAAATTCGAAAACCTAATGAGGTACGCACCTGACATCATCCGGGATGAATTCCGCTTGAAGCAACAATACCTGGGTGGCTTGAACCCTCGCCTTGCCCAAATCATTGACACACCGGGGATAGCAAGACTGGCGGACCTGATGTCTAGGGCTTCCACTGCAGAATCCTATGAAGTCCGCATCCACCAGAACAATGGCCCCCGAAATGTCCGACCAAGGATCGATGAGAACCCTAGACCCTCCCAACCAAGAAACAACTATCAACCCAACAATGAAGCAAAATGTGACCACTGCGGCCGAAACCATGTTACTTCTCAGTGTAACATCCTCCATGGCCTATGCCATCGATGTCGCAAACCAGGACATATTGCTAGAGAGTGTTCGGAACAGGTTGTGCTAAGCAATCCAACCCAGAACGGAGGTCCTAACCGAGGCTATGCTAGACCATCGACTGGTAATGCTAACAATCGAGCACCTTTCATCGGAGGATCGGCCGGCCACAACAACAACAGGAACGGAAATCAGAGCAACAACCGAGTAGGAGTGCATGCACATCAATGCAGTTGTGATTGGGTGGACCAGGTTGAGCAAGTAGAGGAGGTGACAGGAGAAGAAGAGGTGGCCACAGAACTCATGGCAGGTATGCTTGAACTATCTGGGTATCCTGTTTACGTACTCATAGACACCGGGTGCAGTCACTCTGTACTATCTAAGGAGTGGGTGCACAAATACGGTATCTCTACCCAAGCTACCGGTAAAGTGTTGCAAATTCAAACGCCAGCTTTGCAATACACGACCCCAGAACTACGTTGCATGGGTCTAAGGCTAAGAATCATGGGGAGAGAGTTCTCCCTAAACCCAATTGTCTCGGAGACAGGTCTCTATGATTTAATGTTGGGCTTAGAATGGTTAACAAAACACAACGCCAGTATCAACTGCCCCAAAAGACAGATGGTAATCAAGAGATCAGAACTTCCAGATTGTGTAGTTCAACTTCGAAAAAGGGGAGACCAATGTCCGACTATATCGGCTACGTGCGCAAGAAGACTAATAGAGATGGGATGTTCCGCATACTTAATAACGATAATGCAACACCACACAGATATAACCGAGATTTCATCAGTGCCAGTGGTCTCCGAATACGCTGACATATTCCCTGAAGAGTTACCAGGAGTACCCCCTGATCGAGAAATCGAATTCTGCATTGATCTCCAACCAGGAACGCGCCCTATCTCAAAGGCTCCTTACCGCATGGCACCAGCGGAACTCAAGGAATTAAAGTCACAACTCGAAGAATTATTGGGGCTGGGATTCATACGACCCAGTACCTCACCTTGGGGAGCACCAGTTTTGTTCGTGAGAAAGAAAGATGGGAGTATGAGGTTATGTGTTGACTATAGAGAATTGAACAAGGTTACAATCAAGAACAAATACCCCCTTCCTCGCATTGATGATCTCTTTGACCAACTACAAGGTGCGGCGGTATTTTCCAAGATAGATTTGAGATCGGGGTACCATCAGTTGAGAATTCAAGCAGAAGATGTGGAGAAATCGGCTTTTCGCACTCGTTACGGACATTACGAATTCACAGTGATGCCTTTTGGGTTGACTAACGCCCCAGCAGCTTTCATGGACCTAATGAACAGGGTGTTTAGGGACTTACTTGATTCATGCGTAATCGTATTCATTGATGATATCCTTATATACTCGAAGAATGAAGAAGAACATATTAACCATTTACAATCAATCCTACAACGGTTGAGGGAGCATCAATTGTACGCCAAGTTCTCCAAATGTGAATTCTGGATGAAGCAAGTGAAGTTTCTGGGTCATGTAGTGTCAGGTGAAGGCATACAAGTGGACCCGGATAAGATCAAGGCTATAGTAGAATGGGAACAACCAAGGAGCGTGTCCGACATACGGAGTTTCCTAGGGTTGGCAGGTTATTATCGACGTTTTGTTCCGGGATATTCCAAGACAGCGCGACCCATGACCCAACTCCTCCACAAAGGGGTACCTTTTAAGTGGACTAAAAGCCAAGAGGAGAGTTTCCAATCACTCAAGCAACATTTGACTAGCGCGCCAATATTAACATTGCCTGTACCAGACCAGGATTATACGGTGTATACCGATGCCTCAAGGAGTGGGTTAGGATGTGTACTTATGCAGAATGACCAAGTAATAGCATATGGGTCTCGACAACTGAAGAAACACGAAGAAAACTATCCCACTCATGATTTGGAACTGGCAGCAGTGATTTTTGCACTTAAGGCATGGCGACATTATTTGTACGGGGCAAGGTGTCGAATTTTCACTGATCATCAGAGTTTAAAGTATGTTTTCACCCAGAAAGAGTTGAACTTGAGGCAAAGAAGATGGCTGGAGTTGATGAAGGACTACGACCTAGAGGTGCAGTATCTAAACGGAAAAGCAAACGTAGTTGCAGATGCTCTTAGTAGGAAGAGAGTAACAAATTTGGCTGAGGATATAACACAAGAGAAGGAATTGATCAAGGAGATGAGACAGATGAACCTGGGGGTGTGTGTGTCATCAGAACTTAACCAAAAGGTAGCATCCAAAACTAAACCAGATGAAGTCTTGACCCTGGCAGCCATTGTTGTACAACCAGACTTGAGGAACCGAATTCGTGATGTTAGCCAAGGAGACTCTCTACACCAAAAGTATCGAGAGACTATCCGAACCATCTCTAGGTCACGATTTAGGGAAGACAGTGAGGGACTACTATATTTCGACGAGCGTGTGTGTGTGCCGGGCTGCCAAGAGCTGAAACAGGAGATTCTAATGGAAGCACACGAGTCTGGATATTCAATCCATCCTGGTGAAGTGAAAATGTACAAGGATTTACGTACCCAATTTTGGTGGCCAAATATGAAGAAAGAAGTTAGCGAGTATGTAGCAAAGTGTCTCATTTGCCAGCAAGTGAAAGCTGAGCGGAAGAAGACAGCAGGATTGTTGTATCCAAATTCGAGGGCTCGGGAGAAATTTCAGATCATCACCATGGATTTCATTACAGGGTTACCCCGTACCCGCAAGAGATATGACTCAATTTGGGTTATAGTCGATACGCTAACCAAGATTGCTCATTTCATACCCCTAACAACCGAGACGTCCGGGCGAGAACTGGCGGAACTCTTTGTACAATGTCAATTCAAATACCATGGGTGCCCCGAGACTATTATATCGGACCGAGATTCACGTTTCACATCCCACTTTTGGAAGAGTTTTCAAGAAGCCATGGGAACCAAACTAAACCTTAGCACCGCGCACCACCCCCAAACAGATGGTCAGTCCGAACGAACCATACAGACTTTGGAGGATATGCTCAGAGCTTGTGCACTTAGTTTTGGAGGGTCATGGGCAGATCATTTGGCATTAGCCGAGTTCTCATACAATAACAGTTACCATGCTAGCATTGGCATGGCTCCTTCTGAGGCACTATGTGGACATCGTTGGAGAACTCCGTTATGGTGGGGATCAAACGGAGACCATATTCCAACCGGGCCCGAGTTAATCAAGGACTGTGCCGACAGGACCCAACTTATTTTAAATAGACTAGATACTGCTCGCGACCGACAAAAGAAGTACGCCGACATTCGGAGGCGACCTCTTGAATTTGAGGTAGGGGATCACGTGTGGTTAAAAGTGTCTCCACGAGAGGAGTACGGCGTTTTGGAGTCACGGGAAAACTGAGTCCTAGATATGTGGGACCTTTTGAAATCTTAAGGCGTATAGGGCCACTTGCATATGAGCTAGCACTGCCCCCCAACCTGGATAAGGTACATCCTGTGTTTCATGTCTCGCAACTTCGAAGATACATTCGAGACCCATCTCATGTTATTGATCACTCCAACCTGGGCCTAGATGAGACACTGGTGTACGAAGAATTACCCATTAAAATCTTAGACACGAAAGAGCTCAGACTTCGGAATAAAACTGTTCGACAAGTTTTAATTCAATGGGGACGCCACTCAACCAGGGAAGCTACGTGGGAGTTAGAGGCCACTATACGAGCGAAATATCCAGAGATATTTGAAGAGTCAGACGACAATTCTGTTCAGAGGACTGAACAGGACTCTTAAGGGGGGGAGGATGTAACGCCGCGTAAATTAAAACACTAAATTAAGGTACGACATAAATAATTTATATAATTTTTTATCCTTCTATTTTATTTTATTTTTCTTCTGTCCGTATTTAAATAGATCGAATTGAACAAATTAACTAAATAGAAATACCGTGAATAGAAAGCCCATATTCTCCGATTCATATTATGAAATTACTAGTCCGTGTAATGGACCCTAGAAATTTTAAACCCAATATAGCCCAATAGTTCATCAGCCGAAGGTTATAATTGATCAAACGTTATGATATAAGAAACATCTACAATTAATTAAAGTCATAACCTCCAATTAATTGCCGCCTCTCTGATCCGTAAGTTATCAATTTAAAAACTGTTTCTCTTTTCTCTACATATATATATATATATATATATATATATATATATATATATAATCCTAATCTATTTGTCTCTGTCTCTCTCCGCTTTCCTCACAGAAGTCCAAAACAAAATGTTAGACTAGTTAATTAATTCCTTTCCTTCATAACTCCCATTATACTCCTTTAATTATTATTTCTTTTTTTTTATTAGTCTCATCAAAGACTCAAACCGTGAAAACTAGGTATTCTAATATTATATTCAATTTTTGTGTAGCAAATAGATTAAACAATCCCTTATATTTATTATTTGATTAAGTTTCTGAATTTATATGTATATTGGTTATTTTGACTTACGATGAAAAATTTCTGAAAAATTATGTTGCAATTCAAAGGATTGAAGTAATATTTTTTTTATATATATAGATTTAATTTATTGAAATCTTCCTTATAATAATATAATCTAGAGTCGTGAGAAAACTTTTGAAATTATTGTTTAATTTCTGTCATGAAGGTGAATTTTCTGTTTTCTGAAAAGATTAATGAAAGGTTGTGTGATATAATTTATTTTTCCGAGAGGTTATGGATTGTAAGAAATTTGTTTTATGTTGATTAAAGAATAATTAAATTCTTATAGATTCAACTATCCGAATTTCATGATTGTACGAGTTGGTAGGTTTATATCGTGTAATATAATATAGTAATTATTTTGTTTAAGATCTTATAGCTATTCATATTTTCTGAAACTTTACCCAAGTATGTCAAAATTCTAGAGTTGCATATACTATTTTATTTGATGGCAATTTTTCACCGATAACCCTAGGACATTATTCACCGATAACCCTAGAGTTATTTTTATTACAAAAAGTATGCTATGTAAACCTATCAATAATTTAATCATGTTTCTAGTGAAAGATGATATTCGGATTTTTATACTTAATAAAAGTTGGTTTCACAACAGACTTGTCTAAATAAAAATATGTATAAATATTAATTCAGAAACCGTGTTACATGGTCTAGGTCCGAGTTTCGAAGTAAGAAGTACAGTAGCGGTAGGTGTGAACTATCCCACGACAACAGGTACGGGTTTTCCTGGACATTGTCAAATTGTTACTTACCGTTTTGTATGTTTTTATTTATTTATTTTTGGAATTGTGCATGTCGAATCGAACGATCCCTTTGGTTTGTTAGAAATGCAATAGGATTATTCATATCGATCATGAGACTTGTAAGTATGATGTGTTGAGCATGACATTATATAGTGTCAAATGAAACGAATATGGAATGTAACGGATAAGTTAAAGGCAAGGGGCCAACGTGTGTTGAACGTACGTTGGAATGTATACATTGGGCCTGGTTCGACTAGGCCTCTCGTTAACGTGGCGTTGGTTGGATTTCCCGTCACGGGTCAAGATCTAGCGTAGGGTGGATTCCCCGTCTAGTGCGACAGCCAATATCTAGCGTAGGGTGGATTCCCCGTCTAGTGAGAAAGTCTCTCGTTGTTGGTTGGATTTCCCAGCGAGTTGGCGGTCTTCCAATGTTGGATGGATTTCCCATTGGATTGGCAAATAAACGGATTAACAGAAAACCTGAAAGATAACTAAAGAAGTGTGTGTGTGTGTGTGTGTGTGTGTGTGTGTGTACATGTGTGATTTAAATATGCATTAGTAAGATTTCATGTGAGGATACAATATCATATTTGTGTTAATAAGTCAATTTGACAAACTCCGGGACTGGAACTAAATCCCGTACTGAGAGACTGTTCGATCTCTCACCCGTTCCACTTTTATGTGGGTTCCAGGAAATAATGAAGCCGACGAGGAGCACGAATAGAAGGAATGCAGATCAGGAAGTCAATGAGCAGACGGCTCAAGTATCTTTTTAATTTTTTTTAGTTAAACTTTAATTTCTCTCTTTGAATATGGATACATTGACTAACATGGCAATTATCGGTTTGTTTGCCATGTTTGTCTTGATCTCATGTTGAATGTGTGTTATGTACTTGAACTATTTGTGGAGTTAGAAGACTTCGTTTGATTTTAACATGTTGCATGAGTATTTATTATTGATAATGTATGTGATGTGCACACGCCTTGCGTATAAATACGTGGCGGGTTGTCTCGGGGTGTGACAGTTTGAACTCCCAAGAGTACTTCAAGAGCGCTCTTTTCTTGGTTTCCTAAGCATTACACGTAAAAGCTTTCCTACAATTTTATTATTATAAAGTGGTTCTCTAAGTTCAATAAATTCATTTTCAATTTGTAAAAGTCTAGTATACGTGTCTTCTACGAATTCACCATTTTCTACATTGAAAGTTTCAAATTTGATTTCTAACCCCGTGAGTTTGGTTCGTTTAATTTGGTCGTTACCCTAATATTTATTTACAAGGGCTTTTCACATTTCTTTAGCATTGGTAGCGTTTCCAAAGACTAAGGCTACCGATTCATTTACCGCACCTAGAATTGCATTAATTGCATTGTCATTCACCCTCTTGACAAGTTTAGATTCGGTAGTTAATAAATTGGTAGCTTTGTTATACTTCGGGGTGTACCCTTTTTCTATTGCCTCCCATACATCAATTAAGTTGAGGTAATTGGTTATCAACCTTTTCCAGTGACTAAAGTTTTTGGTAGTGTTGGTTAGCATCGGGGGTTCTCTAACATGTCTTGGGGTCATTTGTGCCATTTATAGATCTAAATATAAAGGATTCAAACTAAGTATACCTTAATTTGAATTACATGCTCTGATACCACTTGTTGGTCCCTAACGGCACCTAGAAGGGGGTGAATATTGGGCCTTTTAAAAAAATTAACCTTAAAAGATTAATATTAAATATAAAAGTATATCTAACGTGTGCGTAAGTTGTACTTGGCGGAAACAAGAAAACTTAAACTAAGCAAGTGTACGTAAAGTAAATAGAAGAGTTAAGAGACACTTGACACGAAAGATGTTTACGGAGTTCTGCACTAATGTCTACGTTTCCGGGGCTTCGCGACCTTCTTGATGGTGCATCTTTCTTTACCCAATGAGAAAGGAGTACAAGGTAGAACCAGTGAGCCCTTACAAACCTTGGAAAGTCATACGACCCGAGCACATAATTGTCTCTTGAGCACTAAAGGCTCTAGTGTTTGAAACAAACAAAGATCTCACACAAATCACTATAATTCTTACACAATATTGAGTTTGGTGGAGTATGCTTGAGATTGTTATAAGTATATTGAAGTTTGATGCACAAGCAACAATAGAAAATTCTAAATCTGAAAAGAATATGAAATATTACAATTGGAGGCGGCTAGATTGTTATTCCAAATCTAGATTTTACTTCTATTTATAGAGAGAGAAACAAAACTTGGTAACTGGCGTCAACCATTGCAACGCTTGAATAAGCGTTGTAATGGTTGGCCCCAATTAGTGAGTTTGGCTGCATTGGAAACCCTAACGCTTGTCAAGCATTACAACGGAACTCTCTGGAAGTTTTTGGGATCTGAATTGATTTATTCCGTTGCAACATTTGATTAACCGTTGTGACAAAATAAATCGATTACTCTGTGAAAATTCGGATATGAATTATTCCATTGCAACACTATCTTAACCATTGTAACGGTTTATGTAAATTACCTCAATATCAAGCATATTTTACCAATTTCACAGATTTCTAATTAATAATAATCTTGAGCTAAGTCTTCTTAGTCCATTCCTTGGTTTATTACAGCACATCATTGATATGTATAGCATTTGTAGATGCATCCTTGATGTTTATTAAAACTTTATATCTTCATGAACCTGCATAATATCTCAAGATAAGAAATTGTATAATTCAACAAATATATGTTTTGCAAATCTAGTCAAATAGACCAAGTGTATTATTGCATAGTCCAACACTTATTTTATATTTATTGTTATTATTATCTGATGAAACAAAAATACAATTTGCTTGTCTATATTTTTGTGAAAATAATATACTACAATAAAATAAACACATAAATCCTAAACAAAATTAAATCTATTATGTTTAAAAAAAAATATGGGGCAGCATGACAATTGGCAGCCAATTGTTATTGCAGTCCTGGTATTTTTCGAATTCTCCAGAAATTGTGGGTTTTTTTTAGAATGGTATTAATAAAAATTTCAGCTCTTATTCATATATTAGATGGAAATAAATCTGCTGTTATTCCTTGGGAATAAAAGAAACCAGTTATTTCGATCCCCATCATTAGTCTTGTTGAGATTTACGTATAAAAAAATTTTGAACAGTTAAGATGAAAATAACATATTCCTATTATTCCCAAAGAATAATAACAGATTTATTTTTTTATAAAGATGCATATATTTTATGATGGTGTGTGAATGCAGTACTTGTGATACAGTACTAGTGTGCTGTCGGATGATCGTGTAATGTTTAGCATTTAATTTTCAGTGATTAAGTGGTCTAGAAATTGTGATAGTATTTATTATAGTAGGTGGACTTGCGAAGTATGATCACGTTCAACGGTGGATCTAAGTGGATCCAATGGGGGTCAATTGACCCCGTTTAATTCTAAATTTTTTGTATTTATGTTTAATTTTTATATAATTTAGCGTGAAATGTCATGGTACGGTAAAATTGACTCCTATTCTCTGCATAAATTTTTTATATAATTGACCCCCATAGTTTGAAATTTTTTATATAATTGACTCCATATGTGTTTGACCCCCATTGTTTGAAAGTCTAGCTCCGCCCCTGATCACGTTCATAATTTATATATTTGAAAGTTCAAATAGTTTAAAACTACTCAATGTGATCTTCATATGTAAATATTATTAAATATCAAATTTTCTATATATTTTATTTTACTATTTTCTAAATAGGTTGAAAATCGTTGTTTTTTAATGGTCCACAAATAATCCAAATATATATATATAGCGAATATCTTCATATCTAAATAATCAGTAAAAATATTCTGAAAAATGTAAAATTTGATCTCCAAGCAGATTATGGCGATCATATTGAATTGTTCCGGTTTGACTGTTTGAACTTTGAAAATGAAAATATGGACGTGAAGTCAAACAAAGTTCTTACTTCGCAACTTATCGTAGACTCACTCATATTAAAGAATCAATTATTATATTTTTGAAATAAAGATGAGTGCCAAAATCTCCCGACTTTAATATCAACAAGAAATTAATTTTTCATCTGAATTATGGAATCAAATCTTTTAGTATTACTAAGCCCAACTCTGAATAACATATCTTTATATTTAATAAAATAACACAATATACCTTTCAAACATCATAAGTTCAAATATTATAAAGTACTAATTAACAAGTACTTAATTAAATCCTACAAGGTGTCCATTTTCAAAACTAACTAATACTTAAATAATTTATTTCTACAAGATCTCAAAGAAGTAGCAAATTAAAATAGTACTTCATAGTTTAAATAACAAATCAGAGGAAATATAAACAGTGATTAATCTGCTAAATCAATAATTAATACGCCAAATCTGCGATCAATTGCTAAATTTTGAAAAACCTCAATCACGTTTTGTCAAGTAGAACTACGGTGTTCTTAAGTTCGATCACCAAGTCTTTTTGTGAACTCAACACTAAAACCTATAGGATTGGGTTCAAAAGATGATTCCGAACTGTTGAAACCCATCTACTTTATGAGTGATATGGATTTACATATGAAAATTTTAAAATTTTAAAATAATTTAGTATAAAGTCAAACAGTCAAAATTAAAAGGCTTCTAAATTAATTTTAATACATTCATTTTTTGAACATTTTTTTTACCACTTAACTCTATACAAAATTAATTTCAAAATTTCAAAATTCATTTATAGACACATATCACTCATAAGATAGACGAGTTTCAAAATTAACAGTTGAGATTCGTCGTTTGAAACTCATCCGAACCCTAGTTCTACTCCGTTTTTTCTATAACATTGTTAGAGTAACGAGTCCAAACAGTACTGCTAAAATCGCACAATTGCTACTTAATAGAACAGAATTTTCTTTTTACTTTTTCGTGGAGAGAAACTTTCTATTGGATAAATAAGATTTGATAACAAACACAGGTAGCATATCTTTAGCTGCCCCCTTGGATTTTGAATTTTAGTGGAGATTTATTGGTTCCGGCCGACTTTGCTCCCTCTGAAATTTTTTTTGTCCCCCTCTAAACGTTTGATTTGTAATTCGAGTTAAATTTAGGGTTAAAATTGAAATAAATTTATTGAATTTTGATTGGTAATTAGAATTATAAGTCAGAGCATCAGAAATTACAATTCAAAGCATTGGAAAGTATAAATTAAAATATTATTTTTTATCGAGTATCCAATTAGTTAATAGATTTAAACCTGATTAGATATTTAAATCCGATTCGATATTTTTTTGTCCCCCTCTGACGAAAATCCTGAATCCGCGCCCCCTGTGTGCATGCATGTTCTGATTTTAGTAATGACTTGAGCGCAATAATGCTTTCATTAACAAGAAACAGACCGATTCCGGCCTCCCTGATTTTCATTTAATCATTTTCATACCATAGGTCAGTAGTTTTTGCTTCATGCAGCGCACATAGTATAGAATCAAAAGAGCACTGCATATGGTTCTTGCGCTGCATAAAGCGAAATCTACTCTGTTAAAACTTATACCCACTCTCGCACGTAAGCACATCCAACTACAGAAAGGGCAAATATATCAACCAGTAGAGTACACATATATTGCTAAAAGTGCTACAAACAAATGAATCCTCCCTACTAAATATCAGTAAAATTGTGAAAAATACAAGCTAATTAAATTAAATAATTTACACAACAGAGCCAAATCAGAAGAAGACCTAGAACGGAAGAGCTCAAAAACAGGAAAACATGTACAGCTAGAGCCTCTAATAAAATATCCCTCTGTTCTGTATCATATAACTAGCTATCAGGTGTTTCAAAAACTCCAGAGACTGTTTATATCCATCATTGCACCCGAAGAATTGATTATGTTATCATTTAGCTGAGGCAACGCATTGTTGTACCACTGAGTCGCATCCTGTACCAGTTGTTGTTCTTGGTTCAAATGTCCCAAATTAACACCATCCATTTCTCGAGGCAATAAGCTGGGAAGATTTGGCGGCGGTGTTAGTGCATTAAAATTTGTAGGTATCGTATTTGGGTTATGACAGTATGGATTAATCACAGGCGCCTCGATATGGTATGCATTGGAGTTTATGTTATGTGAGCCTTTCGCGAGTGCAATGCTTTTGTGGAAGATCTTACAAACAACCCATTCTTTCTGCATTCATATATTGTTATCGTTATATCAAAATTGAAAACAGAAAGTATATATCAGACTAATAAAGTTATATATAATTAAGTACCTTCTGAAGAGATCTTTGATTGTGATATCTTATGGATGAGCCTTCAAGCCTGAACTCATGGATAACCCAATTAGTTTTCTCTCCATTTGGTGCTCTCCCGTTGTAGAAAACAAGGGTTTTTTTCATGCCAACAAGCTCTCCTGTGCCCTTGTATATCGCCTTGTCTTTCCCTGTGGCCTTCCAATAACCACATGCAGTTGCTCTGTTGGTTCTATATCCAGTAGGATATTTCTTGTCTTTTTGACAGAAGAAGTACCATTCCTTCTCTCCCATCTTAGCTTTGTCTACATTGAATTATAAAAACAATATATAGTATTAAAACTGGGGATGAAATTAATGTCATAACTAGCTGTCCTAGTCATGTGATAGTTACCTTTTGTAGAAATATAATATAAAAGTGGCTACAAGTATTTTTTTTTTTTTTATTAGAGGAGATTTGCCCTCAAATTAAAAAAAAAATATATATATATACCTAGTGATCAATGTAGTCATGTTATTGGTCAAAGTTTAGAAAATAGTTACGGAATTTAACCAAATAATTAATATTATATAATTCAATAATGATATCATTTTTGGTAACAAAATTTTTAAAGAAAGAAAATAAAAAAATATATATAATCCAGATGAGTTAAAACTTAAAAGTAAAAAAAAGGGGTATAACATCTGGAAAAGACCTAAGGGGGAATAAGAAATAATTTTTCTAATGAATTATAATGACAATGGATGCAGTGGGTTATAAAAGGAAAAATAACACATGGTCATATATATATATATATATGTTTATTATAACAACATGAATAAACACCTTTATAGGGACAACTTTATAAGTTTTTTATATTATTATATACAGTACAGTTATATATATTGTCTAATTAAAAAACACACTTTGCAAATATTGTAAAATATAGTGAGCTTACTTGGAAGGTCCCATGGTTCACACTTGTTGAGGTCTACTTCTCCAATGGCATCTGCTGTAAAATCCGGGTCTGTCACCTTCTCTGATAAGTAACTGGTTATAATCTCTTCATCTGTTGGATAAAACCTAAATCCTGGGGGTAAATACATGCTCTCTTCCCCATCGTTCAAAATTAATGCATCTTCCATGGTCGCACTTTAGTTTTATATAAATATCTAGTAGATGGTATATATAGCTAAGAGAAAGAAAACTAATATTGTTAAAGAAATTAAGAAGAGAGGAAGAAGAAGAATAAGAGAAGTTTATATAAAACTAAAGAAAGAGACGTCTAAAACAAGGCACTAGTTCTCCCGATAAGTCTTTTGTAGTTTTGTAAAGAAGAGTAGGTGTCTTCTTCTGTTTTACTTTCAATTGCAAACATTTGCAATTTGAAATGTTTGTACAATTAGAACCTGTTCAGCCATTTATTGTGCACGTGGAAAAAAAAAATTCACTGAATTTTTTTTCTCCATGTGAACTGTAAAAATCAGTTCAAACTTTTTCAATTCATATGTCCATTCCCCTGCCCATGTGTCCGCCTAACAGACCCTTAGCCTTAGGTGTGTGGTGGACTTACCTCAGCTGACTAATTAAAATACTACTACGTGCCTACGGGCTTGGAATAATAAAAAAAAATACTACTATATATTTTGATAGTGTCGAAACTAACAATTGCAGTGCTAATTAATTAACTTATAATTATATTTGACCGTATGATACTTCTTTATTAATGAAATATTAAAATCTAATAACTCTGCTATTTAACAAAAAAGAAAAAATTTGTGATATTTAATCTAAATTCGCACAAGGGATTCAACTCCTATTTAGTCTTGAAGATGTCTTTTTTTTTTAATCAAAATAAGATATTATCTAAATTTCAACATTAATTTCTATTTAAATATATTTTTACGAAAATTGAACATGCATTTTTTTTTTGTCAAAACTTATCACCGTACCATTTATATTAAATATGCAATTTTTATTGAACATAATATTAGATGAAAAAAAAAGAGAAAATACTTAAACAGTTTTTTTATATTCAACGACAAAAGAAGGAAATTATTGCAAATGTGACATGCCAATTTTCCTGTCGCACCTCAAGAATGCCACACTTCCAATATGAATTCACATCCCTCATGTTACCGGACTGAGTACATTTGAATCGGATGGCCCAAAATTGATTTTTTTTTAACTTGGCACAAATCTCAAAGCATAAATAATACTGCCTCTGCGCTATCCCAAGCAAGCACCGGCTGCATGTAAATCTGGGCCGTCCGTTTCAATTGTGTTGAGTCAGGTAACTGGGAGGATAGGGATCCGAATTTTTTTTATAAACCATAATTAAAAAATATATATTTTTACGAAACCAACATGATTATTTTTTTTTTACAAAAATCATAAGAACCGAAATGTCATTTCGGTCCGTTTTTTTATTTATTCCGGACCGAAATAGCATTTCGATCCGGTCCCCTTTTTGAATTTTTTGTGGTGGCTCATATGAAAACTTGTGAAACCAGTACCATAAAAAATCCAAAAAGAGGACCAGACCGAAATGTCATTTCGGTCCGGAATAAAAAAAAATAACGGACCGAAATGATATTTCGGTTCTTATAGTTTTTGTAAAAAAAAAAAAATAATCATGTTGGTTTCGTAAAAAAATTTTTTTTTATTAATTATGATTTATAAAAAAAATTCTAGGGATCCCTTGAAATATTGCACGCATTTGCAATTGATGGGACGGGTCGGTAGGGGGGCATAGGATGAGAGGCGCGTTTTTTATGAACTCAATATGACGCGGTGATTGCACACATGATTTTGTTTTGATATTTTCGCTTAACCTTATTAGACAAACAGCTATGGAGAATTGGAGATATTTTTTACTTTAATTTATATAATACATGATCTGCGTGTACATCAAATATGAAAAGGTTTTGTGTTCATGACCTATTTTGCTAGAAAAGAAAGGACAATTATATATATATAGCTAACTAATTCTATAAAAGAAACTGAAATTCCCTCCTATAATTAAGATATTATTTTAATCCGCGTGATTGTAAGTCAAAAGTTTTGACCTGAATAACCATGAAGTTAGGCTCGATTTGGCCAGAATTAATGGAAAAGTTAATTTACTATTTTCCCAAGATACTCATCTCTGTACACTGTACTCACCACTTTTTCTTCCTAAAAAACTTCATCACCAGAAAACCAGTCTTCAATAATCTCTTGTAGTGATTGTAACCGACACCTCTTTTATAATTACTTGATCTCTCGCTTCCGTTTCCTGACAAATGAGTCAAAAAAATACAAGGGATCCATTGCTTCTTCCCCTTTCAGGGGGTTACTTTCTAACATAGACAAATCAATTATAGACGGATCTGAAAGCTTATACAATTCATGGGCTGTGCTGATAGAGTCCACATGTAACGGAGAATTATATCTTTGGGCTCTGCTCTGCTCTGATCGTTTCTTGTTTTTCTTGAAAATCAAAATGGTTTCTTGTTTTTCTTAGTGCTGCTTAACTTGTTTTTTCTTTTGCCTAAAAGAAAACATCAACTTGGTTTTCTGTTGATATGAGATAAATATAATTGTTGGCCTTTCTAATTTTGGTAACATAAGGGATATAAGATTAGTAAATGAAAACATAATGTATAAAGTTTGATCAGTGAACCAAATCAAAATGTCATATAATGTATATAAAGTTTACTAAATATTATATAAAATATCATTATTACTAAATTTGGTACCAAAAGTACTGACATGTCTCCTTAGGAGCGAATTCTAACTAGCTGTAGCTGTCATTACCGACATAATAGTAAATGAGGCTAGGTACCTATATGGATTGACTACAACGGTAAATGGCATGGTTAAAGAGTCTAGTGGCTTTTTTTCTGAACTAATTAAAGCGCGTTTAGAGATAAGATGGTGACCTTGTGTATTTTTCTGGTAAAGATTTTAACAGAGTAGTTTTGGCTTCATACAACGCACAAACCATATGCAGCGCTATTTTAACTCTGCTGCATGAAGCAAACTATGCTCTGTTAAAATCTTTACCCCGTTTTTTCTTCTTTCGTTCAGATAGTGATTTGTTTGATGTGATATTTATATATTCCAACGGTGTGTCTAGAAGAAAGATCAGTATACGACAATTTATTCCCAAATATGGTTGCATTCTAGAAAGCAAAACTTTGTTTTAATTAAGATATTAATATATTCACGCAACAATTTTGTGGAAATTGAGTTACAACAGTCCTGAACTTTATAATGGCACATAGCCAGATCTTTATTTTTATTTTAATTACTCTTTGTGCTGCAGTTTTTTCAAGACATCAAACTTTTAAAAAATAAAATGTGTATTTTCTATAAGAGGAGGGATCCAATTACACCATTTTTTTTGACACATCTTGACGCTGTTTTTTTTATAGGTTAATTTTGCGATTTCAAAATCCAAACAGTCGATCCGAACCGTTCAACATGATCACCATCTTAAAATGTGCTTGGAGATCAAATTTTACATTTTTTTTAATTTTTTTACAAAATTGCTGTTTTTCAATAGTCTGAAAACAACGATTTTGTAACCATCTTAATAAATAGTAAAAAAATTCAAAAAAATGTAAAATTTGATCTCGAAGCACATTTTAATATATCCATCATGTTGAACGATTTGGATCGACTATTTGGACTTTGAAAATGGTAGGTGTCAAAGTATGTAAAAAAGAAGAAGTGTAATTTGATCCCTCCTCTTTCTACAATATTCACAAGACTCTACAATGCCCGCACATAATCTCTACGAGCCGCAAATCTCTTTTGCAAACTTAACATAGAGTTGGACACAAACTTTTTATTTTATTTAGTTTAGACAGTTATGTAATTTTCATTTATTTAGAATCAAAACAGCTCTTTAAGAAATGTCAGTAGGTAACTTTTAAAACCAACTAAGAATAGAAAAAACTCTCTATTATGTGTTTTGCAAAAGCAACTTTGTGTACGTGTTACTCCTTGCGTCACATCTAAACATATATACACAAGCAACTTCTCTGTTTATTTTCTAAAAAAAATAAAGAATCTATGTTTATCTCCTGTTTAATTTATTAAAAGGAAAAATATGATCAGAGCGAAAGGACAATTAAACATAAATCCTATTCATATATACAGTCGAAAAAATAAAATATTGTGCATGTTGGCCACTTGGTTATGCCAAGTTGAGTGATAGTGCTGTATATATGTTATATATTTCTTGAATAGTTATTTTTTTACGAATGATAAGCCATGACAATAAAATTTATAGATATGTAGTTTTATGGTTAAAACCTGGTTTACAGCTAAAATAGTTTTTGCATACAAAAGATAACTAGAAGAAAATAAAATAAAACTAGAAAAATATCAAAAACAACCACAAAAAGATGCAATACAACTAGAAAAAAATAAAATACAACCAGTACTAAATAAAAGACAACCAGCAAACATGAAAGATAACCAGCAGCACATAAAACACAACTAGTACAAAATGAAAGACAACTAAAAAAAGATGAAATACAATAAATAAAAGATAAAAGACAACTAGTAGAACATAAAAGACAACTAGTAAAACATGAAAGCCAACGAGTACCAAGATGAAAAACAACCAGTAGAATATCAAATACAACCAGTAGAACAACAAAAACAACCAGTAGAACTTGAAAGATAACCAGTACAAGATTAAAAATAACTAGAAAAAAGGATAAAATACAACAAAAACAAGATGAAAAACAACTTGTATAACATGAAAGATAACAAATGAAACATGAAAAACAACTAGTACAAGATTAAAAGATAACTAGAAGAAGATTAAATAAAACTAGAAGGAAATGAAAGACATCCAGTAGAACATGAAATACAACCAGTAGTAGATGAAAGACTACAAGTTAAACATGAGAAACAACTAGTTCAAGATGAAAAATAACTAGAAGAACATGAAAAATAAATAGAAGAAAATGACAGACAACAAGTAGAACATGAAAGACAACGAGTATAAAAGATGAAAGACATAGAAAAAAATGAAATACAACCAAAAGAAGATGAAAAAGAACTAGTAGACATGAAAGTCAACAAGTGGAACATGAAAGACAACACAACTAGAAGAAGATGAAATACAACAGAAAAAAAATGAAAGATAACCAGTAAAAGATGAAAGACAATTAGAAGAAAATGAATGACAACCAGTAGAACATGAAAGACAACTAATAAAAGATGAAAAATAACTAGTAGAATATGAAAAACAACCAATACAAGATGAAAGACAACGAGAAGAAAATGAAAATCATCTAGTAGAAGTTGAAAGACAACCAGCAGAACATGAAAGGCAACCAGTACAAGATGAAAGGCAACTAGAAGAAAAAAAAAACAACTAGTAGAATATGAAAAACAACTAGAAGAAGATGCAAGACAACCAATAGAACATGAAAGACAACTAGAAGAAGATGAAATACAACCTACAGTAGATGAAAAACAACCTGCACAACATGAAACAGCAGACAATGAAAGACAACCAGTAGTAGATGAAAGACAACCAGTAGTAGATGAAAGACAACCAGTAGAAAATGAAAGACAATTAGTACAAGATGAATAACAACTATTAAAACTTGAAAGACAACCAGTAGAACAAGAAACATAACAAGTAGAACATGAAAGACAATCAGTACAAGATGAAAGAAAAAAAAAGTAGATGAAATACTAGTAGTAGTAGATGAAAGACAACCTGTAGAACATGAAAGACAACCTGTATAAGATCAAAAGACAACTAGAAAACAATGAAATACAACAAGAAAAAGATGAAAGACAACCAGTAGAAAATTAAAGTCAACAAGTGAAACATGAAAGACAACCAGTACAAGCTGAAATACATGAAGAAGAAGATGAAAGACAACTGAAAAAAAGATGAAAAACAACTAGAAGAAAGCGAATTACAACTAGCAGAACATAAAAGACAACCAGTACAAGATGAAAGACAACTAGTAGAACTTGAAATACAAATAGAAGAAGATGAACGACAACTAGTAGAACATGAAATACAACTAGAAGAACTAGTAGTAGATAAAAAGACAACCAATAAAACATTAAAAACAACTAGTTCAAGATTAAAGACAACTAGACAAAGACGAAATACAACTAGTAGAAAATGAAAAACAACTAGAAGAAGATGAAAGAGAACTGATCACTCAAAAGACAGCGATGTTATCTTTTAAAATTTATAAACTCAGAAATGCTATCAGTTCAGATCGCAAGTGCACAATCATTATCGAGTAGTATAATCGAGGTCGATCCACAGGGAATATTGGTCTACAGTCTTGAGCGATCAAATCACAATCTTTCGAAAGGCTAGACAAAAGCTGAAAATCAAGAGTTGGAATTATGATCAATGTAAATTTGGCAACAATTAAAAGTAATTAAAATAAAGATAAAGGTGAGAATTTCTAGGGTTTCGGCACATCATTGCTACTCAATCCTCTTTGATATTCTACTTCTGTCGAGTCTCATTTTATGTTGTTGTTTATTGAAGACACTACATAGGACACTGCGAGTCACTTACGCAAATGACGGGACTTCCATCGAGATACTACATAGGACACTGCGAGTTATCTTACGCAAATGCCAGATCTCTAAATACACAAGTTACTACATAGGACACTGCGAGTTATCTTACACAAATGACAGAACTTGGTTTGCGTTTTGTGGTTCTGATTTATGGTTTCCCCGCGAAGGTTTTCTTCACATAAATCTAATGGCTCCCAACGAGGCTAACTCGTCCATCATAATTTTTCTTACCATTAAAGTACTGCACTACCCTAACGGATTAAACTAGATCATCGAAATCAGGTGAAGGGAGAATAAATTGCAAAGGCATTTCAATCAACAATAAGAAATCATAATCAACAGAAAATATATATATATATCAAAGCATCATTAGTAACAAGGTTTACTGCCTAGCCCCTAAGAAAAGAACTTAGCCGCGGAACAGTATCATTACAACACTCCTATCTTTCTCACTTAATCAAATCTAACCCTAATTACCAAAATTAGAAAGATAACTTCTTCTTCTGTCCAGGGGGCTTTATATAGGAGTGAGAGGACGTCTGGAGATGAGTGGAGGCCAAGAAATACGTTCTGGATACAGCTGTAGCGGTTATTCCCCAAAGGGCGCCTCTGGTTACGGACCGTATTAGTTGATACGGTCCGTATCCACACCATGTCGCTGAGGGGGTTTAATGCGTTTCACTCTATCTCCTGGTCCGTATCCGGCTAGGTCCATATCAACCAATACGGGCCATAACAGAGCCTTAGTCGATGAGCGTCGCTTATCCTATTGACCTGATTCTTGCTCCATTTAATGTGAAATAGTTCCAAAACCTATTTTCTGCAATAAAACATAAAAAAGGGTGACAGTAGCCTTTTTCTTTAATTAATTAAACATAAGTGTGAGATAATATGCAAAACCTAAGCCAAAACCCTACGTAATTCATCATTATTTTGACTCTGATCAACAACCAGTAGAACATGAAAGCCAACTAATACAAGATAACAACTAGAGGAAGATGAAATACAAACAGTAGTAGATGAAGGACAACCAGCAGAACATGAAAGACAGCTAGTAGAATATGAAAAACAACCAGTACAAGATGAAAGACAACTAGAAGAACATGAAAGACAACTAGTAGAACATGAAAGACAACCGGTAGAAAAAGAAAGACAACAAGTAGAACACGAAAGACGAACAATACAAGATGAAAGGCAATGAAAAGAAGATGAAATACAACTAGTAGTAGATGAAAGACAACTAGTACAAGATAAAAGACAACTAGAAAATAATGAAATACAATAAGAAGAAGATGAAAGACAACCAGTAGAACATGAAAAACAATCAGTACAAACCGAAAGACAACTAAAAGAACATGAAAGATAACTAGTAGAAGATGAAAAACAACTAAAAGAAGATGAAAGACAACCAGTAGAACATGAAAGACAATCAGTACAAGATGAAAGTCTACAAGCAGAAGATGAAACACAACTAGAAGATGAAAAACAACTAGAAAACGATGAAAGACAACTTGAAAAATTTGAAATACAAAAGAAGCAAACGTAAGACAACCAGTAGAACATGAAAGACAACAAGTAGTAGATGAAAGACAACGAGTAGAATATGAAAAACAATCAGTACAAGAGGAAAGACGTCTAGATGAAGATGAAAAACCAGTAATAGAAGATGAAAAAAACTAGAAGATGATGAAAGACAACCAGTAGAACATGAAAGACAATTAGTACAAGATGAAAGACAACTAGTAAAATATGAAATACAAACAAAAGATGATGAAAAATAAAAAGTAGAACATGAAAGTCAACAAGTCAAACATGAAAGACAACCAGTACAAAATGAAAGACAACTAGAAGATGAAATATAACAAGAAAAAGATGAAAGACAACTAGTAAAAAGATGAAAGATAATTAGAAGAAGATTAAAGACAACCAATAGAATATGAAGGTCAACTAGTACAAGATGAAAGACAATCAGTAGAACATTAAAGACAACCAGTACTATAGAAGATGAAAAAAATCTAGAATAAGATGCAAGACAACAAGTAGAACATGAAAGACAACTAGAAGAAAATGAAATACAATCAGAAGAAGATGAAATACAACCAACAGTAGATGAAAGATAACCAGCAGAACACGAAACAACAAAAATAAAAGACAACCTAGAAAAAATGAAAGAAACCTGTAAAAAATGAAAGACAACCAGAAGAAGATTAAAGATAACCAGTAGTATATGAAAGACAACTAGTATAACATGAAAGACAATTTGTACAAGATGAATGATAACTAGTAGAACATGAAAGACAACCAGTAGAAAAAGAAACACAACAAGTAGAACACGAAAGACATACATTACAAGATGAAAGACAACGAAAGGAAGATGTAATACAACTAGTAGTAGATGAAAGACAACCAATAGAACATGAAAGACAACTAATACAAGATAAAGACAACTAGAATACAATGAAAAACAATTAGAAGAAAATGAAAGACATGTTAGTAGAACATGAAAGACAATCAGTACAAGATGAAAGTCTACGAGAAGAAGATGAAACAAAACTAGAAGATGAAAAGCAACTAGAAAAAAATGAAAAACAACTAATATAAGATGAAAAACAATTAGAAGAACATGAAAAACAATTAGTAGAACATGAAAAACAACTACAAGAAGAAGAATAAAAACTAGTAGAAGAGTAAAGACAACCAGTAGTAGATGAAAGACAACCAGTAGAACATGAAAGACAACAAGTAGTAGATGAAAGATAATGAGTAGAACATGAAAAACAACTAGTACAAGAGGAAAGATGACTATAAGAAGATGAAAAACTACTAATACAACATGAAAAACAACCAGAAGAAGATGAAAGACAAATAGTACAAGATAAAAGACAAATAGTAAAATGATGAAATACAACCAAAAGAAGATGAAAAACAAATAGTAGAACATGAAAGTCAACAAGTGGAACATGAAAGACAACTAGTACAAGATGAAAGGCAACTAGAAAAAGATGAAATACAATAAGAAGATGTTGAAAGACAACTAGTAAAGGATGAAAGATAACTATAAGAATATTAAACACAACTAGTAGAACATGAAGGACAACTAGTACAACATGAAAAACAATCAGTTAAACATGAAAAACAACCAGTACAACATGAAAAACAACGAGAAAAAGATAAAAAAATAACAAGTAGAAGATGAAAACAAATAGAAGAAGATGGAAGACAACAAGTAGAACATGGAAAACAAAGAAGGAAATGAAATACAACCAGAAGAAGATGAAATACAACTAGCAGAACATGAAACAACAAAAATGAAAGACAACTTGTAAAAAATGAAAGACAACTAGAAGAAGATGAAAAACCACCACTAGTACATAAAAGACAACGGTAGAAAAAGAAAGACAACAAGTAGAATACGAAAGACAAACTGTACAAGATGAAAGACGACGAAAAGAAGATGAAATACAACCAGTAGAACATGAAAAACAACAAGTACAAGATTAAAGGCAACTAGAAGAAGATGTAAAACAAATAGTAGAACATGAAAAACAACCAGTACATGACGAAAGACTACTTAAAGGACCTGAAAGATAACTAATAAAAGATGAAAAATAACTAGAAGAAGATGAAAGACAACCAGTAGAACATGAAAAACAATCAGTACAAGATGAAAGTCTACAAGAAGAAGATGAATCACAACTAGAAGATGATGAAAAACAACAAGTACAAGATGAAAGCAAGAACATGAAAAACAACAAGAAAACGATGAAAGACAACCAGTAGAACATGAAAAAATCTAGAAAAAGATGAAATATAACCAATAGTAGATGAAAGACAATCAGCAAAACATGAAACAACAAAAATGAAAGACAACATGTAAAAAATGAAAAACAACTAGAAGAAGATGAAAAACAACCAGTAGTATATGAAAGACACACCAGTAGAACTTGAAAGACTATTAGTACAAGATGAATGACAACTAGTAGAATGTGAAAGACAACCGGTAGAACAATAAAGACAACAAGTAAAACATTAAAGACAATCAGTACAAGATGAAAGACAACGAGAAGAAAATGAAAGACAACCAGCACAATATGAAAGACAACCGGTAAAAAAATGAAAAACAACTAAAAGAAGAAGAAAAACGACTAGTAGAAGATGAAAGACAACCAGTAGAACATTAAAACAAGCGTAAAACATCATGGACAACAAGTAGAAAAGATGAAAAACCAGAAGAAGCTGAAATACAACAAGAAGAAGATGAAAGACAACTAGAAAATAATGAAAAACAACTAGGAGAAGATGAAAAACAACTAATATAAGATGAAAAACAATTAGAATAAAATAAAAGACAACTAGTAGAACATTAAAGACAACTAGTACAAGATGAAGTACACTAGAAGAAGATGAAAAACAACTAGCACAAGATGAAAGACAACCAATAGTAGATGAAAGACAACGAGTATAACATTGAAAACAACTAGTACCAGATGAAAGACAACCAATAGAACATTAAAAACAACTGGAAGAAACTGAAATACAACCAGTAGAACATGAAAAACAACCAGTTCAACCTGAAAGACAACTTGAAGAAGATGAAAAACAACTAGAAGAAGATGAAAGGGAACTAGTAGAACATTGAAGACAACTAGTACAAGATGAACACAAGTAAACAAAAATGACATACAACCAATAGTAGATGAAAGACAACTAGCAGAACTTGAAAGACAACCAGGAGATTTTGAAAATAAACTTGAAAAGAATGAAATACAACAAGAATAAGATGAGGGAGAACCAGTAGAACATGAAATACAACTAGTACAAGATGAAAGACAACTAGAAGAATATGAAATCCAACTAGAAGAAGATGAAGGAAAACCAATAGAACATGTAATACAACCAGTAGTAGATGGATGACAATCAGTAGAACATGAAAAACAACTTGAAGAAGATGAATACGAACTACTAAAGAGGAAAGACAACCAGTAGTAGATGAAAGACAACCAGTAGAACATGAAAGACAACAAGCACAAGATGAAATACAACTAAAAGAAGATATAATACAACCAGTAGTAGATGAAAAACAACCAGTAGAACAAGAAAGACAATCAATACAAGATGAAAGACAACTAGAAGAAAATGAAATACAACTAGAGAAAGATGAAAGACAACCAGTAGAACATGAAATACAACCAATAGTAGATCAAAGAAAATGAGTAGAACATGAAAGACAACCAGTACAAGATAAAAGACAACTAGAACACGATAAAAAACAACTAATATAATATTAAAAAAATTAGAATAAGATGAAAGACAACCAGTAGAACATTAAAAACAACTAGTACAAGATGAAGTACAATTAGAAGAAGATGAAAACAACTAGTAGAACATTAAAGACAACCAGTAGTAGATGAAAGACAACCAGTGGAACATTAAAAACAACCCGTACAAGATGAAAGACAACCAGTAGAATAAGAAAGACAACCAGTATAACATGAAAGACAACCAGCGAAACATGAATGATAACAAGTGAATAGATGAAAAACTAGATGAAGCTGAAATACAACAAGAAGAAGATGAAAAAAGACAACATGAAGAAGATGAAAGTGAACTCCTAGAACATTGAAGACAATCAGTATAAGAAGAAATACAAGTAAACAAAAATAATATACAGCCAGTAGTAGATGAAAGACAACCAGCAGAACGTGAAAATAAACTTGAAAAGAATGAAATACAAAAAGAAGAAGATGTGGAGAACTAGTAGAACATGATGAAAGACAACAAGTAGAATATGAAATACAACTAGTACAAGATGAAAGACAACTAGAAGATGATGAAATACAACTACAAGAAGATGAAGGACAACCAATAGAACATGTAATACAACCAGTAGTAGATGAAAGACAACCAGTAGAACATGAAAAACAACTAGAAGAAGATGAATAAGAACTAGTAAAATAGGAAAGACAACAAGTATTAGATGAAATACAACCAGTAGAACATGAAAGACAACAAGCACAAAATGAAAGACAACTAGAAGAAGATGAAATACAACCAAAGAAGATCTAATATAACTAGTAGTAGATGAAAGACAACTAGCAGAACATGAAAGACATTCAATACACGATGAAAGACAACTAGATGAAAATGAAATACAACTAGATGAAAATGAAAGACAACCAGTAGTAGATGAAAGACAACCAGCGGAACTTGAAAGACAACCAGGATAACGTGAATAATGAAATACAACAAGAAGAAGATGAGGGAGACCGAGTAGAATATGAAAGACAACAAGTAGAACATGAAATACATCTAGTACAAGATGAAAGACAACTAGAAGAAGATGAAATACAACAACAAGAAGATGAAGGACAACCAATAGAATATGATACAACCAGTAGTAGATGAAAGACAACCAGTAGAACAAGAAAAACAACTAGGAGAAGATGAATAAGAACTAGCAAAAGAGGAAAGACAACTTGAAATACAACCAGTAGAACATGAAATACAACAAGTACAAGATGAAATACAACTTGAAAAAGATGAAATACAACCAAAAGAAGATCTAATACAACCAGCAGAACAAGAAAGATAATCAATACAAGATGAAAGACAACTAGAAGAAAATGAAATACAACTTGAAGATGAAAGACAACAAGTAGAACATGAAATACAAACAATAGTAGATTAAAGACAATGAGTAGAACATGAAAGACAACTAATACAAGATAAAAGACAACTAGAAGAAGATGAAAAATAACTAATATAAGACGAAAAACAATTATAAGAAGATAAAAGACAACTTGGAGAACATTAAAGACAACTAGTACAAGATGAAGTACAACTAGAAGAAGATGAGAGACAACCAGTAGTAGATGAAAGACAACCAGTAGAACATTAAAAGCAACCAGGTAGAACATTAAAAACAACCAGTACAAGATGAAAGACAACCAGTTGAATAAGAAAGACAACCAGTATAACATGAAAGACAACAGCGAAACATGAATGATAACAAGTGAATAAATGAAAAACTAGATGAAGCTGAAATACAACAAGAAGAAGATGAAAAAAAGACAACTAGAAAAAAAGAAAAAACAACTAGAAGAAACTGAAATACAACAGTAGAACATGAAAAACAACCAGTTCAAGATGAAAAACAACATGAAGAAGATGAAAGAGAACTTGTAGAACATTGAAGACAACTAGTACAAGATGAAATACAAGTTAACGAAAATGACATACAACCAGTAGTAGATGAAAGACAAACAACAGAACCTGAAAGACAACCAGGAGAATGTGAAAATAAACTTGAAAAGAATGAAATACAACAAGAAGAAGATGAGGGAGGACTAGTAGAACATGAAAGACAAGTAGAATATGAAAGACAACAAGTAGAACATGAAATACAACTAGTACAATATGAAAGACAACTAGAAGAAGATGAAATACAACTACAAGAACATGAAGGACAACCAATAGAACATGTAATACAACCAGTAGTAGATGGAAGACAACCAGTAGAACATGAAAAACAACTAGAACAAGATGAATAAGAACTAGCAAAAGAGGAAAGTCAACAAGTAGTAGATGAAAGACAACCAGTAGAACATGAAATACAACAAGTACAAGATGAAATACAACTTGAAGAAGATTAAATACAACCAAAAGAAGATCTAATACAACCAGTAATAGATGAAAGACAACCAGCAGAAGATGATAGACAACTAGAAGAAAAATAAAATACAACTAGAAGAAGATGGACGACAACCAGTAGAACATGAAATACAAACAATAGTAGATTAAAGACAATGAGTAGAACATGAAAGACAACCAGTACAAGATAAAAAACAACTAGAAGAAGATGAAAAACATCTAATATAAGATGAAAAACAATTAGAATAAGATGAAAGACAACAAGTAGAATATTAAAGACAAACTAGTACAAGATGAAGTACAACTAAAAGAAGATGAAAAACAACTAGTACAAGATGAAAGACAAGCAGCAGAACATTAAAAACAATCAGTACAAGATGAAAGACAACTTTGAACATTAAAAGCAACCAGTACAAGATAAAAGACAACCAGTGTAACATGAAAGACAACTAGTGAAAAATGAATGATAACAATTGAATAGATGACAAAGTAGATGCAGCTGAAATACAACAAGAAGAAGATGAAAAAAGACAACTAGAAAAAAATGAAAAACAACTAGAAAAAACTGAAACACGACCAGTAGAACATGAAAAACAAACAGTTCAAGATGAAAGACAACTTGAAGAAGAGGAAAAACAATTTGAAGAAGATGAAAGAGAACTAGTAGACCATTGAATAAAACTAATACAAGATGAAATACAAGTAAACGAAAATGACATACAACCAGTAGTAGACGAAAGACAACTAGCAGAAATGAAATACAACCAGGAGAATGTGAAAATAAACTTGAAAAGAATGAAATACAACAAGAAGAAGATGAGGGAGAACCAGTAGAACATGAAAGACAACAAGTAGAACATGAAATACAACTAGTACAAGATGAAAGACAACTAAAAGAAGATGAAATACTACTAGAAGAAGATGAAGGACAACCAATAGAACATGTAATACAACCAGTAGTAGATGGAAGACAATCAGTAGAACATAAAAAACAACTAGAAGAAGATGAATAAGAATTACTAAAGAGGAAAGACAACCTGTAGAACATGAAAGACAACAAGTAAAAGATGAAATACAACTTGAAGAAGATGAAATACAACGAAAAGAAGATCTAATACAATCAGTAGTAGATGAAAAACAAATAGCAGAAGAAGAAAGACAATCAATACAAAATGAAAGACAACTAGAAGAAAATGAAATACAACTAGAAGAAGATGAAAGACAACAAGTAGAAAATGAAATACAACTAATAGTAGATTAAAGACAACGAGTAGAACATGAAAGACAACCAGTACAAGCTAAAATACAACTAGAAGAAGATGAAAAACAACTAATATAAGATGAAAAACAATTAGAATAAGATAAAAAGACAACCTAGAACATTAAAGACAACTAGTACAAAATGAAGTACAACTAGAAGAAGATGAAAACAACTAGTAGAAGATTAAAGACAACCAGTAGTAGATTGACAACCAGTAAAACATTAAAAACAACCAGTACAAGATGAAAGACAAACCAGTAGAACATTAAGAACAACCAGTAGAAGATGACAACCAGTAGAATAAGAAAGACAACCAGTAGAACATTAAAGACAACTAGTACAAGATGAAGTACAACTAGAAGAAGATGAAAAACAACTAGGAAAAGATGAAAGACAACCAATAGTAGATGAAAGATAACCAGTATAACATTGAAAACAACTAGTACAAGATGAAAGACAACCAATAGAACAAGAAAAACAACTAGAAGAACATGAAAGACAACCAGTAGAACATTAAAGGCAACTAGTACAAGATGAAATACAACTAGAGAAAATGAAATACAACCAGAAGAAGATCAAATACAACCAGTAGTAGAAGAGAGACAAACAACAGAACATGAAAGACAACCAGTAAAAGATAAAGACAACTAGAAGAAGATGAAAAACAACTAGTACAAGATGAAAGACAACCATTAGTAGATGAAAGACAACCAGTACAACATTAAAAACAACAAGTACAAGATGAAAGACAACCAGTAGAACATGAAAGACAACATGTGAAACATGAATTAAAACATTTGAAAAGATGAAAAACTAGAAGAAGCTTAAATAAAACAAAAAGAAGATGAAAAACAACTAGAAAAAAATGAAAGACAACTAGAGGAAGTTGAAATACAACCAGTTGACCATGAAAGAAAATGAGTACAATATGAAAGATAACCAGTAGAACATGAAAGACAACTAGTAGAACAAGAAAGACAACCCGCAGAACATCAAAGACAACCAGTATAAGATGAAAGACAACAAGAAGAATATGAAAAACAGCTAGCAAAGGTTGGAAGACAACCAGTAGAGCATAAATGATAACCAGTACAAGATGAAAGACATTCAGAAGAAGATGAAATACAACTAGAAGAAGATAAAATATAACTAGTGGAACATAAAATACAACCAGTAGTAGATGAAAGACAACCTGTAGAACATGACAAACAATCCTTTCAAGATGAAAGACAATTAGAAGAAGATGAAAGACAACTAGTAGAACATTGAAAACAATTAGTACAAGATGGAATACAAGTAAACGAAAATGACACACAACAAGTATTGAAAGACAACCAGTTGAAGATGACAATAAACATGAAAATAATGAAATACAATAAGAAGAAGATGTGGGAGAACCAGTAGAACATGAAAGATAACAAATAGAATATGATATACATCTAGTACAAGATGAAAGATAACTAGAAGAAAATGAAATACAACTAAAAGAATATGACGAACAACCAATAGAACATGAAATAGAACCAATAGTAGATGAAAAACAACAAGTAGGACATGAAAAACAACTAGTACAAGATGAAAGACAACGAAAAGTACATGAAATATTACTAGTAGAAGATGAAAGACAATCAGTAGAACATGAAAGACAACTAGTGAAAGATGAAGGTCAACGAGATGAAGATGAAATACAACTAGAAGATGATGAAAACAAATACTACAAGATTAAAGACAACTAGAAGAAGATGAAAGATAACTGGAAGAATATGAAAAACAGCCAATACAAGATGAGCGACAATGAAAAAGACATGAAAGATAACTAGTAGAACATGAAAGACAACTAGTAGAACATGAAAAATAACTAGTAGAAGATGAAAAACAACTAGAAGATGATGAAAAGCAACTAGAAGAAGATGAAAGACAACTAGTGAAAGACAAAGGTCAACAATGAGAAGATTAAAAACAACTAACAGAACATGAAAGACAAATAGTAGAACATGAAAAATAACCAGTACAAGATTAAAGACAACGAAAAGGACATGAAAGACAACTAGTGAAAGATGAAGGTCAACGGGAAGAAGATGAAATACAACTAGAAGAAGATGAAAAACAAATAGTACACGATTAAAGACAACTAGAAGAAGATGAAAGATAACTGGAAGAATATGAAAAACAACCAGCAGAACATGAAAGACAAATAGTATAACATGAAAAACAACCAGTACAAGATGAAAGACAAATAAATTAATATGAAAAATTACTAGTCGAAGATGAAAAACAACTAGAAGAAGATGAAAGACAACAGGTGAAAGATGAAGCTCAACAAGAAGAAGACAAAATACAACTAGAAGATGATGAAATACAAATAGTACTAGATGAAAGACAATTAGAAGAAGATGAAAAATAACTAGAAGAAGATGAAAAACAACCAATAGAACATTAAAGACAAATAGTAGAAATGAAAAACAACCAGTACACAATGAAAGAGAACTAAAAGAATATGAAACATAACTAGTAGAACAAGAAAAACAACAACAAGAAGATAAAAGACAACCAGTAGTACATGAAATACAACTAGTACAAGATGAAATACAACTAGAAGAAGATGAAAGACAACCAGTAATACATGAAAGACAACTAGCATATTATGAAAGACAACGAGTAGAATACGAAAAACAACTCGTAAAAGATGAAAGACAAATTAGAAGAACATGAAAGACGACTAGTGAAAGATGAAGGTCAACGAGATGAAGATGAAATACAACTAGAAGATGATGAAAGATAACTGGAAGAATATGAAAAACAACCAGTACAAGATAAAAGATAACAAGAACAAGATGAAATACAACTAGAAGAATATGAAATATAACCAATTGTAGATTAAAGAATACAAGTAGAACATGAACGACAACTAGTACAAGATGAAAGACAACTAATAGAACTTATAAGGCAACCAGTACAAGATGAAAGACAATAATAGAATATAAAAAACAACTAGTAGAAGATGAAAGACAACCAGTAGAACATGAATGACAACTAGTAGAAGATGAATGACAACTATAAGAAGTTGACATGCAACTAGAAGAATATATGAAATACAACCAGTATAACATCAAGTACAACCAATAGTAAATGAAAGACAACCAGTAGAACATGAGAAAGAACTAGTTCAAGATGAAAGACGACTAGAAGTAGATGAAAAACAATTAGTAGAAGATGAAAAACAACCAGAAGAAGATGAAAGACAACTAGAAGAAGATGAAAGACAACCAGTAGAACATGAAAGACAACTAGTACAACTAGAAGAAGATGAAAGACAACCATTATAGGATGAAGACAACTAAAAGAAGATGAAATACAACGAAAAGAAGATGAAATATAACTTGCAGAAAATAGAACTTTCAAAGACAACCAGTACAAGATGAAAGATAGCTAGAATAATAGAAGACGAAAGACAACTAGAAGAAGATGAAAGACATCCAGTGCAAGATGAATATCAACTAGTTGAAGATAAAAGACAACTAGAAAAAAGATGAAATACAATTAGAAGAAGATGAAATATAATTAGTAGTACATGAAAGACAACTCATATAATATTAAAGACAACTAGTACAAGATGAAAGACATCGAGAAGAAGATGAAAAACAACTAGAAGAAGATGAAAAACAACCAGTATAAAATAAAAGACAACCAATACAAGATGAAAAACAATTAGAAGAAGATGAAATACAACTAGAAGAAGATGACAACTACAAGGAGATGCAATACAACTAGAATAAGATGAAATACAAACAGTAGTAGATGAAAGACAACATGCAGAACATGGAAGACAACCAGTAGCAAATGAAAGATAACATGTACAAGATGAATGACAACGAGAATAAGATGAAAACTAGTAGAAAATGAAAGACAACTAGAACAAGATGAAAAATAACCATTACAAGATGAAAGACAACTAGAAGGAGATAAAATACAACCAATAATAGATGAAAGACAATATGTAAAACATGAAAGACAATGAGTACAAGATGAAAAACAATCACTAGAACATGAAATACAACTAGTCGAATAAAAAAGACAACCCGTATAAAATGAAAAACAACTAAAAAAGATAAAAGACAACCATGACTGTTCATGAATTTTGAAGTCTGTCGCACAAGTAGGCTCCAATTGTTGCAGCCTTTTTGGAATCATCAGACGTTCCTCGACCCAAATTCTAACTTTAAATTAAAACTATGGATTGATGAACAATATGAAAAGGGAAGCTGGAGCCTTCGTTTTTTCCAAAAAAAAATATTGAAACTTAATTTTATGATTGTTAGATTGGTTGCCGTATCTCAAATTTGGATGAATAATTCTGAATTACAATATTCTTCCATGTCGTTTGTAGTACCTCAAAAGTCTTGAGTTACTGCAGAAAGAATTCGGACTATCCACTCTGCATTGACACGAATATTAATGGTACCCGTAAATATTTAAATTGGACAAGATTGACCGAGTTTCTAACTGGATCGGTCGGGATTCCAAAATCAAAATTTAAGTTGAAGATAACCACTCGTTTGGTAGAGCGTTAAAAATTCCTAAATGTTTCATGCCATTAATTATGATAATTAAAATAGTAGTTTCGAGTTTCGACCTACATAATAGGTGTAGAAATTATCTGAGTATAATAAACTCTAATTTGTAGCACAACACGCAACTGCGTTATAAAAAGAGCATTCAACAGTTTATTCACATGATCTTTCAAAAACATGACTTACATAGAATGGCTCATTGATTTAATGCAAGAAGTACGGATTATAAAGAGCAACAAGTAGCAATTTTTTGTTTGTTTGAAACTTTGAATAATAGTGGGGATACCCAACCGATTTCATTAAAAATAAAACCATTTAACAGAGAACTGTACCAAACAGCTGATACCAGTCTCTGACAATGTTCTTACAACACTATCTTAATACAGTTCATGATACAACAAAAACAAAATCAAAGCTTAAAAGCACAAACTGAGTTAAGACAGATTGTCATCAACAAAACCAAAAACATGCAACAAGCATGAGATAACCTGTAAACAACCCTACTCATTTTTTATTTTTTTAGAAATTAATAAACTACATATTGATTGGTTTTTTCTTCACAAATAGCAAAAAGCGAATCAATGATTCAATTCATCTTTTTTCACGTCTTTACATGGCTGGGAGCTACAATAGCTAGAATAGCTAGAAAATCCTAAATAAAGGTGACCTAACTATTAATTCTGTCCACTTAGGATACGTTTGGATGAGAGCTAGAATAGCTAGAATAGTGAAATTTGAGAATAGTAGATGATAATAGAAAAAAAATAGTGATTTTTAGATTAGTGTGAAAATTGTGTTATTCGGATTAGTAAAAATATTGTTTGGATTGTACATGTGGAATAGTGAATAGCTGTAACCAATAAAAAATAATGTTAACAAAGTGCTAATTAAGAGGAAAGATAGGCAAGTGGGATCTCAAACGAATTGTCACGACGTGGAGATAGCGGAAGTGGTGTCAAATTTGTCATTTCGGAACTGTGTTGGCAGAAATCCGAAAAAGAAGAATTTTTTTCTTTCTCTTCACATTTCTAAATAGTAGTAGCTATTTCAACATTTACAAGAAATAGAGAATAACAACTATTCTAGCTATTCCGAATAGCAAAAATATTGTTTGGATACATATTGCTATTTCGAATAGTTACTATTCTAAAATAGCTCTATTCTTGTGTCATTCAAACATAGCCTTAGGATTTCAAAATCGAGGCCTCTCTTTCCTTCTCCATTATCTACTTTGGGGAGGGGAGTGAACCATTGATTCACCCAATGGTTCAGTCTAAGGTGAAGATAGAATTTATGTAGCCAATTGTGTGGAGGTATAAACAAGGATAAATCAAACTATTGATTTGATTACTCTAGCTCTTTGAGAACCAAATTAATGATTCGACCTTTGCTATTTTAGGAGAAGAATATATATCAATCTGTTTCTTGATAAGTTATTTTTTCAGTCAAAAAGTAGTTGTGTCAAATACTAGACCTTATATGGTAAGCAGAACTCACTGTCAATTATCGAAGAATGTAATCGAGTTCTACGGTTTTACCTTCATGAATCTTAAAAGCTAAGTTATACTTGGTTAGATTGCTTCTGAAATGATCTATACTTCCGTCAATACTCGCTTTTTTAGAAACTATAAAGCAATTTGGGAGTGATTTTTTTTGCTAAAAATGTATTCAATTTGACAACATTTCAATAGATAGATACTGTTTGTCTAAGATATGATCAAGCTCCTAATTTTATATTTTATTGACAAATTTAAAATACAATACAATCAAAGAATCAAAAGGTATTAAAATGCTCAATGAGTATTGAGCAGAAAAGAAACAAAAAAATAATTACATCTCTTTCCATAAAATGAAGATAGCAATTATAAAATATAGAATACATTTTTTTTTATTAAAATATGGGGATCATATACTGTTGGAAATTTTATATTTTTTCGAATTTTTTTACTATTTTTTTAGATAGGTAGAAAAATCAGTGTTTTTTGACAATTCTGGACCATCAAAATTCTACCTATCTAAAAAAATAGTAAAAATATTCGAAAAAATATAAAATTTAGTTTGCAAGTACATATTCATATGGTTATCACATTGAACGGTCGGATCGACTGTTAGGATTTTAAAAAGTACCATATTGAGCCGTAGTACACTAGCCATCCGTGCTATGCATAGCACCATAGCCTCACTCATTATAAATCATACAACAACAATCAAGTCTTTAATCCCAACTTATTGGGGTTTGTCCGCTTGGACCGGAAGTTGAAAAAGAAAGCCTACTACAAGGTTCTCAAATTTTGATTAGGCTTTATTGGGTTACTCAAGGAAGGCCTTCTCCGACTCCGAGAAAAGATATGCTTATAAGGTATTCCATAATTCCATTGCACAGTAACTAAATGCATTGCTGGCGGGTACAAGTCAATATTATACCCTTTTTTTCTTGTAAAAGAAAATGACTTGGAGATAGGGGTGTCAACGGTACGTACGGTAAGAGTTGGGTTACTTGGGTAGAAGTATTTTCATATCTGTATCTGTTATAAATTATTTTTATCCGCACTCTATCTTTATCTGTTATGAATTATCTTATCTGTATTATATCCTTACCCGTCATAGTTGTCGGATAACGAAACGGTAACGGATAAATAACGGATAATACTAATAGAAAAATTCATTATTTACTAAATAATACATTAAAACACATTCATTTCACAAATATATATATATATATATATATATATATATATATAGAGTATGGCTAATTTGCTTCCGGAAGCATTTCGGCCGAGGTGCTTATGGGGGCATATCTTGCAATTTGATGTTCAAACAACAAATTCAAACCGTTAGATGTTCAATCTATATTAAAATCTACTTGGAGACCAAATTTTACATTTTTTGGAATTTTTTTACTATTTTTTAAGCTGGTTTGAAAACCGCTGTTTTCAATGCTTCAGAAATTTAATAAAAACAGCGGTTTTCAAACCAGCTTTAAAAATAGTAAAAAAATTTCAAAAAATGTAAAATTTGGTCTCCAAATATATTTTAATATAGATTGAACATCTAACGGTTTGAATTTGTTGTTTGAACATCAAATTGCAAGATATGCCCCCGTAAGCACCTCGCCGAAATGCTGCCGGCAGCAACTTAGCCGCTCCCTATATATATATATATATACGTGTTTTAAAGGTCTAAATTTTATTGGAATTTGCTGAAATTTATTTACGTGTTGTAATTGTTAATTAAGCGTAACACAACTATCAAGAATAGTTGGAGAATTATATTCATTGCTAATTAATATAATATATATAGAGTAGAACTAAAGTGCTCTTAAGCTTACCAAGTCCTTTGTGAGCTTAACTAAAAAATCTATCGAATTGACTTCAAACGACATATCCAAACCGTTGAAACCCTTCTACTTCAGGAGTGATGCATTTACATGTCAAATTTATAAATTTTTGAACTAGTTTAGTATGAAGTCAAGCGGTCAAAAAAATATGATTTATAAGTTAATTTTAATGAGTTCATTTTTATCATTTTTTTACCACTTGATTTCATACTAAACTAGTTCGAAAAATTATAAATTTGACATGTAAATGCATCACTCGTGAAGTAGAAGGGTTTCAACAGTTTTGATATGTCGTTTAAAGTCATTCCGATAGGTTTTTGAGTTAAGCTCACAAAGGGCTTGGTGAGCTTAAGAGCACCTTAGTTCTACTCATATATATATATATATAGAGAGAGAGAGAGAGAGAGAGAGAGTTGGGCTATTGTACTTCGCGAAGTAAAACGAAGTTTTACTTCACGCTCATATACCCATTTTAAAAATCCAAAACGTCTATCCGAATCATTCAAGTTGTTCTCCATATTGAAATGTGCTTGGAGACCAAATTTTACATTTTTTGGAATTTTTTTACTATTTATTAAGATGGTTTGAAAATTGCTGTTTTTATTAAAATTCTGCACCATTGGAAAACAGCGATTTTCAAACCATCTTAATAAATAGTAAAAAAATTCCAAAAAATGTAAAATTTGGTCTCCAAGCACATTTTAATATAGATTGAACATCTAACGGTTTGGAAATGTCGTTTGAAGTCAATTCGATAGGTTTTAGAGTCGTGCTCACGGAAGGGCTTGGTGAGCTTAGGAGCACCCTAGTTCTACTCATATATATATATATATATAGTGAGCGGCTACTCTACTTACATAAGCATATGAGGACATATGTTTATAAGTCGTTTTTGTGTTTTTGAAGTCCAAATAGTCGATCTGAAGTACTCAACATGTTCTCCATATTAGAATGTGCTTGGAGACCAAATTTTACATTTTTTGGAATTTTTTTACTATTTTTTTAGAATTTTTCAAAACAGTGTTTTAATATGACAAAAAAATCTATAAAAAAAATCTGAAAACACTGTTTTGAAAAATTCTAAAAATATAGTAAAAAATTTCCAAAAAATGTAAAATTTGGTCTCCAAGCACATTATAATATGGAGAACATATTGAGCGCTTCAAATTGACTATGTGGACTTTGAAAACGTAAAAATGACTTATAAGCATATGCCCTCATATGCTTATGGAAGTAGAGTAGCCAACTTCTATATATATAATATCCGATCGGATAATGGGTACGGAGTAGGCTTTACCGTACTCTTACTCGTTTAGATAATGAAAAAAAATCTTTACCCGGACCCGTACGGGCCGTACCCAATAAATTTACGAAAAAAATTCTTACCCGTACCCGTCTTATGAAATAAAGTACGGATCGGATAAACAGATAAAAGAGTATCATTAACATCCTACTTGAAGAACCTCCTAAGCAAGTTCTGAAATATTTTTTTTTCAAACTATTACTCAACAACTGGACAGTCCCAGTATTGATCACCCTGAAGATGAAGAATCACTGCAGCAACAACTTTCAGGAGGGAATCAAATCCACTAAAAAAACAGAAATCTGTTTTTCTTCGTTCCAACTATTCAAATACTTTCAACATTTCAGATTTATTTGTTCCATTATAATCTAAAGTGTTGAAAAAAATAGGTTCCCGTTTTTTTCTCAGAAAAATAGCTGATTCACACCCAAACACCACTAGCATCAGTTGTGCATCCCTGACACCAGCCTTACCAGAGGTGCTGATGCATAACAGTTAAACCATGTTGTTAGCCTTAGTTAGTCTAGAGTTAACCATAGTTAGGTTTACATATAACAAATTTTATAAAATGAATTCTCTAATTTTATAAGCTTGATATAATTAATAATTAATAATTAAGAAAACTGCAAAAGGTACGAGATAATATGATTTTTTTAGAAACTAAATAGAATGAAAAAAAGATGATTGAAGGAAGCTGTATAAATCACATGAGTACATTTTAGAAATATACAAATATAATAATTGTGACTGCTTTAATCTATTATAATCTGAGAAGGATTTAATTATTTGCAAGCTGTTTGTGAAACCCTACTAAACATAAAACGAGAATGGAGGAAAATTGCACCAACAAGAGCAAAACACTTATTTTATTTGTTTCTATTTGAATGATTTCAGGCGAAGTGGAACCAGTATAGGTATAGCCAGCCTACCAAAAGTGATTAAGTGACAATCAAGTGCCATAAAAAGAGAATCGTGTCCACTCTGGATGATCCATTACAGCTCTCCTTTACCAATCATCTTATTTGCTTATATTATTCAGAAGTGCTAAAGGAAAAAACAAGTACCTTTACGTGTATGATGTATCCTCCTAGAGTGGGAAAAACGTGCCGTGCCGTGACCAAGTAATTTTTTCACGTGCCGTGCCGTGACAAAAATTATGAGAGGTGGTCACGGCACGCGAGTCACGGCGTGACTCGCGTGCCGTGACCAAACGTGCATTAGTCATATTTGATCGCATTTAACGTTTTAAAAAAAAATACGAAACGATTCTTTAAAATTCAAATGTTTTAATTGAAATTCAAAGGTATGTTAGTGTATTGCCTCGTGATTGCCGTGACTCCCGTGATTGGTGTGTCTACCGTTCCGTGACTCACGTGTCCCGTGCCGTGCTGTGCCGTGACCAAGGCAATTTCCGTACTGTGTCTTCTTTGCCAACAATTGGTCACGGCACGCAAATGGTCACGGCACGGGACACGCGAGTCACGGCACGCGAAGGACACGCGTGCCGTGCCGTTCCGTGACGGAGTCGGCTCCGGCGTGCCATTTTTCCCACTCTAATCCTCCCATGGATTTATTTAATTGCTTGGAAGGAAAGTAAAACAAAAAATATATCATTATATCCCGGCCCTTGTTGGCCCAACCCAATTTGGTGGCCCCTCCACATTCTGTATTCTTTCTTGAGTTTTGGGGCTTTACACGGCAGTAGGGACCACTGGTATATCAGCCTTAACTAAAGTAGCTTCTCCTTAATTTGTACTTTTAACTACAGGATACTTTGGATACTCCATAATTGCTTTATTTAAGTTATAAATGTTATAAATCCACATCATAAATTATTAATTCATATTTTAATTTTGATGATTCTTATACGAAGTAATAAAAAAAAAAATCAAAATTTTAATTTAAGTATGAAATGTACTTTATGCATTGGTTATAATATGAGCACAAGAAAGTTAGCTGTTATTCATTTTTTTTCTAAAAGCTATTCTGAGATTGGGTGCTGTGGACTTGTTGCTGTGTTATTTCTCATTGTAGCTCCCCACAAAGATTTTGTTCAGGTTTACATATCATTAAGTCTAATATATCACAAATAGTTATGTATGCTTTAGACTTAATTTTGATAGAGAAAGAACTAAAAAAAATTATGTTCAGAAATTGTTCATATTAGTGAATCAAAAGCAAAATAAATTGTTGAATTTTTATGAAATGTAGAATATTTAACATAGACCACATAAAAAACTTTAACATTAAAGACCCAATAGAGTTTTATGGTTGAGTGTAGAGTGGAAAAAACGTGTCGTGCCGTGACTAACATGCCGTGACTTTGGTCACGTGCCATGCCGTGCCGTGACCAAGTAAATTTTTCACGTGCCATGCCATGCTGTGACAAAAATTACGAGGGGTGGTCACGGCACGCGAATGGTCACGCCGTGACTCGCGTGCCGTGACCAAACGTGCGTTAGTCACGTTTGATCGCATTTAACGTTTTAAAAAAAAATATGAAACGATTCTTTAAAATTCAAATGTTTTAATTGAAATTTAAATGTAAATATTTTAATTAAAATAAAATTATACCTTATAGGAAGGTATGTTAGTGTATTACCTCGTGATTGCCGTGACTGCCGTGTCTTCCGTGTCTACCGTTCCGTGACTCGCGTGTCCCGTGCAGGCCGTTCCGTGTTCCGTGTCGTGCCGTACCGTGACCAAGGCAATTTCCGTGACGTGTCTTCTTTGCCAACAATTGGTCACGGCATGCGAATAATCACGGCACGCGACACGCGAGTCACGGCAAGCGACACGCGAGTCACGGCACGTGACCGACACGCGTGCCGTGCCGTTCCGACGGAACCGGCTCCGCCGTGCCATTTTTCCCACTCTAGTTGAGTGCCAATTTGAACTCTATGTTTAGGTTTTCAATAATGTGGTACACCATTGGGTAAAGGTTGAGGTCCCACCAACTTGACTATAGAATAGGCAAAGATAGCAAATCTCAATCAAATAGTTATAGCGGGGACACTTTCATATCTTCTGGCAATTGTCATAACTCATAAACACAAACACACATAGCAGCCTTGATCACCACCATGGCATCATCATCGGCCACTTTATGCCACTCGCACGGCGGCACCACCGCTATCCCCTTCACCCTCACCGATGAAGAACAAATCCCGTCACCGCCGCCTCCAACCCCATGTAATCATTCCCTCTCCACCGGCGACACCGACGCCTTCCTCTCTCATCTCCTCACCCGACTCTCTCTTCCTCCACCGACACTGACCCCTGTTCTACCTCTCCGCTCCAAACAAAAAACTATTACTCCACCTGTCATCTCTCTGCGTGAACCAAACAGAGAACTCTTCCTCTCGGCAGCAACTGAGCTTGGGTTCTTTCATGTCTCCGACCATGATATCCCCTCGCACCTCCATGAAACATACCTCCAAAATTACCGATCAAACCGAGTACTTTCTGATACAACAGATCTCGGTTGCAGAGGATCGAACGATGCGGGACATATCGACATGTTTGAAACCGACGACAGTGATAATGAATTTGCTAGAGAGATGGAAAGAGTTGGATTGAAGGTCCTAGATATCCTATTTGAAGAGAAGGGATTGGATTTGGGGACAGAGACAAGGTGCTTGATGTGTGTTTCTATGAATAAAATGGAGAAGAGTTCGATGGAGATGGTAAGTAAGGAGCATCTTGGCAGTTGTATAGTGCAGTTGACGTATGAAGGGAGAGGGAAGAAGGTGCCGATTGCGGTGCTGGATGACTCTGGCAAGTGGGTCCCGGAGGAGGCACGGGAGGAGGTGGTGCTAGTCACAATTGGAGAGGTTGCTCAGGTTAGTCGAATTTTTTGTTGTCAACATTTTTTGAGTCAGATTTCGGGAATGGACTCTGTTTCTTATCTAAGAAAAGCAAGGTCTTGTTTTTCCGATTCCAACTATTTAAATTCGTTAAAATTTGTGCATGAAAAAGTTTCTTTATCGAGATACGCGAATGAAAAATTTTGAATGGTTGGAATCGGAAAAGCAGAACCCTGTAGGGTCGGATCCCAGATTTTGTATGGCCTATTAATTTGGTGATTATTGTTGTATATATCCAGCTTATTTATGACAGACCTTAAGAAAAATAAAATAAAAAAGAGGACTGATTAATACAAACGTTTATAAATTTTAATGAATAAGGCTAGTGTGCTATAGTCACATGTCGCGCTACCTCTTTAAAATCTTATTAGATATGTTTTGACGGCGAATCCAAACCATTGAAACCGATCGATCTACTTCATAAGTGATGCATTTACATGCAAAAATTATAAATTTTTAATTCATTTGATATAAAGTCAAGCGGTCAAAAAATGAAGAATTACAAGTTAATTTTAATACATTTAATTTTTATTATTTTTTGACTGTTTGACTTTATATTAACTGAATTTTAAAAAATTAGTCAATTTAGAATTGGCTGGTAATTCATAATAAAACTACTACAATTTTAACTTCATTTTAAAATAGCCAATTTCCCATTAAAACATCTTAATATCCAATATCCCCATAGAAATTTAATATTTTTTCCTTTATCCCTTTTTATTCATTAAATTTGTTATTTAGACAATTATATCCTTCATTTCAAATGGAGATGTATTGAATAAGAGAGAAACAAAAGAGACACTTCATCTTCTTCATCTTCACGTCTAAGCTCCATATTTCTTCGCTGATGGTACTATCAGTTCAGTTAGGGATACAGAGAGCATTGCTATTTACTAAAGTAGTAGAAATATATTTGATCATTTTCTTCGCTAATGGAACTTGTAATTTGACGCCACATAAAGCAATGAAATAGATTCGTTATGCTTTTTAATAACTCCTAAATTGAATGCAAGTGTAATCAACTGACAATTAGTTTTGAATGCCGCATCCTATTCTCATTTTATAGCTTCATATATGTTTCTTTCCTTTGCTTTGCTGGCTGTTTTATAGTTTTTTATATTTTTTGCGACTTGTGAGACACAGCATCAATTTGATTCAAATAACATGTCATTCAAAATTTTAGATGTGAAGATGAAAAGATGAAGCATCTATTTTCTTTCTCTTATTCAATTCAATCATATTATTATTTAAAAGGGACATCTCCATTTAAAATAAAGGGGTATATTTGTCTAAATGACAAATTTTATGAATAAAAGGGGATAATGGAAAGAATGTTAAATTTCTATGGGATATTGGATATTAAGATGTTTTCATGGGGAAATAAACTATTTCAAAGTTTAGATGGGTACACTAGAAATTTTCCCTTATTTTGAATTATTTGATGAAAGACTAAACGTCTTTTAAATCGATTAAAATTTAATACACATCATATCTAAATAATTAAGAACGCATTTGCAATTTAAATTTTCTTTTTTATTTGAATAATATTTTTTAAATATATTTGCATGAATGTATTGGAGTTCTCTAATCCAAATCTTTAGGAGGAGATAATCCACATTCTAACTACTTTTCCAAACGTTTACTAATCAAAGGTGTGGAGCAATGGAAGGTTCAAGAAAATAAGGAGCTTGCCTCAACCATCTCCATCCTCTCTTCACTGGAGCAAAGAGCCTGGTAATGTACTGGTAACTCTGCTAATAACACTACCAGTACCAGAGGAAGGCACTGTAACTCCGCTCATGCCGACAATTATTCAAGATGCAAACAATTGCTCTTAAGAATTGCAATACTGGTAGCAGATGAAGATGCACATCGATACTGTTCTTTTTTTAATTAGTTTGTTCAATGTTTGTCTAAGAATCAAAATTGTGTTACCAATCTGCGTATTTATACTTGTTACTATGCTGAGCTTTTATTCTATTCGGTGAGTCTACGGTATGTATATTAAGTTATTAACAAAATTAAATGGTCTAAATGAATTTGATCAGACGGTTAGAATTTAGTTCAAAAATTTATCATTGACGGTTGCGAGGGTGCTACAGTAATTTTATAGATGATATATTAGAACTCTGAATATCTCGTTGGGGGAGGGGGGGGGGGGGGGGGGGGGGGGGGGTTTGTTGTGACCAGTATCCTCTGCGGAGTTTACGGTGCGGAGTTTTCAATCTGGTCCGCTCGTTTTGATCGGACGGACCAAATCAGATCAGATCAGATCAGGGGAATTTTGTTTTTTGTTTTTCAATTCGGGAAAGATCTGATCTGGTCCGTCCGATCAAAACGAACGGACTAGATTGAAAACTCCACAGGACTCCGCAGAGAATAACTCCCCAGAGGATGCGAATTCGGGTTTGTTGAGGGATTCCGTATCCAGTGTAATTACCTGACTGAGTACAAGTAGATCTGAGTCGTCTGTTATAACTTGGCATGAATCTCAAAACAGACCCCTTATGTTTAAATAGGCACTGAATTTCAATCGCTCGGCTGAGATTAGTCAGACCTAATTTCATTCAGTTAGGTACCTGGGAGGAATCAGGAATGTTGATAAAAACCTAATACATTATAAATGGCTGGAATACCTATTCAATTGTAATGTTTTCTAAAATACAAATGCAACCAACCAGCATGCTGAGAGGCAGAGAGAGTTTCTAGTCTGATTGTAAGGAAAACCAGTGAGCAATGCCCTTCTGTTCACCAGTAATCTCCACATAGTTGGGATGATGTGGGCCCTTTAATTGGATGTTCTTCAATTGGTCCACGAACTCCATACAGGAACTCTCTTCATTGTATCAATGAAACCACCGAAACAAAGCGAAGCATACCTCTAGTACATAATAATATTTAAAATGTATTTGTCTTTTCTTTTTTTTTAAATTCTGATAGAAATAGAGTCTTAACCACTAGACTACAAGTACACATCTAAATATATTTGTCAATTTAGCGATTATATATATAACTTGATATTAATATGATTACTATTAATTAGAATCACGAATAGAAGCCCATACCTAGTTAATGAAATTTAGCCTCCATTAATTATAATAATGAATAGACGCAGACAACATAATAAAATATATTTTATAAGTATTTTTGAAAAATATTGATATATCTTTTTTATTTAGAGCAAACAATATATTAACCATGTAAACATCATAACGAGAGGATAAGTAGTGTCACTTTTGCAGAGTATAAGACTCAAAATGAGGCTCCTTTGATTACAACAAGGAATAGACGAACACAAACATACTCTAAATGAATTTCATCACAATCATGTATATATATATATATATATATCAGTTTTGATTATAGCATATCTATCAGTTTTGATTATAGCAAAGTACCTGGGATGCATACAACAGAATATGCTCCAACCAACACTGAAACACTGGTGTTGACTCTGAGATAATAAATATATAAACTAGTTTGGTTTGTTAAGAGTTAAGATAGGTTTGCTGTGTGGCCACCATCAACGTAAATGACAGCACCGGTTACGAAAGAAGCAGCAGGTAAGCAGAGGAATGCCACCATAGATGCCACCTCCTCTACCTCTCCGAAGCGTCTCAGTGGAATGCGTGACGTGACTTGCTTAAAAAATTCTTCATTTTGAGTCACCTATATATATATACACACACACTCAAGGTCAAGGCGAGAGAAGATGCATCAAATTTAGTATGCAAATTAAAACTCACGTACCGACTTTGAGAGAGCAGTTGTGATGAAGCCGGGTGCGACGCAATTGACACGAATCATATCTCCTGCCCACTCACATGCCAAGGCTCTGGCCAGCTGATTCATTGCTCCTACCAGTATATATATAATACCAGCACAAAGTAAACATTCATGTCTGATATGATATTAATTCATCAGCTTTAATTATAACATTTCTGTAGATCGAGCTACGTTACGTACATACCTTTGGTTGAGGAATACACTGCAAGACCTTGAGTGAATCCCGCTGTCCCGGCAATGGAAGAGATAAAGACGACATTGCCCCTACCTGATTCCTTTAGGAATGGATGTGCAAGTTGGGTCAGATGGAAACAAGAATCAAAATTTGTAGCCATCAACTTAGAGTACTCTTCTGAGCTGAATTCTGTTACTGCTTTCCATCCTGGCCCCGCACCACCTGCGTTATTAACCTGCCATTGCATAAATTAAATTCAATTTCTTAATTCATATGTAAACTAATTAAAATCTCAATCAATTGTCATTAATTAATTGTATATATATATACTTACAAGAATGTTTAACTTGCCGTTAAAAATAGTATGAACTTGATCCATGAGCTTCTCTCTTTCAGCACGGTTTGACACATCGCAAATCGATCCAGTTACGCAAAGATTCATCGTTTTACATTGATTTAGCATTGAGTTAAGTTCTTCCTCATTTCTAGAGCAGGTATGTACTGCTACTCCAAATCTTGCTAATTCTTCAACAATTGCCCGACTACATAATTTACAAATTAAGTTCATCCATCATTAACTTTTTTAAAGAGAATTTTGAAAACTAACTTAGTTTTCTTTTTCTTTGTATAGAAATTAAGAGGTTAGTGACTTGTAAAACAGGGAAAACCAATCTAAGAGACGATATTAATTAAGATGAGAAAAGAGGAAGTGCATGCTCAATTAATTTCACCATACACATAGCACTACTTACAACCGATTGATCGATCGAAAATTAATATTTGAAAGTGAGAAAATTAAGGAATTAATTAGGGAAGCATAAATAGAACCAACCCAATTCCTTTGCTGCCACCAGTGACCAAAGCAGTGGCACCTTGCATGCTCCATCTCTCATCTCTGTTTACCATCGTCGTCTCTTAATTCTCTCTCTCTCTCTCTTTCTATTAAATCCACACGCTGAGGCTAGTATACCACAGAATTACAGATTACAGAGGCGCTGAATAAGATTGTGTGGTCAAAAGATTTATATATAATTCCATGTTTATTGAAAACAGGACATGTGTCATGTGATAGGAATTAAAATACGTGGCCACTTGCATATTAATAAAAAAAAAAAAAAAAATTGGCAATACTTGCATCTGCCTTTTATTAATTTTAATCATAGATTGATTTTAGTATGATCACTGTTTATATCTATAATCTTAATTGGGATCCGTTAGAAATGTTTTCTATTAATTATGTTGTTTGTTTAGTAACAAAAGATACGGCTACAGATCGATATTTTTTTTTCCTCAAAATACTACTTCTTAAATTGATAAAAATAATGTAAAAAAAAAATAAGTGTATATTTTTAATTTTTGTGGATTCTTCCAAATATTTTTTTGGATTTTACTTGGTTTATACTTGTGGTTCAAATATTTTGGTGAATCGCGTGTGAACCAGATTGCTGCAATCATTTGAGTGGCGAAGGAAGTATCTGAGATAGGGCTGGAAACGAACCAAACTGAATCGAACTTACTCTCAGTTTGAGTTTGGTTTTAATTAATTTCGAACAAATTCAATTTTGAACTTTTATAAACTTTGTTACGACTTACGGGTTATGACTTATGGCCAGGCCATAATTTGAAATTACAGCACTTCAATAAAAAATCAGGCATTATGAATTCTAATTACACAGTACACCAAAGTTTATATCAAAGTTCATTACAAATACCAAAATTTATATCAAACACCAAAATTTAGTACAATCAATCAAAGTTCAGTACAATCACAGTATCCAAAGTTTTCCAAATAGCCAACAGGAGCAACATCACCAAAGTTTTCAAATATCCAAAGTATTCAAAGTACAATTTAAGTTAGAACTAAGAGCAATTATGCACTGGGCGGTCTTATATTTTAATCAGCGAACATAAGTTATCAGCGGAAATCAACGGTTCACGTTTAGTTAATTTCGAACTAAGTTTGGTTTGCGAACCTATTTCGAACGAACTAGGTCCAGTTTGAGTTTGGCTTGAATTAATTTCGAACTAAGTTTGGTTTGAATTAATTTCGAACGAACTCAGTTTCAAATCGAAATTTTTACGAACTATTTCAAATCAAACTCAAATTGAATTACAAACTACAAATTTTTTGTGCAGCCCTAGTTGGGATCAATTGAAACACAAATTGTACAAGCACAATTAGTACAGGTGCAGATTCTGAGCACCACCAGTTTGTGTGATACAGAGGAGGTATTTGGAAAAACTAGAATTTGTCACATGTACCTCAAAATTTTAGAAGGCTAATTTTACATGTAAACAGAAATAATGGAAAACTGAATTGATTGTATTGTTGTTGAATAAGGTTCCCTTTAAGGCATACATATATAAAGCTACCCTGCTTGACTAACAAGAAAACTGAAATCAGAATAAAATCCTTCATATTCTATAGATAATAAATTACTAAAAAAAAAAAAAAAACTTAAAATGTCCTTAATAGCTACAACCCAATAAAACTGAGCCTGAAAAGTAAAGATTATAATAATTGCAATTTAGTCAAAGAAGTATTATGCACATTCAATAACAGCCTAATATGCACACAAATAAAGTAGTAGAACGGACAGTTCTATTTCTCAATTGCAGTAATACTTATGTAATTATTTTAAACAGAAGTAGAATAATTGGGTCAAAAAATGTTGTATTCTAGCTGTTTTCCAGTTCTGCATGGAGGAACAAGCTGTTCACTGATGTTTATGTATCATTGTGAGTTTAGTGTTATGCTAGTGCAATAGTTTTTAAAGCTTTTGATGTCATTTATTGCTAGCATGACCTTGAACGCAATATGCTATTGATTATACATTACATTGAGAATGGGGCGGTAGCGCAGTTGGCTAGGAAAAAGTTCTAGGACTATTAAATACCCAAAGGTTGAGAGTTTGAGCCACTGTCACGACTGCGCAAAGGCTGCGAAGCTTTTAAAAATTATACATTACATTAAAACTGGTATAAAATGTCTCTCCTTCTCTTCTCTGGATGTACTTTTCTGTTGTAATTTCAATGTGAAATTCTTCATAACTCTTCAGCAGAATGCAGTTTAGTTTTCTTTTCTTTTGTATTTTCCCTTTTTTAGGTTACTGTTATGTAAAAACTCTGTAAATGGATGAAATAGAGACTTGACCTTTGTTTTCATCTCAGGAAACTGACTGACAATTTTTCTACCATCTTATGAAATGTGATACAAACAACATAAATGGTAAATACAAGTAATTATCTCACTTTTATAACCTTCATCATTTTTTAACACTAAGACCTCACAATTGTATGTATGTTACTAGACTGTGTACAGCATCTGGTACAGTAACTGGCATGCTTCATTTACCAGACTGGTACACATAGCAAGAAGAGTTAAAACAAATCTAATACTAGAGAATTTTGAACCTTTTGCTTGGTTCCAAAGAAATAACCAGTACTGCCCTTAGAGAGAGAGGGTGAGAGAAACAGGCCGAGAGAGAGTGATAAATTAGGCTATATGGACCAGTACAGTACAGACAGAATGCAATTCTTACTGGCAAAGATGAGACCTCATCACAAAATTTACTAAATTGGGATGTATTTATACACAAAGATTATCTATATCTCTCCTTCACCTCATTGCAACTTGACGGGTCCCATACCAGAAAATAAACAACGGGCTATGTCATTCTTTTTCCATATTGCTGTTCTTTGATCAGATGGCTCAAAATATATATATATATATATATATATATATATATAGGGATGGGCTATGGTGAGCTATGGAGTAAAACAAGTTTTTACTCCACGCCTCATTTTTTCCATTTTGAAAATCCAAACAACCGATCCGAACCGTTCAACATTATTTCCATATTGAAATGTGCTTGGAGACCAAGTTTTACATTTTTTGGAATTTTTTTACTATTTATTAAGCCACTTTGAAAATCGCTGATCCATTGGTCCAGAATTTTTTACTGTTTTGCTACTGTTCACCCGGATCAGCGATTTTCAAAGTGGCTTAATAAATAGTAAAAAAATTCCAAAAAATGTAAAATTTGGTCTCCAATCACATTTCAATATGGAGAACAACTTGAACGGTTCAAATCGGTTGTTTGGATTTTCAAGATGAAAATATGGCGTGAAGTACAAACTCGTTTTACTCCATAGCTCACCATAGCCCATCCCTATATATATATATATATATATTTTTTCTCAATCAAAAGGTGTTGTACTGGAGCAAATCTCATTCTATTCAAGGGTTTAAAAAAGGTTGTTATGTGCACTTCTAGCTATTCATAATTACGGATAACAAGCCTTGGAACACCATAGCCATATTTTCCCAAATATGAATTTGTACACTTCCAAAAATTGATTTCACATCCAAGCAAATTATGAGGTTTTAGATCTAATTCATGACCTTTGCTACAAAATCCTCAAAACAATAACAGCACTAATCATTCAAAATTAAGATGTAGGGCAAAAGCAACATGATCATATAATATTATTTTTTTCCAAATAAGTAGGGGTGAGAACGGTATGGATAATATCTAATCCGTATTCAATCCGTATTCGAAAAATTAGATGTGGATATCCGATATCCGAATATCCGTGTGGATATGAATACTGATATGGTTTGGATCAAACTCAGTGATGAACTAGAATTATGAAAACTGAATTTGGTACAAAAAACCTAGTGAACCAAACAAAACCAAAGAAAAAAGACACACACTTTTGACGGGAATTTTTTAATGTGGAGGGACAGCCATAAGCCCAGAGACTGCTGAATTGGGTGGTCGGGCAAATCAATCTGTGGTTGGAATTCTAGCCTACGAGACTGGTGGTCCATGGTTTGCCAAAGATAAGTCTTTCCTGTCCCGCCATGGACATACACGAAGAGTAAACGGCCTTCTTTCTGCTCCACGCACGACAACATCCAATATCAAGAGCTGCTCTGCATTGAGACCATGTCTAAGGCGAACGGCTACGCAATGTGACCGACCGTATAGAAAGCCAAGCAGCAGTAGAGGGCCTTCTCTTGAGTCAAGTAAGGATGCCTTTCAAGGTAATGGCCGAAAATAGTCTAAGGACACTCCTTACGTTCAAGTACGCCTTTTGAAAGGAAATCGTGCCTGGTCCAAACACTTACTTTTTAATGCAATACTTCTGAAAAGTAGGAAGAAAGTAAGCTTAATCTGCCCAATGGTAATGGAAAACCTGGTTAGTAAATATATGTCATATATTTTAATATATATTATGAAAAAATATTGTTATTCACCATTAAAATTAGATAAATGTTATGAACTTTGATATTTTTTAATATTGTTTTAATAAATATCAGATTTGATCCGTATTCGTATTTGTATCCAGCTGATATCCGATCCGTATCCGTATCCGAAAAATAAAAAAGGGATATGGATATGGTTTTACCACTATCCGCTCCGTATTCACCCCTGCAAATAAGGGATCCATTAAATGTGACATTTATTTCGAATTATATAATCATTGTTCGGGCAAATTAGGAAAATTAAAAATCAGGTTCATACCTTTATGACAGTATTTCAAGCATTTGAAACAGCACTTTCTTCACTTTCAATTAGAATCATATTCCAAAACCAGCTTAACTCTGGATATTATTCTCAACAATTCCATGAAAGAAGTAAGAAATATTTTACCTTAAGATATTATTCTCAGCTTTACTCTGCAGTGTAGGCAGAAGGAAACTTGGAATCCATGATGAGGTGGGACAGAAAAATTAACAACCGGAATAACTCTTCTTACCAGTAAATAACTGATAAAAATAACATAAACAAATCAGCAGTCAAATTTTCTGGTTCACAATAGAATAACGACAGCATGACAGATTATGTCAAACATCAAAAAGATAACAGCATTCTCTCCCATCAAACCAGACAACATTATGCACTCCGGCTTTATTCTCAACTACATATTGAACAAATCTATAATCTTTTTATCTGACCTTGATAGCTTATTATGCAAACATAAGTAACACAAATTAAAATATTTAGTTGCAAAAAAAACAAACAAACAAACCAACAAACAGACCAGATACACAATTTTATTAAATATTAATGGCTGATAAAAGAAAAATAAACATAGCCAGCAGTCAAAATTCTATTTTACATAAGAGAGACAGCAGCAGATAACTTTACATCCAACATCTAAAAGAGAACTCCTATCTCCCCGCACATTCCCTAGGCCAATTTTATTCTCAATCTTATTTTCGATAATCCAGAATAATTATACAGAAAGAGTCTGATGTATGATAAATTTAACCAACAGAGCCCTCGAGCTTTAGGTTCATCAAAGCATAGACCTCCGATGCAAACTCCAGAGGTAACTGCTCGAAAACATCTCGGCAGAAACCCCCAATCATTTTTGCAACAGCCTTTTCATGGTCAATTCCTCTTTGTTGGAAATAGAACAGTTGATCTTCTCCTATCTTGGATGTGCTAGCCTCGTGTTCCACACGGGGGGTGGGCCCACTAACCTGTTTACAGAAAAAGCTCATATTAAAACCTTGCCATGATTTTCATAGAATTTATCTTAGATTGTTTTTCTCACAAACAGTTGCTGATATCCAACACATGCTAGTTGAGATAACTAATCTTACTGGAAATGATTTCAAAAATGGAAATTTTAAGAATGTCACTCCGTTCGTATTTATTCTACTGCCGTAATTCAACCTCATAGAGATTAATGAAGTTACCCAAGCAAAATTTACCATACTAGGCCATGTTAGTATATATCATTATTATCCTGACTATACGTACCATTCCAAAGTAGCCTTTATATTTCTTTTTTCTTTAAATTAAAGCCTGTGACACATGCTTAAAACAGTAATGCCCCAGACCATAGTGCATGGCATGTCCATTCTTGGATTCAATTGAAAAAAAATGGTAGAGACTAAAGCTACTATGGTCGTCTAATAGGGAACACATACCAAGCACATCATCAAAATTATTCATATATACCTGTATTGTAGGATAAGTATTGGCAGCAGCCATATCCCCAATAAGCATGGAATCACACTGCGAGAAGTTTCTTGCATTCTCAGCTCCAGAATTTATCTGCACCAAGCCCCTATAACAGTTCCTGGATTTCCCGGCTGAAATCCCCTTAGACACAATCTTACTTTTTGTATTGTTCCCTTTGTGTATCATCTTAGTACCAGTATCGGCCTGCTGATGATCTTTTGTTAGTGCCACTGAGTAGAACTCCCCGTAGCTATCATCACCCACTAGTTCCACACTTGGATACTTCCATGTGATAGCGGATCCAGTTTCCACTTGGGCCCAAGAAATCCTTGATCTGGCACCCGCACACCGGCCCCTTTTGGTAACAAAGTTGTATATACCACCTCTCCCCTCTTCATCACCCGCGTACCAGTTTTGTACCGTGGAGTACTTTATCTCAGCATCCTCATGGCAGTACAATTCCACCACAGCCGCATGTAACTGGTTTTTGTCATACGATGGAGCAGTACATCCTTCTAAGTAGCTTACTTTGCTTCTTTCATCAGCTACTATTAGGGTCCGTTCAAACTGACCCGTTTCGCGGTCATTTATACGGAAGTAGGTAGATATCTCCATTGGACATACAGTATCTTTTGGCACATAACAGAAAGACCCATCACTGAAGACTGCCGAATTAAGAGCTGCATAGTAATTATCACCTGGTGGGACCACCCGACCGAGATATTTCCTGACTAATTCTGGGTACTCGCGGATTGCATCAGAAATTGAACAAAAGATTACACCTTTCTCTAGTAGTGCTTGTCGGTGTGTAGTTGCAATTGAGATTGAATCAATTACTGCATCCACCGCCACATTTGTGAGTCTCTTTTGTTCATTGAGTGGGATTCCCAAACGATCAAAGGTTTCAAGAAGCTTGGGATCGACCTCATCTAAGCTTCCAAGCTTCGGCTTCTTCTTCGGTTCAGAGTAGTAGCAGAGTGATTGGAGGTCGATTGGGGGGTAAATATTGTCTGACCAAGTTGGTTCAGCTTTGGAAAGAAATATTCGAAAAGATTTAAGTCTTAAATCGAGCATCCAGTCTGGTTCCTCTTTTAGAGCAGAAATCAAGCGAACTGTTTCTTCGTTTAGGCCCTTTGGAATGGTGAAAGACTCGAAATCGGATCTGAAACCCCACTTGTAGTCCCTTTTAAGAAGACGCTGAATCGGGTCGTCTTCTTCGGTGATTGCTGGTTTCGGGGGCCCCGTCTGAACGGCACGGATTGTACGGTCGAAGGGTTTTCGATGAAAGTGGCATGGTCTAAAGAGTTGTTTGGATCTAGAGTTGGGTTTTGAGAGAGCGGTGAAACCGCATGGGTTGAGAAGAGAAGAAGTCGCCATGGGTAGCGGAGAGTCGAGGTGAGGCTAGACTGGAGACTGGAGAGGAGGATTTGTGGTTGAGAGTCAGAGGCGTGTGGTGGCGGCTCGACTGGTTTGTCAGATGGAACCAAGGTGCGCCACGTGGTGAGATAGAGTCGGTTGATCCGTTCATGTTTTGGCGCCGTACGTACTGTTTCTATTCTATTTTATCGTGATTTCGCATATCCTAAAGTAACTCAAATTTTGAGTTTACATATGGACCGTTCGATCTGTTTTGGCACGAATATTAAAGGGATCCGTGCATTCAACCTCGAGCCGGATTGGCCCGAATTCTGATCGGACGGTCTATATAAATTAAAAAATTGGGTTACTTTACGGTCCTATCTAAACTAAAAAATTGAGTTACTTTAGGAATCCAGACTTTAATCGGTTCATTGCTTTGAGGTCAAAAATAGAGTCGGCGGTATTCAACCTTCACCATAAAATCGTACAGTGAAATATTTAACAAGACAAGAATAATTTTCGGACTTTGTCTTAAAATTATATATTGAAGAAAGAATTTATTTTTTTAATTGAAGTAAATACTATCAGATAAAATATATCATAAAAAGATATATAGCTTGTAATGAATGATCACATAATAAATCATTTTCAACCTTACGAATAAATTTGATAATAAATAATAATTAATATAATTGAATAAAAATACTTAATAATTTGATATTCATACTGTTTTAGAGATCTTACAATTTAACTACTTTTATAAAATATTTATTTAAAATATTACTCGTTCATCGTTTATTTTTTTATAATCCGCAATTAAGGTTGATTTTTTTTAGTTAGCATTTTAGAAAAAGAAATAATTTACAATGTTGACATATCTTTTTTTTTTAAATATTTTATTCAAAAAAATAAAAATAAAAATAAAAAAAGTATTGCAACTATGTATATTTTTTTTAACATGGAAAATAAAAAATTCGGTAATTAAGGTCATGGATACAAAATAAAATTCAACCGTTGTCCGATGTCTTCACAAAATTTATTTATCTGGACAAAATGCGAAGGAGAAAAATTAACTTTTAATGTAGTAATAAAGACAATATTCTTCGTATGAAATGTTGTAAATTTGAAACCCGAATGAAAAATTTCTTTATAGATATTAAATAATTCGATAGTTTGATCGTCAACTTTTACTCAAGAAAAAAATGCTATGGAGAATAAAACAAAATTCTAAAGAAGCATCATTTTCTATTAAAAATCTTTTTTGTGTTTTGACAAGAAAAAAAAAACTACTGTATAGTAGAAAAATGCGGGTATTATTGTTCGTATTTTGCGTTAATTATTAGATTTATGTTTCGTTCCATTTTTATAGAGAAATATATTAAGCATGAAATTTTATGAAACGATCTACAAGACAAATTCGATGTTTTGTTTTCTATTTGTTTGGTGGGTTTGGATGCAATTTCGGAAATAGCAAGAATAGCATTAACTTGGAGTTAGCACTATTCTATCGTTTGGCTGAGTTAGCAAGAACAATGCTAATCTCAAAAATAGCTCTATTCTTAGAGTGATTCAAACATAGAATAGTGGAGAAAACAAATCACTAATCCAAAAACAGTGCTAACCTGATTTTTATTAATGTATAATTTTGCAAGAATGCCGGTCCTTTAATAATAAATTAATGTATAATTTTGCAAGAATGTCCTCCTTTTTTTTTAATTTTATACATTGATAGTATTTTGTATTATTTATATTTTACACCCAGCTAACTTCGTATCATTTCTGAATTATACTCAAATTATTCTCGAATCACGAAATTTTAATCCTGCCGAACCGAACCCCAATAATTCATTTTTCACTATCCTCTCAGATACTTCCTTTGCCACTCAAATGATTGCAGCAATATGGTTCACACGCGATTCACCAAAATATTTGAACCACAAGTATAAACCAAGTAAAATCCAAAAAAATATTTGGAAGAATCCACAAAATTAAAAATATACACTTATTTTTTTTTACATTATTTTTATCAATTTAAGAAGTAGTATTTTGAGGGAAAAAAAATATCGATCCGTAGCCGTATCTCTTGTTACTAAACAAACAACAGAAGTAATAGAAAACATTTCTAACGGATCCCAATTAAGATTATAGATATAAACAGTGATCATACTAAAATCAATCTATGATTAAAATTAATAAAAGGCAGGTAAGTATTGCCAATTTTTTTTATTAATATCCAACATTAAATAAAAATTAATAAAAATATCTACGATTTTTGAATAATTATAAAAATATCTAAATCGTCAAAATTTTCGGCAGTTCGCTTTTTTTTTACCGACATAATTTTTGATAGTTCGGACTTTGAAAATGGAGATAAAGAATGTGGAGCATATTGGAGCACAAAAATTATGATGCATTTGAACCCTCTTCGTATTAAAATACAATTGAAAGATTAGTGGTTGGCCACGTGGGTCTCCTAACAAAAACGCGACACCTAATTAATTAATGATATTTCTATTAATCTATTTATATATATAATCCTGGATGGGTTTGCTACTGTTCATTGCAGCGCTGGCTATTTCTCAACCGTTCGATTTCAATCCAACGGACTGTGATGAATCCAGATCTATATCAGCGTGACGCGTGTTGTTTCCTTCATTTTACTTTCAACCCTCTGGCAACCGCTTCTTCTTTCTTCATTCCCCATGCCTCCGTCTCCGTCTCCGCCTAACCCAAACCCTCGGCCTCCGCCTTCGCCTAACCTAAACCTTTCCTTCCTCTTCTCTCCCGTCGTTTTCTACTCTGTTTTTATTTAATACTGGATATTAATAAAAAAATCGGCAAGTATTGTGGCCACAAGTACTCAACACATTTTTCAGTTTTCAAAGCATTCCTATCTTTTATTGTGGACAATATAATTTTAATGACCATTCAACCTTTTGTTCTATGCACATATATATTGATTGTTTTTCTTTGAAAATAGATGGAACCACAATAAAAGAGAGAGAAAGAGAGAGAATTAAGAGACGACGATGGTAAACAGAGATGAGAGATGGAGCATGCAAGGTGCCACTGCTTTGGTCACTGGTGGCAGCAAAGGAATTGGGTTGGTTTTATTTATGCTTCCCTAATTAATTCCTTAATTTTCTCACTTTCAAATATTATATTTTCGATCGATCAATCGGTTGTAAGTAGTGCTATGTGCATGGTGAAATTAATTGAGCATGCACTTCCTCTTTTCTCATCTTAATATCGTATCTTGGATTGGTTTCCCCTGTTTTACAAGTCACTAACCTCTTTCTATACAAAGAAAAAGAAAACTAAGTTAGTTTTCAAATTTCTCTTTAAAAAAGTTAATGATGGATGAACTTAATTTGTAAATTATGTAGTCGGGCAATTGTTGAAGAATTAGCAAGGTTTGGAGTAGTAGTACATACCTGCTCTAGAAATGAGGAAGAACTTAACTCAATGCTAAATCAATGTAAAACGATGAATCTTCGCGTAACCGGATCGATTTGCGATGTGTCAAACCGTGCTGAAAGAGAGAAGCTCATGGATCAAGTTCATACTATTTTTAATGGCAAGTTAGACATTCTTGTAAGTATATATATACAATTAATTAATGACAATTGATTGAGATTTTAATTAGTTTACATATGGATTAAGAAATTTAATTTAATTTATACAATGGCAGGTTAATAACGCAGGTGGTGTGGGGCCAGGATGGAAAGCAGTAACAGAATTCAGCTCAGAAGAGTACTCTAATTTGATGGCTACAAATTTTGATTCTTGTTTCCATCTGACCCAACTTGCACATCCATTCCTAAAGGAATCAGGTAGGGGCAATGTCGTCTTTATCTCTTCCATTGCCGGCACAGCGGGATTCACTCAAGGTCTTGCAGTGTATTCCTCAACCAAAGGTATGTACGTAACGTAGCTCGATCTACAGAAATGTTATAATTAAGCTGATGAATTAATATCATATCAGACATGCATGTTTACTTTGTGCTGCATGGTATTATATATATACTGGTAGGAGCAATGAATCAGCTGGCCAGAGCCTTGGCATGTGAGTGGGCAGGAGATATGATTCGTGTCAATTGCGTCGCACCCGGCTTCATCACAACTGCTCTCTCAAAGTCGGTACGCGCGTGAGTTTTAATTTGCATACTAAATTTGATGCATCTTCTCTCGCCTTGACCTTGCAGTGTGTGTGTGTATATATATATATATAATTGTATTATATGTATAGGTGACTCAAAATGAAGAATTGTATAAGCAAGCCACGTCACGCATTCCACTGAGACGCTTCGGAGAGGTAGAGGAGGTGGCATCTATGGTGGCATTCCTCTGCTTACCTGCTGCTTCTTTCGTAACCGGTGCTGTCATTCACGTTGATGGTGGCCACACAGCAAACCTATCTTAACTCTAACAAACCAAACTAGTTTATATATTTATTATCTCAGAGTCAACACCAGTGTTTCAGTGTTGGTTGGAGCATATTCTGTTGTATGCATCCCAGGTACTTTGCTATAATCAAAACTGATAGATATCATATAAATATGATTATGATCATATATATATATATACATGATTGTGATGAAATTCATTTAGAGTATGTTTGTGTTCGTCTATTCCTTGTTGTGATCGAAGAAGCCTCATTTTGAGTCTTATACTCTGCAAAAGTGACACTACTTATCCTCTTGTTATGATATTTACATGGTTAATATATTGTTTGCTCTAAATAAAAAAGATATATCAATATTTTTCAAAAATACTTATAAAATATATTTTATTATGTTGTCTGCGTCTATTCATTATTATAATTAATGGAGGTTAAATTTCATTAACTAGGTATGGGCTTCTATATATTCGTGATTCTAATTAATAGTAATCATATTAATATCAAGTTATATATATAATCGCTAAATTGACAAATATATTTTAAATATTATTATGTACTAGAGGTATGCTTCGCTTTGTTTCGGTGGTTTCATTGATACAATGAAGAGAGTTCCTGTATGGAGTTCGTGGACCAATTGAAGAACATCCAATTAAAAGGGCCCACATGTATGGTTTAATAAGACACATGGGGAATCATTCTTTTTAATGGGTCAGATTTTTAATTAATCTTTGATTAATCGTAGGTTTAGAATATTAAACATAATTTGTTTGAGTTTTGGATATATTTGATGAGAAGGGATCAAATTACACCTTTTTTGGTGACACACTTTGACACCTATCATTTTCAAAGTCGAAATAGTCAATCCAAACCGTTCAACATGATGGATATATTAAAATGTGCTTGGAGATCAAATTTTATATTTTTTTGAATTTTTTTACTATTTATTAAGATGGTTACAAAATCGTTATTTTCATACCATTGAAAAACAGCGATTTTGTAATCATCTTAATAAATAGTAAAAAAATTCAAAAAAATGTAAAATTTGATCTCCAAGCACATTTTAATATGGTGATCATGTTAAACGGTTCGGATCAACTGTTTGGATTTTGAAATCGTAAAATTGACCTATAAAAAAAACAGTGTCATGATGTGTCAAAAAAAAAGGTGTAATTGGATCCCTCCTCATATTTGATATATATTAAATTTTGTTGGGTAAATATGTGAGTTATTATAATTTAGGATTGTAAATATGTAATTTCATAGTTTTTTAGTGGTATATATGAAATTCCCCTTTTATTTAAGTTGGAATTTTATTAGGTTAATTTTGTGCATTTACTTATTAAATTAGTTTTCCACAAGAAATTTATGTATTGCCTACTTATTTTTGAATGAAAATTTCTCCGAAATTTTATTAATATTAAAAAAAATTCAAAATTCAACAATCTTCACCTGTTTTCGGATTATTTCTGATTATGCCCAATCCGAATAATAATTCTCCGGATCCGAACTTACTTTCCGGAGAATAATTCTTCAGATTCAAAGGTTCTCTTTCCGGAGAATAATTCTCCGAATTTGTGTTTTTTTAATTAAAATATAAAATGTTATGAGTATTTATTTTTTGTATTGAAATATGATAAATATTTTATATATTTTTTTAAAATAGATGGAATACTATATAATTTAATTTATTAGAAAGACTGCGAAAAATAATCCGGATCAACATTTTTCAGGCAGGATTTTTTGCAATTGTAAGAAAAATTAAAATATTTCTTTGTGTGTTATTGGCAAAAAAATGTTTTGGATCTGAGTTATTGATCCTAGTTCAAAAGTCAATTCTAAGTAAATAAAGAAAATATTGTGGTCCTTCTAGTACATTTAAATTTTAAATTTTAAGATATTGTATCCATTTTGAAAAAAAAAAATCATAAGAAATAATTTTGTCTGACTTTTGTGAGCAAATTTTTATTTTTTTCAAAAATGGAAGGACCACAATATTTTATGTATTTATCTAGAAGTGACTTTTGAACCGGATCAATAACCCAAATCCAAATTATTTTTATTTATTTTTTAATAAAACACAAAGAAATATTTTAATTTTTCTTACATCAGCAAAAAAATCCGGCCTGAAAAATGTTAATCCGGATTATTTGTCGCAGTCTTTATAATAAATCAAATTATATAGTACTCCATCTATTTTTAAAGAAATATATAAAATATTTCTAATATTTTAATACAAAAAATAAATAAATCATAACATTTTCTATTTTAATTAAAAAATAAAATAAAAAACACAAATCCGGAGAATTATTCTATGGAAACCCAAATTCGGAAAATTAATTTCTGGATCCACGTTAACCGAGGTGCCCCTGGATCCAGAGAATGGCAGATTTTGAATTTTCTCAAACTTGAGTGCAGAATGTTAAATTTTATATTTTTTTAATATTAATAAAATTTTCTGAAATTTTCTGCTTATAATCTTTTAAAAAAAATACAAAGAGTAGCCACGCACCTTCTGGATATCAAGGTGCATGGAATTCGTATCCTCTGCATTAACTCAAAAGGGAATCTTTTGAGTTAATGAATCTAGACCGTTCAATTTGTTTTAAGATTTGTGCAAACTAGATCTGTACTAATATTAAATGACCCCCCTATGTTATAGGCATGAACTAGATTGACTCCGTTTTAAATCGAATGGTTGAAATTCATTAACTCAAAAGATTCCCTTTTGAGTTAATGCAGAGGATACGGATCTAGGTGCATGGAACTAAGGGGGCGTTTGGTTCATGCTTTTAAGAGGTCATTCCCTGTCATCATAATTCCCTGGAATATGATTACCATGTTTGGCAAAACTAACATGAGAATAGATACGATATTTGATAATTCCCTGCTATTCTGATTCCCTGATTTATGGTCACAGCGATAGCCAAAAAAAATGCGGAATTTTTCCATTCCCGTTGCACGGAAATCACACCAAGCACGCGCGAATCTTATTTTATTCGGTTACAACTCTTTTCTTCTTCTTTTTCCGATAATTTTCGCGAGAGAAAACTGTCTTGACTTCTCTCTTCGGCCTCCGTCTCCGATTACAGGTTCTCTCTGTCTATCTCTCCGATTACATGTTCTCTTCTCTTACAATCTATGGCTTTCTCTCATTCCTTTTATCAATTTCTGATAGCAGCCTAGGAGGAGAAAAGAATGGTGGAGTTCTACAACCTTGGCCAACGCACAAACTGGTACGAACTCAACTCTGGACGCAACGGAGCTCGCTATGCGCGAAACAAACATGATAAGAACACATTATCTGAAATGACATTCCCTGACATTGTATTTCTTAGAATTATTTTATTTCTTGAAATGATCTATAACGCGAACCAAATGCCCCCTAAAGATTCTGCACACTCTAGATGTGCGTGGATATTTTTTTATTTTGCACACCTAGAAGGTGTGTAGATGGTAAGATTGGACAATTTCAACAGTCGATGTGGATGATAAGATTAAAATTTTAAAATATTAAGATGGTAACTAAAAAGATTTCGGAAAATAAGGTAGTCTGTCTATTTTGATTTATTATGTGCTGGGCTTAGCTAAGCCATGGTGTAAAACGACTTGGTGCTCCACACCTCATTATTTCCATTTTGAAAATCCAAACGACCGATCCAAACCGCTCAAGTTGTTCTCCATATTGATATGTGCTTGGAGACCAAATTTTACATTTTTTGGAATTTTTTTACTATTTATTAAGCCACTTTGAAAATCACTGATCTGGCGGTCCAGAAATTTTTACTGTTTTTTACTGTTCATAAGGATTTTCAGATTTTCAAAGTGGCTTAATAAATAGTAAAAAAATTCCAAAAAATGTAAAATTTGGTCTCCAAGCACATTTCAATATGGAGAACATGTTGGAAGGTTCGAATCGACTATTTGAACTTTGAAAATGAAGATATGGCGTGGAGTACCAAGTCGTTTTACTCCATGGAGTAGCCTAGTCGGACTCGATTTATTATTTCATAATATTGTTTATATATAAAAAGTTGTCATTTATTTCAGGTCAGTATAACTCGTCACGGCCTCACGGGTGGTGGAGACTGGAGAGTCGAGGTGAGGCTGGACTGGAGAGGAAAGTTTGGGGGAGAGTCATATCTCATAGTCATAGGTGTGTGGTGGCTGCTCGATGGGTTAGTCAGATGGAACCAAGGTGCGCCACGTGGTGAGATAGAGTCAGTTGATCCGTTCATGTTTTGGCGCCGCAGGCACTGTTCCTATCCTATATCCTATCCGATATTATCGGTTCATTGCTTCTCATCTTCTCATGACATGAAAAGAGGACGATTTATTCATTCTAAATTATTTAATTAATAATACGAATAATCTTCGGACTCTGTCTTCAAAATATATATTAAAGAAATAATTTAATTTTTAAATTGAAGTAAATAGATATTTAGATTGTAATGAATTATACACATTGATGAATGTTTATGAGTAAAGATTTAAATAATTTTCAACCGCGCAATTAAATTTGATGATAATTAATCAATTCAACTATTTAATTAAATACAACTTAACCACTTTTATGAAATATTTATTTAAAATATTATGAAGTGAAGAAATTTTGTTTCAGTTCCTTTAACGTTGAGGAAGGTCTTATTTTTATATTGATGCTAAAAAAATCAATCTTAAAAAATTACGATCCTTTAGAAAAGAATTTAATATGTTCCAAAAGTATTTAATTCAGTTTTTTTATAAGATGGAAAATAATTTCTCATCTATCTTCCTGACAAAATATTTAATATATTTCTTAAAAATAAAAATTAAAAAAATTCTGTCTCCCCCAGGAGATAGGAGTAGGTCTGATGGGCATCGGACCTACATTTAGGTTCAATTAGCTCTAGGACCGTACGATTAGCATCAAGATCTATGCACACGGAAATTGATACAGACTTGCACGGATTTTGATGCAGATCACACGAATATTGATGCAGATCGAATGGTCATCAGATCCATCGGACCTACTCTGATTCCCTCCCCCAGACCCCCTCTCCAAGGAATCACAACTTGGTCCGGTCTAGGTCAATGACTCAAAAAGTAAACAGATCACAGGCTGCTAAGACTGGAATCTAATAATAATCTCGCCCAATGTTATTTCTCAATCAAACATAATGTCTATCCCAACTTTTGGGAGACAGGAGAATATGGTTTGAATCGCTAAGATATATCGTTCAGAAATCATCTGCACCGTCCATTTCAAATCCAACGATCAGCACCAAACAAGCTTCCCCAATCACAACATCCGTTTTACCACGTGTCACCATCTTAAAAGCCCCACCACACATCTTGTACAAAACCGGTCCTTCCTGCTCTCCCTCCTCCCACACTTCCAAAAAAAATGTCATTTCTCCGCCACCTGCTCCGATCTCGATCCAATGTTTCTCCGATCAAACAAACCCGTTTCTTCACCACATCAGGCTTATCCTCATTAGTCCCCACAGAGAAGGGGAAAGACAAACCAAGGGTCGTTGTACTGGGTACGGGATGGGCCGCGTGCAGGCTGATGAAAGGGATCGACACTGGTTTGTACGATGTAGTGTGTGTCTCTCCGAGGAATCACATGGTGTTCACGCCTCTCCTGGCCTCGACCTGTGTCGAAACACTTGAGTTCAGGTCCGTGGCTGAGCCGGTGTCAAGCATCCAACCTGCCATTTCACGGCTGCCTGGATCATACTTCTTTCTGTCACGGTGCACAGGTGTAAACACTGATACACATACGGTAAGTCTTCTTTTTTGTTGTGTATTATGAAGTAATGCCACCAAACCCCCAAGTCCCCAACTATACTTTTTATCTTCTTTGTGCAAATTTCGCTCCTAACTTGTGAATTTCACAATCACACAAGCACCCACATCTAATTTCCCGTTTAGCTTAGTTCGCACTAGTAATTGCCTGATTGATTTTCATGGAATATGCGTTCTGAATATATTAGTTGTATTTGTTTATTGCAATTTTGAATAAAAAAAAAAAAATTGTTTCTTTTAATCAGATCATACTCTATTTTTCCTTACAATATAGGTATATGATATATCAGTGGCACATGGGTTAATTAGCTTTTAAAAGGAAAAGGAAAAATGTGAGAATGAAAAATTTACTGTACCCTGTTGTGGATATGCTAACATAAGTTAATTTGTAAATTATAATTTTGCCAAATGAAAAGTAAAATAATTTACAAATTCATGGGTATCTTACTAATGAGTCTGGCTAGTATGACATCGGAGTCTTTCGGCCTATATAACACCAACTTTAAAACCTATTGAATCGACTTCAAACAGTGAATCCAAACCGTTCAAACCGATCTACTTTATTAGTTGTGCGTTTGCGTACAAAATTTATAATTTTTCGAATTTATTTAGCATCAAGTCAAGCGGTCAAATGTGGGAGTTTTTTAAGTTAATTTTAATGCATTCATTTTTCAACATTTTTGACTGCTTGACTTGATACTAAAATAACTCAATAAAATAATTTTTTTGCATATAAATGCATCACTCATAAAGTAAATCGGTTTGAACGGTTTGAATTAGTAGTTTGAAATCTATTCATAAGTTTTGGAGTTGGTGTCATATGACACCGATGTCATACTAGCCGGATTCCTTACTAATTGCTTCAAAGGCGTTTACTGCAACTGATGAAAATTTGGTTCGAGTTATAGTCACCAATCATAGTTTAGCTGTATACCTGTCAAAAAAGAAATCTGATCTCCTAGGGTCTGAGAATTCAGATCCAGTGAGGTACCACATCTCATAGAATGAGAACCGTCCGCTTTAATCTGGCAAAAATCTTAAAGCAGACCCGTGAATCTAAGGAAGACCCGTTTTAATTTGGCTCGGCTGGGAGCTAAGGGATAGGCACTTATGGTCTGAGGAGTGGGGGGGGGGGGATTTTTATGCATTTATTTTGGGAAATTAGCAATTTTACAAAAATGGTTCAGCACCAGTTTAGATGTAGTCAGGTTTAGCACAATTATACAAGGCATTTATTGCATGGCAAACTGGAACATAGTGTCAGAGATGTTGCCTAATTATTTATTTTTGCGAAGAGATTATTTTCCTTTGGAAACTTATCTGACGATTATTTTTATGTCCATTTCCTTTTTTATATTTTTTCTACGATTGGGTTTCATTTCTAGCCTACCCAACTTGTTTGGACTATAGGCTTGGTTGTTGTTGTTCCTTTTTTATTTTTTTACCCCTGCCCCTCCTCTTTAATACCAGATTGATTGTGAGGCTGCTGTCACAGATGAGGATAGAGACCCACTAAAGCCCTGGAAGTTTAAAATTGCATATGACAAATTAGTCATTGCATGTGGGGCCGAGGCATCTACATTTGGTATACATGGTGTTAAAGAGCATGCAATATTTCTCCGTGAGGTGCACCATGCACAAGAGATTCGTAGAAAGCTGCTCCTCAATCTCATGCTATCTGATATGCCCGGTATGTGTATCATTTCATTATTGTAGTGTGCTGATGAATTACAATAGTTAGCTTGAATGTGGTATGGTCACATGAAATTACTTAATTTGTTGATTACAGGTATATCAGAAGAGGAGAAAAGAAGGCTATTGCATTGTGTAGTTGTTGGAGGTGGGCCCACAGGGGTTGAGTTCAGTGGTGAACTTAGTGATTTCATAATGAATGACGTCACCAAGCGTTACACCCATGTTAAAGATTATATTCATGTTACCTTGATTGAGGTCTGGAAAGTAGTATTTCTTGTTTCTTACCTTAATGAACTTGTTGTCAGCTCAAATAACTTTGAATGTGTTTAATATAGTGTATTGTCTTCCCTTGTACTAGGCAAATGAAATATTATCAAGCTTTGACATACGGCTGAGACAGTATGCTGTAAAGCAGTTGACCAAGGTGAGAATATGAATACCTGACTTGATTGAAGTATATATTGTGAAAACAATTTTAAAGTGAATTTCTCAAATAGATTAATATTTCTATAAATGAATTAAATATACCAGTCAGGGGTCCGACTAGTACGTGGGGTAGTGAAGGATGTGCAAGGAGAAAAGATTATTCTAAATGATGGCGAAGAGGTTCCTTATGGCCTTCTTGTGTGGTCCACTGGTGTGGGCCCCTCCTCATTTATTCGCTCTTTGGAACTCCCAAAATCACCTGGTGGAAGGTACTACATGCAATTATTCATGATGTCTTTCTAATTTATTGAACTATGTTGTCACTTTCGTGCATTTTGTTTACAGGGTAGGTATCGACGAGTGGCTAAGAGTTCCCTCTGTGCCTGATGTATTTGCAATAGGTGATTGTAGTGGATTTGTTGAGAGTACTGGGAAACCAGTTCTTCCTGCTTTAGCTCAGGTTAGATCATCTTTTTTGGGTTGTTATTTGCAGAATCCTCAAAATTGTTCGGTGTTAGTTCCAAATTTATGAAACTAAGGAGCTATTTTCAACCAGGATAATTGTCACTTGCAATCTGAGAAAAGAAAAAAAAATAAGGTTGTGATCAATTCTCTTTTACTTTGAAACAGGTTGCAGAGAGACAAGGTAAGTACATGGCTGGCCTATTGAATCAAATTGGTAAAGCCGATGGTGGGTATGCGAACACATCCGTAAATATAGAGTTAGGTGAACCTTTTGTGTATAAGCATCTTGGCAGCATGGCAACTGTTGGTAGATATAAAGCTCTTGTTGACCTTCGGCAAAGCAAGGTTGTCTTTTTAATCAATTTTAGTACCGACATAATTCAATTTGTCATCCCTTAAAATGCTGTTTTTTTTTTTCCAATTTTGTTTGAACTTTTTTGTATCTTTTGTCAGGAAACAAAGGGGATATCTATTGCAGGCTTTGTAAGCTGGTTTATCTGGCGATCTGCGTATCTAACACGTGTTATGAGCTGGAGAAATAGACTTTATGTGGCAATAAATTGGCTTACCACTCTGTTATTTGGCCGCGACATCAGTCGCATTTAGAATGAAAACTACAAGTACTGAACTTGTCATCCATACACAGGCTGCATTTAGAATGAAAACTACAAGTACTGAACTTGTCATCCATACACAGGCTGAAATTTTCTTCATTCCGGAAATAAATGTGATGTTAGTTCTTCTTTCCACTTAGTGATTCTTGTCAAGTCTTGTTGTTTCTTTGTAATTCCATGATATAGGAAGGTAATGTTTGTTAAATGTTTATTCAACTGCGTTAGAGCACAGAAATTTCATGTAAATTGTGAGATAATTCATTGAATTATAGTTGGCAATAAATTTCATGATATAGGTAGAGCAACTGGCTGCTATTATCAGGGGCGGACCGGATCAAAATCTGCTGCGATTCTTGGTATGAACAGTAACCCTGCTATCCTTCCTTTTTCGAATCCAGCTATTGAATAGTTTCGAGATACGTGTAGAGAACAGTTCTCAAAAAAAATTGCTTTGAGATTCGTTCTCGAAAAAAATTGAACGGTTAGATTCAAAAAAGGAGGAATAGCAAGGTATTGTTCATGAAAAAGGGGATCGCAGCAGATTTCATTCCAGGGCGGACCCAGTCAAGAACACTAATTTACTTGCATTTGCTTACCTAATTTAAATAAATCCAGTCAAGTTAGCTAAATCTTAATATAACCAATGAATTTGAATCCAATTTGCTATTTTTTGTACCCCTAACAAAAATTGTAAAGCTCTGGCTACTATCCCTAAATTGTAGCAAATATAAGAGGGGACTGTTATTATTTAGAATTGAAATTAGAGAGATCGATGGTATTCAATTAACCAACACGTATGACATGAACGCAACCTACGTTAAAATAGAATACTAGAATCATTTTTTAAACTTCAATTTAAAAATAAAAAGTTTATATAAAAAAGAATGTAACATTTAAATAGGGTTAATAAAGACAAATAATGTTAAATAGAATGTTACATAATAAATCATTAATTTTGTACATCAAATTAGGTATACTTTATCAACAACTAAACATTTATTAATGAAAAATAAAAAGTTTTCAATCATACGATTAAATTTGATAATAATAATTGACGATTGATCTCATTCAAAGTATACATCCTTACAGGCCCAACACAATGAAACATCAGTTATACATTTTATCTTCAAGCAAGACTTTGAAATTTGAACAAAAGACAAATATTAGGAGCTTTCAGCTCAACACTGTTTATGTTTCCATCAAAGCCTGAGCATTGCCTTGAAAAAATCCAAAGGATATCCGCCCAAATTAAAGAAAAAGCAATCAACTTCAACCGTCTCTTTTACTAATAACATCTAGAATCTGCATGGGATAATTAAACTGTTAATAACAAAACAGCATTAAAATTGGCTACTTAACAGTTAACTCTTTGAGAGAGTCAAAGAGCATCCATACCTTCTCAGTGAATTCATGAAAATATTGACTTCCCATAATAGCCTTATCCAATTCCTATCATTTTAAGAGAAAAATAAAATAAAATGTGTGTAAGAAACTCACGGCTTCAAAATGTGAAAAACAACAGTTAATGATATGAATTTAACTGTCTTAACAAGTAGACTTAAATCAATGCGCGAAACAAAGAATATACTATGGAAAGAAAAAACTATCTTGATGATGAACAATTCGGCCCCTTTAGTAATGAGGGAAAAGTAACTTGTATTGGGAGTTCATATGAACTGCCATAAAAACTATGACACTGCTTGTGGGCTGTCTGATCAAAATCCAATTACCTGGATTAAAACCCCTCAAAAGCTATCACTGTGATCTGGCTGCTGGATGTTGATCAAACTGCCCACGAATTTTGGCATAGCTTATATGTTAGCTGACATAAGAAGTGAACTTATAAATCGATATTTGCATATTATAAGGTTTTTGGTTTTTGCATGAGAGAACCTACTTTTGCAAGGAAATTTATTTTTCAGCTTATTTTTAGCAAAATCAGCTTGCCATATGAGATAACTATTCAAATGAAAGTTTAGTGCGATTATAATCAAAGTTAATCCACAAAGAAGTTAGATGCAAAGGCATTATATTTACTTGCTCTGGTTCTTCTGAGCTGTCAATCCTTAATATCAAATTCTGTAACTCGTTGCTCTTAAGGGCATCTCTTATCTCCTTGCACTCCGCTGATCATGATACAATTAGAGACATGAGATTCCAATAACCATGTGTAGATTTGCAAATTTTAGATGTGTAACATGAAAGTTCTATAGCCTAACCACCAGGAGCGGAATCAGAAAATTGAGATAGGTGGGGCTGGATAAATAAGTGTTCTATAAATTCATTTTATGAGGGGGGCTGATGGTATAATATTTTTTTGTAAAAATTGAAAATTTTCAAGGACAAAGCTGAAAAGTTCAATTTATAAGGGGTGCTTAATACCCCTTTCCCTCTATTTACTTCCACCAGTACTAACCACTGATACCATTTGGCACTATTAATGTAAGTTAGAAGTCAGAAAACAACAATTACTGCACAAGAAAAGCGTAGAGAAAGCTGGATTTGAAAAAGAATCGGAGATCATACCTAAAGAATACAATCGCTCTTTGCTGACAATCGAGTTCTCTTCTTCAACTTCAATGGTTTTTCTTGAATGAATTTTAACTTCAACTAAAAAATTATAGAATAAAAAAAATGAACTTGATGAGCTACATAGTGTGATCAAACTGAAGTAGAAGTAACTCATAATTGTGAATAACTTTGAGGCAATAGATTCAGCAAAAAATTTCAAATTAAATATCTAATTCTGCTATCTACTTGAGTATCTGTAAAATGAATGGTCGACTTTGTAAAATCTATACCATTTGATTTGAAGCTTTCATTCTCAAGGGGCTGAGTTGGCTGAGTCGATTCATTTGTTGCTGCTAAAAAAATACAAAATAAAACAAAAAGTCCCATTGTAAACAGAATACAATGTAAGTTAGATATATGCCATTGGCACATTTGAATTATGTAATTGCATAGACTTGAGTCATGAATGTCAATAACTTCACAGTATGGATAACACATAACTGAGCTGAACATATATTTCTTCTCCAGCTCTTTCTAGTATATACCATTTTATCAAGATGAATCCACTAATACCATAGTACTTGAAACAAGCTTTTCACTTAAATAATACTGTCAATATTATAATGTATACTAGCTGGGCAATCACACAAATAGCAACTACATAAACCCAGTATAATTACTAAGAACAATCACATTTTAGGAGAGATCATCTAAGGATCAATAATTTGTAAATATCAAACAAACAAGTATGTGCTTACTAGCTTCTTCACCAGGAGGCTGTAACTTCTGGCAAAGGTTTTCTGCAAGAAGAAAAATAAGTAAAGTTCTTTTAACATCGATACAGATATTATGAGGACATGTAGACCTCTAGAGCTGAATCATTTTTTAATCTAAAAGAAAAATTATACGTCCTCACAAAATAAACTAGATACCAGCATCAGGCATGAATATCAAGTCAAAAAGAAACTCAATCTTCTAATTAGCCGAGGAAAATGGTTCATTTTCTTACCGGTGACATGCACACAAGCTTATCCTTATGCATCAAAAGTAGAGAAATAAACCATTTGCCCTTGGAAACAGACCAATTAGAAAACTGAACATATTTCTTACACAACTACATATTAAGTTTTTGAGGCGTATACATGAAATCCCCCCATAAATAAATAACGGAAGCACCTATGCTTAGAATAAAAAAAAATAGTTTGATCAAACTAAAGTAGAAGTAATTCATAATTCCGAATAACTTTAAGGCAACAGATTCAGCAAAATTTATTCACATGTAATATCTGGAAGCATTTAGTGCACGAATAAATTTTCTGCTATCTACTCAAGTATCAGTAAAATGAATGGTGTAAAATCTATACCACTTAATTTGAAGCTTTCATTCTCAAGGGGCTGAGTTGGCTGAGTCGATTCATTTGTTGCTGCTAAGAATTACAGAATAAAAAAAAAGTACCATTGTAAAAAAAAAAAAAATTTGAAAGTTAGATATATGCCATTGGCATATTTGAATTATGTAATTGCATAGACTAAGTCATGAATGTCAATAACTTAATAGTATGTATAACACATACAATGAGTTGAACATATTTGCTCACCAAGTATTTCCAGTATATATTGCTTTATCAAAGATGAAACCACTAATACCATAATAATTGAAACAAGCTTTTCACTTAAATGTCTACTGGTTGGGCAACTACACAAATAGCAACTGCATAAGCCTAGTATAAATACCAAGAACAATTACATTTTAGGAGGGATCATCTAAAAATCAAATTTGTAAAAATCAAACAAACAAGTCTATGCTTACTAGCTTCTTCAATAGGAGGCTGTACCTTCTGGCAAAGGTTCTCTGCAAGAAGAAAATTGAGTAAAGTTCTTTCAACTTCTATCCAGACATTATGAGGACATGTAGACCCCTAGAGCTGAATCATTTTTTTATCTAAAAGAAAAATTAAATATCCTCAGTAAATAAACATACCAGCATCAGGCAGACAGAATGGCCAAAAAAAAGATTAAGATAGTACCTTTGTGTTTTTTGAAACAAGCCACAGAACAACTGAAAGTAAATAGAGGAAAAACAAATTAGTATTATTCATTTTTGCTAATTTTTCTTTTGGGTGAAGCTAAAAAAAAGTAGTAGCTATAGCTCGGAAGCCTTGAAAAAACAAATTATTCCTTTGCATAAAAGCAAGCAAAAAGATTAGTAAAAATGGAGCTTACTACGGAGCAAGGCAAGCGGGGCACTTGTACTTGAACTGTACCTCCTTGCACACTTCACAATTCCGACCCATTTTCTCCGTCTAAATTCGATTCGAATTAGCACAACTATAGAGCTTACAAGAGGGGAATTAAGGTAGGGGACAATGCTGTTATTGAATAAAATTAGGGTTGGGACTGTTGGGTTATCGGGCTCAATTTAGGCAACCGAAAAACCGGCCCGTGTCAACATGAGCCAGGCCCAGACTTCTTTGCTGAAAGCCTGGGGATTAGTTGTTCATATATATAGTGGCTGGACTCGGACCAGGGGACCGCCTGTGCACTGCACGGAGAATTCACACCGTAAAAGGGTATCTTTTATTTAGAATTAGTGGATCCGGACTGTTCTTTTAACTTGCACGAATCTCAAAGCCCAAATAATACTGCCCCGCAATAGCCCGAATCTCAAAGTGACTGAGAGTAAATGATAAATCTCAAACCGTAGAGTGAATGAAATCTCAAAGTAAATGAGAGTAAATAGACACCAGAATGAATAAATCTGGACTGCAAAGTTATGGGTCTCACTGTCCAATGCCTGAAAGAATACTTGTTTCAGGGACCCTGGTGTCATGGGGTCCGGATTCCCTAGAGTAACTCAAATTTGAGTTTAGATATGGACCATCCGATCAAAATTCGGACCAATTTAGTTCGTACCTATGTCATAGGATTCTTCAATATTCGTGCAGGTTCTGATCGGACGGTCGGAATTAGGGCTGGACAAAATTGCTCGAACTCGTAACTCGCTCATTTACAGCTCGCTTTAACTCGCTCATTTACAACTCGAGTTGGCTGACTCGTTTAATAAATGAGCTGAGTTGGCTCATTAAAATCAGCACCTGTTAAACTGGTTAAATGAGTTATAAACGAGTTGTGAGCCAACTCGAGTTGATAATGAGCTGAGTTCTATTTGACTCTACAGCTCATTTACCATCCCAACTCGAGTTGACTCACTCATTTATTTAATGAGCTGAGTTTGAGTTGGAGATAACTCGCTCAAACTCGGCTCATTTACAATCCTAGTCGGAATCCAAACTGAAAGATTAGAGTTATCATTTTTCTGACAAATTATTTAAAACTTAAATAGTAGAATAAAGGATTTTTTGGATATGGAGTTACCGGTTATGGTTTATTTGTTGAAAGACTTGAAAAGAGAACGAAAGGGCCCTTAAACTAAATTTGAGAAATGGATTCTCCTTTTTTTAATTATTATCGACAATGGATAAATAATAACTATTTTCATTAATAAAATTTGAAAATTTGACTTTTGTTTTTATTTTATTTTATTTTAAAAAAAAAGTGGAGTTCATGATGTATATAATATGTTAGATCATCAAGATTATCTTGTTAGAGCATCTACATCCCAGCAACTCAAATGAGTTTCTAAATAACTGTTAATCACTTTTTAGAAATTAAAGTCTCTAAAGTTTTTAACTGTCACATCCCTGAAATTAATTTTAGAATTTCTATTAAACCACATTAGCAACAAATTAGAGAGAAGAAATAATTTCAGCCAATCACTTAATCAGCATGGAGTTTATAATAAGAAACTTTACTGCATAGTTTATAAATAAGAAATTCTCCCACATCTCTGAAACTGGAGTATAAACTGTCACATCATATTAGAAACTCTAATAGTACCAAGGATGTAGATACTTTTATATGTATCTTGAAACTATACGTATGGATGACTGTAGACTTGAGTCTGAGACCCTAAACCTCACAATTTAGAAAGCTCAGACGCCTAAATTTTCTTATATGTTAAAACCCTATAGTTTTCTGAAAGATTTCCTAACTAAAGTTTTGTGAAAGTTAGAAATTCAAATATACATGAAATAGTCGACAGTACTGTAATTTACATGTATATTTCATATTAATATTTTTTCAGTGATTACTTAGACAAATGGTTATTTTATAATTTTAAACAAGATTGAAAAATAAAATTTAATTGTGGAATCTAACATCATAGAAATTTTATACTGGGCATGTATCTGGGAGAAATTATCAAGTGATTCATGATTCAACAAATAAAATTAATGTTTCTTGTTTGGTACCAGTCTCCTAAGACTTGTGATTTTCAATAGAAAATCGGTGGGAGTTGCCCACTTTAATTTTCCATATTCATACATAATATCAGATATCATATGTAAATCAATAAGTCATGATGGACATATATCTAAATTTCTCTTTAAAGTAAAGAAGGTGTGGATAGAACTGGTTAAGATTTAATTCTGCTCTATAGGAAATTCATGACTTTCATTCCTCCGTGAATAAACAATATTGATCATATATATATTCTTAGGGTATACATGATCATATGATCCAATAATGATACAATACCATGATATTTGTTCAAAACGTCAAGCATATCAAGAAAGTAATTATTATGAATATATTAAGATAATACAAGTATCACACAGAAAAATTGTCCAAATTTGCACAAATGTAACAATTTCAAGCAAAGTTAACACATCATATTAATGTGTGCACCTCAGTTAAGGTTGTGTGAGATATTCAGATTATTTTAATCTTTCAATACTGCTCAAATTCCAAAATTAACCGAATTCATTTGCAACAGCACCAAAATCCTTTATATAAGCCCTCCATCCATGAAACTAAATTATTCTACCAAGAGTTGTAATATAAGTTACAAGGGAGTAGTACTCTGAGACCAAGTTTCCAGATTTTTTTTCAAAATATAAAAATAAATACATTGGAAATTAGAAATACCAATTGACAAACATATTTTTTTTCTATGACCAAACTTGACCTAGATTCTTTCCAAATTGGGAGTCGGGCAATCTACTGCCAATCAGCCCTCTCAACTCAACCTCACTTGGGAACCTCTGCTCCATCAACTTAGAGAAAACCTAAAGCAATTTAGAATAAAATCATGTCACTAGAACAAAAACCTAGCTGCTATTGACACTAGTGTGACTACTCAGGACTCAGGAGTATATATAAAAAGGGGGTAGGTATCACCGTATCAGTACCAAATACCATTGCCTGCCTATTAACACTTGCTGAATTTTTATTTTTATTTTAAATGGTTCACAAGTAGCAGCATGTACCAACGAGTACAGGATTTGGTCCAGAATACCTATTCGGTCAAGTGGATAGTATGGCAATTCTGAACAAAGAAACCCAGTAAATAGAAAATAACAAAATGAAGAAACTTTGCTATACCAATTCTCCATTGCAGTACACTTCAAATGCACCGGAGCTCTGTAAGAATGACTGGAGAAAGTTACCAAACAGCCAAGTGCTAGCAATCGCACCAAAGCGATTGGCACGTAAAGAGAAGTACCATGCCGGTGGGGCCATACCCAGCCTTGGGAAAATATGATCACCAGCTGTTATTATAGCAACAACCCCCATCTGAACAATCGGGACCGCTTTGCTTAGAAGACGTTTCGGGAGGGCCGGAGGGTAGTTTTCTAAAATCACATCAATGCCAGGGAAGGAAGTTTCTAGCATTTTCTTCATGGTCATGGCATTTCCCCTGATAAATTAGTAATCTATTCAAACTTTTGTATCATTTTTAAGCTATGTTGCAATTAGCAAATTCTCTTATTAAATTCATCTGCTCTAATAAAATTTTATAAACTGCAATATGGTAGCAAAAACTGACTTATAGGAACAAGAGGCACAAAATTTCAGCTCGATTGTTGTGCCATAACCAACTCCACCAAGATGAGGCTCCTGTTAATTACCAATCACAAGAAAAAAGGTAAGACCAAAGAAAAATCAATTTGAAGATTTCGAACTCGCAATCTTGTATAAAGTTCCAGTAACTATAGAATATTTGGAATTAGCTAACAAGGATTAATAATTTCAAGTCATTCGCCTTCCCGTTCTATTTTTGTTTCTAATTATCTGCTCTTAGGTTTCAGCAACTAAAATCCCAACAAAACAACGAATCAGCATTAGATTTATCCTAATTATGGAAAGGGAAAGCGTACAGTAGTGGTGAAGGAGGCATCGGAGGGGTTTTGAAGAACGGGTGCAACCGGCGGCTGGTGGTGGAGGTGGCGGTGGCGGTGCGGCGCGGGGGGCTTCGGCGGTGGAGGAGAGAAGATATTGATGAGATCGGAGCAGAGGAGGCATAGCGGTAGACCCACTAACAGCATCTGTACCCGATCCATTTTATTCTCTGTCGCTTGCCTTAAATCTGAATTTCTGATTGCGCAACTGGGAGACGAGAGATGAAGAGAAGACCTTTTTGGCCAATTTTATTAATAAACCCTTCAATTTGAGAGTTTTTTGCTCCTCACCAAATTTGTCCCTGCCAAGTTAGATGCTGTTTTTTGTGTGTCATATTTAATAGGATCTGTATCCTCCCGGGTACTGCACGGAACAGTAAATCACTTTACGGCCCAGATTTACTCTTAGCCGGTGCCTATTCGGGATTCGGGAAGGGGCAATATTATTTGTGCTTTGAGATTCGTGCAAAGTTAAAAAGAACGGGCTGGATTTACTAATTAGGGAATCATTCTACTAGATTCCCTTGTGCAGTACCCTACTGGATACAAATTCTTAATAAGGGTATGTTTGGTTGCAAAACAAGAATAGTCACCGCTGTCTAGTGCAGCTAATTAGGACACCCCGCTCTCCTACGGGAGAACGTGGGTTTGAACCCTGCTAAAAGCAGGAAAAAGTGTGTGTGTGTGTGTGTGTTGCCTACGGGCTATAATAAAAAAAAATAGCTAGAATAATCAAATCAATAATAGCTACTGTTTGTTTTATTAGAATAGTCAGATCTCAAAATCTTTAGAAATAGCCTATTCTAATAAGACAAAAAGTTTAGATTCATTATTCTAGCTATTCTAATCTAACTAAACACCGAATATGCTATTCCGAATAGTCTAAACCCTAAGAATAGCCTATTTTTAATCTAACCAAACATACCCTAAATGATTAAATTCACATCATCCTAGCTATCTCAAATCTTCAATTATCTCATAGAATACATACTCAAATCGGAGTGAATCCTTGAGAAATAAATGAGAGTCAATTGAGTCAATTTTACTTACTTTAAATAAAAATTGTATATACAGTTTCATATTGTATGTATTTCAAAATAAAAACCTGATAATAGTTCCCACAATAATTCTTCAGAAATTCTTTTAACTCTAACTACCTTTAATTGAGATTACCTTTTCTAAGATCGTTGGTAAATTTACAACCAGTACGTGCAAGTGTTGACATATAACATATCAATTATTAATATCTAACATACAAAGTCTTTCTAAAAACTGAATATATTAACTATTTATGAAGGTTGTATAGTTTGCACTGGTTGAGCTTTAGTTTGAATTGAAATCTTCCATAAATATTATTTATAAGACTTTTCATCGTGTCAAAAAAAAATATATATAGTATTTATAGAGTAGAACTAAGGTGCTCTTAAGCTCACCAAGTCCTTTGTGAGCTTAACTCAAAAATCTATCGGATTTACTTCAAACGATATTTTCAAACCGTTAGATGTTTAATCTATATTAAAATGTGCTTGAAGACCAAATTTTACATTTTTTCGAATTTTTTTTACTATTTATTAAGCTGGTTTGAAAACTGCTGTTTTTATTAAAATTTTGCACTATTGGAAAACATCGATTTTCAAACCAGCTTAATAAATAGTAAAAAAATTCAAAAAAAGTATAAAATTTGGTCTCCAAGCACATTTTAATATAGATTGAACATCTAACGGTTTGGAAATATCATTTGAAGTCAATCCGATAGGTTTTTGAGTTAAGCTTACAAAGGGCTTGGTGAGCTTAAGAGCACCTTAGTTCTACTCGTATTTATACATAATATATCAAGCATTTATATCTAACATATCAAATATTTATACCTATATTTTTTAAGTCTTAAATTAAGCCTTTAAATCTAAATACTTAAGCTTACAAGTATTATACCTAACATTTTAAGTTTTTATACAATGGATATATAAAAAAAGCAGTGGAGCAAATAGAACCCGAAAGTACTTCAATATGGATCTCATTTGAAGAGAAAAAAAAAAATCAAGTATAAGATGTTCATAGTTTTAAAGTTTGCAAAATTACTCACAAATCGTCGGAAATATGGACGGGATTGAAAAGAAAACAAATATCTAAAAACGTGTAAAAGATGAATGGATGATGAGAGATAAAATAATAAATTTTATATTTGTGATGCATGTGTTGATACATATTCATGCAAATGTGATATATAACACATCAAATATTTATACTTAACATATCAAGTGTGTGCGGAAAAAATAAAAATTAAAGTTGAACTTGATAAAAAAAAATTACGGAAGTTAAAAAAAGAAAAATGGATTGGGAAATTTTTTAGATACTATATAGTCTAAATTGACCTTCAATATTATTGAAAAATATTTATATCATTAACCCTAGTATTTTCTCAAGAAATAATTTTGTATGGTTGAACCCATTGTTCAAACCGATTTTTTTAGTTACCATTTGAAAAAATAAATAAAATACAGAGTTGACATAAAATTAGAAGAAGAAAAAAAATCTAAGTTACCTGGTATTATTAAATTCTGTATTTTCTTTCCATCATCTATGATGCAAATATAAATCCATGATCAACACATCTTTAAAAAAAATTGACAAGGCAAATGCTTGACAGAGACTTTAATATTATACATTGTAGTTTAACAATATCCAGTTCTAGTCATGTTTCTGCCAGTAACAAACCACACAACTTTGTAGTAGCCAAATCTTAGCCGTTTATATTATTGGGATCTGCATGACCATGTTTTTGTTAGGTGAAAAAAAATGCAGCCATTTGAATTCTTGTATAAATCATAAATTGATAATCAATGGAAAGCGTTTGATGATCTAGAATATATATTATGTGCAGAGCCTCTTTTAACTTTTGCAGAGCAAAACCAATTAACTCGGATATACATATACAGAGGACTAGAGGAGATGTCCCACAGTGGCTAAAAAACACAGACAAAAAATCTAACTCGCCAAATATTGTTTCTGGTTGAGATAATTTAAGCAATCAAGGTCACTAATTAATCCGAGGAAAAAGTTGGTGAATTGGTGGCGCAATTAGTTGAAAATGAATTCAGAGTAGCCTACTTTGGTTCGATGGGTGTGATGACCATCCGATCAGCATCAAGATTCATGCAATCTGCATCAAAATTTCCGTGCACACAGATTTAATGCTAATCGTACGGTGCTAGAGTTAATTGAACTTAAAAGTAGGTCCGATACCCATCAAACCTACTCCTATCTCGTTGAAAATATGATTTACGGGTAGACGGTTTGATAATATCCGTCGGATTTTAAAAGTTGATAAAATTTGTGCGGACGGTTTATATATATGAACAGATTTAAATTTGTGCGCATCTAAATATGTCCATTCAAAATCTCTGTTTTCGCAAGTTGTGATATATAAATGATACAATGTTCTAGTCAAATTTTGGTGTTTTCGAATAAAAGAATGATAATAGATGATAGAGGAGAGTTCAAATACCTTTATTTTTTTTTGCCTCCATCATACCTCTATTTTTAAAAACTTTACTAACTCAAAATTTAAAATTTAAAATAAAACAGTTGGGTATGATATATGTTATTTTCTCTATATGCTCATAAAAAATTAGGGAAAATTCTTTATTTGCCACTTCAAAACATGAAAATTAGTTATTTGCCACCCCAAAACTTGAAATTAGTTATTTACCACCCCAAAACTTGAAAATTAAGCTAATTGCCACAATTATACACTAAATTCAGATTTTTGATTTAAATTATTCTGAAAATTCAACAAATTATAATATTGACCAAAATACCCCTAATCAACAATTATCTAGTGATCAATTACAGTATTTAGATCTCTAATCAACAACAAATCGCAATTCTAGAAATAATTTTAGCTCATAAAAGAAATTAAAATCAAGTCAACCAAGGGGTTTGAGGAAATGCCGGACCTGGCCAAAGGAGGCAGAGACAGCATTGAAGGGAAGGGAGTGCGTCCAGTTCGAACGTTGACTTGAAAGGATTTGACGGAAGGGAGTGCATCCAGTAGCTCCTGCGGAGGGATCGGACGGAAGGGAAGGGGATTGGCTCGACGGAAGGGGAAGGGGAAGGGGAAGGGGAAGGGGAAGGGGATCGATGGAGAGGGAATCGCTGGAGAAGTGGGCGCCGAGAGCAGATTCTTCCGTGCTCTCTCAAACGGAAGAGGAAGGCGATCGCTGGAGAGGTGTTAGCCTTCCGATCGAAGAAGAAGAGATTGGGAGATCTGTTTAACTTCCGATCGAAGAAGAAGAGAGCCAGAGAGGTGAAGAGAAATGAGGCGAAGGGAATTAGATCTGTTCAATTGAAGAATTGAGGGGTAATATTGGAAATACTAAAATACGGTTTTTTATACACTAATTTTCAGAATAATTTAAATAAAAAATCTGAATTTAGTGTATAATTGTGGCAATTAGCTTAATTTCTAAGTTTTGGGGTGGCAAATAACTAATTTCAAGTTTTGAGGTGGCAAATAACTAATTTCCAAGTTTTGGAGTGGCAAATAAAGAATTTTCCCAAAAAATTATCACATTTCAATTTTGTTTTTTATGTGAATCAATAAGTTGAAAAATCAACGTCTAAAAATTATCCACATTAGTACGTTTTTTACAAGCTCTTGATGACAACCAAAACAAAATTGAAATGTGATAATTTTTTATATGTGCATAGATAAAATGATGTAGATCATATCCAACGGTTTTATTTTGACTTTTAACTTTTAAATTTTGAGTTGTTAAAGTTTTTTAAAATGAAGGCATGGTAGAGGTACAAAAAATGAAGACATTTGAATTTAAATTTTTTGTTTTTATTCTTTAAAATTTTATTATTTTGCAAAAATTATAATTATTTAGCTTTACAATTTGAAATTACATTATGTTTATTTCTCCGGCTTTTCAAATCTTAATTTTTGTAATTGCATCCATCGATAAGATAAAAAAAGAACAAGCATGGAGTTACCATCGATGATTTCGGCAAAAATATGTTGGAGAAAAGTGAAGAAATAAAGGCAAAAACAAATGATGAACCTCCAAAAGGAAGAGACACAAGTTGAGACAAGGTTTTGACTAGAACCAAGCAAGCTTTAGAGAGATTTTGAGTCTTATACGAGCATTAATTCTACCCATTATGATTAAAACAACTTGGAGGTTGTCAAGTTTTTCTTTTGGACTTGTATTTTCCGAAATTTTTATTAATACCACTGACAAAAAAAACCCACAAATTATGGGGAATTCGAAAATATCAGAGTCTTCAATTCAATCTACGACCTCATTCTTGGAGGGCTTCAGATTGAATTAGAGGCCCCAAAAAACTTAAAAATGCACTGTAATAAATATCATATTTAGGTTTTTGGGAGGCCTCCAATTCAATCTGCGACTCTCCAAAAATGGGGCTGTAGATTGAATTGGAGGCCATGGTATTTTTCGAATTTCCCAATTTCAGTAGTGTTTTGGTTTTTTTTTAAGTGGTATTAATAAAAATTTCGGTAATTGGATAATGTGTTCATAATCATACCTGCTATTAATCGGGCAGTTGGAAACGGTCATCGGACTCGTTAAACCTTTTTTTAATTTCTAAAAAATTTAAATACAAATATGGAAATCTCGACTTTTAAAATTCAAATGTTCGCAAAAATTCATCATATGAATTTCAAATTCATGACCTTTTCACACATAAAATGTTATTTTTTTGTCACTAGATTAAATGTTGATTCTTAAACTTATTATCCTTATTTTCCTTGTATGATCAAATGTCAATTGGAGACCGGACCGTAGATTTTAATCCAAATATCATCATCAATTTTAGACAAATTTGACCCAAACCATTAATAATTTTGTAAATTATACGTCAAATGAACTATTTAATAGTAAATACAAAAGAGTTAGACGAAAATTTATCGTTTTAATAATAATTGGCATCCTTAATCTTTACTAAATAATTTGATGATGTATCAGTAATCATAAAATTGTATCTAGCTTAGCATCTAAGCTATTATTTTTTATATAAGAAGTCGTAAATTCAAAATCAAGCAATACTAAAATAAATTGACAAACTTTGACTCTAATTTCATGTTAAAAAAATAATCTAATAACTAACATTTTTTTTTTATAAAAATCAGTGTACGGTGAAGCATCAGTGTCTTCTGTGTTGTGCCGTGTTCAACAATTCAAGAAGCATTGCTCCATATTTCGCTTTCCAAAAGGGGCTTTTTTTTTTTAAAAAAAAAAAACTTAGAACTTTGAAGGTTGGAATTGACGAATAAGCATTTGTCTACAAATCAAGTTTGAAAATTTGTTTTACTAGAGAAGACATTGACTAATAGTCGCGCCTTATCCTTGATATTAGAAAAGCAGATATTTTCTTGTGAGTAGAGTGGACAAAACGTGTCGTGCCGTGACCAAACTATTAAGGGGTGGTCACGGCACGCGAATGATCACGTCACGTGAGTCACACCGTGTCTAAACATGTCGTGACCATACGTAACTCACATGACCATTTAATCATAATTACACTGAATTTCCTTTCTGAATCTAATATGTAGAGAGTGGCTATGCTCAAAACGTTTGTTCCTGCTCAATGGAGAAATAAACTTTTAAACCGTCCGATTTGCTTTGAAAACCGTGCAGATTAGATTGATCAGATCTGAAAATTTTCGCCCAAATTTGAAATACAGTACAGGACAACTCCAGTTTGAGTAAATCCCAACCCCTGAGCGCTCTCTCCTCTCTCTCTCACGATTGCCCTTCTCTCAGCCAAACGCACCTCCTTCCGCTCCTCTCCTCTCAGCGCCACGGCACGCTGCACCAGCGGTAAAACCATAACCCCGCTCCTCTCGCACCGCTGCACCTCGGCACCTCCTCGCGCACCGCTGCACCTCGGCACCTCCTCCCGGCACCGCTGCACCTCGGCACCTCCTCCCGGCACCGCTGCACCTCGGCACCCCCTCGCGCACCGCTGCACCTCGGCACCTCCTCCCGGCACCGCTGCACCTCGGCTGGTCAGATTCAATTCCAAAACCTAGAATTTTGATTTTGATCCTTGATCAAAGTAAGGGTTTTTATATTTAATTTTGTTGTTTTTGAACAGCTTCCAATATACCTATTGTTGCATTGGGGTGTTATGATCTTTTCATGGTTGGAATTGGATTGATGTTCTTCCCTACGTGCCCTCAGGAAGCTGTTCTACTACAACATGTTTTGAATTTTTTTAATTACAAGCAATTTTAAATGAGTCAATGAAATCAGATTAGATATGTATCCTCTAGTGGTGAACAAACATCAACTTAGACATCACCAGTTATACCCATTGTTTCAACCTCTTTATATTACCTCTTTACTTTTGCATGCAAATCGTCAAAAAATGAACCATAGATATGCTGTTGTCTACTGGTACTGGTACCGATTAACTAGATTCAGTTTGGAGTTTTAACTTTTTTTTGACCTTGGATTATGTATACAGGACATAGTGGAGGCGAATGAATTTTTATCAAAGAATGGGGTTGATGTGGCATCTGATTGAGCTCTACTAATTTCTTAAAAGAAATCAGTAGAATAACTTTGACAACAAAGAGAGTGATAACCTTCTTTTGAGTTTTAACTTTTTCCTTTTTCTTCTAGTTTTGTTACTGTGAAATTTTGTATTGGGACTCAAATATGTTTTTCTCTGTTGTTGTAAAATATATGAGTGATACTATGATGATTCATTCCACTATAGATGAATGAGGTGTGAAAAAAAAATATATTATAACGGGTGCACCAGAGATTTATTTATTTTCTGGATTGATTCTTAAGCAAAATATTAAACATTTTGAATCTTAAAATGAACTAATATCCTCATTCTGACAACGGTTCAAAAAATATTCTAGTTCAAAAGAACTGAAAAATAAATAAATTCTCTCTTGATAGATCATGCAACAAAACCAATTACTACTCATTTAATTTGCTTGTCTAAGGATTATGATGATTTATTAACAACAAGGAGTGATTACACAATGGATGAAAAAAAAACACCATAACATAAAAATTAAATCTTTCTTTATATTTTTCTTTGCTTGAGTGTACATGTACTCTTCTTATAGTTTACATGTGAACTTGTCAATTCTTTGAAGCCATGATCACAAATATTGAACTATCCTAAGAGAAAAGAAAAGAAAAAAAGACAATGACATAACATGCTTTAATTTTGAACTTTGAATCATCCCAAAATTGAAAAAACATGAACTTGCTTCCATTCTTCGGCTTTGAATAAATTGGTAACTATTTTGAAAAATCTGACGAGGTTGATGGGAAATGCTTCACATCATCAGATTTAAGCTTATCGGTTTCTCTTTGAGAGATTTGATTATCAGAGGATTCGATTTGTGCTTCTTCATCTGGTATCGATTTTTCATCATTATCCACTACCACTTGTGCTCGCTGCTCATCCTTATCAGTACCCCTGCATTGAATCAAAAGGATAAATTTGTTAATTTTTCTAATGAACAAAATGAGAGAAGGAAACAAAAACTCCAATTCAGAAAAGAAAAAAAAAACCCAATCCATAAAATTGTTCATTTCTATTATCAAATTGCAAAAAAAAAAACTCATCCTTATAAAATTGTTCATTTCTAGGTTTTGGAATTGAATCTGACCAGCCGAGGTGCAGCGGTGCCGGGAGGAGGTGTCGAGGTGCAGCGGTGCGCGAGGAGGTGCGTGAGGTGCAGCGGTGCCGGGAGGAGGTGCCGAGGTGCAGCGGTGCCGGGAGGAGGTGCCGAGGTGCAGCGGTGTGCGAGGAGGTGCCGAGGTGCAGCGGTGCGAGAGGAGCGGGGTTATGGTTTTACCGCTGGTGCAGCGTGCCGTGGCGCCGAGAGGAGAGGAGCGGAAGGAGGTGCGTTTGGCTGAGAGAAGGGCAATCGTGAGAGAGAGAGGAGAGAGCGCTCAGGGGTTGGGATTTACTCAAACTGGAGTTGTCCTGTACTGTATTTCAAATTTGGGCGAAAATTTTCAGATCTGATCAATCTAATCTGCACGGTTTTCAAAGCAAATCGGACGGTTTAAAAGTTTATTTCTCCATTGAGCAGGAACAAACGTTTTGAGCACAGCCACTCTCCTAATATGTATGCATTTATGAATTTAAGGATTGAACTTGAATTGGATCCAGGTAAATTTCCCTTCTCCCTGGTGATGAAGGTTAGTTTATTCAAGATTTTTCATTAAATCAATATCTAATGGTTCTAATTACATATGACTCGCGTGACTACGTGTCGTGCCGTGCCAAAGTTTCAAAAGATGGGCACGGCACGCGAATGGTCACGGCATGGGACATGCGAGTCACGGCACGTAACTGACACGCGTGCTGTACTGTTCCGTGCCGTAACCGTGTCGTTCCGTGACGGAGCCAGCTGTTCTCTAACTTGAAACGGAACACTAAGGGGAGTCCTCTGACTTGAAATGGAATGTTCTGTTCCGAATGATAGTCAGACGGAATAATTCTTCCGTACTGTAACGCCTCATACCGTATCCGTTCGGTGCCATTTCAATACATTCCGTACTGAATGGTTTGCTTCCTTACCGAACGGATAGTTCTTGAAATCAACAATCTCAAATTTACTTTACTAATCTATTTGATATTACAATATATATTCTTGATCTTCATAAGTCTTGTTGATTCTATTAGTTCTTCAACTTTAATCTTGCAATTATAATGTTCTTAGACCTGCAAACTTAATTATACAATGAAATCGTTAAATTCAATTATTGTATGTTTTGTAAATTAGTCAAATACGATATTTAGAGAATTGCATAGAACAACATGAAGAAGATGAAGCTATTATTGAAATGTTTTTTACTACTCTTTGTGCTCGTCATGAGAAGATGAAAGCTCATTATCAGAAGAATATGAATTTATTTTCTGACTTGTGGTCTATGTATGGCTTACAAAATCAAGTCAATAATAATATTTGGTTTATGTGTGGCTCATATCATGAATAAGTTGTGAACAAACTGGCTCGGCTCAACTAAAATCATACTCTTAACTTGTTCTAACATGAGCCGAGTTCAAGCTTTACTTAGCATAGATCGTTTATAGAAATACATAAAATAAATAAATAGATAGATAAAAATATATCAAAAGAAGGAAATGGAGAACTTGAAAATTTCAAACTATTTTGTTTAAGACAGTTCTCATTTAGGAACTGCATATCATGTGTCTTATTAAACGAAATTGCATGGTTAGTTTTATTTGTTAATATATATGTGTGTCTAAGAAGAAGAATAATTTGTTTGAATAAAAGAAATTTGCTTACCATTCATACAAATTATAGTTTTATTACATATGCAACAAAAACATTTTATTAGTATAAATTAATGGTTTTAAATAAACAATTTTCCATCTTAACGTAATCTGAATGTATATGAATTTATAGTGAATTAAAATTATCCATCTAATATAATATCAATATAAATCACTACATAGTTCATCAACCATAGATAATTTTATTACAAGATTATTTGAGTAAGACTAATTATATATACTTCATTTTACAACCATAGTTTGAACAATCGAATAACATAAACTCAAAATAACTATGTGATAAGATAACACCATTATATATAAATTTACATGCATAGAGCTTCAATGGAACTTGGGGAGGTAGTAGCCCTCTCACCCAAAAGAAAAACTATGAAACAATTACATGTCATAACCCAATAACAAATATTACTAAAAATATAATGAGGCTATAGTAATTTGCAAAGCGCGTATCAGTCTATACTCTATACTATGTATTCATATTTATATTTTTAAAGTTCAAATAGTCAATCTAAACTGCTCAATACGATCTTTATATGAAAATGCAGTTAGAGACTTGATTTGCTTTTTTTTTTTTAATAAATTTTTACTATTTTATAGATAGGTTGAATACTACTTTTAGACGGTCTAGAATTTTGAAATTAGATGATTTTCTATTTATTTTTAAAATAGTACAAAAATTCTAAAAGATGTAATTTAATCTCCAAGTACATCATCATATGAAGACCATATTGAAAGATTCAGACGACTGTTTAGACTTTAAAAATGACTATATATATTCATAATCTAGATCGATGTGCGCTTTGCAAATACCATAGCCTCACTCCTAAAAAATAAAAATAAAAATTATAGCATGATAATATAATAATCTTATTAGTAGGGCTGCCATATAAATTAGTTTGAGAGATTATAGAGGACTCCTCGCAAGAGAGATATTTTAAAACAATTCCATATCACAACTAAGAACAAAAATATTGTTAGAATATTGATAATAACAATGTTGATAAGATAATAACTAGTATCATACCCGTGCGTTGCAACGGAATATATGATAAGATAACAAAAATAAATTATACAAAATGTCAAATTTTCATAAAAAAATAAAATTAGAAATATATTCTAGATTTATCACAGTAATATGTATAGAAATAAGGAAGTGAACAAAAAATTGATTTGCATTGTGATCTGCCGTATAGAAAATTTCAATTGGAGAGGGAGAAATAAGGAAACAAATAAATAAGAAAACGGAGAATTATATCGCTAAATTTTAGAGTCTGTTTAATTTTAATTGTAACGCATCGTGTGGCGGTATGTGTGGTGAGTATGTTTGTAGCTAAATTTAAACTTCTACACATAAAATATATGCATTTAATCAAAAGAAGATATATTATATGATTGGAGAGCTGAGATTAAATCCAAAAAATAATCTTTCAATCGTAACCGTTAGCGGATCGGACACCCAACGTGCTTAATAATGGAACGGAGATATCCCGCTCTTTCTTTCCAAAAGATAAGAATTATAACATTTAATTTTGCAACAAAATTACTAGCTCTATAGTGAACCTAGATTGGAAGGTTATATTATTTTGTTTCTCCAATAAAAAATAATTTAGCAATTAATAGTCAGAACGACAAAGACCGTTTCCTGATTTTCTTTGAAAAATCGAGCTTACCATTATTAGTAAAAGTTTAAGTCGCCATTCATGATTTACATGTTTTGGTGTTCACAGTTGTAGCTGTTATCTTTGGAAAGCGTTGCTATCTCCTATTTATTCTCCCCTAGTATTTTTCTCCCTCGGCGTCTAAAATTCTCAGTCTTCATAGGGTCCTTCTGTGGCACATTCCATATAACCACTTGTCCGGCGTATCACTGTTAAAAGTGTTTGTTACTCCGAATACCTTCCAATAATAGTAATAACTACCCGTCACGACATGATCACACACACATTTGTGTAGCAGTGTTAAACGGGGAAGTTACTCTACTTTCAGTCAGTAATTGATCCTCTCAAATCCTCTTTTCTACACGCTCATAACTATGTAGAATAAGATATAACGGGTAATTTAAAATGTCTTACGTACCCGCTTCAGAGATTACTAAAGATTAAAAAATAATACAGATTAGATATTCCCCGTAGAAGACGATCTTGTTAAACATCTCCAAAGAAAAACCTCTCCCATTAGGCATTATTCCGTCCTGCTGTTACCCGACAAAGGTCTCAGCTTTTCTTCTCCTCTCCCTTCCTCAGCTCCTCTCTCTCTCCCTCTCTCTCTCTCTCTAATCAAGCCCCCAGACACTAATGTGAAACCCTACCTCCGTCGCAGGTAGCTAGGGTTTCTCTTCACTGCCAGTGCCAGATCTCCCTTCCAAACCCTAATGGGGAACTGCTGTCGCTCTCCGGCCGCGGCCGCGCGAGAAGACGTCCATACCAAGACCAAGCCGAAGCAGAAGCCCCACCAGACCCACCACAACGGCCTCAACCATGGGGGACCTACCAGCAAGAGACTCACTGTTCTCTCCTCCCACACAGCCGCTCCGATTGGAATCGACGAGAAGTACATCCTCGACCGAGAGCTCGGGCGTGGGGAGTTTGGCATCACCTACCTATGCATCGACCGAGAATCTCGTGAACTCCTCGCGTGCAAGTCGATCTCTAAAAGAAAGCTTCGTACAGCCGTAGATGTAGAGGATGTGAGGAGAGAGGTCGCAATAATGCGTCATTTGCCTAAGAGCTCGAGTATCGTCACCTTGAAGGAGGCATGTGAGGATGAAGGAGCAGTGCATCTGGTAATGGAGCTGTGTGAAGGAGGTGAGCTGTTTGATCGGATCGTGGCTAGGGGGCATTACACAGAGAGAGCGGCGGCAGGAGTCACTCGAACTATAGTGGAGGTGGTGCAGCTTTGTCACAAGCATGGTGTGATCCATAGAGATCTCAAGCCGGAGAACTTTCTCTTTGCGAATAAGAAGGAGAATTCACCTCTTAAGGCAATTGACTTTGGGCTCTCCATATTTTTCAAGCCTGGTATGTTTTTTCTTTTATTTCTAAGAACTTTGGATTTTCTATCTGGTGGGAATTTTTGACAAATCTTACTAGTACGTTGCTTCAGTTCGACCATTCAGTGCTCAAGTTGTTTTGGGGGGTAATTAGTAAAAATTTGGCTTTGTTTATTTATAGGTTTTGAGATTTTGAAAATTGGGGTTAGATTACCCAAATTGATATGGTCAGTCCAGTGTACTGATAATTTGTGGATTTGGTTGGAAATTAGGATCATAGTCGGTTAACATATTGAGGCACTGCGGTAAATTTTATAAATGAAGTGCTAACCTAGGAGTGTAGTTATTAATTTGACTAAATTTAGGTTTTGAATGGCAATTCAATTTTGCAAGTTTTTGCAAGTTTTGGTCATGTTCAAACTATCGCATTGACGAACTAAATGAATAGTTATTCTTGATGAACTTTCTTAATATGGCAGGATTGATATAATTAGATAAATGTTTCTTTATATTCGTGACTCTATGAGTTAGGTAAATATGTTTTTTGTCCCTACTTATTGCTAATTTTAGTGATTTTGTAATGTTAGTAATTCAATATAGATCACGTCCTTTCAATTTGTTTTAGAGTTTGTACTTAATTTAATATTATTCCCCTCCAGACCAATATGCCAAGTTGAAATAGAAAATTCAAGCATGTTGTATGTTCATTTGGTGGTGATTTGTGATAATGGTGCCCAACACATTAAAGCTTATTAAAAATTGGGCTTGGGTTGGCATATGTTGTATTAAACATGGAAGTGGAAGTGTGTTCAGCTAGCTCACATATTCTTATTCTCCGCCTTAGTGACTTGTTATTATTAAACATGGAAGTGGAAGTGTGGATTCAGCTAGCTCACATATTCTTATTCTCCGCCTTAGTGACTTGTTATTATACGCCATCATTTTTCCTTATTTATTCTAGACATATTGTATCAAAAATAGTAAACCACATTGTGGATTCAGTTGGTACATTTATCTAAGTAATGTCTGGTTTAGTATCAAAATTAACATCTGGTTACTTTTACCGGGAACATTATCCAGACCCGATTAAGACCTGATGGTATCATAATAAATTCTGAGCAGTCAACTTAGAGTTTAAGTACCACTATATATTCTTGTTTGGTAAGTTTTTCTTTGAAACGTAGGTGAAAGGTTCTCTGAGATAGTTGGAAGCCCCTACTACATGGCCCCTGAGGTTCTAAAAAGAAACTACGGACCAGAAATCGACATATGGAGTGCTGGTGTCATTCTTTATATACTTTTGTGCGGTGTACCTCCATTTTGGGCAGGTATGTTATACAAAACAAATCTATGTTGCATAGTCTGTGATGAATTTGAATATAAATTGGATGCATAAACTGTTTGATGACAATTTTGCATTGTTTGATGATATTGTAGAGACCGAGCAAGGTGTTGCGCAAGCTATCCTCAGAGGGAACATAGATTTTAAAAGGGAACCTTGGCCCAATGTGTCAGAGAATGCTAAAGACTTGGTTCGCCGAATGTTGGAACCTGATCCAAAACTTAGACTAACTGCTAAGCAAGTTCTCGGTATGTGTCTTCCTTACTATTGTTTAGCATTAAAATATTGTAAGAACCTCATGTCAGGGGCTTTATAACCATCTTATGCAGAGCATACTTGGCTACAAAATGCAAAGAAAGCTCCAAATGTGCCTCTTGGAGATGTTGTCAAGTCAAGGCTCAAACAATTCTCACGCATGAATCGATTTAAGAGGAGAGCTTTACGGGTCAGTCCCTTTGCTCTTATTTATAGAATAATTACATTTTGTGTTAATGATCTCATATGAATCCATACACAGATATTGTTTCTATATTTCTGAAAAATGGGAAGGATCACATGTACCTCTCTGAAGGCTGGTAAATATTATAAATTCCTCTTCTCCAGTTTCTTCGGAAAGTACCTTAATTATTCGGATATTCTTCCTAGTATAGCAAGGGAATTTTTTTTTTTTTTGGGGGGGGGGGGGACATGGAGGGTATTTTTTTCTATTTTTGTAAGGTAGCATAATGATGTACATCCGAGGTTAGGTTAGGATAACATTTCTGATTATGAGTGGGTTATCCTCGTTAGTTGTAGTTGTGCTCTAGTATGCTTACAGTTACCTTTTTACTGATATTTTGTTTATTGTTTTAGGTTATTGCGGATCACTTGTCAGCTGAGGAAGTGGAGGATATAAAGGATATGTTCAAGTTGATGGATACCAACAATGATGGCATTGTAACATATGAAGAGCTGAAGAATGGCCTCCAAAAATTTGGTTCTCACCTTGCAGAGTCTGAGGTTCAAATGCTAATTGAGGCTGTGAGTGCTATATTATTCTTTTACTTGTTTCATTGAAAATTTGCATTTTACTTTTCATGGAAAGTACTTATCTGGTTTTGTCACATTTTTTAAGTGGTGTATTATTTGCCTATGATAGCAAAAACTTGCAAAAACTTTGTCCAGAAAGCTGCAACTGAACAGGTTTTGGTGCACTCGGATTGCAAAAGATTACACAATTTGTGTTGTCAGAATCCGAAAGTGACTCGTGGTTATATGGCGATTTAACATAAAAATTGCCAAAACAGCTTCAATCTTTAAGAAAGGAATTTTCAATATGTAGCTAATTTTTAACCAAACTCGGTGAACTGGTAGTGCCATTTTAGTTACCAAATTGCCCAGAGTAGTAATTGGAGGGTATTTTGATTGTGAACAGGTGGATACGAACGGTAAGGGGAGTCTGGATTATGGGGAGTTCTTGGCGGTGTCACTTCATCTACAGAGGATGGCAAATGACGACCACCTGCGGCGTGCCTTCTCCTACTTTGACAAGGATGGCAATGGCTTCATTGAACCAGAGGAGCTGAAGGTTGCGCTTGCCGAGGACGGCACTGCAGTTGATACCATGGATGTCGTTAATGATATTTTGCAAGAGGTTGATACCGACAAGGTGAACATCTCCCTCCCTTTCCAACCTCTCTATCACAAAACTAACTCTGATGGTGGTTATTTTGTCAGTTGAATATATATAGATTTTTTTTAGCTTGTTGATCAAACAAAAATTAAATTTCCTATAATAATGTGTTCTGTCTAACTTAGCAGCATCCTGACCCACCACTATCTTCATCTGTCCTTCATATATAAATAGATTTGTATTAAAGTTAGGCTATTGTACAATCAACAAAATACAAATGGTCTAAAATTATGTTTTCTTATGTCCGGGTGGTCAATCCAAGCTGTTCAATATGTTCTACATATTAAAATCCTGTTGAGTACCTAATTTAAATATTCTTAGAATTTTTTATTACTTTTTTTCAGATTTTTGAAAGATGGGCCTAAAATAATAGAAAAAAAATTGTTTTCGTATTAAAGAGGATCATCTTTCATATAACCAAAAAATAAATTTGTAAACAAATTAAAAAAATACAAAATTTGGTTTCCTATAAGATTTTAATATGTAGATCAAGAGTGGTTTGAATCCACCATTCAGATATGCGAATGCATACTGTAAGCCATTTGTACTTTTGATCGAAGTACAAATGTTTATACTATAGCCCAATTCCTTTTATAAAACCATTAGTTTATCAATCAAAAAATTTATTTATCGTTTATTATCTATAGGATGGGAAAATTAGCTACGATGAATTTGTGGCGATGATGAAAACGGGAACAGACTGGAGAAAGGCGTCACGACACTACTCTAGGGGCAGATTTAACAGTCTCAGCATGACCCTCATCAAGGATGGGTCTCTAAAGCTGGATGAGTCTGTGGTGGGCCCACCTACCTCCGTGCCTCAGTGAAGTTCTCTACTTTTCTTTCACCTCATGATCATTATTTGGGTGGGGGGGTTCTTTAGATTAGGTTTTGAGAACCCTGCAACCTTGATTCAGCTTACCTTACCATTGTGCTGTAATTAGTTTCATTTTAGCATTATCAAGGGGATAATTTGTCTGACTTCCCACGTGAGCATGTCGGTTTAATTTTTGTTGCGTTGGTGTTGTTTGTGCACCGAGTGCTTAGGTTCTACAACTTATGTTGGGTTTTTGTTGTAAGTTCTCTCTAATGTACTGTTTTGCTTAAGTGTGTTCAGTGCTTAATTTAATTGAATTGTTATGGCTATTAATTTGCTCTATGTTAAACAAGTTTGTGCTGCTTAGTAATTAAGCTCATCTTAAGATAAAGCTGTCAATGGATATTCACAATATGATAATCTGATCCATATCTGCATGATTGGATTTGTACATGTCAAAAATATTTGTTTGAAAGTTCAATTAGACCTGAATGTAGATTTATTTATTTAATATGTTGTTTTTGATGAACTATGTTGTTGATTTCGTACTTAAATTCATCAAGGATCTGATAATAATATCTAACATACTGACTATTATTGTTATAGCAAGTAAATTGATATTAAGGCATAATTTAGTACTTTCCAAGTTTGCATCATTAAAAGTCTTTTATAATGCGAAATAATAATATGATTATATATTCATTTCTATTTTATTATTTTACTATTTTCAAATATAACTTGTAAGATTGAAAATTATCTAAAATATAACTTGTAGGTGGATTTGTATTTGAAATCATTAATTCTTATTGGATGTGGATTCGAATCATTGTTATTATTCTTTAGTTTTAGTTGGTACGCGAGCTTGAATCATTAAAAGGAGATAGGAGTAGGTGCTTCGGACCTACATTTAGCTTCAATTATCTCTAGCACAGTACGATTAGCATCAAAATCTATGTGCACGGAAATTGATACAGATATGCAGGAATTTTGATATGGATCACACGAATATTGATGCAGATCAGATGATCATCGCATGCATCGAACCAAAGTAGGTCCGATGCTACTCTGAATTCCATTAAAAGATGCAATTGAGCTTTACGTTATTTAGTTTTATATTGAATCAATCATTATGGAGCTCATTTTTAATGAAAAAGCTGCATGCACCACCTGACCACCACATGTCCATAATACATGTCATGAGAGATGTTTAATGACTAACTATAACTTGTACAGTAATTACGTTTTTGTCGTCTCAAATTATACTTTTTTTTCGTTCATCTTAGTTCACTTTCTCAAGTGATAGTGCCATTTTAAAGATATTATCCTCTAGTAATTAATGTAGGAAAATAAATTGTTCTAACACCTATGTTCTTTACTCCTTATATACACCAAAAAATGTTCATACTTAATATTAATATTGTTTTTTTTTTCTTTTTTAAAGAAAGCAAAACTGCATGAAGTATCAGAAGTTGATACCCACATACAACCCAACTTTTTACACATACAGTACTGGCAATTCCTTAGCATCTGATGGTAAAACATGAGATAAGTTAAGCAAAGAATCAGAGTTCTTTGATTTGCACCAAAACATAGCAAGGGCAATGATCCTGTTACCTAAAACCTGAAGTGAAGAAGGGAGAGAACCCTTAAAGATAACATTATTTTGTTCCAACCATACAGACCAAATAACGGCACCTCGTTAAGTTCATCGAGTAATTTATCCTTAAAGGGTATATATAGCAGCACCAATAAACCATAAATCTTCTAAAGTTTGATAATCATAACTAAAATTATTTAAAGTAGCTATCCAAAGACCAAATATGCAAAATATAATTACAAGTGACAAAGAGGTGTTCAGTGGACTCTGCCAAATTGACCCTAGTTAGAATTTTATCCTTTTTAACCAACCACAGAAAAATTCTAACTTTGAGAGGAATATTTGCTTGCCAAATAGATTTGAATTCATAATTAGGTATACCACTAAATTGAAGCCATGTTTAAAAATAATGCACAGTAAAGATTTTTTTAGAGGACCATCTCCAAATTAATTTATGTAGATAAATACCTGTTGACTTGTCTATTAAAAGATAAATTCAAAGTATGAGTACTAAAAACAGTGGCAACTGAAACAAATCTATCAGTACAAATAGAAAACAAATGGAAGAAAGCATGTTGTAAAGTATATTCATCGAGATAGGAGTAGGTCCGATGCTCATCGGACCTACATTTAGGGCCTGTTCAGCTGTAGCTTAAAAATTACTGTTCACGTGGGAAAAAAAAAATTCACTCAGAGTGAATTTTTTTTTCCCACATGAACAGTGATTTTCAGTTCAAAAATTTTGTTTTCCCGTACCCATTCCCGAACCCACACTGCAGCCGAACAGGGCCTTAGGTTCAATTAGCTCTAGGACCGTATGATTGGCATCAAGATCTATGCGCACGAAAATTGATACAGACTTACACGGGTTTTGATACAGAGCACACGAATTTTGATGCAGATCGAATGGTCATCACACCCATCGAACCAAGGTAGGTCCGATGGGCATCGGACCTACTCTGATTCCATATTCATCACACCACCTGTGAAGCCAAAAAGCAGTAGATAAACTATTGCCTATTTCCTTATTTAACCCTAAGTTAATCATAGTTTTGTCTTTTAAAATAGACCTCCAAAAAGGAGAGCATCTATAAAAATTAATTGTACCTAATATACAAAGTGTTCACTATTTATCCTTTTCGGAATGATAATATAAAAGTTTTAAGTTAATAATTTGTCAAATAAGTAACAATATAATTTTTAGAATTTTTATTCTAATAACATAAAGTGTAAATAATTTTATTGATAAGTATAAATATTTTTTTGCAAAACTGTTAACACATTTATACTGCTTCTATAAAAATGATAATTTATTTAACACAGACTTTATTAAATAAATAATATTGACATGGAACTTGGCATTAAGATTCCTCGAATTGGGTTATTTTAATTTCACTATCAAGTTAATTTCTGGCCCAATTGTAAACTCATAGTGCTAACACTAGAGCCCAACATGAAAAATTAGAGTCCAAAATTGGAAAATATCCCAAGTTTTATTAGGCCCAACATTAAAAATTCTCATACTTATCTTCCTTTTTCTCGGAATCAGTTACAGTAGTAACAGTACTATTATTCACGTCAGAGGCCGAGATTTTTATTAATACCCTCAGAAAAAAGAAAATATCAAATCTGCCCTCGAGTTTTTTTTTTTTTTAAATTACCCTAACCACCCCCCGTGGGGCGATCTACTGTTCCAACCAAACCGCCCAGCAAGGGGGCGGTCTGCTATAAAAACCCTATAAATGGATTTTTCTCTCTCTTCCCCACTCACAATTCACTCTAACATCCACACTCAGAGCTGTCTCTTTCCTGTTTGGCGATTTTCAGGTTTTTTTTTATTATATTTTTTTTCTTCACAATTTATTTAATTAATTTTTTAAAATCATTTTTTTTGAACGAGAAGAATGGACAATAACAATCGAGGTAAAGAGAAAGAGAGCAACCGAGGTAGGTCGTCCTATTGTGACGGCCTAGTGATCGAGGTAAAAACTGAGGTAGAGTCAACTAGTGATCGAGGTAAAAATGAGGGAGAAAAGAAATGTAAATACTGCGTTCCTATCAATAAATGTTACGTATGTAAAATGGAGGAATATATTAAACGGCCTATTCGGTATGAAATTTCGGACGATGACTTTGTGGAAAACCCCTACGGCTATTTTTCAAAAAAGAAGAAGGTTGATCCAGAGCCTCCAGCATCGGACGATGAGTGTTCCGTGTACTTATACTGGTAAAGTTGCCACTCCGTCTGATGTGACTGGTCCAGATCTGGCAGAATTCGATGATGACTTTGTTCCATGTACTTTCAAGGCTCGTTGTAAGAAGTAGTACTAATTATTAAGAATTTATGCTGTAGACTTTATTCCATGTAGTATTTATTCCATCAATTTATTGTTTATTTATATTTTATGTTGTCAATTTGTGTATATGTAATTAAGTTATGAAAATAACAAAACTCAAGCATATAAAATAATTTCACGTACTCTGGATTAAATAGTTCACAAACTACGAATTAAAATAGTTCACAATATACATCTAAATAAAATAGTTCACAACATGCCTCTCAAGTAAGTTGGTAATCAGCGACGACGTCCGAACAAACTAAGTCGACGAGTTCTTGGTCTGCTTCCAGATGGTTGTGCGACACTACTACCGCTATCGGATGTCTCTGCATGACTACTACCGCTACCGGTTGCCTCAGCAACAACTCTAGCATTTTCTCTTTCGTTGGCTTCGTTTATGGCATCTGCATTGCATTCCAGTTCACCAAAAATGGTATGTTATTGAAATCGTAAAATATAAAATAAAATATAAAATATAAAATCAAATGTACCTGCTCGCTGCCTGTCAGAAGTTGAACGGCGAGCCTGATGTCCCATTCGCCTACCTTGCATCTGGTCCATGGTCATTACAGCACGCTTGTGGGGCCTTCTCCCTAACCTGATCCACCCCTTTGCGGGCAAGATTCTATCCCCAACATAGGCCGGCCACGCATGCTGGTTGGGATAAGGATGGAAGGATGCACCCCAAGTACTCGCAAGGTACTCGGTACGGTACATGTCGGCGACAAAATCATCCTCACAGAAGTTTCTCACTCGGCACACCACCATAACATGAGAACAAGGTAGGTGAGCTAATTGGATTCCTTGGCATGTACATGTTACAGCATTGTTAGGTCCGAAAATGACAACATACTTGAAATTCATTTTCACAAACTCCATAGTCCCATCTGGTCTACGACTGGTTGGAACATACTCACCCGGACAGTGCACTTCGAATTCCAAGGTGCGATCTCCATACGGGACAACGTTCATAACTGAACCTTTCTCCCTATGTTTACGTAGTTTTCCCTCCACCCTTGTTAAAAACGTTTGATTCCTGTTCAGTAATTCAAGGACTTTAACACATCGTTTGATTCCCCTCCACCCTTGCTGGGCGGTTAGATAGGGAGAGCGGACCGCCCCCCTTTGGACCGGTTTGGTTGGAACAGTGGACCGCCCCACGGGGAGGGGAGGGGGGTCAGGGTAATTAAAAAAAAAAAAAACTCGAGGACAGATTTGATATTTTCTTTTTTTCTGAGGGTATTAATAAAAAAATCAGCGTCAGAGGAGGATATCTTTTTGTTTCTTTTTATTCCGTCCCTGAAGTTGCCCTTCCAAAATTAATTATTTTTTCAAAAGGTTGAGAACATCAAATCGCCCTTCTAAGGATCAGAATTTCTTTTTTAAAACTAAAAAGAAATACCCCTCTAATTGAATCATGTTGGTTGTAATTTCTTGAATCATTTTGAAAAATAAGAACAGCTCTCAGTGCAACACGTGTCCATCCGAGCCACCACCTGAACAGGGAGCTAGCTACTATTTCATTGGTTGCAACGAGGCATAAATGAAGGAAGGCGACAGGAGATAAAAAAAAGAAACTCAATTACCAGTGGACAGTGGTGAGTGGTCGACACTTACCAGTGCCCAGTGCTAAAAACAATACAGCCGCAAAGACAATGCAGCCAAAAACACAAAAAAAAACGGCTGTCTCCTTTTTATTTTCTTTGTAACATTTACCCTACACTACTCTCTTTGGTAGGTTGCTTTTACCTTTTAGTATACGCGCTACCCACCCGTTACATGAGAATGAATGGAAAATATGCCACAGAAGATATTTTCAATCCTTGTCGGCTCGGCTGCCTTCAGTCTGTTCACACGGAGCTGACGCTATAATTTGGCTGATAAAGGATCCAAAAAGTAGCAGCGAGTTGCGCATAATTCCTTCTTCTTGTTTTTTTTTTTTAATCTTTGCTTTTTAGATAACCAACGCATAATTCTCTTGATAGATAACCTCCACAGAAGTGTTGGCATTATCTCTCTTCTAGAATTGCGGCGGTAGCTTTGAGATGGAATTTATAATAAAGATAGATTCTGATTTTGTATGTTACAACAGAGGCGGACCCAAGTGGTTTCAGCAGCATCTGTTTTCTGAATTTTGAGTTTTAGTAGAGATTTATTGGCTTTTACTGACTTTGTCCATTCTGAAATTTTTTTTGCTTCTCTCTGAACGTTTGATTTGTAATTCGGGTTAAATTTAGGATTAAAAATGAAATAAATTTGTTAAATTTTGATTGGTAATTAAAATTATAAATTAGAGCATCAGAAATTACAAATCAAAGCATTGGAAAGTATAAGTTAAAGCATTGTTTTTTATTGAGTACTTAATTGGTTAATGAATTTAAACTCGTTAGATATTTAAACCCGATTCGATATTTTTTTGCCTCCCCTGACGAAAATTCTGGATCCGCCCCTGTGTTACAACTCAGAACTGAGTTTGTTTAAAGATATTGACCTTGAATCTAGCCATGTTCATAAAATTTCTTAAGCCATTTCCAAAAGTTATGACCTCCATTAAAACCGCTTTATGTTGCATTGTGCAATTATGCAATGATGGATTTCTCATATAGCATGTGGAAAAGTGAAAGAATTGCCCAAGAAAGAAGTTGATATATATTTTTTTTAATTAAGAGTAGAGTTCAGATATCCTTAGCATAATTTTAAGAGATAAATTTGGCTATAACAAAATTACAAAGCTACTGCCTACTGCCGATATGGTGTATTTAAAGTGTAGGATTTTTGTGTTTATTAATAGAGGAGGGATTCACTTACATTTTTTTTGTGACACCGAATTACACTCCACATTTTCAAAGTTTTTAAAGTCCAAACAGCCGATCCAAATCAATCAACATGATGGATATATTAAAATATGCTTGCAGATCAAATTTTACATTTTTTTCGAATTTTTTTACTATTTATTAAGTATATTACAAAATTGCTATTTTCAGACCATTGAATTTTTGTACCCATCTTAATAAATAGTAAAAAAAATTCAAAAAAAATGTAAAATTTGATCTGCAAGCACATTATAATATATCCATCATGTTGAACGGTATGTCGACTGTTTGGACTTTGAAAATGTAGGGTGTAATCCGGTGTCACAAAAAAAGAGTGTAAGTGGATCCCTCCTCAAACTCAATATAGATATTGTGGACCTCAATAGCAAATAATATATAATAAGTAATTCAAATTTCTCACAACTACCGACTTTTGAAAGTGGTCCCGAGTTAGTTGCTAACTGCTTGCAATTTGCCCAACTTGCCCAACTTTCTGTACTTTCTCCGGGACCACTTCTAGAAGTTTGAAAAAACGGTACTTCTACAACTTGCAGTATTTTGCAACTAACATCGGGAATAATGTAATTTTTTTTTTTCAAAAATTAAATTAATTTTTTTTTTGAAAATAAATTTTTTCAATTTTTTTCAAAATTGTAATTTTTGTAAACGACGCTATGAATACCACATTATGGATACTTTAATATCACATTATGAATACTATAAAATTAATTTTTTTGAAAATTTAAAATTTAATTTTTTTTTGAAAATTTTATGTTTTTTCAAATTTTTATATTTTATATATGCATCTAGATCCTGTAAAATAATACTATGGATACTATAAAACAACATGAGTGAGGCTATGGTACTTCGGCTAGTGTACTACGGCTCAATATGGTACCTTTTAAAATCCTAACGGTCGATCCGAATCGTTCAATGTGATATCCATAAGAATATGTACTTGCAAACTAAATTTTATATTTTTCCGAACTTTTTTTATTATTATTTTAGATAGGTAGAATTTTCAGTGTTTTATACAAATTCTGGACCATCAAAATTCTACCTATCTAAAAAAATAGTAAAAAAATTCAAAAAAAATATAAAATTTAGTTTGCAAGTACATATTCATATGGATATCACATTGAATGGTTCGGATGACCGTTAGGATTTTAAAAAGTACCATATTGAGCCATAATACACTAGCTATAGTACACTAGCCGAAGTACCATAGCCTCACTCAAACAACATTATGGATACTATAAAACAAAAGATAGATATTGTAAAGAGTTATAAAAGATGAATACTGTAAAAACAATATATGAATACTATAAAACAACATTATGATGGATGCTATAAAACAAAATGATATACAAACATAAAATGTCACTGTTCACAAACACATTGTTTCTTAAGAACCCATAACTGTTCAACAACACTAACATACACATTGTTTCACAAAACCATACTATTCACGAGACATAATAAAAATATAAAGACAAATCTCTTGAAAAGTTGTTACTTCAGAACCCTCTGATGAACATTATTTGGATGAGAGAGAAGTTTCATCACTAGAACAACACGTTTCTTTGATATATCATCCTGCAAAAAAAGTTAAACAAGATTATAAATTGGAGTTACCTGATTAAAAGAATAAACTTACAAATAACAATTACATCATAAACTTACCAAAAGTTACCTGAGTGAAATAGTTAGGCATCTCAGTGATCAAATTATACACAAAGCACAAAATAAATATTGCACAATCCATTGATTTAGCTGAAAGAAAATTTCATATCAACAATTAATAAAACCTTTAAGTTCTAAATCCTATGAATCCATGACAAAATCATGTAAATCTAGTTCAAGAATCATGCACATTATTAGGAGAGAAGAATGCACCGGCGAGCAGTAAGTAGTGTCGCTTCTCTTTCATCTAACTCCTCTAGATTGCCACAAGATGGATACTGTAAAACCACAAGATGCATATGATCAAGCTCATTATGATAGTGAATTACGTAGAATTTTGGCTTATGTTTTGTCTTATTTTCTCACCTTTATGTTTAATTATTATGCAAAAAGGTTAATATTGCCCTATTTTATGTGTTAGTGCAAGAACCATGTTTTGGGGCTATTTTACATCAGTTGGAGCAAGAATCGGGTCGGTAGAAATAACGCAGCTCACCGACTAAGGCTCTGGTACGGACCGTATTAGCCAATACAGACCAAAGATGGCCAATACCCATTAACTCCTCCAGCGACACAGTGGGAGTACGGTCCGTATTAGCCAATACGGACCGTACCCGTGGCGCCCTTTGGTGTAATCTTTGACAGCTGTATCCAGATCAGATAACTTAGACTCCACTCATCTCCAGGCACCCCTTCACTCTTATATAAGCCTTCTGGACTGAACATAAACATATCTTTGTATCTTTGTATCTTTGGTGTTTATATTTTCTTAAATGAGAAGAGAGGAGTATGTAGAGATTAAGTAGGAGGGTACTTCGTGTATAGTTGTATTTTTCTCTTATCTCTTTGTAAACATGCCGTTGAGCGGCTAAATTTAGATTCTTAGGGTTAACAGTAAACCTTGTAATTCATGATGTGTTGATATATACTTTTATTTTGATCATTGTTTAGACTTTTGTTGTTCGATTGCTTTTGCGCTCTATGTTCTATCTTACTTGATTTTGTTTATTAGTCTAGACCGTCATGTGATGGCCTACACATGAAAGTTAGTCATTATTGGGCTAATCGAATTGGGATAATGGGGAATAAAAATACTAGATTAGTGGTGGAGACCTTAACTGGATATATCACTAATTGGATCAACAAAAGTACACATGGAAGTCTCGACATTAGCAGACGAATGTCGCACTGCATGCCTTACCATGGGGACACCCGATATAACCAAGATAGTTGGGCGACGTACCCAATAAGTGAACTCTGAATTCTTTTGGGCTAGTCACAGATCTCCTTGCATAAATCAAGACAAGCCTTAACGAGATCTCTTGATTGGTAAGGTGGTTGCTAGGCGAAAGCGGTAATCACTAAAAATTGGATTAGAAATACTCATACAATAATTGAAAACCAATATCAAATAAGGTAAGAATCAAAGCAGATTGAAATAAGAACAGTGTGTCAAAACCCTAGGAATTCATATCTCTATCTTATCTATTTTATTTACTTTTAATTTTCGCCAAATACATTAATCAACAACTCTTTGATTTCATATTTTGTCTAGCCTTTTGAAATATTGTGATTTAATCGCTCAAGATCTTAAATCTTATTCCTTGCAGATCGACTCGTTTATACTACTCGATAGGATTATGCGCTTGTAATCTGACTCGATAGCAAACCGGGTTATAAATTTTATTAGCCTGATCACGATTACACCCATCAAGCTTTTTGGCAAACGAGGGAGAGAATAGAGGAGATAACGAGGGAGAGAGAAGAGAACAGAGCAGCGAATGAGGGAGAGAACAGAGCAGAGAATGAGAAAGAGAGAAGAGAACGGAGGAGAGAGAGATCTTCAAGGGAAGATAACAGAGGAGAGAGATTTTCACGGGAAGAGAAGAAAGGAGAGAGATAGAGACGCTGGAGGAGAAGAGAATAATTTTTGGAGAACAAAAAGTATGAAAATGATTAAAGATAAAAAAATGATCTTGTGGAATTAAATGCCGGTAATCAGCTTTCCAATTCTGTGGATCATGATGAAAGGCAAATTTTCTCTCTTTAATTTTCCAGTCATTTTAAAGACAATACTTGATAATATTTCAAATCCAATATAATTCAAAAGAACCTATAAATAACTAGAATCAACTTAGTTATATTAAATGCTTTGTTTTAATTAGTCCTATCTAGATATATGCAAAATTGAGCTACCTACACATTAATTTAAGGCACAAGTTTTTCAAACATCTGAAAATAATTAAGGACATAAAACTGTATATTGAATTGAATCGACAGCATTTCTTGTAAATTTGATGCTTTCCCATCCATACATAAAGGCAATTAGATAAGTTAGAAACTACAAGCATTTCAAAATTCCTGCATGGGGGCAGATCTGGTAATAATACAAGTTTTTTTTTTATTCTTTACTTGATTCTACCCTCAAGCTTACTATATGTACCAGATTAATCCACACATATATATATCACATGCTAAATTTCTGTGAACGGCATCATAATCAATGCATTCTCTATAAAAAAAATTACGGAGGAAGAAAAGTGCAATTTGAAGTCTGTAGCTTCTACAAGTTGTGTCAGTGTATGCATCAAATCTATGCTTTGCTAAGCACTGAGCTAAGCAAGATTATCAATCAATCCAGGTTTAAAAAAAGAAGTTATATATATATATATATATATATATAAAGGAATCTGGCTAATATGCTATGCGTAGCATAGAGGGCCTCCGTGCTACGGCTCAATATTTGAGTTTTCAAAAGTCTAACGGTCAATCGAACCGTTCAACATGATCTCCATATGAATTGTACTTGCAAATCAAATTTTATATTTTTTAGAATTTTTTTAAATAGGTAGAAAATCACTTGATCTGAAAATTCTGTACCATTCAGATCAAGTGATTTTCTACCTATCTAAAAAAATAGTAAAAAATTCTAAAAAATGTAAAATTTGGTTTGCAAGTACATATTCATATGGAGATCATGTTGAATGGTTCGGATCAACCGTTAGAATTTTGAAAACTCAAATATTGAGCCGTAGCACGAATGCCCACCGTAGCCAACTCCTATATAAAGAGTATATCACTAAACACTAGCTAGTTGCTTATCTTTATTTGGTCTTCACATTGAAAAGGAATCATAGGATTCCAATGGCATCTGCAGAGACATATAATTAGGGTTGTAACTTGTAACTCAGTGGATAAATTGTTACATATATTATATTCAAGCATTTTGTGAATCTGAATGATTAATTGACTGTTAACATTAATTATATAGTCAACTGTCACAAGCTGATTAATCACCAATTAATTGGTCAAACTCTAGAGTGTTGTTTATTAGTTTCTAATCATATTTTCTTCATCCAAACTCTAATTTAAAAAATGGAGGCATGATGAAGGCGTGAAAAATGGAGGCATTTGAACCCTCCTCTTTACACATTTGGAAGTTCATAAAAAATATAATATATATTATTCTTAATTTAATTTATTCCTTTTTTTTTTTATAAAAGCATATCATGAAAAGTGTTCATTTCATTATTTTTTTGTTCTCTCTAATTGAACGATATTTTTTGTAACTTTCTAAATTTATAAATATTTAGACTTAATGGTCCTTGTACAAGTCTAATTTATTTCTTTATTAGATGTGCAGAGATTTTTTGTAATATTATGAAAGTGATTTTTTTTATAAATGCTTCACAAAAGCTGTGAACGATAATTAATTATTTTGTTATTTTTATATTCTCTAACATGATGATGAATTTTTAAACTTATTTTCTGATTAAAGAGAACAAAAATTATAAATACATGCAAATTATACTCTCAAAATGGTTAGATGATCATTAACTTATTTTTATTTGCGCATTATGAATTTTTATATATTTCAAATTAATCCAATTAATTAATTGCATACGATTATTTTCTTCTTAACCGCATACTGTTTTGTACGACACGTACTGACGTACTTTTGATAACATTTAATTAATATGTGACCAAACAACAGTAATTATAGAATCTCTTAATTGCTCTAATTTTAACAAATAATGCAGTGTGATCAGTATGAATTACCACACATAATGAAATATTACACTTGGCTTAATAAATAATTAAATATTAATGTCACACCCCGCAGCCACGGGTCGCAACAGTTCCCTGCCGTAAACATACAACGCCATGTATGTCTACAAGGCGATTACCCGTTAAATCAAAATATGCACAATTAACTACTATCAAACACATCCCTATGTATATATATACATAAATCCATATATAAGGGTACACGGTCTAGTCCAAGTATAATACAACAAAAGTATCTCGTACAGATACTAACCATCAGGCCTAACCCTAAACTATACAACAAAAAGGTAGATTAGGCCATACAGAGGCAACTACCGAGGGTCTACAACTCGCGTGCCTCTCCAGAACCCGACGCCTCAAATCCTGTAAAATAACCCAAGAGTGGGGGTGAGAATAAATTCTCAGTGCGAAATTTGCCACAGTTTAGATTATTGGACTTGCAATCAAAATCTATATTCAGAAATGAAACCATACAAAAGCAGTTCAGACAGATGCATATTCATAAATAAAGCAAGTGCATATGATCGACAACAATTTATCAAATGAAACACAAGTTACGGAATTTCCAAGATGAATCTCAAACACGCATGTTTTTGGCTTAACTCAGTTTATTACAGCTGGTAGCACCTACGGATGTCCCACCGAGCTGGACCCTTTATCCAACCCACATCTGTAGTGTCACTGACACCTACAGATGGCCCACCAAGCTGGACCCTTTATCTGACACCCATCCGCAGTGCTTTGGCTTAACCATTAACTAAGGTCTGGTTCATAATCAGATAAAAGTTCGTATGCAACAAGCTCAGAATCGTCCATTCGCAACACGTCAAACCAAACTGTCATTCCTGTCCCAGACTGGATATGACACCATTTCATCGTTTCCTCATAGTCACCCAAAGTCTCCGTCACGATTAGTCATTGCCCAGCATTGACTGATCTTAATCAATCACTGCCCAGCAGTGATTAATTATACCCACATGCGCACATGGTTTCGAGTCATCGCCCAGCGTTGATTTCGAAACATTACCGACCATCCTAGATAGTCATAAATTGTTGGGGACTTTCAACCGTAGTTCCAAAACAAAAGAACACAAACAAACGATATACCATTCAACATGCAAATACAACTTTGATATTCATTTTGGACCGAAATGGGGTTATTGCGGCTCGCAACCTAATTACTCGAAAATTTCCAGCTCTTATTGGCATTTTTCAGGCTCTTATTGCGGCCCGCAACAAAGCATTCAGAGAGTTTTTGAATTCTACTCCATTCATTGCGGCCCGCAATGAATTCATTGCGGCCCGCAACAAAGCATTCAGAGACTATACTTTATTCTGCTACATTCATTGCGGCCCGCAACAAAGCATTCAGAGAGCATTCAGAGAGTATATTTTCAGCTGCTTTGTTGATTTCGGCCCGTAATGGGGGTTGTTGCGGCCCGCAATAAGGCGATTTCAGTGCATATCAGTTCTAAATTAATACGGTTATGCATATGATTCAAACAATTCGATTATGCAATCAATCAAGCAGTTCAACATGACAATTAGAAGCAGTTTAATTCATGAATATAAATTATCAAACAAGTCCAAGAATCCCGCACCTGCTGGCAATAGGCGTACCGCGTGACTATAGATCAGGCGCCTCGGAATGCCCCGCAAACCTTTGCTCAACCGAGCCTACACCTACATTCCACGTATACCATCTCAATTAGGTCTCATACCTGTACTGGTTCGCTATTCTGGTTTACGCATCAATTCGATTGGCCGGTTGGTGTAACCCTAATTTGGTCGAAACCTCGATTTTAACCATTACACGTTCTAACCTTTCCCGATCAAGCGGTAACCCTACCGAGGACAAGTCTAATCGGTCGGACTAACCTAATCGATCAATGCCGCTTTCCAATTCGGGATTTGGTACCAAAACCCTAGAATGGGAAATCCAAAATGGGAGATGAAATCACGGAGAAAATCGGTAAACGAGAGATGAGAAGCTCAAAGGAGTTAGAGTTCGATCAATTCTAACTCTAATCTCGGGTTTGAAACGAACAACCCGCGGATTCGAGAAATCTCGGATTTTCAAGTGAAGAAGGGAAAAGGAAGATTACCGACAGGATGGCTAGGAGAGATCTACGGCTGCCGTCTCGGTTCCAACCTCGATTTCCCGGACGGTGGCGAAATCCAGCGGAATTTTGGAGCTCTCCCTCTCTTTCCTTCTCTCTCACTCTCTTTCTCTTTCTTTCTCGTTGGCCAGCCACACACAAGGGAGAAGAGAGAGGGGAGAGGGTTTTATCACATAGGGTGCTTCAAGATTCGTGCTGGGATGAATCAATGGTCCAAATGGCTTTAAAATTCAATATTAACCCCTTTAACTTGTTTTAATTTCCCACGCCTCGCTCGTCGATCAAATTTCAATTCCGTTTTAAACATTCTAAATAAACAAATGATTTAGAATTTTATTATGAAATTTTCTTAACGTTACAATTAACAACTCAAATATTATTGCACTTGTTGAACCCACATAATTAATTTCTCATTTTAAATTTTAGAATTAAAAACCTAATTGAACAAATACATAAATTAATTTTCGAATTTATTGCTTGGTTTTCTTATAGTACGTTATATATAAAGTATATATTTTTAAATTTACGTGTTTGTATTTCGTATGTAAGTATATATTTTGTAATGACATAACAAATTTAATATTAGAAAATATTTTGTTGTCCTAATTATATTCTATTTTATGTACTTTTTCTAATAAAAAATAATAGTTTTAAAATATGTTAATTTTGTTACAATAAATTAGGTATTCAAATTATATCCGTATCTGTTTTCGTATCCGTAATTATTAACCCGTATTCATATCCGTTTAATATCCAATCCGTATCTGTATTCAGAAAAATAAATACAGATACGGATATGGTTTTACCACTATCCAATCTGTATCTGATTTGTTTGCACCTCTAGTGCAGTGGCACTAGCTCAGTCTCTGTATAGAGAGGTCACATATTCAATTCTCGAAAATAGTATCTAAAATATGTTAGAGTGCACCAGAACCTTTTATTTAAAAATAAAGACAATAAAGAAAATAAAAATAAATATTATAAAGCCAATCTGATAAGAAATAAAAAAGCATGCGGGCTTATACTAATTTTTCAAAAAGAAAATAATAATAATATACATTATAAGAATTAATTTGGTGCTCCGTTCTATTTATGATAAATTAATTAATGAACTATCCAATAATTACTAAATCAAAATACAAAAAGAAAGTTAAAGGACCAAATTGAGCAATTACACAATAATTGAGGGACTGCTAACAGACCTTTTTTAAAAAAAAAATTTCTTCTCTGTTAAATTCTTCTGAACCTTCAGTGTGCGCCTGTACCTGAAGATTTAAATTAAGACAACTGGAAAAGATAAAAAAAAATAATAATAATAAGAGAATCAAATTCCAGATATAAATTTATAAAGATATAGCGTCGGCAAGAGCAGAGATAATTGCAGCGCAGTATGTCCATAAAATGCCAATAATAAAACCATTTTAATCACGTTGGCCTTTCTATCCCTTTCATCTCTTTTAAGGCCTGCCTTTTCTTCTTGTTTGCACTTGGTCTACTAATTTAATATCTTCTCTCTCACAATCTGGGGGTGGAACTAACACCTTGTTTGGATGAAGAGTAGAGGAAGGGAGGGAATGGAAAGAAAAGAAAACTTTCCGTTGAATCGTGTTTGGTTGATAAAATTATGTCGGAGGTGAAGGGTATAAGAGGTGAAAGGTTTAACCTTGTATTATTGTAATTAATATAATCGGTTTTCCTCCCGATTTGAGGTGTAACGGATGGAAATAAATTTTATTCCAAATATTTTTAGAAAAAATAGCAACTGCTCAATCTTATATCTTACATATATATTTCTCATACAAGTTTTTTATTACAAACTTACAACAACCACTGAATTTCTCATTAACTTTCTAAATTTTAATCAACCAAACAAGAAATAAGACTGAAATGAAAGTTAAATTTATTTTCTCTCATTAATCATCCAAATACGAAGATGTTAAATATGTTAATCTTCCTTTCTATTTCATTCCATTCCCTTCTATTCTTGACCTCCCCTTCCTTCATCTACTCTCCATCCAAACAAGGTGTAAAAGGTTGGGATTGAGAGTTTCGATCAAAGGTTTAAATAGCGGTTATCGCGTCATAGCGGAATGGCTAAAAAAACGACGCTATTGCCATATTGGTAGCACGCTATAGCGCCAATAGCGTCATAGCTTTTATGATCCGAAAATGCTATAGTGCGCTATTAAGAACCCTGATTTCGATGAATAAATTTCATATAAAATTTCTTTTTATGAGAGAGACTTACAGTAATAACTTTCATAAAAATTAAAATTTTAAAAAATTGAGATTGAGAACTTTGAATGAATAAATTTCTTATAAATTTCTTTTATAAGGGAGGCTTAGCTCTTTTTCTCAACACTTACTTTTGTTCCTACCCACAATGTTATTAAATGATATATTTTTAACTATTTATACATTTCATAGTTAATTTGCTCTGAGCCTATGTATATTGTGTGCAGACAATATTTCATTAAATGTTGCACTAATTCAAAACTAAAGTCTTATTTAGAGAGTCATTCATAATTTTACTTCTTTTTCTTTTAAGATATCTTTCTATATTCTTTTTTTCTTTTTTTCATCTTTCTTTTGCTTTTACTTTAGCATATTCTTCTATATCTGTATTATTTTTGTTACATTTGGTATAACAAATTTTTCTTGCCATGACAAAAAATAATTTAATAGCTCATTATATATTATTATTATTGCCAATAAAATGTTGTCAAGTATTTCTTGATTTTTGTAATGCACAATATATAAATTCATCAGATACTATTTTCATTTGTTATACTCTTTTAAATTTTGTTAGTTAGAAATTTATTACAAAAATATTAACACATACTATGATTTAAATCATAGCGACTGAAGTAATTAATTATTTTACCCAATAATGAATAAAATGCCTCAAATTAATATGTTGTATTTTTTTAACAAAGTAATTAATAATCATTATTTGATATTGTCTACTCAGAAAGATAAAATAAGAAAAAACATGATCAACTTTAGCAAGATATATATTAACATTCAAAAAGACTAATTAGAAAGAATAATATCATGAATAGCATATAGAGAAATTCAAATAAATCTTGCTGATGTTTTACCATATTTTGCAAACTTTTATAATGACTAGTTTTTATTATTATAAATAAGCCCATAGGTTTGAAAAGAGAGTATATTAGAGATTATTTGTTGTATTTTTTTTTCACTATATATCTCATCTGTGTTTGTAGATATATATATTCCATTATCAAGCAGTTTATATATAATAGGGAAAATTTCCAGTGTACCCATTCAAACTTTCAAAATAGCTAATTTTCCCATCAAATCCAATAATATATCCAATATCCCCATACAAACTTAAATCCTTTCTTCTATCCCCTATTATTTATTCAATCAATAATTTAATTATTTAAAAATTGAAATTAACAAATATACCTTTCTCCCTCCTCTCTCATTCTCCTTCTTCTCCTTCACTCTTCACTGTAGCAACCGCCTTACGCTACCGTAGAAATGGTAGAGCCATTGAACGAGGAGCAGGGTTTTAATTGATGATTCTTCAACTATCGCCTATACCAACATTACAAACCCAAACAATATTTCAAATAACAGGTCGGAGCCATTTCATAAATTTGATCTTGATGGAGATTCATATTGGCAAGGGCTAAATAATGGTTTCCAAAATAGCCAAGTAGGTTCAAAAGAGAGGAACATAATCTGATTAGAAGGAGAGCTGACAACCCAAATACTTGCGTGGCAAGCAGTGATACAAGAGTTTACATTCTGAATGTTGTTTTTTATATTTAGTTGATTCTCTCTGTTCGAGAGCTTGATGTAAAAAATGTTTTTCTAATTCAAATTTTGGCAGCCTCTGTTTAGAGTTCTAAAAAAAAAAGACAACCCAAATACTGACTAGCACTCAATCAATCTTGATCTAAGCCCAATGTCAAATTAATTTCAAAAAAATGATTCGTCATGTTCTGTGTCTCCCAATTTGATTGCTTTCATACTTTAAATTAACTAAATTTGAATTTTATTTCCCTCTCAAATCCATCCATCCTACAAATAATCTCTCAACTCACCTCTCAAATCATGTCATACTTGGATCAAGACGGTGGAGAAGAGGTGGCGAGTCGTCGACTTCCGTACCAATCGCCAGAGAGACGCAGTGCGTATCTTGCCACATTAATCGTGTGACGTGCTCCTCGTTGAATGGCTCTACCATTTATACGGTGGCGTAAGGCGGTTGTTACAGTGAAAAGTGAAAGAAAGAGAGAAGGGTATATTTGTCAATTACAATTTTAAAATAACTAAATAAGAGATTGAATAAATAAAAGGGGATAAAAGAAATGATTACAAGTTTTTGTGGGATATTGGATATTATGGTGTTTTGATGGGAAAATTGACTATTTTGAAAGTTTGAATGGGTACACAAGAAATTTTCCCTATATAATATGAGGATAAAAAAAAAAGTAGGAGGATAATTAACTCTTGTCATGATGATAAGAGTTTTCTTTTTTTTGTAACACGTTTTTATCATCCTACTAATATATAATATATAGTCTCGGTTCAATATTAAATTAACTATTATGCTAATTCTGTTTGTTAAAGAAGATAAAAAAAACAACAATTAAATTCCTTATTTACTCACAATTATGCTAAAAAATAATTAAGTAGAGCTAAATAAAGATTTGCATGTCACACCTTAAAATATATATGAAAAACCATGTCCACCTTTGTAACCCCAGCATCCAAAGACCAAACCCTCCCTTTATATATATATATAATCACCTGCATTGTCTGCTTTAAAGTCACGTTTTGGGACCTCGTACCTTCTCCCTTGGCTTCTATATGTCCTTCTTCCATTTCCATCTCATCTCATCTTAAATTAATTAAGATTTCATTCTATATATACTACTAATGGACAGCTTATTACAAGACTGGCCCGAGCCGGTCGTATGCGTTCAATCCTTATCGGAGAGCGGTCTTTCAACCATCCCCGATCGATACATCAAACCCCCGTCCGATCGACCAATATCCCTGTCAATTACCTCTAAGCAAAACCAACACAGCATCCCCGTAGTTGACCTGAGCGGTCTGATGGATGACGTGGCAGGATGTCGTACCACCATCCAAGCCATCTCAGCTGCTTGTCGGGAATGGGGCTTCTTCCAAGTTGTCAACCATGGAGTAAGTGTGGAGCTGATGGAGCGGATGCGAGAGACGTGGCGATCGTTTTTTCAACTACCTATCAAGGTAAAACAGGCGTATGCGAATTCGCCTAAGACGTACGAGGGGTACGGAAGCCGACTCGGGGTCGAGAAGGGTGCGGTTCTTGATTGGGGAGACTATTACTTTTTGAATCTCATGCCGGCATCTGCTCGAAGTCGTCAGATGCACTGGCCTGCGCAGCCATGTTCCTTGAGGTATGTACAAAATGGTCAAATCTAATATTAAAATGATCCATTTCATATATAATATATATAATACAATACAATCAAATATTATTCTTTTAGAAACATTAATTAATTTTTTCTTCATAGTTCATACATGAAATGTAAAATTAAATTTTTGCAGGGAAATAACCAATGAGTATGAAAGGGAGGTGGCCAAATTATGTCAAACTCTAATGAAGGTGCTATCTATAAGCCTAGGCTTAGATGTTGATTATTTGCAAAATGCATTTGGAGGAGGAGGTGGTGCTGGTGAATGTCTCAGAGTGAACTATTACCCAAAATGCCCCCAGCCTGACCTAGCACTCGGTCTCTCGCCACATTCCGACCCCGGTGGATTGACTGTGCTTCTCGCCGATCACCGAGTTGGAGGCCTACAAGTGAGGAAAGGCGATGCATGGGTCACGGTACAACCTCTACCTGCTGCATTGGTTATAAACATTGGTGATCAGATTCAGGTTACTGTTAATTCCCCTCTCCATATTTGTCTTAATTAATTTATCTTGTTTTATTTCATTTCAATCTGTATATTTTGGTAAAGAGTTTTGCATCAATTAATTACCTAGCTATATCCTATATATATTCCATGATGCTACAATAAATATATATATATTTTTGAAGTTTCTAATGGAAATTAACATAAAGTCTAAATGATATAATCTTGGTTTTGTGACTCTGGTTGGATTTCATTTCTAACCTACTCCAATTTGTTTGAGACTAAAAGCTTTGTTGTTGTTATTGTTGTTGTTGTATCGATACATATATGGCACAAACTAAATTTTTGACATAAATTACAGTTATTTTTAGAAATAGTAGAACACATCTTCATACTAATATATGTTACTACATAAATTAAGATTTTTCATCATTTCTTCTGCATAGATTATATATATATAAATCTCATTGACTTCTCATTTTTCTTTTCAATTCTGCTTTGCACATGCCTGCCATTATCTCCATGTTATGATCGATGCATAAAATTGTTTTTCTTGTAACACAAAGGGTAACAATTTTAATAAATGACACATAAAACATTTGTAAAAATTATTCCCCTAAATGAAACATATAAAAATAACCCTAGCTAGCTAGCAAAACAAAAATTGTGAAATCCAATTATCCTTTCTCTTGTTGATGCTACATATATAAAATTGACTATGAATTCTACCTTGAAGATAAAAAATAAATAAATAAACAAACTGGAAGGCAACACCTGTGGGCTGTGGAAACTACATAACACCTATTGGTCCATATATACTTAAAATATTCATTATAACGCGCCACGCCGTCCAAAGAAATGGTAAATTAATTATAACGCGCCACGCCGACCAAAGAAAAAAAAAAAAAAACAAATAGCAGTGCATGTGTACATGTCCTTACTACCCGTCCTGTGCAAGCATGTATCTGAAAGAATATTAAAAGGGAACAGATTTATAGCTCCTGATTATATATATACAAAGAGGAGGGATCAGATTACATCATTTTTTTGTGATATCGAATTACACCATGCATTTTTAAAGTTTTCAAAGTCCAAACAGTCGATCCAAACTGTTCAATATGATGGATATATTAAAATGTGCTTGCAGATCAAATTTTATATTTTTTTTGAATTTTTTTACTATTTATTAAGTACTTTACAAAATCGTTGTTTTCAGACCATTGAATTTTTGTACCCATCTTAATATATCCATCATATTGAACGGTTTGGATCGACTGTCTGGACTTTGAAAATAGACGATGTCATTCGATGTCACAAAAAAACAGTGTAATCCGATCCCTCCTCATATATAAATCCAATTAACAAACTTATTAATTATTTGAATTTTTAATGGGATACATTTTTGGTTTGAACTTAGAATTAAATAGCCGAAAAAAGATATTGACAATATTATTAATTTTAACTTCATGCAAACGCACAAGTTACTTTTTTATTTATTTTAACTTTATTATGTGTGTGTGTATTTTATAAAGTCCAAATATCTTTACCCAAAATAGTTTATAAACATCTCTTGTCATGTTTTACAGATTTTATTAATGCAACTCTTTAATTAATATCTCAACTTAATTTCTTGCAAAAATTATTCATGTACATATATTAATTAATTGATATATTTGACTTGTTAATATATATATATAGGTGTTGAGTAACTCTGTGTTTAAGAGTGTTGAGCACCGTGTTCTGACAAACTCTACGAATGAGCGCCTTTCGATGGCATTTTTCTACAACCCGAGGAGCGACCTGCCATTGGCGCCGGCTCAAGAGCTCGTGACACCGGAGCGGCCCTCTCTTTATCGCCCCATGACTTTCGATGAATACCGAATGTATATAAGGAAGAAGGGGCCAAGAGGGAAGACTCAACTGGAATCTCTCAAGGCACAATAACTAGTAATGTATAATGAGTAGAACTAGGGTGTTCCTAATCTCGCCAAGCCTCTTGCAAGCTCAACTCTAAAACCTATCGAATTGACTTCAAACGATAGATGTTCAATCTATATTAAAATATCGTTTGAAGTCAATTCGATAGGTTTTAGAGTCGAGCTCACGAAGGGCTTGGTGAGCTTAGGAACACCCTAGTTCTACTCATGTATAATTATATATGTTCAAGAACGTCATGATTTAAAACAATTAATGTTTCGGTTCAGAGTAATTGGTGTGGTGATGGAATATATACGAGTTTGTATCCAACTTTTTTAATAATCAAACTTGATTCCGAAATTAAAGCCAATATTTTTTCTCGGTTTTAACTGGATATATATATATATATAGTGTTGATTATTGTTGTGTCAATAATATAAAATGTTGTATGAATATAAACTTTCTTTGATAGAATGTGTGTAAATATAAACTTTCTTTAATTACTAAAGGATATGATTTGATATAGCATCCGAATTTAAAAATATAATTTAAACCGAAAAGTTCAAATAATCCAAAATAAATTGATCGATCGGATATATATTTCGAGCCTTATGATACTTAGTGAACCTGAAAGTAATCTGAATTTAATTTAGTCTGCTCAATTTTTGTCCAAAATTCACAGCTAAATTATCATGTTGAATTTGAAATTGGTAAGTATCCGATTTTATGCGATCAATACATATATATGAGTAGGATTAAAATGCACTATTGGTTTTGTGCTCCAATCATGCTCTACGTTTTTTTCTCCGTTTTCAAAGTTCGAACAATCGATCCGAACTGCTCAATATGATATTCATATTAAAATGTGCTTGGAGACAAAATTTTATATTTTTTGAATTTTTTTTACTATTTTTTTAGATAGATACAAAATCACTGTTTTAGATGGTCCAAAATCTTCTTAAAACAGTGATTTTGTATATATCTAAAAAATTAGTAAAAAAATTTCAAAAAATATGAAATAAGGTTGTGGAGCATGATTGGAGCACAAAACCAATGGTACATTTTAACCCTGCTCCATATATATATAGAGATGGACTTAGCTACTCCATGGAGTAAAACGACTTTGTACTCCACGTCATATCTTCATTTTCAAAGTTCAAATAGTCGATTCGAACCTTCCAACATGTTCTTCATATTGAAATGTACTTGGAGACCAAATTTTACATTTTTTGGAATTTTTTTACTATTTATTAAGCCACTTTGAAAATCTGAAAATCCGGATGAACAGTAAAAAACAGTAAAAATTTCTGGACCGCCGGATCAGTGATTTTCAAAGTGGCTTAATAAATAGTAAAAAAATTCCAAAAAATGTAAAATTTGGTCTCCAAGCACATATCAATATGGAGAACAACTTGAGCGGTTCGGATCGGTCGTTTGGATTTTCAAAATGAAAATAATGAGGCGTGGAGCACCAAGTCGTTTTACTCCATGGAGTAGCTAAGCCCAGCACTATATATATATATATATATATAGATAGAGATACCATGCTTTGCAAATTAAAGGGCCTCTTGTGCTTTGGGCTCCTTTTCGGATTTTCAAAATTCAAAATGTCGATCCGACCGTTCAAGTTGTTCTCCATATTGAAATGTGCTTGGAGACCAAATTTTACATTTTTTGGAATTTTTTTACTATTTATTAAGTCACTTTGAAAATCGCTGATCCAATGGTCACAGTAGCAAAACAGTAAAAAATTATGGACCAATGGATCAGCAATTTTCAAAGTGGTTTAATAAATAGTAAAAAAATTCCAAAAAATGTAAAATTTGGTCTCCAAGCACATTTCAATATGAAGAACAACTTGAACAGTCGGATCGACATTTTGAATTTTGAAAATCCGAAAAGGAGCCCAAAGCACAAGAGGCCTTTTAATTTGCAAAGCATGGTAGCCTATCTCTCTCTCTCTCTATATATATATATATATATAGTGAGTGGCTAAGCTCAAAACGTTTGCACCAAGCCCTTGGTGCAACAAATTGTTTTCGGATTTCCAAAGTTCAAACGGTCGATCCAAACCGTTCAAGTTGTTCTCCATATTGAAATGTGCTTGGAGACCAAATTTTACATTTTTTGAAATTTTTTTACTATTTATTAAGCCACTTTGAAACTTGCTGATCACACGGTCCAGAATTTGATTGCACTGTTTTTACTGTTCACCCGAATCAGCAACTTTCAAAGTGGCTTAATAAATAGTAAAAAAATTCCAAAAAATGTAAAATTTGGTCTCCAAGCACATTTTAATATGGATTAAATATCTAACGGCTTGGATCGACCGTTTGGACTTTGCAAATAGGAGAACCAAATCGTTTGCACCAAAACCCTTGGTGCAAACGTTTTGAGCTTAGCCACACTCTCTCTCTCTCTCTCTCTCTCTCTCTATATATATAATTCCATCTGCTTAGTTTGCCGGTCCATTAAATAAAGTTGAAAATAAAAATAAAAAGTTTAAAATGTGTTTAGAATTTATGGTTAATTAGGTTCTTTTTTGGAAGTTGTAAATGTTTTTATCGAATGTTTAAAGACTACTACGATGAAATTAAAAGTTGAGTGATAAAATAAATTTCTTATTTTGAAGTTAAGAGCAAGCAGACATTGGAGCTCTTTAGTAAAAATAAATCTAGTTTACTTAGTAAAATTTGAATTGGCATCCAGATGCACAATTTAAATTCTCAAGCTCCAATTAAATAAGATATATATAAGAACAACGTGATCATCAAGTCTAAGACTAATTTGTTAGTCAGAGTCGCAAAATTAAATAACCAATTTATGTCTTCAAAATGAAGATTTCCATCCTTTAATATATATATATATATATATGAGTATGGCTAATTTGCTTCCGGAAGCATTTCGGCCGAGGTGCTTATGGGGGCATATCTTGCAATTTGATGTTCAAACAACAAATTCAAACCGTTAGATGTTCAATCTATATTAAAATCTACTTGGAGACCAAATTTTACATTTTTTGAAATTTTTTTTACTATTTTTTAAGCTGGTTTGAAAACCGCTGTTTTCAATGCTTCAGAAATTTAATAAAAACAGCGGTTTTCAAACCAGCTTAAAAAATAGTAAAAAAATTCCAAAAAATATAAAATTTGGTCTCTAAGTAGATTTTAATATAGATTGAACATCTAACTGTTTGAATTTGTTGTTTGAACATCAAATTGCAAGATATGCTCCTGTAAGCACCTCGCCGAAATGCTGCCGGCAGCAACTTAGCCGCTCCCATATATATATATATATATATATATATTTAATTATCTTCCTCGTCATTCTCCCTTTAATTAAAATTGGAAGATTTAAAGCAACTCAATAATTAATTAAACTTTATAAGAATTCATGTTTACAACCATAACCCTAAGAAATGGTTGTCTAATCTTTCACAGGCAAATAAACAATGAATCAACGGTAATAGACATCATACAATACAATAGAGGATATAGAGATGGAAGAAATAGTTGCGCCGTTTCTGCCCTAAAATGCCCTTAAACTTTCCCCTGTGAAGAGGTGTCTCTGCCTCTCTGGCCTTCTAGCACGTTGGTGGAGATGATGGAGCAATTATGGGGCGTGGAGATCAAGAAACATCTAAACCGGTAACTGCCGTTTCTTTTGTACAAGTCGATGGTCCATACAGGTGGAATCCATCCCGCATGCGGGTTGGTGTGATGCCGCACGCATGGAACTTCTAACTTAGCCGATTCTTCATTTCTTCACTCCTCGTCGCATGCGGCACGGGTAAACCGTATGAAATACCGCATGAAATGTTGTTCATAGCTATGTTTGGATGATACAAACATAGCAAGAATAGAGACTATTTTAGAATATAAGCTATTCGGAATAGCAAGGTGCATATAAATAATATTTTTGCTATTCAGAATAGCTAGAATAGTTGCTATTCTCTATTTCTTGTAAATGTTAGAATAACTACTATTCGGAAATGTGAAATGAGAGAAAGAAATGTTTTCTTTTTGAATTTCTGCCAATACAATCTCGAAATGACAAATTTGATACGATTTTTCGCTATCTCCACGTCGTGACAATTTATTTGAGATCCCACTTGCTTATCTTTTTTCTTAATTAGCACATTGTTAACACTATTCTTTATTGGTTACAACTATTCACTATTCCACAAATACAATCCAAACAACATTTTTACTAATCCGAATAACACTATTTTCACACTAATATAAAAATCACTATTTTTTCTCTATTCTCATTTACTATTCTAAAATTTCGCTATTCTAACTCTCATCCAAACGTAACCCAAATTGTGTATGTTTTTGCTCAATTTTGCCTCGAAAATATTCCATTTATCTAAATCTGCAAAATTACTTAGAAAATATGAAAGTAACCTGATTCTCATCTAAAATCCTAATCTACACAAGATTTTTTTATCATTTTCTAAGTCAAAGCATAGTTTTATTATGTGCAATTTTGGACCCTATCACCTATATAAGAATAAATAAATAAATAAATAAATATATAAGTGATATAACATAATAAAAAATTTAGAAACTTTAGTAAAATATCAGTTTTGTCTCATCTAGAGTTTGAAAATATAATGGAGAAAACATCAGGTTGAATAAGAAGTTGAAATTTGGGATGCACCAGTAAAGAGATATCTGACAATCCGACAAAAACGAGGCAGACAGGTGATGAACCAGAAATTAACAATTTCATAAATCCAAAATTTCTCCATTTAAAGCTTGGAAGTTAGAAAGCTGGTTGCTGGTACAGCACCCATGTGAGGCCTGTTGCTGTCACATGCATGATGCATATATGGCCATTGACAAATGAAGATTGAAATTTAAAGCCAAGATAATATTGATTTTCTGATACAAGTCCACTCTAAGAGAAACAAAGGTGCATGAACCTAAGCCTATTTTATGATAGAGAATGTTCTAAGAATCGCAATAGATAGTGTATTTAAATGGCAGTATAAGTCGTTGATACGGCAGGCCATATTGGATATATAATTGAATCCCTTGATTGAAGTTTAAAATAGTACAAACATGAGAATTCTTTGCCTGATATTTAATACAAGTCGGTTTGCCTTTGATTCTTTTAGAGTTAGTTGTTTCAACTTTCAAACGAGGTGCTATTATTGGTTCAACTCTTTATGTTAGATTCAGAATTCTGATAGATTTGGTATATGATATATAATATATGTTTGACTACTATATGAAAGTGCATCACATGTAGATACCAGAACCTTCTCCCCTGATATGTTATTGGCAAGTTGTACAACTATATATCCTATATTCCTATGAAACAAAATTGAGTGAGGCTATGGTACTTCGGCTAGTGTACTATGGCTAGTGTACTACGGCTCAATATGGTACTTTTTAAAATCCTAACAGTCGATCCGAACCGTTCAATGTGATATCCATATGAATATGTACTTGCAAACTAAATTTTATATTTTTTCGAATTTTTTTACTATTTTTTTAGATAGGTAGAATTTTCAGTGTTTTATACAAATTCTGGACCATCAAAATTCTACCTATCTAAAAAAATAGTAAAAAAATTCAAAAATTATAAATTTTAGTTTGCAAGTACATATTCACATGGATATCACATTGAACGGTTCGGATCGACCGTTAGGATTTTAAAAAGTATCATATTGAGCCATAGTACACTAGCCATGGTACACTAGCTGAAGTACCATAGCCTCACTCAACAAATTTATCTAAAAACCACATCAACACAGGTGAATAAGCTTATTTCATTAATATTTTGATGCTATCAATCGTCATCGTGACGATGCAAACCAGTGTTATAGTCTATGGAGCACTTACCAGTGTGTATTAATATGACTGGTATTTTAATTTTATTCTGGTAAAGCCTAGTTGGTTCTTCCAAAAAGGAGTCCATACCAGTCCAGTTGGAATCTGTTTGCTGATCAAAATCTCTCTTCATCTTCTAAAATGCAAAAGTGATTCGGAATTCAGGCATCTCTTTTGATCAGAAACTAAAAAGGGGCTTGAGAAATCACAGAAAATCATAGGTATTTGATAATAATCGAATTTGATGGTTCGAAAGGACAGATTCGCCCTCTTGTTCTTCCTGCAGAAATTAGTGCAGAGCAGCCAGTGGCAATGTCAAGAAGCTCTGACAAACAACAAATGCTCTCTTCTCCTCTAGTAAAACATTTATCAGTACTATCCTCTTGAGTGCAGAAGCCTATAATCCAGCACAGTTTACTTTACATTCATGTTATAATTATTTGTTGTACCAATTTATCGGCTACTGAAATGATATTAACAAGATTTGTTATGAAAACAGTGAAGTAAACCCAATTAAAAAAGATAGGAGCTTTGATCATTACTATAGTTTTACATTGTACAAGGGAGATGAAAACAAAATGTAAAGATCAGATCAGATCTTGCTGATTTTCCCGAATCAGTATCCCCTCAGGTACCGGGCCGAGTAGAATACTCACGGCCAATCCATATAAATTCGGTGCCTATTTTGAGATTCGTGTCAGATTAAAATCGACAGCTCAGATCTCATTCTATCTGGTCAGCTATTGCACTGGATCTAAATTCCAAGGGATCTAAAAGGCTTACTGCTTCAATTGGATGGTCCCAAAGCTGTGCCAGGATAACATAATTTAAATTGGCCCAACAAAAGGAGCTGAAGTGCATATTTTGTTAGACATTACAATTTTAAAGATTGTTGTTTGTGGAAACTAGAAACTATTTGGATATATGTTGCATGTAACTCCGGAATAAAGTCAGAGGTTTTGTGGGCTTTAAAATGAGATTGTACTACTGGTACCAGTTTTGATCATATGGCCTTGGCATCAGGACATACTCTTGAGGGACTTGCCTATTTTGGGTTTTTGTTAGAACCGTCTGATCAATATCAAGATTTGTATTGATAACTTTTAAAATTTGTTCGGATCAAGTGCACATGCATCAGATCAAATTTTGTTCGATGTCCATTGGACCACCCCCACTCTTTTTTTATTTGTTTGTAATTAGTTTCTTAGATGTAAAAATCAACTTTATCCAAAGATATTATTATTAAAACAATTGAATACGAAAACCAAATGGAATCGGAGTTATTAGGTTCCTTTCTTCAAAAAGAAAAAATTGTTCACAGAGAATAACTAGCTCACACACTTAAATTACAGACACAAGCACAGAACACACAACAGAGAACAATTTTGGTGGGAAAAAAAAAGATAGCAACTAGAGTCTACCGCAAACCAAAAGTTCTTCTCTATCTCATGGAAATTCCCAAAAAGCCAATAACCCCTTCAAATTTAAGTATATTGCATCAAAAAGGGCTTCTCTTTTTCTTCCTAATTTACTCCCCAGGAGGGGCCACACCTTGCTTGAGTTTCTCCCTCTTCAACTTCTTCTTGGAAATGGGTTTCTTCTTTTTTGGTGGAAGCGTCCTTTGCGCGTAAGTGTAAAGTGCGTAGTTTCCCACGAGAAAGAGAATGAGAACTGTACTGACTATGAGCAACACCACCATGGCAGGGTTTAGGCCCTTCTTTGCCTCCTCAATTATGACATTACCCTGCAATTGTTGACACATGAAAAAATTAGGATTCAAAAGAGTGAAAATAAATACAACATAATTTAGTAAGGATATGATATGACCACAATTTAGTAAAGATATAATACTAGAACAGGACAGCAATAGCTCATGAAAAATTGACTATACTTGCAACTGGCCAGTCCTGATATATCGAGATAAAAAAGATCCACAGTCATGCACAAGCAGTGAAAATATAGAACAATTTAGCTATTAACAATTCATACAAGGGCTCAACAACTAGCTTCAGAGAAAAGATCAATCTAAACTTTTGCTTCAAAGATAAAAATGAAACGACATATATATATTTACTTAGATATCATAATCTAGGCATAGGCAAGTCAAAAGGAAAATAAATACGGAATATTACATGTTTCGGGAGATTCTTTTCGTTCAAAATTACTATATCCTATCATGGCATGAATGAACAGTTCTTTAAATCACTATTAATAACGCATAGAAGACACTTAAAATATGAATAAATAACTTATTTTAAGCAGCAGTGAGCTCTTAAAGTATACGAAAGATAACAGTAAGCATCATAAGTAATAACCTAGCAATCTTTCTAATTACAATATTAGCATGATTTTATTGCATCGACTACACTCCCATTGTAACAAATAGTGGAAGCAAGCAGCCAGCAATCAGAATCAAATGTACAGTTCAAATTAATTTGTAGCCTTGAAATTGAGCAGCTTTTAGTGAGTGATGAAGCAAAATTTTGTTCATAATATTTGCAAGCTGAACTATGTTTTTTAGTATCTACAATTCTACACCAATCGAAAGGACAAATAAGTATTGACTAACTGCTTAGGTAGGAATATGATTTTGACTAAATGTAGTTTCTATACAATAAAATAGATTGGCATCCCAGTTCTGAATTGCAACTTGATTGCTCTCGGAAGCCCTTTGATCCATTAAATAGCGACCTAATTACTGAAATTCATTGGTAATCTAAGCAAATTTATGTCGAATTAAAGGATCCTAGTACAACAGAACTTCGATCTACCTTAAAATTGCAAAATTTACTGACTAGGAGAACAATTATTGTAAACATTTAGAACTGCGTACCCCAGCATCGAAATGGCCGAATTGATCCGCCATGGCAAGACCCAACGAAGAAGGTCAGGGTAGGCTTCTCTTTGCTTCTAAAAATTTACAGAAGAAGACAAAGGTTAAGCTTTCAAATAAAAACTTAAAAGCGGAGATCGAAAAATGAGAGCATTAACCAGATCTACCAGTTCAGATCCTCGATCAGTTTATCTGGTTTTGACGCGAGAGAGAGAGGGATGAGAGAGAGAGAGAGAGGGTCAGCGTTTATTATTTCTTCTTTGCGGGTCTTCTACCACGCGCAGCATTTACACAACCTATTCATTTTGTGCTCACGTGGCGTGTCTTGGTTGGGTATAACAACAGTGATTGCGTCGATTTAGCTGTTTGCGACGAAGATCAATCCAATCAAAGTTCGCCATGTGTATAGTAAAATAATACGTAACATCTGCTTGTATGAATCTTTTTCCAGATTTTTCTTTGCCAAATTTTCTCATATGACCCTTCAAAAGTCTATAATGATCGACTCAGATCTGGATTTAATTTTTAGATAATGATTTTTCTTGTAAGAGAAAATATTGTCAGTCACTCAAGAAAAGTCTTTGAACGTTTGTTTAGTTTTTTTTTTTTTTAGTGATGCTTCTATGGACATAAGGACCTATTTGTAAAATGAACATATTTTCATTTTCAAAGTTCAAACAGTCGATCCGACCGTTCAACATTATCTCCATATTAAAATGTACTTGGAGATAATGTTGAACGGTCGGATCCACTGTTTGAACTTTGAAAATGAAAATATGTTCATTTTACAAATAGGTCCTTATGTCCATAGAAGAATTTGCCTTTTTTTTTTTATGATTTCCATGGCAGTGGTCAATATATTTCTTAACCCATCATTTCTGTTTGGAATAAGATGTATTAGTACCTTTAAGTTTTTCATATAGGCCAATAATCGACCAAGCTTGTGGTTAATAATTCCTGAAATTTTTATTTATAACGTATACAAAAAAATCAAATTAAAACAAATTAACTTGGTTTTAATCAAATTTTCAAAACAACATTTTGCTGAATAATCCAGTGGAATTGGATTCAATTTTTGGAATATTCAATTCGTTCGTAACTTTGTAATTCCGCTGGAGTTGCAATTTGTTGAATAATTCAGCGGAATTGAATTCAACTTCTTGCAATTTCGCTGGACTATTCATGAGCAGAATTGGGCCAATTCAATTCCGTTGAATAATCCAGCGAAATTGGCATGAATTTCCGTTGGATAATACAACGAAATTGGCCTGAATTTCTGCTGAATAATCCAACAAAAATGTTGTTTTGAAAATTTGCTTAAAACCATGTTAATTTGTTTAATTTGATTTTCTTATACGTTATTAATAAAAAATAAAATTCCCGAAATTTTTATTAACATATACAAAATGTACTCTATCAATAGAAGTTTCAAAAGTGTACTCTATCAATTAATTTGAGGGCAAATCTTATAGACTGGGTATATTTTATTGGCATGAGTTTATTATTTTCTTTGATAAACCTTTATCTTCAACATCTCCATTTATATATCATAAAAATGGAACAAATGTATGCATTTGCAATGCAAGTATTCAAATATAAAATGTGCTTGGAAATCAAATTTTAAATTTTTTGGAAGTTTTTTTTACTGATCTTTTTAGATAGGTACAAAATTATTGTTTTCAGAAAATTCTAGACCAATCAAAATAGTGATTTTGTACCTATCCAAAAAAATAGAAAAAGAATTCCAAAAAAATATTAAATTTGGTCTCCAAACATATTTTAATATGAAGATCGTGTTGAGCAGTTTAGATCGCCTTTTCAAAATTTGAATACAGAAAAAAAAATGTAAAACGTGATTATAGTACAAAACCAATGATGCATTTTAACCCTATTCATTTATGTTAGATTTATGTTCTCATGTCTTCATATTTTTTGTTTTAATTTGATAATTAAATTTATAACTTAGAACATAATAAAACATGTAGATACGAATATATGATACATGCATGTACGTAAAACATTGTGAGCTTGCTTTTAATAACTATAGCTCAATTATTATTTAGGTAATTTAGTTAATTAATGTCGTTATACATTTTAAATACAAGCGTATTAACAAAAAAAAAATTAGAGCAAAAAGTTTACTTAGAGAAAATTATGTAATTAGAAAATATTTCAATGGTTCTTTAAATATTGAAATAATATCATAAAACAATAAAATTTATCATTTCCTCTCAAATTTGAACAAAACCAAACATTTCACTAGAACTTTGTTGGCAAAATTCTTATTTTTTAGGAGGGATCCAATTACACTATTTTTTTTGACACATCTTGACACTGTTTTTTTTATATGTCAATTTTGCGATTTCAAAATCTAAACAGTCGATCCGAACCGTTCAACATGATCACCATATTAAAATGTGCTTGGAGATCAAATTTTATATATTTTTTAAATTTTTTTACTATTTATTAAGATGGTTACAAAATCGTTATTTTTCAATGGTCCGAAAACAACGATTTTGTAACCATCTTGATAAATAGTAAAAAAAATTCAAAAAAATGTAAAATTTAATCTCCAAGCATATTTTAATATATCCATCATTTTGAACGGTTCAGATCAACTATTTGAATTTTGAAAATAATTGATGTCAAAGTGTTTAAAAAAAAAGGTGTAATTTAATTCCTCCTCATTTTTTAGTTTTCTATTTTTTTTGTTTGACATTAATTAGTGTTTACTCAAAGGGAAAGGGTGGCTTCTTGGCGCCTTCCTCCCCGCATTCATTATCTTTGTCTCCCGCCCTTGTGTGCAGTGTGCATTGGTAGCTATTTCCTACACCTGGTCCCATAGGCCATACCTGTCTGACTCTGACTTCAGTTTTGCTACTGGAAACACTTAACATTGTTTTTGGTCTGTGAAACCATGTTCATACGATAATGTACCTGTCTTTTCCGTGCTGGTTTCCCTCCAACCAACCCCATGTGCCCCCAGTGTTTGTCAAGTCATCTCCATTGATCTGGAAACCGGACGTATCCTTTGCTCCAATCGCCATACAAAGAAAGCATTGTCAAGTGTCAACTATCTCCTCTATTTATTTCATGAAACTACAATCTATTCCTTCCTTCAATGGCCATCTCTTTCCCACTGATGCCTGTACTGGTACTATTACTAACAGTGTTCTTATCTGGTGTGAAATCTAATCAAGAGAGAGAGAGTGACAGGATCTGGCAGCTACCGGGTCAACCTGCCAATGTGGATTTCTCCCATTACTCCGGGTATGTAACCGTTGACCCGCGACATGGCCGTGCACTTTTCTATTGGTTGGTCGAGGCAGTACCTTCAGCAGCACCTGACAATGCACCGCTAGTTCTCTGGCTAAATGGTGGGCCCGGCTGTTCGTCAATTGCATATGGTGCATCAGAGGAGATTGGTCCTTTCCGGATCCAGGCTGACGGGCATAACCTTTATCTGAACCCACATTCTTGGAACAATGGTGAGCAATTTAAGGATGACTATATGTAGGTCTATAGCTGATGATAGCTTTTTGTGGTTGGCTTATACCGTGTGGTCCCGGTTTGATTAATGTGTGAACCAAATTTGGTGAATTTGGAGTGCAGTTGCAAATTTACTGTTTCTGGAATCGCCGGCTGGGGTTGGATTCTCGTATTCTAATACGTCCTTGGATCTTTATACTGCTGGAGATGTGAGAACAGGTCTGATTCATCTGAATTTATTTAAAAATTATATTGGGAAGAATGCAATGCAATATTATTCTTTAAATTTTAATTCAATCCGTATTTTTATTATTAGCTACGGATGCATACGCATTTTTGGAGAATTGGTTTGAGAGATTCCCCAAGTACAAGCACAGAGAGTTCTACATTGCTGGAGAAAGCTATGCTGGTAAAATCATACAGATACAGATACAGATACAGTACAATTTGCTCATTTTGAATAGTGATATATTGAAATCAATTCAAATTTTCCAGTACAAAACTCTCAATTATACTATTGAAATATTCAAAATTTTAAATTTACAGGACATTACATTCCCCAACTAGCCCAATTTATATATCGCAGAAACAAGGGTGTCCAAAATCCTTCAATTAATCTCAAGGGCTTCATGGTAATTTTCCAACTCTAGTTTACATCTAACCTTAAAGTCCATCCTTCAAATCATTTCAAGAAATGTTTATCATCCTAGGTAGGCAATGCAGTTACCGATGATTATCACGATTACATTGGCACATTCGAGTACTGGTGGACCCATGGGCTAATTTCTGATGCTACATATCATAACTTGAGAACTACATGTATGCAAGATTCATCAGAACACCCTTCGATCGAATGTGTGAAGAATTTGAATATAGCAAGCGCGGAAGAAGGGAACATTGATCCATATAGCATTTATACTAGGCCATGTAATAACACAGCAGCTCTCATGCGTGGAATTAATGGCAGATATGTGAGTTCAAGTAATTATTTACAGTTTGTGGCACATAATTGACTAGTTCAAATTTTGACTATATTAATTAATTATCTTTTTGTTAGCCATGGATGTCAAGAGCTTATGATCCATGTACTGAGCGGTACGCAAAGACTTATTATAACCTACCTGAAGTTCAGAGAGCGCTTCATGCAAATGGCACCGGCATCAAATATGCTTGGGATACATGCAGGTTTGTCTATCATTGCAAACTTTCTGATTCTATACTTCTTTGGTTCCTTTTCTGCTAATATATTTTTTATATTTGGTCTTGTAAGCTATATATATAAGTTTCATAAATGTACATAATCTGCTATATATATATTTCGTACCAAGGATGACAGAGACCAGATTTTATCATTGTGGGTGGGGTAAAAATAACGAGGCATGTTGCTGTATCAGTACCAGTACCACTGTATATTTTCTTGACATGACTACTAAATCATTTTTTATTTTCAATAAATGAACACAGAGCTTTAACAAATAAACAAACTGTTCAACTCCAAATTAGAAAATTCATTCCGAACTTCCTATTCCTATCTGTTGTTCTAATTTTATTTTATATTTACAAAAGAAGAAAATCTTACTAATAGTCGGAGAATATTTATAAGATATTTTTTTTTTAAGGTTGGTGGGTTAATACCCATCAAGGATTGTATTAAAAATAAAAAAGAGTGTTAATTATTTACAGTTAAATTGAAAAAAAGAGTCGCAATCATCACAAAAAACTTCAGTATAAGATCATCCATGAAGACCCGCCCATTCGCATTTGGTACCAGGCTATTAATGTGCGTACCAGTGTTGAATCTGTATAGCCATGTCATCTATAAGTGCTGGCTCTATTTTAATGACAATAAGATAAACATTGCCGTTACAAACTCTATTGAATAAAATCCAAAGAAATGATTGGGATTAAGTTGCTGCAAATGAAGATCAATAAGAGATGTTTGAAACTAAGATTAAGAGAGATTTCATAAAAAAAAAAAAAAAAAGTTAAGAGAGATATTTTTTTCGAAAGTTTGCACTATGTAAATATATTTTTTTTTATTCATGGGGTAGGTCCAGGAACAAGCTGGCCCACCCCAATCTCCGTCTCTGTGTTCAATTTAAAATTAAAGACATTCTTAGTATCTCACATCCTTAACAACTTTGTAAATCAGAAAGTTTTCTGTAATTTAGTAAAAAGATCATCATTTTGAACTTTATGCATGTTTCATAAAAGATTTGTTTCTATTTTTCTGATATTCTTTTCAGTAACATAGTAGGAACATTTTGGGCTGATTCACCTAGATCCATGCTTCCTATTTACCAAGAGCTGATTGCCGCCGGCCAGAGGATTTGGGTATTTAGGTAATTTCTGATAAAAACACCTTGGATATATGATTCATGCAGTTGGACATTTAGATTCTTGCTCATTTCTATTGCTTCTAATTTTCTCTTTATTTGATAGTGGTGACACTGATGCAGTGGTACCAGTAACCGCTACTCGGTATTCTATAGATGCTCTTAAGCTGCCAACACTCGTCAACTGGCATCCTTGGTACGACAATGGAAAGGTTAGTTCATTTCTTTTAAATAGAACTGGTACGCACACCGGACACACTATTTGCGTACCGCCTTCTAATGTCTCTAAATCTTAATACATTTCTTTGTTGGCATAGGTTGGAGGGTGGAGCCAAATATACAAAGGATTATCCTTTGTAACCGTAACTGGTGCTGGTCATGAAGTACCACTGCACCGACCCCGGCAAGCATTGATATTATTTAGACATTTTTTGAAAAACAAGCCGATGCCTCAATAGCCACTTTGAAATACGAAAAGTTGCTGAGAAGTGTAGATTTTCATTTGTTCGATTTTTATTGTATTTGATTGTTTTTTATTGTATTTGATTGTTTTAGTCATTGTACACCATTTATTCAATCAAGGCTAGGTGAAATAAAGGGTGATCTGAGAAGTTCATTGTTTGTTGCTTTGTAAAGACAAAGAAGTTATTGGTTAATGTACACGCCGAATTTTTATTAATATCCTAAAAAAAAATTATTGGATCTACTCTGATATCAAAAATTTCAAAAAATGTTCTGACCGTCCCACGGTGGGGCGGTCCACTTCAAGACCCAGCCGCCCACTGTGGGGTGGTCAGGTATTTTTGCTCTATAAATAGGCATTTTCTCTCTCTTGCTCACTCACAATTTCATTCTAAACAGCTAAGGAGAAAGAGGAAAAGAAAAGAGGTGACTTTTAGGCGATTTATTTGGCGATTTAGGTCTACTTATGAGAAAATGATGAACAGTAATAATCGAGATAGATTGTCTAATTGTGGCGTAGCGAAAGAAAGATCAATAAGTGGTCAAGGTAGAAATGAGGAAAAGAAATGTCAAGTTTGCCTTATTGAGAGATTTTTTATGCGGCCAATTTGGTATGAAATTTCAAACGATGACTTTGTGGAACATCCTTATGGCTATGGTTTGAAAAAAAAACGGTTGAACCAGAGCCACCAGCATCGGATGATGACTTTGTTCCTTGTACTTATATTGGTAAGGCTAGCACTTCGTTTGTTGTCACTGATCCAGAGCTGCCAACATCGGACGATGACTTTGTTCCATGTACTTGCAAGGCTAACACTAATCCTCGTTCTAAGTAGGATTATTGGAGTTTAAAATTTAGATGAATTTTAGTTTGATGGATTAGGGTTTTATATTTTTTAGTTTATTTAGTATTTATGTTATCAGTTTGCCTTTATTTCATAAATTTAGTGCTTGTTTAGGTTTTATGTTGTCGTTTGTTTTTATTTCATCAAGTTATAAAAACAGCATTTCAACTTACTCATTACATAGTAAAAATAATGACATACAAATAAAGTTCACAAATTTCAAATAAAATAGTTTACACCATTGCAAAATAAATAAGTTTCACAAAACATCTAAATAGATAAGTTCAGAACATGTATCTAACTAAATAAGTTCATCAGTGACCACGTCTGAAAAAATTAAGTCAATGAGTTCTGGGTCTGCTACCAGATGCCTCTACAACACTACCGGTTGTCTCTACCCAGCTACTAGATGCTTGTGTCCCTTGTGTGGGTTGTCTTCTACCAGTTGCCTCTGCGACAACTCTAGCATTTTCTCTTTCATTGGCTTTGTTTATGGCATTTGCATTGCATTTGAATTCACCAATCATTGTTAGTTATTAAGATAGTAAAATTGAAAATCAAATTAAATTTTGTACAATTTACATACCTACTCTCTGCCTGTCAGAATTGCAATGGTGAGCTTGATGTCCCATTCACCTACCTTGTATCTGATCCATGTCCATTATAGCATGCTTGTGTTTCCTCCTCCCAACCCTGATCCATGACTTAGAAGGAAGTACTTTATCCCCAACGTAGGGAGGCCATGCATGCTGGTTGGGATAAGAATGGAAAAATATACCCCAAGTACTTGCAAGGTAATCAACACGATACATGTCGGTGACATTATCATCCTCGCAGTTTTTTCTCACTCATCACACCGCCATAACATGATAACAAGGAAGGTGAGCTAATTGGATTTCTTGACATGTATATGTTACAGTGTGATCAGGTCTGATATTAACAATGTACTTGAAAGCCCTTTTCACAAACTCCATGGTGCCATCTGGTCTACGGCTGGTTGGAATGTACTCATCTGGACATTGCATTTCGAACTTACCATTTGATCACCATACGCGACAATGGTCATAGCTGCACGTTTCACCCTGTGTTTTCTTAGTTTCTCCTCCACCTTGTTGAAAACATCTGATTCCTGGCCATTAATGTTGCGGCTCTAGCACGCTGATCAATAAACCATGCTTTTAACTTGTAGAATGTGTCCTCTACAATGGCTATCACGGGGACATCCGACTCTGTTTGAAGACAACATTCAGCGACTCGGAGTCGTTTGTTGTCATGATTTCCCATCGGAAACCTCCATCACGGGCTTGAAAGATCTTCTCATATATGTGAGTGGCTCTTGCAGATCTCTGAAATTATTTTTGCCTACCTTTAGTAAGAGAGCCTTTGCCTTTGGACAATACAACAAAAAAATCAAGAGAAGCAAAACCTTAAATAAATACATGAATAAAATTTCTAATGAAAGATGTTAAATATCAAATATACATACTTTGGCAAGATCTCTGAACATCACTTTCATCCTTCTTGACTTCTTTTTTCTGCACCCTAATTGGAATGTGTCGGAAACCCAATCATTGTTTTCGGTATTCTTATTCAGGTTATCTGCAACGTGTTGCATATACAACTTGTGCACACACTCATCGTGCGTTGTCGACCATCCGAAATCAGTACGATCAAACACATATTTGATTGATTTGTGCTAGTATGATAACACAGAAAAACCTATTCCCAACCACATATCTTCGTAAAAAACTCATGAAAAATTATCAATTCTCACCATGCTCATTCTCAACAATTGTAAAGGCCAAAGACAACAACTGGTTTTCAGCATCATATGCACAAGTTATCAACAGCCTCCCCTCGTAACTGTAGACATGAAACATGCATCGACACTGATCACCGGTCTAATGTATGGCACAGCTTGCATACATGGACCAATAGCCCAAGCTATAGCCTTGAATTGTTTAGCCCCTTCGACCCTTACGTCTACATTCCACTGTTCATACCTTATGATGAGATTTGTACTTGTTATAGCCTGGAGCAATGGTGCAAGCAAGGAGTATGAAATCTCCTAACTACCGAACATTTGGCAAATCGCAAGCAAGCTCACGACCTTTCCACAACCTGTTGTATTTCGAGTTACATGTATGTAAATGAGTTTGACACTCCTAGCGACCTCCTTGATGCTCATTGATGGATCCTCCTTAATGCCACTCTCAATTACAACGACAATAAGTGATGTCGTCAGTCGTGCATGGTCTGTCCTTGATGACGCAGACTTACATAAATGAGGCGGTTCACACTTCTTAATTATCCATGTCTCCCCTCTACCCGCAGGGGTTGTAAAAAGACGGAACTCGCAACGCGGGTGGTCCTTACAAACCGCAACCAACCTAGTTCGGTCCCTTTTTTGTACTTTGCACTCCCAATTGCTGTGAACATAAACCTCATTGATATTATTCACAAGTTCATCTATGTTGGTAAAAACCTGCTGTAGGGTAAGCTCCTGGTTGTATACAACACGCTTCTCATAGAAAGAAATGTCTACTTCTTCAAAAAAACTTATATTATTAAAATTCTGAACCGAATGCCTATCTGTCTGCCCTCTAATTGAAAATCTGTCTTTCCGGTACTAAGTAATATAACTTCTAAAATATACAATTAACCTATAAAATATAACTTACGAATAGTATGCCTATGTATCCAAGATATGACAAGTTGATATACTTAGATTTTTTTTTACTATGTGCATAGCTTTTAAAAGAGTTCAATTGGCATAATTTAGACAATCATTAAAAATACCAAGAATAATTACTATCATATAACTACCTTATATTACTTACTTTTATAATAACTATATATTATTCTATAATTACTTCATGTGCAATGACTTTTATAATTACTTTTAGCTTCTTTCAATATTTTTATTTTATAGTTTTAAAATCACGTCTCTAATGGAAGTCATAACTACTGTATATATATATGTGAACATGTTATATTAACTAGTTTCTACTATGCATGTAATAGAAGAAAATTTTGGAGAGTTTATGCATTTATTGTAACATAAATATCTGTAAGGAGGTAAATCAGTTGATGATTCATATATCATATTTGAAAATTAATATTTCACTTTTGTCCAAACCAATTTATTTAAAAGTCATAACATATTTGTAATGTATTATAATTAACCATCATGTATTTCTCCCAGCATACGACCTCGGCTACAACTACAAGTAAGATCGTGATCGTGTCCATAACGTTCTAGATTTTGATCCATCTTCTAACGCAAGTCTTCTATCGTGTCCATAACGTTCTAGATTTTCCTCCTCTATATCGATTCTTTTAATTGGCGGAATCAGAGTAGGTCCGATGGGCATCGGACCTACCTTGGTTCGATGGGTGTGATGACCATTCGATTTGCATCAAGATTCGTGTGATCTGTATCAAAATCCGTGCAAGTATGTATCAATTTCCGTGCACATAGATCTTGGTGCTAATCGTACGGTCCTAGAGCTAATTGAACCTAAATGTAGGTCCGATGCCCATCGGACCTACTCCTATCTCTTAATTGGCACCTGCTCCATATTGTCCGATCCGAATTTCAGATCAATAATCAACGGTTTAGATCAAATCAATAATGGCGAAATTTCCAGCAAACCTTGTCCGCAATTTACATAATTATCCATTTTCTAAATATTTCCTTACTCCTGGAGTAAACACCTTATACGTTTATTCTAGGAACACCGAACACCCACGCAACCTAGTCTACCTAGAGATTGAGAATCCTTCGTTCTAAACCCGGTCTACGAAAAACTGTCCTTCTCGTTTCTCCACAATTGACATACTAGAAGAAAAGATATTGACTCCAAATTTTATTGACCTTTTTTCCTATTTTCTACTCTCTCTCTCTCTCTCTAACCCCGCAAAATCTTTCTCGATCTCTCCAACCAGCCATGGCAAGGAGTTCTTCCCAATCCCAGGCTTCAGCAGCTGGCGCAGGCGGATCTCGCCCTATGACCGTGGGCCCCAGGGGCTCTGCCGCAGCGACAGCAGGCATGCGAAGGCGGAGGACTACCAGCACCGGTGGAGGATTCAGCGGCGGAAACGGTGGCGGGAGCAACATGCTCCGTTTCTACACCGATGATGCTCCTGGTCTGAAGATGACTCCAACGGTCGTGCTGGTAATGAGTCTTTGCTTTATTGGGTTCGTTACTGCGCTCCATGTATTTGGCAAGCTGTATCGCTACCGATCCGCTGCTTCTGGCGGATCCTGATCTGATCTGGTAATAATCCGAGTCCGATCTGATCTGATCTAACAGGTCGGCGGCCGATCTGGTCTGGTTTTGTAATTTTTTGGTACTTTTTTTGTTTCTCTAGTGTTTGATAACCTAGGGTTCGGTTGTTTTGTCAGATGATCTCGTGTTATTTGTTCTTAGATGCAACTGTTTATTGGTGTTTTTGCTATTTAATCTCTATATATTTCTGGATTTTGATTACTCGTTATAGATTTTGATCCAATTCTCTAAATAATTTCTATATTGGGTGTGAAATTATGATCTCGTGATAGACCTCTGAGCTCAATTTGAGATTCATGGAAGTTAGTGAGTGAAATTTTTGTTTATTTCGATTCAATTTTGTGATTGATTTGGTATTACTGGTTAAAATAACGGGCACAGTTATTTTTAGCTTCCCAATTTGTGTTTCGGGCCTTCTGTGCCTAATTCTGTTGATCATGCAATTTACCCTGTATGATTATTGTGGCTTGTAAAGTTTTAATCCTACATCTAGGAAAAACAACTTCATTTATCAGTATTTTATAGAGAGGGTTCTATAATAATGGTTTTATGACTCACAAAAAAAGGAAATTTACACAGGCTTTAGCGTTTATAATTACTGGGTACAACTAATAGTTAGCAGCTGGATATCTTTTTGCAAGAATCCTTTGCATTCTTTTCTGATCCAAGAAATCAATAGTTTGTGAAACATGAGGCAGCTTTTGTTTTATTTTGCAAGAATCCTTGGCATTCTCGACTGATCCAAGTTGATCAATTATTGTAAATCATGCATGCAACTATCTTGAACTTTGCTGGTTTCACCCCCGAGTTCTGTTTACAGTATAGTTTCACAGTTAAGAGTTCTGTTTACAGTATAGTTTCACAGTTAAGAGTTCTGTTGACAGTATAGTTTCACAGTTAAGAGTTCTGTTGACAGTATAGTTTCACAGTTAGGAGTTCTGTTTACAGTATAGTTTAACAGTTTTGTCTCCAATATTCTCATTAGGAAATGTTATGTGAAAATGTGATTCTCTACCAGCAAGAAGTTCAACTGTTCTTATCTAGATTTATTTTGCTGTGAGTTTGTCTTTGATCTGTTAATTAATTTTGGTGTTATTATGTTCAAGTTTAGTGTCAGTTGAGCCTATTACTTTTCAAGTTACTGATGAATCAGTGCCCACCTGGAATGGTAATTCTTACAGCTAATTGTTGTTGCCAGATTATGTCTCTCAACTTGAGATATTTTCTAACCTCAGCTGTTGATTGATGTCATGAGAAACTTATTTTGCAACAATGCAACACGAATATCATTGTGATGGCAAACTCGGAAGCATTTTTCTTTTTGTTTTAAGTTGTAGCTTGAATATATTCGTGATGACAGAATTATGAAGCGTTTTTCTAATTGTTTGCTTCAAAGGGGACCTCTAGAACATCATCTAAAAAAAAGAATCAAGAATACTTCTATCTCTGAATTCTGAAGTCTATTAATCTCATTATATAAGTTTAGTTTTTTTTAATCTCTGATTTTGTTCTCAGATCTCTCGTGAGTGTCAAATCTGCATCTCTTTAGTGAAAGATGAGGTTTATTAATATTAGCTATCATAGTATACTGGGTTTGATCTAAAGCTAAATTAGAAGTGCTTAGTCATATAATTTTAATCATATATATTGAAATTTTATTAAATTGTATATTTGTTGAAGATTGCAAAATAGACTACAAAATATTCAATTGTATATTCTTATGTTGAATATCTCTATTTTACAAGCGATCTTGCTAAATTAGTAATATGTCTGAAAATACTATATCGGATTGAAAACATTAAGAAATTGACATGAAGAAAATTGTTAAGTTGTTGATGCCTTAAATAAATTTGATTATGCAATTGCGAGCCTATAAGAGTTTCCGAATTCAGATCCAGTGCAATACCTGACTCGAGTACAATTAGATCTGAGTTGTCCGTTTTAACTTGACACACGTCTCAAAATGAATTCCTTATATTTAACTAGGCACGATGACAAGTCAACATTTAGGATCCCTATCTTCTTAGATATCTGACTCAACACAATTGAAATGGACGGCCGAGATTTCCTCTCAGCCGGTGCCTATTCAGGATGGCGCAGGGGCCAGTATATTTATGCTTTGTAATTTGTGTTAAGTTAAAAGAACAATCCTGGATCGTCCGTTTCAATTGTACTACTTAGTCACGTAACCTAAGCGGATGGGAATCAGAGTAGGTCCGATGGGTATGATGACCATTCGATCTGCATCAAGATTCGTGTGCCCTGCATCAAAATCCGTACAAGTCTGTATCAATTTCCATGCGCATATATCTTGATGTTAATCGTACGGTCCTAGAGCTAATTGAACCTAAATGTAGGTCCGATGCCCATCGGACCTACTCCTATCTCGGATGGGATGTGCATTCGACATCTAGACCATCTCCCAAGGGGACACCTCGCACGTAAAAGGTTCGGAAGCCGGGCTAGAAAGTGGGCCCCACAACCGTCTTGTGAGCAAACCTCCGAATTTTTTAATTAAAGATTTAGAATCGTTGTTTTATTTTATTTTTTTAATCCAAAATCACTGTTTTTTTATAGCACAACTTTAATATTCTCTGTTTTTTGTAAGTAATTGGATTTGGGAATAAAAACCAAGAGGACTTCCTTTTTTTTGTCTAACGGAGAGGGGTTAACAGACATTAATTTCAATCAATTAATGCCATCTCGACGGAATTTTAATCGTACGATAAAAAGCTTGGAATCATAGTCTTGCTCCAGACCAGTGATGTAAATAGCAGTATGTGCTCGTCAGACGGACAGGGTACCACCAAGCGATTATTAGGAAATAATTGAAAATAATCGACCGATTATTCGGAAAAATTCGTGACGGTTTGGTCATCGCCAACGACTAATCGGACAATTAATCGGTCTAAACGAATGTTTTCACAACACTGGTCCAAACCGAATGCCTTAAAACAGGCACCAAATCTTTTAGAGAAAATAAATCCGAATTACCAAGTTATGTATGAGCGCACCCTCGGTTAAATCCAACTACACAACTGCAACTACAGAAGAGTTTGAACCAAGGTTATAAATAGCAATTATCGCATCATTGCTGAACGGCTACAAACACAGCTATAGCTAGCTATTTAGAACTCTATTAAAAAAAGTGTTTAATAGCGCTATAATTTTTAAGGTTCGAAAAACTATAACGCAACTATTTACAACACTGGTCTGGAACCCTGGTTTGAACGCTTCCATTTAATTAATGGGGAGTATTATTTTGTACTCTTAAATTACAATGTTAAATGCTAGGTGGTGTTTGCTTGTAGACTAAAGCTAATGAGGCCTAAGTCTTAAATTCATGCTCGATGGATGCCTAAAGCTATACCTTGACTTAAATTATTCCTTGTTTGGTAAGAATTTGGTGGCTCAAGGCATGATATGATATTACAAATTATTTTGACTTACAAAATTTGTAATATCAATGATAAAAATATTCTTTGTATTTTCCTTTTCATTTTGATTGAAAGAAATTGTTCAATAAAATAAGTTATGTACAAATTAATTCTATATCTTAAAGATGCACATTACATTTAGTGAATCTTGTTTAATTAAACTTTTATATATACTAATTTATTTTGCAAAAAATATGTTAGGTTTCTGAACAAAATAATTATTTGTTTGTTGTACAATTTCCAAAAATATTCTCGATAAATAAGTATCATGCCTTGAATTTAGTTGGAGTTGGCTTCTATCGAGTGGAATTTATTTTATTTAATTATTTTTTAGATTGCATATTTTGTTAATTTAGAAAGTTATGTTATTTTTAAAAAAATTGTTGATTCTATAATTGATAAAGTTATTAGTTCCTTTATATTTAAATGAAAACAAAATTAATTGTTTATTTTATATTTCTTAAAGAGTGATTGAAATAATAAAAACAATGAAAAGTTAGGCCTCATGTTCAAATAAAATTAAACCATTTGGAGATGTGGGTTAGTTTAGACCAATTTAGACAAGCCTAAAGGTCGTGTTATTCCATCTTAGTCCAGTTCAACTAAACCACATTTCACGGAATAAGTGAGGCCTAAAGCCCTTATTCCACTGTTTAGTCAACAACAAAAATATTCGATGTTCTTCATCATAATTAAAAAATTTGAGATAATACTACAAAATATTTTATTGCTTCTTTAAAAAAAAAAAACTATCATAATTTTGAAAACTATTTTATCAATGTTTCAACAAAAATATATTTAGCGAAAAAATAGCAGCATAAAAATGAAATTGTGCATATTGAAATTGTAAATTTTTTGACCATTTTAATTGTTATTTTACTAAAAAAATTCGACAAAATTGAAAAGTAATGTGTCGATCATAATTTATTGATCAATCTTAATAAACTACATTATAACTTAAGAAAAACATATGCACAAAATTCGAATACTAAGAAATTTTCTGTCAACATGTTATGACATGATTTTTTTGTTTCTTGTTCTACTCTCAAGAAAAAAATATTTCATCACATGGAAATGTTTTTTTTGTTACAGAAACTCTAACATACTTGGATAATTCATATAATCTGATTGTGCATTTTTTTGCGTGTAATTCAATTTGTATTCACACTAATAGAAAAATTAAAAAAATGTTAGTAAAGATTGTCTAATATAAAAAAAAATGTCAGATTAACAACCACACAAAAAATCTGATTTCTTAATTATAGTATATACAAAATTAAACAGAGTCAGATCATTATTATCATTGAATTAAATGTTTTTATTAATAATAGTATAATTAGTATTGAACAAAGATTAATTGGACTATTTATTAAGGGTATATTTGGTATAAACGCAAAAAAAAAAATTAGGTCGGCTAAAGATTAAAATTCGTGTGCTCTAAATATATATATAGCTACTCCCACAATTAATTGTGCATATTTTTACAAATTACAACACTATTAATAGATCTCTATGCTGCATTTTTAATTATATATAGCCATAACAATTAAATTCTCTACTGACTAATTATAGCCATGATAGTTAAGTTTAAATTGATATATATAAATTTTGCACGTCTAAATTAACAATGCAACATATATAGAGATCTATAAATATATATATATATATATAGAGCTGGGCTATAGTGAGTTGCGAAGTAAGATGTCATTTTTACTTCACGCTCATATTTTTATTTTGAAAATCTAAACAACCGATCCGAACCGCTCAACATGTTCTCCATATTGAAATTTGTGCTTGGAGACCAAATTATATATTTTTTGGAATTTTTTTACTATTTATTATGCCACTTTGAAAATCACTGATCAAATGGTCCATAATTTTTTACTGTTTTTTTACTGTTCACCCGGATCTGAGATTTTCAAAGTGGCTTAATAAATAGTAAAAAAATTCAAAAAAATGTAAAATTTGGTCTCCAAGCACATTTCAATATGGAGAACATGTTGAGCGGTTCGGATCAGTTGTTTAGATTTTCAAAATGGAGTATGAGCGTGAAGTAAAACGACATTTTACTTCACAACTCACCATAGTCAATCTATATATATATATATATGAGTGAGGCTATGGTGCTATGCATAGCACGGATGGCTAGTGTACTACGGCTCAATATGGCACTTTTTAAAATCCTAACGGTCGATCCGACCGTTCAATGTGATAACCATATGAATATATACTTTCAAACTAAATTTTATATTTTTTCGAATTTTTTTACTACTTTTTCAGATAGGTAGAATTTTGATGGTCCACAATTTTCAAAAAACACTGATTTTTCTACCTATCTAAAAAAATAGTAAAAAAATTCGAAAAAATATAAAATTTAGTTTGCAAGTACATATTCATATGGATATCACATTGAACGGTCGGATCGACCGTTAGGATTTTAAAAAGTACCATATTGAGCCGTAGTACACTAGCCATCCGTGCTATGCATAGCACCATAGCCTCACTCATATATATATATATATAGAGGTTGGCAAATATCATAACGTTATAACTTCAGCCGAAGTTATAACGAGTCGTTTTTGGATTTTCAAAGTCCAAACAGTCGATCCGAACCGTTCAACTTGTTCTCCATATTGAAATGTGCTTGGAGACCAAATTTTACATTTTTTGGATTTTTTTTACTATTTATTAAGCCACTTTGAAAATTCTGATCGCATGGTCCAGAATTTTGTTGCACTGTTTTTACTGTTCACCCGGATCAGAATTTTCAAAGTGCCTTAATAAATAGTAAAAAAATTCTAAAAAATGTAAAATTTGGTCTCCAAGCACATTTCAATATGGAGAACAAGTTGAACAGTTCGGATCGACTGTTTGGACTTTGAAAATCTGAAAACGACTCGTTATAACTTCAGCCGAAGTTATAACGTTATGATATTAGCCAACCTCTATATATATATATAGAGGAGGGTTAAAATGCACCTTCCCTTTTGTGCTCCTAACGTGCACCATCTCCTCATATGTTCATTTTCAAAGTTCAAATAGTCGATTCGAACCTTCCAACGTGTTCTCCATATTAAAATGTGCTTGGAGACCAAATTTTACATTTTTTTGAAATTTTTTACTATTTTTTCAGAATTTTTTATTAAACTAAACAATAATAAAAAATTCAACAAAGTGATGATTTTCAAAAATTCTGAAAAAATAGTAAAAAAAATTCAAAAAATGTAAAATTTGGTCTCCAAGCACATTTTAATATGGAGAACACGTTGCACTAGTGGAAAATATGGAATCAGGATCGGTTATATATGCATATTAGTATCGGAATGCAACCGATTCTGATGGAGGCGATACTGATACTTACAATAATCTGGATCGGTTAAATAACCGATCCTGATAGTTACTATCAGGATCGGTTGTTTCAACAAAACCGATCCTGATACTCTTTTTTTTTTTTTTTTTTTTTTTTTTTTTTTATAATAATGTTGGTTCTGAAAAAAAAAAATCAGGATCGGTTGTTTTGAAATAACCGATCCTGATACCTTTTTTTTTTTTTTTAATGTTGGTTCTGAAAAAAAAAAAAAGAATCAGGATCAGTTTTTTTGAAACAACCGATCCTGATGTTATATTGGATCTAAAAAAAATATTTTTTTTTATTTGGCCAGCTTCCATATATATTTGCTGGCCAGCATAAATTTTTTTTTTTATTTACCATTGATTTATTGGAGCTCAAAACCAATTAAGAACACAAAATAAAATTCATGAAACACAAAAAGAAGTACAATAGTTGAAGAAATTTGGTGCAATAGCAAAATAAAATTGAAAATACAAATGAAAAAAGATAGTTGATCGGTCGGATAATTAAGATAAATAAAAAGATAGTTTCAAAAAGCCTTGCTCAAATGAAAAAAGACAAATAAATAAATTGAAAATACAAAAAAAAATGTGTTTTAAAAGTATAATAATGAGAAAATTAGATAAAGCTAATACCGTGATAGTTGATCGGCCGGATGATTAAGTAACTTGAGCGAGATGTCCTCAAGACTGAAAAACAATATACAAACACCATTAATTAATTTTTGAAACAATACAAAAAATTAAAAATTGACACGGAGGTTCGAGAGGTTCGAGAGGCTCGGCTTTGAGAGGGAGAGACGGAGACAGAGAGAGAGAGACACGGAGGAGAGGGAGAGACGAGACGGAGACAGAGAGAGCAGAGACACGGAGGTCTGAGAATTTGAGAGGGAGAGACGGAGACACAGAGAGAGAGAAAAACGCTAAGTTGAAAATGAGAGGCGCGAAATTAAAATAAGAACTAAGCAGGAGTTATCAGGATCGGTTATTTCGAAATAACCGATCCTGATTGTTTTTGTAAGTACAAAGGCGCGAAACAGAATTAAACCCTAGCGTCAAATTAGCATTAGGATCGGTTATTTCAAAAAAACCGATCCTGATACCTTTTTTTAAGTTGTTTCTGAAAGAAAAAAAAATCAGGATCGGTTGTGTTGAAAAAACCGATCCTGATACTTTTTTTTTTAATGTTGGTTCTGAAAAAAAAAAAAACAGTATCAGGATCGGTTCTGTGGACAGAACCGATCCTGATACTGTTTTTTTTTTTTTTTTTTTTTTTTTTTTTAAATTTTGGTTCTGAAAAAAAAAAACAGTATCAGTATCGGTTCTGTCCACAGAACCGATCCTGATACTCTTTTTTTTTTTTTTTTTTTGGTTCTGAAAAAAAAAAAAAATTATCAGGATCGGTTTTGTTTACAGAACCGATCCTGATACTTTTTTTTTTTCAGAACCAACATTAAAAAAAAAAAAAGTATCAGGACCGGTTCTGTTGTAACAACCGATCCTGATTTTTTTTTTTCAGAACCAACATTAAAAAAAAAAGAATTAGAATCAGTTGTTTGTTAGAACCGATCCTGATACTATCAGGATCGGTTTTTAAGAAATAACTGATCCTAATATGTGTTCCATTAGGATCGGTTGTTTGTAAAAACCGATCCTGATAGTATCAGGATCGGTTCTAATAAAAAACCGATTCTAATTGTTCATAAATTAGGATCGGTTAACCATAAAACCCGATCTGAATAGTTTTTAGGATCGGTTTTCTAAAAAAAACCGATCCAGATAGATATTAGAATCGGTTGTTTCATATAACCGATACTATTAGGCCGATCCTGATTCTAGTTTTTCCACTAGTGTTGGAAGGTTCGAATCGACTATTTGAACTTTGAAAATGAAGATATGAGGGAGGGTGCACGTTAGGAGCACAAAAGGGAGGGTGCATTTTAACCCTCCTCATATATATATATATATATATATATATATATATATATATAGAGTGATACTACGGTGCTTTGGGAAGTAAAGAGGATGTTTTACTTTCTGCTCATATCTTCATTTTCAAAGTTCAAATAGTCGACCCGAAGTTATCAACATAGTCTTCATATTGATATGTGCTTGGAGACCAAATTTTACATTTTTTGAAATTTTTTTACTATTTTTTATAATTTTTGAAAATTAGTGTTTTTGTGAATTTTTTTATTATTTTTTACTATTACTTCCCAAAGCACCGTAGCCTATCCCTATATGTATGTATGTATGTATGTATGTATGTATGTATGTATGTATGTATGTATATTCCTAGTGGAATAGCAAGAAAACCTTTGTTGATTATGGCATCTGAGATAGAAGATAAGAAGAAGCAGATATATCTACTTACATCATGCAATCACAACAATGGCGAAGGCAACAGATTCACACTGAGTAGCATCTCAAACAAAATCCGGTTTGAATTTGAATTTGACAGAGCATTCCTACGTGATAAGCTTTTCATTGGGTGTCAATACGGTTTTGTGGCTGTCCCCGATCAGTACAGCGAGCCTTCTCTCTTCAATCTTCAGATCGACAGGTGAAATCATATCACTTCCTTCCATCACCACTGTGCTGTCAGTTCGGCCCTGCTGCTCCGCCACTGGTAATCTTGTGTCATACTTTCACCGGGTTAGCATTGCTTCAGAATCTCTGTTTGAGAGATTTATATTTGACCATTTCCAACAAACGATCATGTTCCAAAAAGTTATGGTCTCTTCAAATCCAGGGGCGGATCCAAGTGTATTCCGGTGGGCCCCCTGGATTTTGAGTTTTAGTAGAGATTTATCGGTTCCGACCGACTTTGTCTCTTTTGGAATTTTTTTTGTCTTTTGGACATTTGATTTGTAATTCGGATTAAATTTAGGGTTAAAATTGAAATAAATTTGTTTAATTTTGATTGGTAATTAGAATTATAAGTCAGAGAATCAGAAATTACAAGTCAAAAGCATTGAAAAGTATATGTTAAAGCGTTGTTTTTTATCGAGTACCCAATTAGTTAATGAATTTAACCTGATTCGATATTTTTTTGCCCCCCCCTACGAAAATCCTGAATCCGCCCCTGTTCAAATCCTTCAACTTCTTCTAGCGGTTTTATTGCAGCCGCACTTATTGGTCCTACACTGGCAATAGCAGTGCCAGGGAAGGGTAGATGGAATTTCCTAGAATGCAAATCCTACATAGACATTATGTTCCGTCAAAATGGCACGCTCATCTGCTCGACATTTGAAGGTGCCATTCATGAAATTAAACTTGAAGAAGATGATGATGATTTTCTTATTAATGAGATATCAGCACCCTTTATTAAAGACTATCCGCAAAAGATTTATCTTTCAGAAAATTGTTGTGGTTGTATATTCCTAATTACAAGGGGGCTTGGTATTAATATGTTAGATGCACCATTTACAACTAAGGTTAAGGTGTATAGGTGCAATGAAGAAGAAAACACATGGGGTGAGGTAAAGAGCTTGGATGGTCAAGCTTTTTTCGTAGGTACCAATGCCGCATTCTCAGTCAAGAAAGACATAGGAGGCGAATTGAAGCCAGATACTGTCTATTTTACGGATGATTGGTGGGATATCGCATGTGATGAGATCAAGCGTAGTCGCCCTTCCCAGTTTGGATCGATTTCAGAAATATGAATTAATGGATTATTCAACAGATATATATATATATATATATATAGCACATTAGACTTCCATTTTGTTGTTGTTATTTTGAAGTTAATTACGGCATTATTCCTCTTATAAGCTATATATATATACAGAGAGATAGGCTACCATGCTTTGCAAATTAAAGTGCATGTTGTGCTTTGGGCTCCTTTTCGGATTTTCAAAGTCCAAACGATCAATCCGAACCGTTCAAGTTGATCTACATATTGAAATGTGCTTGCAGACCAAATTTTACATTTTTTGAAATTTTTTTACTATTTATTAAGTCACTTTGAAAATCACTGATCCATTGTGAACAGTAGCAAAACAGTAAAAAATTCTGGACCAATGGATCAGCGATTTTCAAAGTGGCTTAATAAGTAGTAAAAAAAAGTTCCAAAAAATGTAAAATTTGGTCTCCAAGCACATTTCAATATGGAGATCAACTTGAACGATTCGGATCGACGTTTTGGATTTTCAAAATGGAAATATGAGCGTGAAGTAAAACATTGGCTTTAATTACTTCGCGAAGTACAATAGCACAATTATATATATATATAGGGATGGGCTATGGTGAGCTATGGAGTAAAAAGAGTTTGTATTTCACGCCATATTTTTATTTTGAAAATCCAAACAGCCAATCCGAACCGTTCAAGTTGTTCTCCATATTGAAATGTGCTTGGAGACTAAATTTTACATTTTTTTGAATTTTTTTACTATTTATTAAGCCACTTTGAAAATCGCTAATCCGGGTGAATAGTAGTAAAACAGTAAAAAATTCTGGACCAATGGATCAACGATTTTCAAAGTGGCTTAATAAATAGTAAAAAAATTCCAAAAAATATAAAATTTGGTCTCCAAGCACATTTCAATATGGAGATCATGTTGAACGGTTCGGATCGGTTGTTTGGATTTTCAAAATGAAAATAATGAGGCGTGGAGAAAAAACTTGTTTTACTCCATAGCTCACAATAGCCCATCCCTATATATATATATATATATATATATATATATATATATGAGGAGGGTTCAAATGCCTCCACCATACTTCCATTTTTAAAAACTTTAATAACTCAAAATTTAAAACTTAAAAGTCAAAATAAAACCGTTGGATATGATCTACATCCTTTTATCTATGCACGTGTAAAAAATTATCACATTTTGATTTTGTTTTGGTTGTCATCAAGAGCTTGTAAAAAACATACTAATGTGGATAATTTATAGACGTTGATTTTTCAACTTATTGATTCACATAAAAACAAAATCAAAATGTGATAATTTTTTATGAGCACATAGATAAAATGATGTAGATCATATCCAACGGTTTTATTTTGACTTCTAAGTTTTAAATTTTGAGTTATTAAAGTTTTTAAAAATGGAGGCATGGTGGAGGCACAAAAAATGGAGGCATTTGAACCCTCCTCTCTCTCTCTCTCTCTATATATATATATATATAGAGATGGGCTATGGTGCATTGCAATGCATAGACACCCTTGTGCATTGGACCATAAATCACCGATTCAAAGTCCAAATGGCCGATCCAAACCGTTCATCTTGTTCTCCATATTAATATGTACTTGGAGACCAAATTTTACATTTTTTGGAATTTTTTTACTATTTATTAAGCCACTTTGAAAATCGCCGATCTGGTGGTCCAGAAATTTTTACTGTTTTTTTACTGTTCATCCGGATTTTCAGATTTTCAATAAATCTAAAAAAATAGTAAAAAAAATCCAAAAAATGTAAAATTTGGTCTCCAAGCACATATTAATATGGAGAACAAGATGAACGGTTTGGATCGGTCATTTGGACTTTGAATGGGTGATTTATGGTCCAATGCACAAGGGTGCCTATGCATTGCAATGCAGCATAGCCCATATATATATATATATATGAGCAGGGTTCCAATGCCTCATCTCTTCGTACCTCAGCCATACCTCAAAATTCTCCTCCCTTGGATTTGTGTCAAGATCCGTGCGGATCTAAGCGCTGGGTGAAATATTTTCATTTTTTTTTCTTCTCCAGTGCTCTATCGTTCTCTTTGAGAAAGAGAGAAATCGCCCCCCACCTCCAGCCTGCGCGCGCGCGCCCGCCTCGTCCCTCCCCTCTCAATCTTTTCTCTAAGTAATTTTTCTTCCTTGTCCCTCAACTGGAGACGGAATTTCTTCTCGAGCTGAGTTGGCATGGCTAATCGTGCACTCTCTCTCCGCGATGAAGAATTTGTTGCGTCTCTTTCTACGGTGAACGAATTAGTACAAATTTCATCACTGGTCACGACTCCAAACTCTATTAAACCCTCATCACCACCATCTTCATTCTTTAATGTAAGTGATTTTTCTTCAAATTTATTTCGTACAACTCAGTACTTTATACCATAAAGTTTTCCAAAATTTGATATGTTGTCTTTCTAAATCAGCCAAGAAATTGGACAGTGGTGATGTTAGGGACTTAGGGTGTTGTTTGATTGATACTAGCTCTTTGATTGATACCTAGAGAATTTGTAAAGTGTCTTTCTAAATCAGCCAAGAATTTGTTGTTTGTTTGATTTCGTACAACTCAGTACTTTATTCATCTCTTTGATTGATGCTAGTTTCATTGAACATTTCTTTGTATTAGGGTGTTGTTTCTATGGACGAGGACAATTCTATATCCAAGAACAGTGGTGATGTTATTGTACCTAGAGAAGGTATGGAGTTTACATCACTTGATGAGTTTGAAGATTTCTACCGCAATTTTGCCCATTCGGAGGGATACACGGTACGGATAAACAGGACCTTTAAATTTGAAGGTACTGATAAAATTCGCTACCGTCAGTATGTTTGCTCTTGTGCTGGATTTTGTGAAGAGAAAAAATCAAATGATGAAATCGATTTAGATCCACAAAAGATGAAAAGGAGAACCTTAACTCGTAGAAGTGGTTGTGGGGTAAACATAACCGTGTCAAACAAGAAGGGTATATGGAAGGTAGGAAAGATTAACAAGGAACACAACCATCTTTTGGTTAGTCCTAATAGTCGGATCCACTTAAGACAACATGGTGGTATGCCATCTGTAGCGAAAAATCTAGTTGAGAAGTTTAGTGAAACGGATCTTCCTATTGGTAGAGTGTCTGATATCGTCAATTGTGATGCAAGCATAAACGTTTCTCAAAGAGATTGTTGGAATTATAGAAGAGATCTTAGGAGGAAGAATTTGGACAGTGGAGATGCAAGTGCCGTTTTGCAGTATTGTATTGAGAAGCGAGGACAAGATTCTGATTTTTTTTATGCAATCCAAACCGATGAAGAGGATAGGATGGTAAACTTTTTTTGGATAGATTCGATCGCTCGTCAATACTATGAGCGGTTTGGCGATGTTTTGGTCTTTGATACAACTTACAAAACCAATAAGTATAGTTTGCCTTTGGCAAATTTTGTTGGTGTCAATAACGATACCCAATCCATCATGTTTGGTTTCGCATTATTGCAAAATGAGCAAGAAGAAACATTTGTGTGGTTGTTTGAGACTTGGTTACATGCGGTGGGTGGTAAGCTACCGGTATCAATTCTCACGGATTAAGATCGTGCCATTGCAAATGCCATTGCAAAGGTTTTTCCAACCGTTTCCCATAGATTTTGCCTTTGGCACATCATGAAAAAATTTCCAGAAAAATACGGTTACATTTACAAGGATAACTCACCATTTGGTCGAGAAATGAAGAATTGTTTGTACAATTCGATCACTACCGAGCAATTTGATAATGCATGGAAGAAGATTATGGAAGATTATAAGCTTACGAAAGATGAGTGGTTGAATAATTTATTTAATATTCGGCAATCATGGATTCCTGTTTACAACCGTACCATATTTTATGCCGGTATGAATACCACCCAAAGATGTGAGAGTATACACTCTTTTTTTGATTCATTTCTTAATAAAGGCACCACATTGAGAGAATTTGTGATCAAGTACGAGCATGCTCTTGAGCATCGCTATAGGGCAGAGCATGTGGAGCGGTTTGCATCGATATACAAAAATCCAATTTTGACATCCAAATCTCCTCTTAAAGAACAAGCAGCTGATGTATACACAAGAAATATCTTTAATCTATTCCAAAAAGAGCTTGTGGAAGGTCTTACATTGAGAAAAGATAAGTTAGAGAAAAGTGGATACTCAAGAAAGTACAAGGTATCATATTTTCACAATCCTAGTGAGGCGTTTGTTGTAACTGTGGATGTTGAGTTATGGGATGTTTCTTGTGAGTGTCATTTATTTGAATTCAAAGGTATATTGTGCCGCCATGTATTAGCAATATTCAATAAAAAGAATGTTGCAAAAATACCTTCAAAATATATTTTACCACGATGGACAAAGAAGGCGGGAGAGGGAATCTCCATTCCTTTTTTAAAGAAGGTAGGAGACAAAACTTCAATGGTGCGTGATTTAAAAGTTAATGATATGGTAAGCCAATTGAGACCATTTATGCACATGAGCACCACTGCTTTTGAAATCATAATGGATGGCTTAGATGGGATACTTAAAAGGGTCTCCATCTTAGAGCAAAACCAAGAAGGAAGCAAAGGTGCAATAACCATTGGTCGTGTTGAAAGTGGTATTGAACTCCCCTTGCTTAACAATCCGCCAATTACCAAAACAAAGGGTCGCAAAAAGCAAGATGTCAATGAGTCGAAGAATGGGCGCATCAAAGGTGGTTTTGAGGTAAGTATGGACAATTCGAAAAAGGCAAAATGGCAATGCAAAATCTGTGGTCAATATGGCCACTACTCTTTAACTTGTGAGCGAAAAAAAACTAGATGATGCTATGGAGGATGCACCGACTGAAGAGTCATAGAAAGGGTACTTTTGGTATAGGCATAGAAAGGGTACTTTTGGTATACTCCAATTTTTGGCATTTTTGTAGTAATGAAAAATGTATTTTTGTTAACTGAATTGGGTCAGTAGTGCCTACCTATAATTTATATGTTATTTGTTGTTGTTAGGAACAGTTTCTGTGATTTTCATGCCAACTTTGCACCAAAATGCACTTGAATATTGCTTCTCTTTTTTTGTCACATACTAAACAATAGGTCAGAGAATCCCAAACCTTGAAAGGATAATAACTAGTCCTCAAATCATGGTGCATTGACATCTAGCCAGCCCCATGAACCTAATCAAGTACAATATCAGCAGTATAGCACATGTAAAAGGCCCTTGGCACTTAACTGGTACAAAAAGGGCACCAAATGATCAGTTACAGAAACCTGAACAGAACTGAGGGAAAATGTGGTAGTCTGGTCAAATCAACATCAAAGTCAGATAGAGGACTCCAAGACACACAACTTAGACAAAAAATTTACATTTTTAGGATTTTAAGCTATTTATAAAGCATTTTTGAATTTCATCTTTTAAAAATCCAAAACTGTTAAAATTCCTGCATAAAACCCCAAAATTGCCCTCATAAACTTGCATTTTTGACATAGTTCCTGAACCCATGAATTCCTGTAATTTTGTGAGAATTTGAATCATGTTTAGATGTGCATTTACATAAAAAGAACAAAAATTTATGTTTAGCCAATTGCTCAGAATTGAATTTTGAAATCTGATTGTCAGAACAGCAAAGCAGCAGCAGCTCAAAAATGAAAATGCCAGCAAAAACCCTTTTATAAAAATACTGATTTGACATGGTTCTGAGCCTCTAATGGATTTGAAAAATAATGATTTCAATCATGTTCCATTAAGGAAAAAGAAAGAAAATGAAAAAAAGAATAAAAAAAAAAAACTAGAAATTAAGACAAGTAAAATAAAATGAAAAAGTTGCAGCGTGCAGATTTCTGATATTAGGCTCCCTGCTATTTTTTTTTTTGAAACAAGGCATAATAGCCCATTTCTATTATTACTGAAAATTTAATTACAAGTGTGCCTACTGACTTCTAACACGTCCTTACCAGATACTGGTAAGACACCTCAAAATAAAAACTACTACACAGCTTTGCCCAACTACCAGACCCCCCTTCAAAACATTCCACCTAACCTGATATCCGCTAATCCACACCAGTAGTAGTATCTTAGTCTAACATTTTTCTCTATTTACATCAACAAGTAAGATAAAGACTACACAAACTGCATCTAAAGTTCCCCTTGAACCTTTTGCATCCTCTGTAGCTATGCAGACAAACCTGGCATCGCCAACGTCCCTCGGAGCAAGGACAATGCCAGGATCAGCTTGGGTTTGATCAGCCTTCAGCTTTTCTTTTGCATGAGCGACTAAGGATTCTAGGAAGAACTTAATCAAATCATGACCAACAGATCTGTCAGATAGCTCCCTGCTATTTTGATATTTTATTTTCTTCTGCTATGCATTATGCTGTTGTCTCTCAATCCAACTTCGATATTCTCTCTTTATTTCTTTCGTTGTTGCATATGTTGCCTGCCCTTTGAATGCAAAGAAAATATGTAAAAAAAAACAATAGCAAAAATGGTTATACAATTTAGAATAAGTCAAAAGTTAGCAAAAAATTATAAAAAAAGCCATAATGATACCATTCTCAAGTACAAACTAGATTGTCCAAAGTAGTACTGCTATTATACTAGACTAATACCATAAATTACCAAGTATCTTGAGTCATGCTTAGCTTTTGTGCTTTTGTACCATAAATTGCAAGAAGTATTCGATGCATCTGAATTGTGCTTGCAAATAGCTTCAAAGTGTACTAATTAAACCCCTACCTTGTTTAGCCTATAACAGAAATTATGCTTGCAAACAACATGTCAATACTGGTCAACTAATTGGTACCACATTTGCACTAATATCTATTTAACATGGGCACTAATTGCAATAATTATAAACCATCATAAATTCCACAATACTTCCATGTGGCTTGGTTCAGTTTCTGATGATTGGTACCACATTTGCCCAAACCGCCTCATATGCCAGTACAATAGTTCTCCAAACCAAGAATCAAGTAATTTTCTTTATAACAAAATTTGATTGCAAAGATTTAGTGTTAAAGAGAAAATTAAACTCAGAAACAAAAATGATTTGAGCTTGTCAGGATATTAATGTTTCTTTTTCGGTCAAATCTGTAACCAACAAGGGAGGGGGAGGGAGAGGGACATAAGTCTTACCAGGGATGCAGAAGCCAAGGCGGCAGGGGGCGCGCGAGGTGGCTGGAGGCGGTACCGACAAACTCATGCGCGACCTGGACGAGAAGAATCTAGAGAGGAGAGATCGGGAGCAGATCCGAGAGAGATGAGAGGTCAGAAGCAGCGCCGAGAGAGAGAAGATTGAGAGGGGAGGGACGAGGCGGGCGGGCGCGCGCAGGCTGGAGGTGGGGGGCGATTTCTCTCTTTCTCAGAGAGAACGATAGAGCACTGGAGAAGAAGAAAAAACGAAAATATTTCACCCAGCGCTTAGATCCGCACGGATCTTGACGCAGATCCAAGGGAGGAGAATTTTGAGGTATGGCTGAGGTACGAAGAGATGAGGCATTGGAACCCTGCTCTATATATATATATATAGAGAGAGAGAGATGGGCTACCATGCTTTGCAAATTAAAACACCTCTTGTGCTTTGCGCTCATTTTCGGGTTTTCAAAATTCAAAATGTCGATCCGACCGTTCAAGTTGTTCTCCATATTGAAATGTGCTTGGAGACCAAATTTTACATTTTTTGGAATTTTTTTACTATTTATTAAGCCACTTTTAAAATCGCTGATCCAATGGTCACACTAGCAAAACAGTAAAATTTTCTGGACCAATGGATCAGCGATTTTAAAAGTGGCTTAATAAATAGTAAAAAAATTCCAAAAATGTAAAATTTGGTCTCCAAGCACATTTCAATATGGAGAACAACTTGAACGGTCGGATCGACATTTTGAATTTTGAAAACCCGAAAATGAGCGCAAAGCACAAGAGGTGCTTTAATTTGCAAAGCATGGTAGCCTATCTCTATATATATATATATATATATATTCTCACAATTAAGTGCTATCTTTGAGGTATAATGCAATGTAAAAGCATTATATGAGTAGAACTAGGGTGTTCTTAAGCTCACCAAGTTTACCGTTGAAACCAATCTACTTCACGAGTGACGAGTTTACATGTCAAATTTATAAATTTTCAAACTAATTTAATATAAAGTCAAGCGGTCAAAAAATGATAAAAAATGAACACATTAAATTAACTTATAAACCATCTTTTTTTACCGTTTGACTTTATACTAAATTAGTTTGAAAATTTATAAATTTTACATGTAAACGCATCACTCGTGAAGTATATCGATTTCAACGGTTTGAATGAATCGTTTGAAGCCAATTCAATAGATTTTTCACAAAGGGGCTTGGTGAGCTTAAGAACATCCTAGTTCTACTCGCATTATATTATTATATATATATTTAACACAGATTTATGTATCTTGGAAATTAGTGAAATAATTTAGTGTAATTATAATGTATAATAATTACAGAGTACTTGTCTTCTTTCTTCTTTTTTTGAATTGGGCCAATTTTGTGGTTCTCTCTTGTATTGTTTGTATGAAGCAAGTATGGGCCAAGGGAGAGAGCTTAATTGAGTTATGATACCTTCAACCAATTTATATTAGTATATTCATTTCTTCATTTGCTTTATAGAAACCTCAACAGGAGGGTCCACTAGAGTGGGAAAAACGTGCCGTACTGTGCCGTGCCGTGACTAACACGTCGTGATTTTGGTCACGTGCCGTGCCGTGTCGTGACCAAGTAAATTTTTCACGTGCCATGACAAAAATTACAAGGGGTGGTCACGGCACGCGTGCCGTGACTAAGTCGTGCCGTAACCAAACGTGCCGTGACCAAACGTGACTAATAGTCACGTTTGATTGCATTTAACGTTTAAAAAAAAAAATATATGAAACAATTCTTTAAAATTCAAATGTTTTAATTGAAATTTAAATGTAAATATTTTAATTAAAATAAAATTATACCTTATAGGAAGGTATGTTAGTGTATTGCCTCGTGACTGCCGTTATAGGCGTGTCCCGTGCCGTGACCAAGGCAATTTCCATGCCGTGCCGTGCTGTGTCTTCTTTGCCAACAATTGGTCACGGCACGCGAATGGTCACGGCACGGGTCACGCGAGTCACGGCACGTAATCGACACGCGTGTCGTGCCATTACCGTGCCGTTCCGTGACGGAGCCGGCTCCGCCGTGCCATTTTTCCCACTCTAGGCTCCACCATACATTACACGTATATTAATTTGTTCATTACACGTTGTTCACTAATTTTATCGATTTTTTAATATTATTTCAATTTCTTATACGATGTCTATTTATAGGCTACATAAGCTACATAATTTAAAGAGCCATTAAAATATTTTCTAATAACATGATTTGCTATATCAACTAATTTATACTAATTGATCTCTAATTAATTATTTATCTTCAACGGGTATTGTAAATTGTAATTTAAATAAAATCTATAAAAAAGTTCGATGACTTGGGTCCAATCTTTTAATTTTCTTCTTATTTTCAATTCTTTTATTCTCTGCAGTCCTATAAAAACCCCATGACACGCGGTGCATTAATGGATAGATACACAAATCTCCATGTGGATGTGAACATGTCACCGTCAATTATCTTTAAAGAAAGTGCCATGCCTTTTAGATCATAGATGCATCTTAAGCTAACTTTTCATTATCATTAACTAATTATATTAAAGGTCTTCGATCAAGCGTTATATTTGCCGATTTTTTTATTAGGGGAAATTTCATGTATATCCCTCAAAAGTTTCAATATTACATATTTATCCCTCTAAAATGAATAATTACATATTGATCCTTAAAAATTATAAAAACTCACATATTTATCCAATCTAACTCTATTATATATCAAATATCTCAAAAAATAATTAAATAATATTTTTTTAAACATTAAAATTTATTTTACAATATTAATTAATATTGTAATGACCACTATACCATTTCTTCCTCTCTCCCTTTAATCTATTGAGTCTTGAGAGCGCCAAAACATGTAATGACTGGTACTATACGGTTCAGCAATGGTACTGGTATGGTTTCAGTGCTGGTACTAGCACGGTACGGTTCAGTACTGGTGTTGGTACGATTCTGTTGGTACGGTTCAGTTTTGGTACTGGTACGGTTCAGTGTTGGTACTGGTACGGTACTGTTCAATATTGGTACTGGTACGATTTAATACTATTTTCTAACAATGGCCTTAGAAGGGTAAAATGGGAATACATAGAAAATTAATGTTAAATATAATGGATTGGATAACTATGTGAGTTCTTATAATTTTTAAGGATAAATATGTAATTATTTGATTTTAGAGGAATAAATACGTAATATTGAAACTTTTGAGGAATATACATGAAATCCCCCCTTTTTATTAATAGGAAAATCAAAAATAAAATATCAAGAAACAAAATTTCAAAATATAAGAAGAACGTTATAGACTATAACGTCCAGGGTACTGTAACTGGATGTTATAGTCTATAACGTTCAGTTAATCTGATTACTAATTAACCTGCAAAAAAAAATAAACACTATAACTGAACGTTATAGTCTATAACATCCAGCTATAGTATTTTTTTTGTTTAAATTTTTTAATTTGGTGCTATCAAAAGATGATACCTGGAAACAAAATTTGGTAAAAAAAAATAAAGAGCATAACAGCAGAGTGATACTGGTTTGATATGAATTCTGAGACCATCAAATCATCTTTTATGTCAATAATCTCACAGATCTAAAATTGAAGTACATTAAACTAAAAAAAACATTGTAGTTGAATGTTATAGACTATAACATTCAGTTACAATATTTTTTTTTATGTAGATTAATTAGCGATCAGATTAACGTTCAGTTACAATGTTTTTTTGGTTCTCACTATTGGACATATGTGTATGTGCACTATGATTCATGTGCAAACATGAAATTTACATTAAGAAGAATACATTGATTATGTTTACTTATTTGTTTGGAACATATTTTATACTACATATGTTTTATTTTATACCACAAATTGGAATAGACTATACTGCTTTTCTCTAAAAAAAGTAGGGTCCTGCTTTTCCGATCCCAGCCATTCAAATTTATTGAGATTTGTGCATGAATTTTTTTTTTTATCAAGATACGTAAATGGAAAATTTTAAATAGTTGGGATCAGAAAAGGCAGGACTCTACTTTGTTTAGAGAAAAGCAGCAGAGTCGGATCCTAGTATTTTACCTTTGTATATAATATGAAATATGTTATAATAACATGAATATCATATAATTTTTAAGTTTTGAAGACTTAGTAAAACAATCAACCCCTTGAATTTTAACATTAATATTAGAATTTTTAAGATTTGAGGACTTGCATGGCTTCAATGGATCAGCTGTGTTATGGTTTGTGTAGATAACCGTGTTGAAGTTCTTAAAATGATATATTTCAGTTTGCAACGCAAAAGGTTACAGTTTTTCTTCCGCATTTTATACAAAATGCTACTATTTTTATAAATAACTTAGCACTTGTCTCAATTTTTTAGTATTCGTTTATATTTATTGGTGGCATGATATGGAGAAAATAATTTTTCTTTTTCTATAATATTGCTGGCATGATATCGGAAAATTCATATAACAATTAATAGGCATTCCATATCAGATTATGATTGTAAGTATGGTAGCTCGACCATTCCATATCAGATTGAAAACATAGACAAAATCTCTAATCAATCCGACCCATGTAAATCACACCGTAGCCACGATCATCTAATCTGAAACGTCCTATCTCGAAGAGAGTTGGCCGTAAGGTTGATAAACTTTGAGCTGGACTCGTCCTGTCTCGGGATGACAGGCCGAGGTGAAAATCGGGTTCGAAACTCGGGAGGTTTGGAGATATTCGGACTCTAACCTATGTGATATCTCTCTGAGCCAAAACTTCAACCCTTGTTCAATGGGCCTTTTGTCTTATATAAGCTGTCCATAACTACTACGCCGTGCGGTTATGAGAAATTGGACAGTTATGTAAACCGTAACAGTGGTTATCTCGCACAAAGGCGGTTTATGCTGAGTTTGGGCTGAGTCCATATTAATAGGGCTTTACACGGCTTTGTTGAGCCTTGTCTTGATAATCCCTGAGCTTTTCATATTAATTCCGGATTGGTCTCTCAAGAAAGTCTGAATTCTGATTCTTTCATAGCCCGTGACGGATTAGTTGAGGGCATTGGAAACATAGCTCTATTATAATATTTTCATGATTGTGTTTCATAGGCGTGCTAATGTGATCAGTCAGGCAGAGGCTGTACCAAATATGGAAACAATCTCCTCAGACCTTTATCAGCCTTATTTGCAATTAATTATTCATTCACAAGCAAAAAATGGGAAATTGAAATCCCTTAATTATAGTTTCTCCTCTGCTAAGCGCTAATAGTTCCGTTGCCCGACGCCTTTTCCCCCACAATTCAGCCCCCCGCTCCGAGTCCGGATCCTCTCAAGTAACTCAAATTTTGAGTTCACATTCGGACCGTCCGATCATAATCCGAGGAAATCCAACCCGAGATGAAATGCACGGTGTCCTTTAATATTCGTGCTAAAATAGATTGGATGGTCGAGATCTAAACTCAAAATTTGAGTAAACTCGGGTGATATAAATTGCCAACCAACCTTTCGCCTCTTTCTCTCTCTCCGCGGTTCCTCTGTCTGTCCTCTTTTAATCAATCAACCCTTTGCCTCTCTCTCTCTCTCTCTCTAGGCTGGAGAAAGATGAACTCTTTCGAAAGCTTCTCTTCTATCAAGGAAGTTATTTACAGGTACTTACCTGTCTCTTCCTTTCTTACCTTTCCAGCTGGTACGAGTCAAAACCGACTATGGTACAGTAGGATTGGATTGCTTGAACGGTTTTTTGTTTTTAGTTTTTATTTCTCTTGAATTAAGAGGAGAATACCTAGAATTTTTTTCTTTGTTGATTCTAATTTTAGCAAGTGATGATGAGAATGAGAGTTTGATTCGATTCACCTGATGACATGTATTTGAGTGAAAATAGTTGATTGTGAAATTGATATGGTATTTGCCTTATTGCCCAAATTAAATTCCAATCTGAATAGATTCACAATTTTATTAAGTGATTCTTTGTATTGATAAATTAGCGTACTTTACTTTCCTGTTTCAGTCCTTTGATGCATACTGGTATCTCTCTAGCAATGATACTTTTATATCTCTCTAGCAATGATACTTTTACTCATTTTTTATTTAAAAATGACAAATATATTTATTTAAATTTGATTTAATAAATAGTTCGATAACAAGGGTTCAATTTTGACTTATGCGCTCTTATTTCATACAGCTGTGGGTATTGTGGGTACAGTCTCAATTTGTGTTCTTCAAACCGAAACACAGAAAACATTGATTCTAAATATGGGAAAGCCATAAGAAAAGGATTAATATCATTTCTTTCTATAGACGAAAGTCGGTTTGCAGAAAGAGAGGAATTGAAGTGCATGCCTTACTTCAATTCAAAACATTCCTGGGGTCTTTTCAGAAAAAGAACACGGCTCATTTGCCGCAAGTGTGGCAACCTTATTGGTTCTTCATATAATGAACAGGATAGCGGGAGTGCATATGCGGTTGAATCCGACGATCATAAATCAAGCTCTATTACCAGTGTTTCGCCTCGAAAGAAATATGTTATCAAGATAAATGCATTGCAACCCACGTCAGATGACTAGTGTTGGTGTTTATGATTTGTCTTTTCTATAGTTATTCTGTTTTGTGAAGCTAGAGTTGGGTTTAGGGTTTCAAGTGTTTGTTAGTTGCCGGTTTTATTGTGGTGTCTCGATCTCTTTTTTGTAGGTGCATTGTGTTGAATAATGATGTTCATATGGGAAATATCTGTTGTACTTGTACAGGATGTGTTCTTGTGTTATTTATGTTTGCGCAAGTTGTTTGCGTGTGTTATTTGTTACTCAATTCTCTTCAGTGTCAGTGAATTGCATTTCAATTGATTCTGGCTGTTACTCCTTGAAAGTTACTTCCCACTCAATACTGTTTCTAATTTTGCAATAACACATGAATACTGTTTTATGTGATGTGAATTCTTCCTGCACTTGCAACTGATTATTTGTTGAACTGTTCACAATCAACTATTTGCCTCCTGAAGAACATTGAAATATTGTCATTCTGAGCTTATGCAAATCTACTGATAGTGTTCAAAACAGCACCAACACTACTTGAAGCATCTGGTTATTCTTTCTGTAAATTGATCACGAGTACTTGGTTCTTAGTGCAATTCTCCTGTAAACTCTGGAGGGGATCATGGGCTTTCAATCAATGCTGGTAGAATGGTAGCATTGCTGCTGATAACTTTCTCTGATTTAATGAACCTAAAGTGAATAACATTACAGTAGACTTTAACCACATCATACATTGCAAATGACTAGCTATCACCAAAGCTTCTTGTACAAATTATTTACTCTATTTTTCTTTTCTTTTTCTCCCTTAATTTCTGCAACAAAACAAGTACAGGTTCCTTTTAGGTTGTCGAAAATATGGTTTCCTTCAGGCTTTATTTTTTACCTTGATTTTGTGTTTTATTTTATTGCAAAATATATACCAGATAATCTGGGAATTATTTTTGGCAGCTTACCAAATTGTTATGCTAATTAATTAACAATGAAAAGCTTTCAAATATATATGACATTTTATCGAGTAATAAGCATAAAACATTAAAATTACCGATTTTTGCAATTATATATCCAAAGTTTTATACATTATTAGATCCATGGTCCTGAGTATAAAACATTTTCTCATGCTACATAAAAGTTTGTATACTATAGCTCCATGGTCCGAGTATAAAAATTCTACACTACTACAGAAAAGTATACAAGAAAATTTTAGATCGACTGGAGCTCTCATCAATCTTCAATTATGAAAACCACACCATCTTCCTTGCGAAAATTATGTGTTGTGTGGTCTACAACCTGCAAGAAAAAAAAATTTAAGTATGAAAATTAAAGGTAAGTTTCATCAGAATTACAATTCTTATGCCAAGTTAATTTTGTTCATGAAATATTATTCCACAGTGCACTGGGCTCTCAATAAGTGCATAGAATAGAAAACCTTTCAAATAGTAGGGTTCATTGTACCATGTCCACGTAGCAATTGATCTCATGTGACATTCTAAACATCATCAAAACCAGATCTACTATTTGAGAAACCAATACTGGCATGTGTGGCCAGTACAACGGTACAGTAATATTGCGCTGCTGTTATGTTTGACCTCAGTGTTTTTATTAGATACTGGTACAAGGGCTAAATGGGCAAAATGCTGGGGAATAGGAGGCTAGAAGCAGATGATTTTCTGTTTATTATTTGAAAAGTGGAAATGTATGATATATTTATATTGTGTAGGGAGATGTACTATAGATGAGTCCAAAAAAGGGAGATGTTGAATTGAGCTTGATTGTAATGAGGCAGTACAATTTGGTGTTTTCTACTTAAATTCAAACAGGTGGTACACGCTGTACCATTCAAAAAGAAAGGAATCAATATGAATTGTTGAGGTCTCTGTTACTACACAGCAGTGCATACTAAATTATGTATGAAAGCATTTTATTACCTGGCTTTTGGCCTTATCTCTCTACTTGTGTATAGTTGGGGTTCGTTAATATCATATCGAGTGCTACTAATTTACAAACTAACATGAATGGAAAAATTCTATAAAAATACTCTATTTTGCAGTATAATTCTTTAATATCGTAAGATTTCGTTTGACCCAGTATCAACTTTTATATGTAGGCTTTGAGGGATACCCACTTTTGTCAAAAAATAAAATGTGGGCTTTGAGACCTTGGTACAATAATTTCTGATGTAGTAATTTTTTTTTAGCTCTAGCTAATGAAGAAAGAAGAACTTACATTAGTATTGTTTAGCTCTAAATTATAAAAGTCCATTGCCTTTGTCTTGAAAAGTGGGCCCGCATGCCAAGTCCCCTTATTGAGCTTAAGAAACTTTGAACCCGAAACCCGAAAAACACAAACACCATCAGGGTTAGGTGGCGAGTAATAATGGCCACAGGCTGACTTTTTCACGGTTTTACCCCCTTCGGGAGTACTATTTTCTGTCCTGTCCTCCAAAATAGAGGCCTCGGAAACTCCTAAATACCAATCCTCGCTGCCAATGGATCCAAGGCATTGAGTCACACTTGCATGGTGGGTTATTGTGGAAAATTTGAGTTTTCTATCTTCAAGCCGCATAATGTAAAACCTAGAAGACAAAAAAAAAACAAATTGTGTATAACAGAGTTCAAGTTGAAAAATCTCTCTATGCATGAAATCATAGCATTGTAGGGATCAACACAAATTGTCCAGTTTTAACCATATCAAAACGGAACAATGTTAACAACTGTAGTTGTGTGCACTAGCTGGTATCAGCTTCCCCTCGATATATTTTGACCTTTTTCATTTACCTGTATTCATTAGCAATCCTTGTCACCAAAAATAAAAAAAATGAAATTTAATATTTTGGATGTGCATATGAAACTTTGCGTGTAGATCATGAAGGATGATTCAGAGTTGTTAATTCAGTTTTGGATTTTTGAAAGATCTAGAACTTATGCTGGAGGGGAGTCGTGGCAACCTGTGGCGCCAAAAGAATCTGTGATAACAGAACAATGGCTCATAATAGCAGAAGCAATAGCACTAGTAGTAGCAGCACTGATGAGCATGGGTTGTGTTACCAAAGAGAATGTACAGTACGCCTCATTTTGAGACTCGAGCAAAAATTATAAATGCATGCCTTGGACTCTGTTGTTTAGACTTAATCTAGCAAAATAATTGCTACAAGAGAATGGTCATATGATCGCTTTAATTATCTCTATTAATAAGATCAGTATTCTGACTGTTTGATAACAAGAAACAGAGAGACTGGTACGAGAGTGAAATAATAAGATCATTGGTTCTTACACACCGAGCTTTGTGGGCCCAGGTTAATTAAATCTAAATACAAGAAAAATTTGACTAAGTCAACAAGAATTAGCATTTCTAAAAGATCTCCAGTGTGCTGTTATATTATATATCATAGGAGATGGTTGTTGTACCAGTATCTCTCCATAGATATTAATGTGATTGATATTGCGATCTCGGAGAGACTAAATGGTGCTGCCAAGTCTTTCATACCCATTTAGGTATACTAAGTCCCTTTGAATTTGAGATCTATGTTGTATTTCCGTGAGAGAGACCTGACCTGGGGATGCCACGGCTGAGATCGAGCTGAGCATCGTGGGGCCCAAACTCATCCCCATCGGGAGACGAAGAAATGACCTGGCCAAAAGGCGCGAAGCTCTCAGGCGTCGCTTCTACCGCCTTCAGCTTCACCTCCCTCGGACTGCCGATTTCCATCTAACGACAAAAAATTCTTCGTTATTCCTTGCAAATTACGCACATAGCTCCTGACGAAGGTTAAGATAAAAATTTAGCACACCTGTGGTCGAGCAGGGGAGGCAGAGAAGCGGCGGGAAGGAAGGCGAGTAATGGATAAGATTGGGAGGTAGCTCAGGTTAACTTTCACTGCTAGCATTTCATTTCTCTCAGATGATATTTTGTTTTCTGAGAATTCATATCCTCTGCATTAACTGAAAAGAGAATCTTTTGAGTTAATGAATCTTGACTGTCCGATCTGTTTTTAAAATTCGTGTGAACTAGATCTGCACTTAGGGGTGTCAATGGTACCTTTTTAGCCGTTTACCCGACCCGTATCGTATTCGATAAGGCGGGTATGGGTAAAAAAAAAATTTCGTTAGTTTATTAGGTATGGGTATGGATAAGAATTTTTTTTCGTTAACCAAATGGGTAAGGGTATGGGTAATGACTATTTCGTATCCGTTACCCTATAGGGTAATTATAAAATCTAAATATATATTCAATTCAATTTCCAACCCACCTAAATATGTATTTGTGTTTTTGAATTTTCTTCATTTATAAAAAACAATTTAATTGAAATTGATTGCACATTCATTTTTATTTTTTATTAGATATATAATTACATATGTGTGAAATAAATGAGTTTTTTATATATTTAATTTATAAATATAATAAAACTAATTATTATATTAGTAATATCCGTTATTCATCCGCTACCGTTTCGTTACCCGATAATATTAACGGGTAAGGGTAGGGTAGGGTAAGGTCAATTTTTAATGGATATGGGTAAGGTATGGGTAAAGTCAATTTTAATGGGTATGGGTATGAAAATGCCTCCACCCGACCCGTACCGTACCCATTGACACCCCTATCTGCACTAATATTAAAGGGCCCCTATGTTATAGACACGAGCCGGATTGGCTCCGTTTAAAATCAGACAGTTGAAATTTATTAACTCAAAAAATTTCCTTTTGAGTTAATTTTTTTTTTTTGAAAAAAGGCAAAAGCCCGTTTCATATTAATGAAACAAAGTTTTAATTACAAAACATCCAGCCCTATATCTATATCAGTAAAAAAAACTAAACAGATCACCTTTTGCTGTACTAACAGAAGCTTATAACCAAAACTGAGCACATAGCAGAAAATTATGGAAAACGAACTAAACAGATATATCCAATCAACACTAAAAACAGTGAAAAAACTATTCAAGCCTCCTCTACCGGGGTAGCGGGTTCTAACTCCAGTAGCAGAGCCGGATCCTCTTCAGGTGGTAGGGAGTTGAGCGGGATCATGTCCAAAGTCTCAGGGAGCCACTGTACAGCTGAATCCTTTATCTTCTTTTTCACCGCACCTGTCCAATATTCAACCAAAGAGATAATAAGAAGAATAATATTGCGGGCTGTTTTAGGAGTGCTGTGATTGAAAATTAGATCATTCCTGTACTTCCAAATTGTCCAGCACACCGCACTATATACTAACAAGAATGCATTTCGATCTATATCATTCATTGAGAGGGAAAATTGTATGATATCTTGACAAGTGAACCACCGAGGCATAAACTGTTGGCTTTTACCTAACCAAAATAGTACTTGTTGGATTTTAGGACATTGTACAAAAAGATGATTAACCGTTTCCAAATCCTGATTGCACAATATGCATTGTGAATCCCCTTGCCATTTTTTCCTGATAAGATTATCTTTGGTCAGAATTTTATTATTGCTTAGCAACCACATAAACACTCGAATTTTGGGGGGTATTGGTAATTTCCACCATAAAAGGGGTTGAGGTACAGTTAGAGTGGGAAAAATGGCACGCCGGAGCCGGCTCCGTCACGGTTCGGCACGGTAACGGCACGGAACGGCACGGCACGCGTGTCGGTCACGTGCCGTGACTCGCGTGTCGCGTGCCGTGACCATTCGCGTGCCGTGACCAATTGTTGGCAAAGAAGACACGGCACGGCACGGCACGGAAATTGCCTTGGTCACGGCACGGCACGGCACGGAAACACGGCACGGCACGGCACGGGTCACGCGAGTCACGGAACGGAAGACACGCCAGTCACGGCAGACTCGCGAAGCAATACACTAACATACCTAATACCTTCCTATAAGGTATAATTTTATTTTAATTAAAATATTTATATTTAAATATCAATTAAAACATTTGAATTTTAAAGAATCGTTTCATATATTTTTTTTAAAACGTTAAATGCGATCAAACTTGACTAACGCGCGTTTGGTCACGGCACGTTTGGTCACGGCACGAATTAGTCACGGCACGACTTAGTCACGGCACGCGAGTCACGGCGTGACTCGCGTGCCGTGACCATTCGCGTGCCGTGACCACCACTCGTAATTTTTGTCACGGCACGGCACGGCACGTGAAAAATTTACTTGGTTACGGCACGGCACGGCACGTGACCAAAGTCACGGCGTGTTAGTCACGGCACGGCACGGCACGTTTTTCCCACTCTAGGTACAGTAATGCCTCTAAAATTTAAGAATTTGTATAAAGATTGAACGGAAAACTTCCCTGTAGCTTCCCATCGCCAATGTAACCTATCATGTAAATGAGTAAATGAGACTTGACTAAGGATATATAGTATTTCAGCCCAGTCCTGTTGGTTGATGCCCGTCAGGACCTCACGGAATCGTACCATTGAACCTTGTGAGTGAATAGCCTCAGAGAGTAATACATTAGGAGTAGTACATAACCTATATACTTGAGGAAACCTATGTGCTAAGGTGCAACTATCAAACCATAAGTCATGCCATAATAAAACTGAAGATTGGAGACCTGGTGCATATCTAAGACTAGGTCTACTAAGGGACTCTAATTTCATAATTTCTGCCCAAAAAGGTGAAAACAGTGTTCTATGAGGGGAATAATACTTGTGTAAAATCAGAGTTTTCCAAAGGCTGGAATAAGAGGGATCTTTGAGTTTCCACAACCATTTGAGTAATAAAGAAATATTCATTAAATGCAAGTCTAATATGCCCAAACCTCCAAATTGTTTAGCAATGCATGCTTGGGACCATCTAACCAAAGCATAGCGTTTTTTCGCTGTTTCAATTCCTTGCCACAAGAATCTTCGTCGAATTTTGTCTACTCTTGCTAAAACAGTTTTAGGGATTTTATACATTGACAAAGTATAGAGTGGTATAGCTGAGAGTACAGAATTAATCAAGGTTAACCTACCTCCACTAGAGAGCATTTGTCCTTTCCAGTGTTGCAACTTATTGTCAATTTTATCTACTAAGAAGGTCCAATCAGAGGTAGTCATTTTTTTAGTATGTAATGGCAATCCAAGATATGCTATAGGAAAAGAACCCCAATGACATCTAAAAATCTGATTAAAAGAAGTAGCAGTATCTAAGTGAATAGGGTACATCTCAGTTTTTTCAAAATTCATTCTAATGCCCGAGACCGCTTCAAACGCTATCATCGCCCACCATGCTGCTTGCACAACCTCCTCATAAGCTTGCAAGAACAATATGGTGTCATCGGCATAATGACAATTAGTAATAGCGTGTTGTTCAATACATGGTGGTCCCAAACCCCTAATTAAATTGGCTTGTCTACCCTTGTGGAAAATTTTACCTAAAGTATCTGCAGCCAATATATAGAGGAACGGTGATAAAGGGTCTCCTTGTCTAACTCCACGTTTACAATAAAAATAATTTGTTAATTGCCCATTAATAATAATACATGATTGAGAACTATATAACCAAGATTCTATCCATTTTATCCATTTTTGACCAAATGCTCTCCCTCTCAAGACCTCCAGTAAATAATCCCAATGAATTTTATCATAGGCCTTCTCAAAATCAATCTTAACCACTACCCCCGGTTGTTTGGATATTTGACTAGAGTGAATAATTTCGTGACTAAGAACTACATTATCTAAAATATATTTATTTTTCAAAAAGGCCGATTGACTCTTATCTATCATTCTTTGCATGCTGTTTTCTAGTCTATTAGTTAAGGCTTTGGAAATAAGTTTGAAACTACAATTTACTAAGCTAATGGGTCGAAATTTTCTAATATGAGAAGCCCCCTTCTCTTTTGGAATCAGACAGATACAGGATTTGTTTAGTTGAGTGAGGCTATGGTGCTATGCATAGCACCAATGGCTAGTGTACTACGGCTCAATATGGTACTTTTTAAAATCCTAACGGTCGATCCGACCGTTCAATGTGATATCCATATGAATATGTACTTGCAAACTAAATTTTATATTTTTTCGAATTTTTTTACTATTTTTTCAGATAGGTAGAAAAATCAGTGTTTTTTGAAAATTCTGGACCATCAAAATTCTACCTATCTGAAAAAATAGTAAAAAAATTCGAAAAAATATAAAATTTAGTTTGCAAGTACATATTCATATGGTTATCACATTGAACGGTCGGATCGACCGTTAGAATTTTAAAAAGTACCATATTGAGCCGTAGTACACTAGCCATCCGTGCTATGCATAGTACCATAGCCTCACTCTTGTTTAGTTTGTCTCCCTTTTGAGTTAATGCAGAGGATACAGATCCGTTTTCTGAGGGGTTCAACTGTTTAACTTTTTAGAACGATCGATAGCGTTTGAGCGAGAGATCCAACATGTCATTTCAGTCTCATACAGGCTACAGCTGTTCTTCATTATATACCTTTTAATTTAGAGAAATTTTTTTTTTCCTTCTAACACCGTTCTTACAAGTATTAATTTATTAATTTCAAGATTACAATTTAAGCAATTACAAAAGTATCAATCTTAAAGAGAATATATTTGATATATCAACGAAATTAAAATTGCATGGATAGAAACATTTATTAAATTGGTGTAAAAAATTCGTAAATCATTGATATGACAAATAAATTTATTTTTTTATTGCAGGACTAGAATTTCTCTTAATAAGATCCTTCTATAAAAAAAATTCAGAAGATAATAATATTTTTTTTGCACAAAAATGTTATGAATTAGAATAAACATCTAATGTGCATATATAATACCAAACTATTAAAATATAATCAGAATCAATCCAAACAACAAACACGTTATTCGGTATAGCTGAAAGCAGCGCTAATTCGTTGTTTCATGTAAAAAATGGAATAGCGGTTATTCTTGTGTGTGAAGATAGAGAAAAAAAATAAAAAACTCTACCCTTTTTTTTTGGATTTCAGCTAACACAATGATGATTTGATGAAGTTGACGCCGCTTCTACCATCTCTACGTTTTCGTCAATGCCGCTTCTACCGTCTCTACGCCATGACAGTTTGTTTGAGATCCTACTTGCCTGTATTTTTTCTCCCTTAGTGGTCCGCTATCTCGCTCGCAAGAGAAGTTGCAAGAAACCACTTCCAAATATACAATCCAAACAATATTTCCATATCTAAATAACAACACATCAAGTCATTAACAGACTAACAGTTTAAAACTATTTTCACATTAATATGAAAAATCACTTTTCTCTCTATTCTCATTTATTAATCTCAATATAATTTTATTCTTGTACTAATTCTTGCACAATTCAAAGATAAATTTTTGTATAGAATAACACAGGGGCGGAATCAGACTTTCTAGCTATGAGGATCAATTTTGCAGTACATGTAGCATTTTACTCTAAACTATATACAGAATTGAGTATAAGTATAAAAAAAATTGAATAATAAAAAAAGAGGTCAATTGTTCCATTCTCATAAAGTAACTCCGTCTCTGGAATAACATGTATAAATAACTAGTATATCGATATAAAATGTTTAAATACCTGGCTCAACGAGTATAAAAATCCGACTGGTTCAAGTTTAAATATTATACATTTGAAATATAAATAAATAACTATGTCATTATTACTAATGATAATTATATTTTTTTATTAAAATTTATTATTCGATATAACACTATAACAAAGGTCAGATGCAATTGTCATTTGTCAAATCCTTGTCGCCGAATATTTGGTGCATGCATCCAGAAATTCCAGATCCAGGGAACTAGATGAAAGGCAACCTAATTTTTTTTATGCCTATTGATCTTCTGAGGTGCATAGAAACTATATCACTTGGTGTAATGTTCATATGACAGCTTTGCCACACAAAAAAGAAACAAAAACAAAATGGAGGAAATGGTACTAGTTGGGATTGGAGAATTAAGTTTAATTGACAAAGCCCGCCGTGAAATACTGTCCTCCCAATCCCATGTCCTTATCACAGTGACAAGAATTGCGAATTATATTCGAATTATATCTGAATAATTCATTTTTTGGTGATGCCGAACCGAACGCCGAATTATTCGGTTGACCGAACTTTGACCGAATTATACCTGAATAATTCACGAATTTTACGAACTTTTCCCGAATTTTATGAATTATTTGTGATTTTTTCCTGAATTTTTCCTATAACATTTTTTTTTTGGTTTTTTTTTTGCTTCCTTGTAGGACTAAGATCTCTAATCTGGATTATTCCGAATCATTCCCGAATTATACCCGAATTATTCCCGAATCACGAATTTTTGACCTCGCCGAACCTTTCTCGAACAATTAAGTTGTCACTATGGTCCTTATCATGCGCTGGGTACAAACCAATTATGTTACTGTCGTTTGACATTAATTCAAAATTTAAAGAGTGAGGTTATGGTAATGTGCATATTACAAATCGATATGTGTTATGAATTTGTTCTCTATTTTAAAAATTCAAAATCCGAACTGTTAAACATGATCTCCATGTAAAAATGTACTTGGAGATCAAATTTTATGTTTTAGAATGTTTTTACTGTTATTTTAGACAGGTAGAAAATTAATATTTTTGGATAGTCTAAATTTTTTGTATCAAATAATTTTCTACTTGTCTAAAATAATTGTAAAAACATTATAGACGATATGAAATTTGGTCTCAAAGTATAATAACATTATATTTAACATTTTAGATTCCTTGTTTGAACTTTGAAAATAAAAATATCAATCCATAACATGAGACAATCAGTAATATGCAAAGTTCTAAATAACAATTATCACGTCATCGCAGAAAGACTAAAAAAATACTATAACTCTACTATTGTGCTGCTCCACTATAACTAGCTATTCAAAACACTCATAATGCTCATATATTACCCTAGCCTAGTGTTTTGCAAACGGGCATGGGCGGGCGGGCACGGGCAAAACCCGGGACGGGTCACGGGCAACGCGGGTCTGGGTTTTTTTTTTCTGTTTTTTTTTTGCTGTTTTTTTTCTGTTTTTTTTTTTCTGGTTTTTTTTTTCTGGTTTTTTTTTTCTGGTTTTTTTTTCTATTTTTGGAGGGGAAATTTGAATTTTTACGGGTACGGGTATCACGGGCACGGGTACGGGCACGGGCAACCCGGGTCCACGGGATGGTACGGGTGGGTACGGGTTTGAAACGGGTACGGGTATCACGGGTAAAATTTAAAAAAGCCATGCCCAGCCCTTCTCAACCCTTACCCGTTTAACCCGTGAACCCGTGCAAAACCCGTGCACGGGCACGGACAGGGCGGGCACGGGTCTCGGGCGGGCAGGGCCGGGTCTGATCCGGACGGGTATTTTCAAAACACTACTCTAGCCACACTCAAATTTAAATTTCAGACTAAAAATATAAAAAGTGAATCTTATTGCACACATGTTAAAAGTGGATCTTGTTTGAAAACTATAAAATCTATATTTTAATATAGACTTTTAATATCGGTGTGCAATAAGATCCATAAGATCCACTCTTAATGTGCACTTTTAATATACATTTTTGACGACGGGCGGAGAAACGGCGACGGGTGGAGAAAGAAGGAGGTGAAGATGAGAGCATCAACGAGGCGAGAGTGGAGTGAGAGCGATGACACGACAGAGGTGGGAAAATGCCGTCAAGTTTAAGATGGATGATAGTATGCTTAACTATGTTGCATGGATATGAGTATGGATATCGTATCGGATACGATACGGATGCGGCAATACGACAATACAATAATTTTAAAAAATCTAGAATACATATGGCTATTATATATATTATTTTTTATTATTTTAATTATATTATTAATTCAACACATATATTATATCATAGTTACATATTCTAGCAATAAAGACTAGCAAGTGTAGTAGTGGATGCGGTTCACGGATTTTCACACGATGTACAAGTATCCATTGTGTATCGGGGAGTATCTGAGGCGTATCCGTTGTGTAAGCCGATACTCTAGCTGGCGTATCCGACACATATCGTGTGCCTATCCGTATCCGATACGCACCCGATATGGGTACGGGGCCTTAAGTGGAGTATCGGGTAACATAGATGCTTACCCATTTTCTTCTCTCCCTCTGTTGAGAGATGGATGGAACAATAATTTTCATTTACATAAGTTTCTGTAAATAAAAAGCCGTTATAATTGGAGGAAAAAGCCGTTATAATTGGAGGACGAGCGGAGAATAGAAAATTAGAGGACGAAGATATTTTCTCTTAGAAATAAATAAGTGTATTTTTTATTTTAAAATTATTATATGATGATCGAGTTATGAATTTCAGTGTCCAGTCCTTCTCATTTAGTTTGCCATAAAAGAATTTAAAATTTATTTTACCGTTTCATTCTCTTTTTCTCCATCTGCCAAGTTCAAGTTCTATTTTTACGGACGAAATGCTAAAATAATTTCCTATCTCGATCATTTTTTTTTCATATTTTAAAAATGTATTGTATTCGTATTGCTAGAAGAAACACGATGCGTTGTAATTTGTAGAGGCTGTTCGGCAACAAGAGATTAAGCCTCTTTAAGATTTAATCCGCTTCTTTTAGTTTTCTTAGCCACTTAATCCTGTTGAACACCGTTTCCTTAGCACATATTAAGATCACCTCATTTTGCCTCATTTTGCTCGGGTCTTAATTCTATGCTCAGACCTTTAGACACCTCTTCTCCTTTCTTTAGTTACTAAGACAACCAAATATCAGTTTCTTAATCCTTCTTAAACTCTTACTCCTTCATTCTTAATTCCTTAACAGTCCCGTAAGCACAAGAAGAAAAAGAAACAATTAAGCAACTTGTAGGCTCGTAGCATATAACAAAGAAAAGTGACAAGTTAGTTTTGAGGGGTACATCCGTACATGTAAATTCTAAAGAATCTTTGAGGGGTTTGTCCGTTTGTGTGAAATGTGATCTAAGAAAGATAAAAAGGAGAAGAATATAAAGAATCTTTGAGGGGTTTGTGTGAAATGTGATCTAAAGAAGATATGAAGGAACTAAACAAGTGGCTGGGCCCACCTAATCGTGGGACCAACTAGACCAAAGAGAGAGCCCTGAATCTGATGATTGCTCCTATTTTTCTCTTCCCCCCTTGGACTCCTTCCAAATTCCTTCCTTTTCTTTTTTTTTTCCAATTCCCATTCTCCTCTCCTCTTCCCCAGTCAATCACTTCTTGCCACGTGTCCGGAATCCATGGCTGCTGCTGCGGATGCGGAGGTGGCGTCGGAGGTATGCGCGCCAACTGTCGGTGCCACGAGAGGGAAGGGGACAGCCGTTCAGGCGTGGAAGGTCGTGGTCGGATGGATGTGTTTCCTGTTACAGGTGGTGTTGCAGATACTGAGAGGAACCCCATCGTGGGCCCAGCTTCTCTCCTATGTTGGTCTCCGCCACCCCCTCCTCTCCTCTTCGTCCACGTCAGCTGCCACGTCGGCAGCGGCGTCTGTACCTTTCGTGCCACTGTCTACGGAAGAGGTACCGACTGATACGCCACCGCCGTGTCAGAAAGAATCGCCAGATAAGCTCATAGTACTATCTTTTCTCCTTATTCTATAGTTAAGCTATGAATTTGATTCTTTTTTTTTATACATTTCATTCTTAATTGGATTGTGAGAAGCTGCACGAGATAAGACCTAAGTTTGCTTGAACTTTAGCTATATAATATTGGGCATATAGTAGTAATTACTAAATTTATGGTCTGGATGGCTTGATCAGATTGAGTGGGGCGAGATTACTTCAGAATTACGGTTCCTTCAGCTATCTACACAGAACACAGTGGGCACCTTCTAATTGGGAACACAGTGGATACCTATCATTTTGCGTGTGTTTTGAATTTGTAAAATTCATGTATAATTTGGAATGAGATAAAGTACCAAGTGTGGTAATGCATCTGGAAATGAATATCAATTGGTCAAGTGGAAATGATGTTCTATTGTTACTTTCCCAATTTGTGCAACATAAGTTGAAGCTTGTTGAGGGAGCTTATGATGTCTATTAGGTGGATTTGGGGACTGTTTGTTTGATATGACAGCTGATTATCTAAAAATTGATAATTTTTGGGTTAGATTCTGTTAGTTGGTCTGACAGTTAGGAAGTATATAATGGATTATAGGAGACAAAATAGTGTTATATGCTAATTAAGAGCCTTGTTTTCTTGCTGCACCAGCTAGGGTATGTGGTCCAAATAAGGCTGGAGTTCATTAAATCTTTTTTGGCTAAAAAATGTAGGTGGTTCTCGATTTGGATGAGACATTGGTATGTGCATATGAGACATCTAGTCTACCGACCCTTATACGTTCACAAGCAATTGAATACGGTATAAAGTGCTTCGAGCTGGAGTGCTCGTCATCAGATAAGGTTAGCTGACTGGTACTAGGTTTTACAAACTGGCACATCTAGAAACCCTGTTGGTCGCAATTGTGTTTTGTGATTTGGACCAACTTTTTATAAAGCCCCATTGAAACATAATGCAAACAAATAAAATTAGCTGAAGATCCATAAGTTAATTATGTTGAGTAATATTTTTGAAACTATAGGAGGTCGATGGGAAACAAAAGGTGAACCATGTAACAGTTTTTGAACGGCCAGGATTACATGAGTTCTTGCAGCAGACAAGTGAATTTGCAGATCTCATCCTCTTTACTGCTGGCTTAGAAGGTTTTTTCCCCGATCATTTTATTTTATCTGCTTGTTTTTATTCAAAAAGGTTGAATCATCTAATCTATCAAAAACTATTATCTATAATTAATAGTGTAATGCAAACTTCTTTTCAGGTTATGCTAAACCGCTTGTGGACAAAATAGATGTTCAGAAAAGATTTATATGTCGACTCTATCGGCCTTCAACTGTTGCCACGTCAGTTCATTGCTGATAAGTTTCTGGTTTATTGCAATGAAATTATTTAATACACTATATATTCTAATTCTGTAATAACCATAAGTTGAAATTTAAATGCTACAGGGAGTACAGGGAGCATGTAAAGGATCTTTCTTGTCTGACAAAAGATTTTTCAAGAATTGTTTTAGTAGATAACAACCCGTTTAGCTTTTTGCTTCAGCCCATGAATGGGATACCTTGCGTGCCTTTTTCTGCTACACAGGGAGGTGATAATCAGGTACGTAGTATTAAGTAGTTAAACATTTTCTTGGATAATTAACTAAATATTTTTTAGCAGTAGATCATACAAAACCAAAAGCTTTTTAATATCATGAAGTTGTGTGGCTTTGCTACTATAGTCTTCGAGTCCAGATCCTCTGAGGTAACTCAAATTTTGAGTTTTGATCCGGACCGTCCAATCAGAATCTGGTCCAATCCGGCCTGAGGTTGTATGCACGGGTCCCCTTTAATATTCGTGCCAAAGCAGATCGGACGGTCCGGATCTAAACTCAAAATTTGAGTTAGGTGCTATGAATTCTTAGTCTTCTGGGTGTTTTTGTATTTATTTTAATTAATTCGTGACTATTTTAGACAGCTACCAGCCAGAAGCTCTCAGCTATAATAAAATGGTTAGGAATTTACCTGAGTTCTTTTACTTAATGTTGGCTTTTATAATATTCAGTTGCTAGGAGTTATACTTCCACTTCTCAAGCAGTTATCGCTACAGGAAGATGTCAGACCTCTGTTATATGAAACATTTCGCATGCCAGAATGGTTCCAAAAACATGGGATTCCACTTCAGCCTAATCAGATTTTGTAGATTCGTTTTCTTTTGCAATATTAATTCTTCATTTGGTTGAGCTTATGTATCATATGGTTTGTTTCAAAAAGCCATTGTACATTATTTTTTGAATTCTTGATTCCTTCTACATGGTTATTGAAGCAAGCATTTTAGCACAGAGTGGAGTTATTTCATTAGGTGTACTGCAATTAGATGCACAAGGAGCATGTAAACTTAATTGACAAGTCATTGTATTTGGTTGTATAGTTGTAATACTTGTATTAAATAGGAAAACAAATGGCCAAACCTAGAGCTTAAAATGTGGCAGATGATCTTCTCATTTTGGTTTCTTCTGATATTGGCTTGTTTGTGTCTCATTTTGGTTCTGTATCTTGTTATTACGTAAATTTGTTTACATATTTTTCATGAGTTTACTCTTACATCTCCCTCCAACTATAACTAAATCAAAGAGAAGCAAATCTTCAATAAAAATAAGAAACAAAACCTTGCAGTATTCAGTTTGAATATATTTACTGATCCCAACAAGAATACACAACAACCAGTTATGAACCTTCCATGGCATATGTTGTAGAGTCTGTATTTCTAATTTCACCATGAATGTGAGATGCTTCATCCAGCCGATCGGCTCTCTCATAAACCGATGCTGCTACAAGTCTTAGTTCTTTCTTATCAATCTCAGGATCCATACCCAATTTTTCAATCAGCCTTTTAATTCCTGCAATATTACCTTTCATTCCAAGAAGACTTAACATCTGAAAATGCACCCGATCTGTGAACACGCAGCTTTCCTCCTCCATCTCACTGTACAAGGCTGATGCCTTGTCAAACTCCCGTAACTTACCATAAGCATTTAACACTGTTGCAATCGTATCAGAATCAGGGAAGAAACCTCTCTCACGCATTTCATCGAACACCTCAATCACATTCTTGTGCCGGCGGTTTTTCGAGAATAATTCGATCATCGATCCATAACTTGATATTTCTTTCACCTCTCCAGCCTTTACGGCTTGTCTAAACACCCAAGCAGCCTCGTCAACCCTGCCGGCTTTTGCAAGAATCTTAATTGCTGCGTCTTTTGTTATGTTCTCAGGATGCTTTAGATCATGCAACAATCGCCTTGCGTGGGAGACTAAATTTGCTCGCTCATAAACCACTATCATGGTTTGGTACAAAACAGGGTCTATTTCGACCCCGGACTCTCTCAATTTCTGAAACAATTTCACAGCACGATCTAGCTTTCCAGCCTTGCCCCAAATGGAGATGATAGTGGAATAAGTAATAGCATTTGGCTGGATCCCTTTGGTTTGCATCTCTTGCACTAGGTTACTAGCTTTCTCATGCTCAAGTGATTTCCCATAAATGGCAACCATTGTATTATATGTGACAACATTCTGTTCTATTCCCTTCCTTTGCATGAGACGAAAGAGCTGTATTGCCTCACCAAACAACTCAGCATCTCCATAAACCCCAAGCATGGTGTTATAAGTAACTATGCCGGGTTTCACTCCTAACTGGGGCATGCTCCAAAAGAGCCGATCAGCCTCCCGTGCAAGCCCAAGCTGTCCATAGGCATGGATCACTATATTAAATGTAGTCAGATCAGGTTGAACTTTACTACTTCGCATTTGTGAAAAAAGAGACAATGCAGCTAAAAACCGGCCCCGCTTGACAAATGCCGATAGCATAGTTGAATAGGAAACAGAATCAGGCACAACACCAAAGGCTGCCATGTCATCTGTCAGAACCCTCAGTGCATCCCGCATTAGACCTGCTGAGCAATAGGCTGAAATGACAGAATTAAATGCACGCAAGTCGGGTTTAACTCCGCTCGCACACATGCGCGAGAACAAAGATATGGCCTTTGAAGGATCATTTAACTTCATTGCCAGATGCATCAACGTGGAAAATAGCACCAAGTCCGGCATCACCCGATCCTCCTCCATCAGAGGCAAGAATGAAAGCGCCAAATCGAGATGCCCTGCCGAGCAGAGAGAAGACAGAAGGGTAGAATAGGAAATTGCATCTGGAGTTAGCCACAGAGATCTCATTTCCATCAATAAACCACAAGCGAGGTGATAATTTCCGGATCGGCAAAGGGTGCGAAGAAGGATGTTGTAGGGGTATAAACGAGGGGGGTAAAGAGAGGAGGAAGAGGAGCTCTTGTTGTACATCCAGTCAAGGAGAGCGAGAGAACGCGATGGGGAGGAAGAGAAGGGGAAGGAAGAGAGGAGAGTGCACATGAAACGAAGGGAGAGGACGGGGCGTGGTCCGGACCTGACGTAGCGGGACATGACGGCGGTGAGCTCGGAGAAGGAGGTGGTGAGAGAGAGGGAGGCGAGGAGCTCTGGCATGTCCACTGTGTGATCCAAATATTGGGATTTTGAGCGGTGGTTTGGATTGATCCAGATTCGTTTGCGAGGTCCGGGGGTGGGGCGAAGGGAAGAAGACGAGTAGCGGTTGTGGAGATACGAGGTGAGGTCTGACATGGTGAGAGACTGAGAATTGGGAGGGAAAGGATGGGGTTTATCTTCGAGTCGACTACTTTGAGATTTTTTTTTGCTGTTTTATTCGGTTCGGTTCGGTCCGGTCGGGGGTAACTGTTAAGGAATCCCCACGCCATTATCCCGGCCTAAATAATGTAAAAGAGATCAATCGTGCACAAGGCATACCTCGTTGGAATTTTATTCGTACCCAACGAGTCTGGCACTTGGCAGTCACCATGCATGGCGGAGTCCGAATCTGCTGCGATCCTGGGTGGGATCGCAGGATTCTAAAATTCCGAATCAACGGTTCAAATTTTTCTGTGCACGGATCTCGAAAACACTTTGGAAAAGTAAATTTTCATGCACGCATCACGAAAAAAACCAACAGCTGAGATTCGGGATGGCAGGGTCCTGCGATTCCCGAGAATCACAGCAGATTTATTTTCTGCATGGCGAACTTTGCGAATTCATATCACCTCATGTAACAGAATATTTTTGTTTAGATCCGGACCGTCTGATCAAAATCTGCACAAATATTAAAGGGTCTGTGCATGTTACTTCGTACTGGATTGGTCTGAAACTTAATCAGACGGTTCGGATCTAGACAGAAATATTCTGTTACCTCAGAGGATATGGACACGAACTTTGCATATACTTGTTTGTAGTTTGAGCTTTTTAATTTGCTATTTGCCGTTAGATCTATCTAGCAGGTACTAAAGTTTGCATTTCAGCAACAAAAACAGAAATGATGAAGAATAAAAAAAGTGAAATAACACTAACTCTGGTATAACATAAAGCACGAACAAAGACGGTCATTTATGTTTGATACTCTGATGTTTTTCTAAGAGAAATAAATCTGCTGCGATTCCAACCCCAATCATTTATATATTTCGAGATTTGTGCACATATACTAATTTTTTTAAGATTCCTGCATTTCAATGAATGAACGGTTGGAATTAGAATCGTAGAGACCCTGCGATCCTTTGGAATCGCAGCAGATTTGTTTCCTTTTCAAGTACAAGTCCTCCAAAAAAAAAAAATACAAGTCCTTTCTATGTTTGTACTTTGTAGGCTGGATCTAAAGTACTGGGAGTTATCAGAATTATTTTCTGTATTTCACCCTTTCTTTGTGTGAATCAATATGTATCAAACTTCAGATTCTTACTAAGTGAATGCGCTTGATAACATCCCTGATTGTTATTTGATTTTTGTAGCTAATAGCAAGCTGTTTATTTCACAAAATCAAAATTAAGGAAATAATATCTAACTATACCCTAACATGAGCTCACACAACAGTGGCACGCACAACTAGAGTATATAACGGGAAATTTTATAAAGTGTCATTCTTTTTCAAAACATTGAACAAAATAACTTCTAGATGATTTGGGATACATTTTTTACACTTTCGAAGTGCATATCTGGTCTGATTAATTACCAGATTCAGCAAAGTTTAGTTTTTGATTTTTCTCCATAATGTATTTACTGGCGAGTCGTAACATTGGTTATTTATTTATTTATTTCTTAATTTCTTAAGATTATATCATGTACATAATTAGTATATTTTTATTGAAGCCTAAGTATCTTACTAAATTGTTCTTAACATGTGATGTGATAAAAATTTTATAATTGTGAAAATCAAGAATATGAAATTTTATACCGAATAAACTAGATAAAATACATATGTTAAAATTATTTATATGTTAGTTAAAAAGATTTTATAAAATAAGTTAATACCATGTCTTATAATAATTTTTAAAAAGACTCCTATGTTGGAAATATCCTACATATACTAATACTATATTGTCTTATTTTAGCAAATAAAATTTCACACTTAAATTTTTATTCTAAATCATTTACACACATAAAAAATAAAAATTATTCAAAAATAAATGAGATCACAATTGTATATTTTACTTAAGCAAAGAATAATGAGAGTAAATAGAGAGGAGTGAGAGGAAGGGAAAGAGAGAGAACAAGTGGGATCCACAAGGACAATTTGTTAAGAATTTTGGAAGGAGATAATTTTGTTCTATGTTTTGAAAAAGAATGGCACTTTGTAAAATTTCCCGTATATAATACCTCTAAAATCCCAATGGATATTCTCACTAATTAGGTCAACTTTCTGGATTGTTCACCAACTAAATGCTTATTATCTAAACAACCTGAATACAGCCCAAGAGGGAAAATTGCTAATATTTACAAAGTTACAATACAAACATAATTTCATCAAGAAAATTTAAAAAATAATACAAACACATGCACAACATAGACAAAAACAAGTAACAAACTGGACAAAGCATACTTATGCTTACTTAAAAATGGCCCAAGAAAAAGGAAACAAAGGAACAGGCACCATGTAAGAGGTAGACAAAGGTCTGACCTGTAACAAGCATTTCTAGTGATATGAGAAAGAAAGCCATTGATGTTGTAATGCCTCTTCAGCAGTTGGCCGTCTCCTCGGATTTATTTGGAGCAGGTACGAAAGAAAATCAACAAATTTCGTATCAGAGGATTGTAAATGCTGTGACAAAGATGACTTCTCGGGTACTAGATACTCTAGTTGGTCTGTTTCCTGAAATACAAGAAAGAGAAGAAAATAAAAAAGCTAATATTGAATTCCTAATTACCATTTTATCATTAAATTTATGGTACGCTGCTGTTCCATGTCGGTGAATTTTAACCTAGCATAACTATGAGTGACAGAGTAGAGAGAATCACAAAAATAAATCAAACCTCATTTTTATGGAAAAGGTCATAGTCATCTGTGAAGTACTTGCTGGTCTCATGTCCCAGCACGAGCATTTCCATATCTATTGGTCCAACAATACCAATGATGCGGGCCAGCATCATAGAAACGGAATCATTTGGAAACAACACCTGTTATATCAAAAAAGCAAGAAAATCATCCACAGAGATTAAGGAACTGACACGTTATCAAAGCATGAAATGGTTCCATGAGTTTAAATCTTGAAATTATTCAGAAAATTATTATGAGGTTGTATATTCTTTGACTATCTAATTTAAAAGGATATTTTTGGAGAAAGTTCTATAGCCTATAAAAAGATTTTGGTACAAACTTACCTCTCCAGTATAAAGCTCAGCCAAGATGCAACCTAGTGACCATATATCAATTTTTTGATCATAAGGGAACCCCAAAATAACCTCAGGAGCCCGATATGACCGTGATTGCACATACAAGCAGAGATTATCAGTGACAAAACAACTGCTACCCAAATCTATTACTTTAATCTCACACCTGCTGTAGCTCTTTATGAGTATGTTTTCTGGTTTTAAATCACAGTGCATTATTCTCAGGTTGTGTAGGTATACAAGTGCTTCTAAACATTGGCGAGCAATTGCCTGCAATACCACAAATACAAAATTAACCACACAAGCTTTAAACGAAGGTCATTAAAATACTTTGATCATCAGAGAATAGACCACTATGCTACCTGTATTCTAGGTATGTTGAAGTAGACCTCGCCAACAGACTCTTGGTTGTACTTTTGGAATTCATACAAGTTGGCCCGCAATAGTTCTGTTACTATGAAGAGGTGTTCCTACAAAGAATCTAAGTAAGTCGACAAAAAAATATATAATGGTCGAAATTGGTATAAAAGTAACTTTGAAGATCCAAGTACCTGATAATAGAAGTAATCATAGAGCCGTAATATATGGTGCTCATCAGCTGGATCATATTTATTAACAAACTTCAGGAGTTTTATCTCATCTAGACTCTGATCAAAGAAATCCTTGTCATTCTTTATTATCTTGAGGCATACATCCGTTCCTGTGTACATATCATGTGCCTGAACAACCTTACTAAATGCGGCCGATCCGAGGTACTCTGTGACATAATATCTTCCCGCTATAACTGAATTGAGTACGATGGGGAAATCCTTGTTTTCTTCAAAACCTGTCCTGTAGTGGACGCCTAACATATGAGCACAAAGGGTGTGCTTTCATAAATTTAATTGTACAATCACAGTTCGGAAAAGGTATGAGAGGGAAATGATGGTGATTTCAAAGAGATGTATTACAAATGCAACTGAAAGGGGAAAAAATTGAGTAAGATGGAAGTTTAAATACCATCAAAGATGAAGTTACAAATTGTAGTAACCAACTTTTTGTTAAATTTAACAGAGTTCAAAAGGTGTCTATAGTTTGCTAATAGTTTTTACAATACGACACCTCATCAAAACTAGGCAGTCGAAATTATAGATTGTTGAAAAATAATGCTGTATTTCTGTTCAATTTTAAAGTGTTGCTTAACCAAAGCAATTAATTACTTCCTATTTCAATTTTCCAAGTTTGTCCTTTAACTAATTGTTTGACAGTATCAACTCTCTTTGAAATTTAAAAGCACGTGGCTTTTCATTTTTCAATCTATGCAAAAGGCAAATGCAAAATATAACATAATGAAGGATTGAGAACCTTACTTGTTCTTACGATGTATGATCCTCAAGTTAAAAATTTCATATTCCTTCCGAAAATTTGAGAGAGCAAGTTCAACACCATCTTCTTTCTCTTCCTCCTCTTCGGCCTTTTTGCTACCCAAATCCTTGATGTCACCATCCCAATTTAAGGGCCCAAAATCTCCCATTTCAAAGGCAACATCAGCATCTTCATTATCCAAAGAAGTGCTCATCTCAGTATGACTTCCCTTCGGTGCATGTTCAATATCCACATTATTTGTACACTTAGAATGTTTGTTGGTTTTGACCTTGAGCTCTGGTTCAAAATCTGAAAAATTAAGTTGAAGTGAAGCATTAAATCTACATGGAACAGCGAAACTGAGAGGGGGATATCGGATCGCCAGAAAACATAGCACATTTTGATTAAAATATAACTAAACTAAAAATCAGAAATATAGAGAGTAACAACTCACTTGCTAGAGCACTTGAATCTGCCATATAAGACGCAACAATTTCTAATTCCTTCAGGCCGGCATCTCTTAATGGATCCCCTTCAAGTACCAAATCTCCCCCGTTCTCCCCTCCAACCCCAAATTCATACAAAATCTCAGTCGAATCATCCATTATCTTATACCTTTCATACACAGCCCCATTAGGATTCCCCTTCTTACCCCCTCCCTTGCAACAATCGCACAACGGGGACCCACAGCTATCTACAGCACTAGAGCCGGCACCTTCTTTATCAAATTCCATACCAGAGTGAGTTGAAGTGACGAACTTGTCCTTGCTCTCATCAGTACCGCGGGTTCCGCCTGTCAGCGACTCATCATACCACCACGAGCTTTCATTGAAGAATTCAGAGCTGTTGTTGTACTCTCTTGCCGTCCCAAACTCCATTTCTGACGAGCTGGTTTCTGATCTTGCCTGTTCTGGGGACCACGTCCCATATGGATTCTGCAAACCTGTACCTCCAAATTTCTAATTGTTAAGAGAATTTGAGAGAATTCAAATAAGAAAACAAGAAAGATACGCCACTCAATTTTAACCCATAAAAACTAGATGTTTGACAGAATTGCTAAGGAAATCTTTAAATTAATATATACGCCACTCAATTTAGTATTCTGAAATCAAACAAATACACGCCACTCATTAGTATTCTAAGCAAACAACTACGTCAAAATTTAAAAATAATAACAAAACTTGTAAAATAAGTCCGAAGCTTAGCCGCCCGCCTCAAATCGGAAACATAAAAGACAAATCTATCAAAGTCTAACACCAAAATCAGCTCAAGCACGCCTTAGCATGCAGTAGAGACACAAGTCTAGAGCTAAGAGATTAGACAAACGAACCAAAAGATCTTACAATGTACATATTAATTTCAAAAAATTTACCGGCATACTAGCCAAAGTTGAAGAAATTAAAGCGAATTTTGTGAAGCACAATGGATAGAGGATAGAATTCTAGTAGATAAGGTATCTAGTGACACGGAGCATACCAGGAGAGGAGTGTATACTGACAAACGCATCGTCGTCGTTATCTGAGCTCGAGGCAGCGTGACCCGGCGGAGACATCCGGAGCGGCGGGAGATTCTCCGGTGGCTCTGCGTCGGCGACGGAGACCGCGGCGCCGCCTCTACGAGAGAGTACATCGTCCAGGAGAGCAGAGGCGGCGCGCGAGTAGCCGCGATCGGCCAGGAAGGCCATCACCTCGTCTAAACCCGGTGTCGACATTGGTGACGTCACCTGTTCAGGTCAGAGTACGGGAAAATGAAGGCGCCACACCATTTGATTGGCGCGAGAGACAGAGAGAAAGTCAAGAGAAGAAAAAATAACTGGAGAGGAGAGATCGAGAAGGTCTTGTAAGTTTCAGTGTCCGCGTCAAAGAAAATACTGGAGGGATCAGGGAGTGATCGCACCTGATTTTGAAGGCAGGACTGCGTGAGCAGAATGGCAGAGTGATTGTCAAAATAATCCTCTCCGTTTCCGACGGTCTGCTGCTACTGCCATGCTCAGTATTTTAACTGAAATAAATAATTTATTTTTTTACTTGTGATATCGGATCCACTTCAATTGGATTCCGACTTGCTGCTTTTCTGAGAGAAAGCAGCTTTCTGTTTTTTTGATTCCAGTCATTCAAATTTGTTGAAATTTGTGCATGAAAAAAAGTCTTTATCGAGATACGCGAATAAAAAATTTTGAATGGTTGAGAAAAACAGAAAGTTGCTTTTCACTAAGAAAAGCAACAGAGTCAGATCCCTTCAATTGAATGGAATCAACTGACTCCTATTAATTTTCAAAATTTATAAGTTTATATTTGATTTTCTATATAATTTAGAGTAAAAAGTTTTGGATATTGTAGATTGACCCCTCATACAAAATATGAAAATTTTATATAATTGACTCTCATTAATTGAAAATCTGATTAGGTACACAATTTTTGTGAGTGTAACAAGAAAGATGATGAATTATTTATTTTCACAACTGGTCAATTAGAATACTAGATATTTCTCTTAAATATGTTATATATTTTATTTTTTTAATAAAGAGTAAAGCACGTACTCTATAAATTTTAAAGAGTTTTAATTAAAAAGACAATAAATTAAGTGAGTTTGTAAGTTTTTAAAACATAGAAGAGGTAAAAATGATATTATAAAAGAGGAGGGATCCAATTACACCTTTTTTGGTGACACACTTTGACACCTACTATTTTTAAAGTCCAAATAGTCGATTTAAACCGTTCAACATGATGGATATATTAAAATGTGCTTGGAGATCAAATTTTACATTTTTTTGAATTTTTTTGCTATTTATTAAGATGGTTACAAAAATTGTTGTTTTCAGACCATTGAAAAACAGCGATTTTGTAACCATCTTAATAAATAGTGAAAAAATTCAAAAAAATGTAAAATTTGATCTCCAAGCACATTTTAATATGGTGATCATGTTGAACGGTTCGAATCGGCTGTTTGGATTTTGAAATCGCAAAATTGACCTATATAAAAAACGGTGTCATGATGTGTCACCAAAAAAGGTGTAATTGGATCCCTCCTCAATATAAAATTTAAAGAGAAAAATATGTAATTTCAAAGTTTTTGAAGAGTGTACATAAAATTCTCTCAAAGTAAAACTAGAATCGAAACTTATATTATGTCATCAATCCATGTTGTTTACTCAACAAGTGTTTGAAAGGTTTCAATTCTTTTTGCATTTGAATTTTTAAACGGTAACTTAGAGAAGAAGTTTAACCACTCATGTTGTATTTTTAATGTTAAATAGACGTTGCTCTAGTTGAAAATGTACTAAAAATAGTAATAACATTCGAATTAATACGGAGTAATGAGCAATCCATTGAAGAGTGTCCAATTATGTGAAAAAAGGACATGTCCTGTGTTACGGACAATGGAGAGGTGACAAGCACCATAAAAGGGGTATTCATGAGGGTCCACGAGGGAAAGGTAATGGCAGAGAGGTGACAATATCACTAGGAAGACAGCGAAGGATTGCGTTTGGATTCTCTCTATAGTGATAAAAATAGTTGAACAGTCTCAGTTAGATCTTTACCATTAATTTTCATTTAACGGTTCTGATCTAACCTGACTTTGTAAACCTTCATACGGATATAAACCGGGCGTCGTACTCTGTCTGAGACCATCCACATAAAAACCGTACGATTGAAGAGGAGATGAACTTTTGAAGGAAGAGGGGCGCGGTCTTGCCAGAGAGTCACGTGCGAGACCTGAGAGAGTGCCACGTGGCGGAAATCGGTGTCGTTTCTCCTTTTTTTGCTCTGGGCAAGTGGTTTAGCGGTTGGTGGCCGCAGTGATATTATCACGCAACGCAACATCTGCTCTGCCTCTGCTGCTATGCAATCTAGATTGCATAGGGATATATTATTTTTGAACCTTAAAGCTTCCTTTCGAGCTTTGGGTAATGATGAATCCGTATGCTCTCAGGTATCGTATCGAGTACAACAAGCGTTGGTAAATTTGTGATGGGATCCGCGTAATGATGACGCATATGGAAAATGACATGAGATAATATTACTTATGAGAACGGAGTAGGTCCGATGTCTATTGGACCTAATTTTAGGTTCAACGACCATGATGACCGTCCGATCTAATTCAAGATTTATCCGCACGATAATTAAAACAGATACGCACGAAATTTAAAGTATTTTGCACGAATCTTAATGCAAATTGACGGTGATTAAACCCATCGAACCAAAGTAGGTCCAATGCCCGTCGGACCTATTCTTAGTCGCTGGAGTAATTATTTACCCTGATCAGGAAAATCGCTGGAGTAAAGTAAGATTGATTTCTGGAAAGGTTCGGCGCACCTTCCAGGGCAGCGAACAATTCTAGGGAAATTCAAAAACTTGGGCCAAAGGGAAATGGTCCATGTCCCAATCACTTGTATCTCCACATGCATGCAATTCAGATCCACATTAGTTTGGAAATCTAATATTTTTTTAAAAGATTATTCAAGAAGTGCTTACTTAAATGTAATTTAATAATTAAATTGATAATTACTTTTATTTATTTATTCGGGGAGGGATTCTATACTGATTAATAGGCTTATAAAAAAAAAAAAAGGCCTAGTAATCTAGAGACTACGGGGTGCATATTTGGAGACTATTACCAGCTTCTGGTTTACATGTTCAAAGGAACAAAGTATAAAAGGGTACAACGAAATGATTCGCTGCACAAAAACCAATCCTGTCCAATAATCTAGAGACCAACTAATCTAATATTATATTCCTTGCATCATTTGTACAAACCCATTTAATTACAATTATTTAGTCGCATGATCGCATCTTTTTTTATATAAATTGGGCAATTTTAATTTAGACGAATTTAGTTGGTAGTTGATGATGAAGACCGCACCATTGAATTTGACAGCCAAACAATGTGAAAGCATATTCTGACTAATAAAGCACATCATTGTTCGCCTTCTTTTCTTCAAGTAAATAAGCAATTCAATTCAATTCATTTCACAAGGCGACAACTGTACCTACCGTTAGTTACGGTACCGACCAATAACTTGTTTGCTAGAACTGCCGTAGATGGATGGGGATGGGGTCAAATCATCAAATCGCCCTGTTTTGTGTCGGGTTATTTCTGGATACTTTATTATCTTACCATGTATCTGGGCCTGGCTATCTGAACTTCTGAACCAACTTTTAGGTTTCATGCAGGAACGGTTTCTAAAAGGAGATAGGAGTAGGTCCGATGCCCGAGTAGGTCCGATGGGCATCGGACCTACATTTAGGTTCAATTAGCTCTAGGACCGTACGATTAGCATCAAGATCTATGCGTACGAAATTGGTACAGATTTGCACTGATTTTGATGCAAAGCACACGAATCTTGATGCAGATCGAATGGTCATCACACCCATCGAACCAAGGTAGGTCCGATGGGCATCGGACCTACTCTGATTCCTTCTAAAAGAGATCATTGTTATGATACTTGTAAAAAATAATAAATTTTTAAATTTTTCATTAAAAAATAAAAACTCACTTCTTTTTTCACTAAAATAAACACTTTTTTTTATTTTTTCTTTAATATAATATTAAATTTATATTTGAGCTCATTATTATTATTTTTTAAGATGGAATGACTAATTTATTATTCTAGTAGAACTAGGATGTGATGTGCTCATCAAACTCTTTGGTGAGCATAACTCCATAATCTATTATATTCACTTCAAACGAGATGAATCCAAACCGTTGAAACCGATGTACTTCACGAGTGATGCGCGTACATGCAAAATTTTGAATTCATTTAGTCTAAAGTCAAGTGGTCAAAATTGATGAAAAAAACACATTCTTATTGAGCTAACAACACCCTAGTTCTACTCTTATTATTCTCCTAAACAAACACATTCTTACCGTCTAACTATGATCAATATTATTTTGCATTCTGATAAATCAGAAGTAGAATACTAATGGAGATGACAACAATTAGTCTAATTTAAAATGGATATATAAGAAATTTGAGTATTTTAATAAGTACCAACAACTCTCCGTTTTTAAAATTAATAACTAACAATTTGCATATCCATACTTCATAAAACAAACCCTAGATTTAATATAAACAGTGATATACCTCCTCTTTTTATGAAAAATACAAGTTCAAATTCCACACAAAACATTTTTAATAAATATTAGAGTGTAGCAGAGCCCTTATTTTAAACAAAAAAAAGGTTCATTAAAATAATTAAGAATTCAAGTTTTATAACGCTTCTCTCACACAAGTAGGGCTGCAAATGAATCAAACCAAATCAAACTTACTCTAGTTTGAGTTTGAGTTTGAATAAGATTCGAACCGAACTGTTTGATTTGTTTCAGAACGAACTTCAATCGAACGAGTTAATTGTGAATTTTTTTCGAATCGAAGTCAATTTAATCACGGACTACGAGCTTTTTTTGGCAGCCCTACCGGCCTTAGTTACTTTTTGAAAATTGGATAGCTTAAACTAAGCATTGCATTGGATTTATCTGATTATAGCAAATATCTATTTGTACATATTCGAAATGAAACCTTGATTTTGCACTGAGCCACTGGCGTTTCTCTAATTTGAACGGTACATGTTAATTTGAGATTAAACCTAAATAGTTCGCGAACCAATTTCGAACGAACTATACCCAGTTTGAGTTTGAGTTTGAATAAGATTCGAACCGAACTGGTTTGATTTGTTTCAGAACGAACTTCAATCGAACGAGTTAATTGCGAATTTTTTTTCGAATCGAAGATTACTCCAACAAGATTACTCCTATAGGGGAGAATCCATACCCACCGGCTCCTGTATTCGTAGGCCCAGATCTAGTGCTGGATTGGTTATATGACGGCCGCATATGGAGAAATTACTGGGATCCAGCCGCACCCGCAGGATACGCCCCACCTCCAGTCGCAGATCCCGGACATGTATCTACTACATTAATTGAAGTAATTTTTCCGTTAATTGAAGTAATTTTGTTTATGAATTACAGCTTACTAAATAAATCTATGTATGAAAATCAGGTGACTCAGGAAGCACAGGCACAGACATGATACAAGATGCTGTCTTGGGCTCAGACAACTTATGATCAAACGCAAGCGCAGGCGCAGGCAGGATATGCCCACCTCCAGTCCCAGACCCCAGACATGTATCTACTATGTTAATTAAATTAATTTTGTTTATGAATTACAGCTTACTAAATAAAAACTATGTATGAATTCCAGGTTACCCAGGAACCGCATGCGCAGACAGGTTACGGTAAATACGAATAATCAAGGAGAGCATCTCATCCCCGCTTTCCAAACTGTCATCATTAATTGCATTCCCAGGTACATGCAAATAATCCGATATCAGTTTATGGACCCGAACAATTTTAGGTTGAGTTATGGTTTCAGGGTTCCAACTAGTACTAGGTCGGATTCAAGATTCAGGGATCTGACTGGGTACAAGGGCCTGACTGTTCAGATCCAATTGGGAATTAAAACCGGCATAATTTTGTTCCAATTATACAAACAACTCCAAAACCGGTAACCTTTGTGGAAAGGACGCCACAATTCCTAAAATCATTTGAAACGATGCCTGATATGTTACCTGTACCAATTGGTAGTCCTATTGGCCATCAGTAGACATATTAAACCTGGCTTGGATTTCCAGATTTGCTTGACTATGGTATACCCAACCCGTTTATAAATCTCATTCTGGAGATAATAAAAGTTATGATTCACGGTTACCGGGAATGAGTATTTAGGACGAATATTGTAAAATACTCCGTCATCATTGTATTGGATTTTCCCTTCAACAAAAAATTTCACACAAATCATTTTTGGTTTTTGTTGGCCTGGATAACAAACTACAATTTAAAAAATAATAACCCTATAACTACAACATAAATTGAAAAATTAAATAATTTAAAATTAAAGAAATAAAAAAACTTACAAAAATCCGATCACGGAGTCCGATTTTCTCTCTTATCTTTTCCTCTTCTATTTTTCTCGTCTAAATTGACTGTGAAGAGAAAGGAGACAGGCGGTTTTTATAGAACATTGAGCCTGAAATCGCAAAATTAATTTCCGGAACCCAAAATCGCAGAATAAATCCATGATTTTATAAAAACCGCAATTTTATTTTCCGATTTCACAAAACTGTGGATTTATTCTGTGGTTTTGAGAGGGCTAAAACCGTAGAGTAAATTTGCCAAAAGTAGGCCTAAAATCGTGAAATTAAACTGCGGTTTGAGCAGTTTTCGAATTATTGTTAAACAAGATGTAGATTTCAAATTTCTTTATTTTTTATATTAATTAAAATTTCGGGGAATAGAAATACCATAAAAATATCCATGTGCAAATTCCTTCTATCAACATGGTGAAATCCATGCATTACTTCTACAATCATGAGAGAGTTCTGATCTTTCTAATTGTTCAAATTTTATTAAAATCATATATTTTTGGTCGAGCGGTCGTAGATCACACCTTTATCCATTAACAACCTCTTAAAATTTATTAATCACCAAAGATATCAATATTAATGGTTCTTATTTTATTTTTATTTTTTTTATGTGGCCAGCTTGAAATTTTATATTAAGTTCATTTTTTTTTGTTCAAAATGCTCACCTCATAATTACAAGCAAAACGAGTGCAATCTTAAATAGATTTCACATCCATATTAACAAAATACCTTAGAGAATGAAAAAATGTTAAGTATCTCATCTTACTACCATATTTCAACGTCGACTTCGTATAAAAAAAATACCGAATGAATTTTTTATGTGATGGTTACTCGACGCATTATTTGAAACATTTATATGGCCAAGAGATTTTGAGTTCTATTTGTACTTATGATCTCGAATTGGCACCTCCCTTTTGAATTTAAAAGTTGAAATTTGTATTCAAAGGGATAATATTTAATTAACCAAACTGAGTTTACTAAATTAAACAACCAGCTAGAAAGAATAAATTGAAATTTAATCTTCCCGAACATAAATTGAATTGAAAGTTAATTAATCTTCACAAGATAACTTGATACATAAATTGAATTGAAAGTTAATTAATCTTCACAAGATAACTTGATACATAAAAGGTGAAATTGAATCTGCCCCAACAAAATTGAAAACCCCAGTTTGCTCCCCAAGTGTCCTCCTTACTCTATCAAACTAAATCAACTCAAAAACGATTTTTAAATTTGAACTCTATGCCAGGTCTCTAGTTTTATGTTTACAATTAAGCCATTAATCTACCACCGGTGAATCAGGTTCGATTGCTGATCGAAGCCCTTTCTGAACCATCATCTGCACATAGAACTCAGCATGCTCCTATTCAAATGTTGTAAAAGAAAAAATAATTAAGAACATATCATATAATTTGGGAAAAATTAACTTAAAAAGTCACCATAGGACCTGTTGTATAATACTGGCAGGAACCCAAACCAATATAAATTCTCATCCTCTCTCTCTCGCACGGGACATTTTACCGGGGTTATGGTACTGGTATGTGTTTCAGTATGAATCTCAGAACAGATGGATTCTGCTTAGAAGAGGATAATGATTCAACTAATTTAGGTTTCAAATTTGACAGCTACGTATTGATACTGGTATGGTATTTGGTATGACCAACCTGAAAACAAAGAAGATTAACCAACCTTTACAGTGACAATTACGACAGCAACTCCTCTTTGTCTTGATTCATGGAATAAAGTTCTTGCTTTATCAGGTGTTACTGATGGTATAACTTGTGGTAAAGCCTTCTCCACTGCAATAAAATAAATATTTTAGAAAATATGAGTAAGATAATTTTGTCTACGTCTACCAATTAATTTCTTGCTTAAAATTAAAGGAATTCTATTTCTATGCCAGGTCTGGTCCCTTTCTTTGGTAAATTGAGCTTGAAATAAAATGAGAGAGGTAGAGGTAGAGGGAATTCGTATCCTCTGCGGAGTCGTACGGAGCTTCTAATCTGATCCGTTCGTTTTGATCGGACGAACCAGATTAGATCTTGCCCGAATTGAAAACAAAAAAAACAAAATTCCCCTGCCCGATAAGATCTGATCTGGTCCGTTCGATCAAAACGAACAGACCAAATTAAAAGCTCCGCACGACTCCGCAGAGAATACTAGTCCGAGGTAGAGGTAGAGATAGAGGTAGGAAGAGTGTGAAGGGGGGCCCGGGCCTACCTAATTTCTCAGTATGGCGTGGATCATCAACTAAGAGAACTTTGTAGCTGTCACCGCTGCCAGTCCCTTTCTTTTCGGTTGATCTGCCTATGTCTCCTCCTGCGTTATTCATTTCTCAAATGTTAAGATGCAAGCAATCATTATTTACTTAGCTTCACCCATATTCATATTAGAGTGAGGCTACGGTACTATGCATAGCACGGATTGGTCCGTGCTATGGCTCAATATTTGAGTTTTCAAAATCCTAACAGTCGATCCGAACCGTTCAACATGATTATAAAATGAATATGTACTTGCAAACCAAATTTTACATTTTTTCGAATTTTTTTACTATTTTTTAAGATAGGTAGAAAATCATTGTTTTCGGATGGTTCAGAATTTTTAGATTAAGTGATTTTCTACTTATTTAAAAAAATAATAAAAAAATTCAAAAAAATGTAAAATTCGTTTTACAAGTACATATTTATTTTATAATCATATTGAACTGTTCGGATCGACTATTAGAATTTTGAAAACTCAAATATTGAGCCGTAGCATGGACTAAACCGTGCTATACATAGTACCGTAGCCTCACTCTTCATATTATATATCCTATTAAGTATTAACGTTTTTTGTTGGGCGTCTTCCATGTCGGAGCTACCAAAATGCTCTCTCATTTTCATTACTCATATAATTTAAATCATCGAGGTTGTAAAATGTAAATGATGTCATTCTTAATTTGAACTTTCAACCCTTGTATTATTGTATACATATAATTTGTCATGCACGTAAAATGACATTTCGGCACCTCAAAAGGGGAGCCAAATGGGGTCAGTATACGCGCCTACGCGGTACTTTAATTCAAAGTCAAAACACAATTTAAAAAAAAAAACAAAAGATAAAGAAAAAAGAAAAAGAAAAAGAAAAAAGAAAAATAAAGTGCCTTTTAAGTTACAGTGCCGTTGGCAGTGGCATAGTATAAATTGCAGAAAGGGAACAGAAGGTTTCTTACTCATTAAAAAACAAAAAACACAAGGTTTATTAAATTTCAGATCACACTTTTTACCATACCTTGTATTTTTTTTTTTTTTTTGTTTCTACCCCACCCGTCATGATAGTTTAATTAATGTATACATAAAGATAAGATAAAGATAACATATGAAACAGGAGATAGGAGTAGGTCCGATGGGCATCGGATCCTACTTTTAGATTCAATTAGATCTAACACCGTATGATTAACATTAAATCTGTGTGCACGGAGTTTGATGACGCGTGCACGAATCTTAATGCTGATCGGATGGCCATCACAGCCCTCAACCAAAGTAGGTCCGCATCGGACCTAGTCTGAATTCACGAAAGAGAAATACTCTGAATTCATGAAAGAGAGAGAAAAAATGCATCTGTACCTTCTTCGATAAGGGGAAAAGCATCAAACTGAGAAGAATCATCAAAAGTGGGGCGCTCCTCCACTACCCCAGCTCCGCTCCCTTTGAGGGGCCTCATGCCTCCTCCAATCATTTCACCACTCTTTAGAATCCTCTCCGGTCTCTGCTTGAATGACACGGTCAAATGGGGGAGAACTGGAGACGAGCTGGATTTGGCGAAATGAAGCGGGTAGAATGTGGTGCCTCTGCAACTGATTGCCATTAGAGCAAGAGATGGAGCCTGCAGTTATTGGTTCCTCCACTGCCTTTTTTTTTTCTTCATTTGTTACATCGTAGGCGTGAGATTTATATATATATAGCTCTATTGAGGTTCAAAATTACATGGATTTTACTTTACCACAAAAAAACGTGTCGAAAATTCTGGAAGCATGGAGTTATCGAGACTTTGCAAATGCAATATTAAGCGCATAATATGGACGACACATTTTTGTTCAAGATTTTACAGGTCGAAACTAAAATAATTGGAAACGACGAGAAGTTTCTAGTCGTAAACTTTGGAAATGCGAAGCAGCAACCATTTGTGATTTGTCACTTTCTCTGATTTTTTTTGCGGTCCACATAAAAAAGGTACTAAGTTCAAAACAGCGGAAGTTGTAGAAAATATCTTATAAGATTAAAAGAAGCTCCGGAAACATCGAGACCGCATCCTCTGCGTTAAGGCACCCAAATTTATCTCCAGACCGTTCGATGTGAATCTGGATTTACGAGATTCTTTTAAAATTTGTGCTGATACTTAACGAATGGATCGGATTTAAAACTCATTCATGCATGGTGATAATGATAATTGCACCTCAGGTACCTTGAGGGATCCGAATTTGTACTTCCAATCCAGTGCAAAATAATTGCAATTTCAATTGGTTTGTAAAACTCAATTTTAAATCTGGACGAGGACTAAAAGAAACGCCTCCGAATCCCCAAAGTAACTTAAATTTTGAGTTTGATTCCGAACTGTCGGATCAAAAATATCAGATGGTCTGAATCTAAATTCAAAATTTGAGTTAATTTAGGGGATCCAAAATTCAAAATAAACTGTCACCTGGGGAGAATATTTCCATCTCCAATTCTCCACGTACTAAATCTACAAGATTGATAATTGCAAATCAATATTGATTAATAATATGATAAAAGATCCTCTTTTATTTTCCCCAAAACCTCGTCTAAAATTTATATTAACACACTTCAAAGTAAAAAATAGCAATCTGAATACTTAACAACAACACAACAGAAAATTTTGATTCATAACTCATCAAATTACATAAAACTCTTTCAAAAGCAAAATTCATAATACGTAAAATAATGGTCCTGCCTGCTAGGACTTGATAACTATGGAAAAGGCCTAAAGTTCTCTTGGTGCTTCAAATTACAATTAAACAACCTGATAAGAGTCTGTGATCAACTGAACCCTTTGTGAAAACTTTGGAACATTGGCACCTTTTATTGAGTTGATACCCGCCACCTGAAAAAAAAAAAAAAAAAATTAACATTGAAACAGAGTGAACTTCAACTTCAAACAAAATGTAATGAGCTCCGTCAAGTAAGAAAAGAAATTTCATAGGATATTCTAGAATTTCGACAGTATTAAATGGCCCTTTTATTGAAGTAGATAAATTTCTCTGATTTCTCCAAAAAAAAAACTTCCAAATTGCTTATTTTAAGAGCAAAGGTTCACAAGAAAAAAGAAATGTTAGATAAAATGAAGGTTAATACGAACCTTCACGTCACTGTAAGTGCCTGAAGCAGCAAACTTGATAGAAATGGGGAAGAATGCTGATGAGTCAGCTGGAGGCACAATAAACTCCATTGAACCACTGCCAATAAAGATGCCGAAATATTATTTGAACCATAAACATCAAAAGATGGAACGAAAATGGAGATTATAAAACTACTCGTTCTGCTATACTTACCTGCGGTTGGAATGATCAATAAGGAGCATCGACCACTCCAATGAAGAGTTTCTTGCATCATACCTAAAATGAACAGCAAAAGAATCAAATTAGAAAAGATGAAAAACCAGAACAATGAAATACAACAAATATTATGAGTATATATTCTCATTGATCAAGCTTATTCTAACCAATCAGGCTTCTTTTACCATGCAACAGCTGATGATGTTGGAATAGTAACCATTGAAGAATTTGTTAAAATAAATAATTACCTCCATTCTCCATCTATCTGATTTACAGTAGGTGGGTCTCTAAGAGCAGGAAGCGGAACCGAAATAAGCACATTTTGCAAGTCGAACAAATCTGAAGCCTCGTACTCAATGTTGACATAGGTGTCATTTCCAGACACCGAGGGCCAGCAATTAACTGAAAATGCATCATTTTAGTCCCATTTGTATTTAGTTAAAACATGTAAAACAATAATCACTACTTCAAGTATAAAAGCCATGTTAACATATTAAATTATTCCATGTTCCCGTAAACTATTCCACTTCATCTTGCACTAAATTTTGCTTTAAAACAATACCGTGCAAGTATACACAGTCTGTATCCTATATATGTCCGGAGAAAACAAGTCACTACAGTTGACAATCGGGGCCACAATCCTCAATTTAAAGCTAAGAATTTGATACAAACCACTGCAAAATGCTATATATATGCTCAAGTCAGTCTGAAACTAATGCAAATTCATTCAAGGGAAGTCCGAGGAGTTAAATTCTTTTTTACAGAGCCAGTGAATTTATTGATTAAAAACAAATAAAAGAAGACCAGTGAATGTGAGAGAGATTAATAATTTTGAGAAAAGATATTTCAATTTTTAAAAAATTACTGATGCAAACATGCTGTTAAAAGTCAAGCTCAACTTACCCTTTTACACAGATAGTGAAAAAGATCAATAAAAAAGGAAAATAAAAAGAAAGGACCTGTGAGCGGAAGAGAGGATTCGTCCATTTTCTGGATGCGCCATTTCATGAGCCCCACATCATTTTGGCCAGTGGGGAAAGGTCGGTTCGGGTCTTTCAGCCCAATAATTTGTTTGCTGTTGAACAAGTCCTTGTTTATGTTAGGATGTGTTTTGAAGCTCAGTCCAGGCATGTCTCTGTTCTCAATCTGTTAATTAGTTAATAGGCATCCTTGCATTAGATTTCTTTGAGCATTTTAGTTTTTTTTCAGGTAGAGACACACTATAGTTCCTGTTTTTTGCACATGCTAGTATCAATAGCTGTTCAAAAATTGTAATAAATCTGGGTAAAATGGTAGGAGCTGCACTATGACAAGTTGCAACCATATGTAATATAAGTACAAAAACCCGAGGATAGAAAATAATAAAATGTAAGCCAAATTTATGTTTCATCTCTGCAATTGAAATTGCACTTCTTGGCTGATACATGCTCTTTTACATCAACCAAACTTTATAACAAAAATGAACAAACCTGAAGCTGGATGAAACCGTCATCTTGGTTGAGAATTTGAAGAGAGAGAGTTCCCTGCAAGTCAAAGTTACGGAGACCTCCATTTCTCTCAACAATAATATTGAGCCTCTCTTCAATGGTTACAGTGATAGGATCGGTTGGTGGAAGAGCTGATTTTGACTGGACAGCACTTGGCTGCGCATCTTCAATAATAACTTCTCCTTCCGCTTTGAGTGATTCCAAAAATTGATTTGATTTCTGTGTCTTTTTGCCAAGTTGCATTCCAAGCCCTTTTGAGGGTGCTTTAGCTGATGCAGCAGGACGATCTGTAGACATTTTTTTAAGGAAATAAAACTGTGAGATTATGATGGTACAATGAGACCGTTGCTGCATGTGTCCAATTGGTCTTATTGGAACGCAGCAAATGTGATTATTCTTTTATCCTTTTTTTTTATTTTGAAAAGTAGGCAGATCACCTACTGAATTTCTGTTAGTAAATAAAGAAGCAAGAATACATTTTTTAATTGATTTAAATTTTTTATGTTGATAAGGGGAAAGCAAGTTCACATGATAAAGGGTCACTTATCTTGGCTAGTTTTTAACTTGATTGACTTAATTTTTTTCAGTTCACAATAAGATGAATGAAGCCTAATTTCTACTATTATTCTTTTCAACTGAGAGCAGTTTATCTTGGCTAGTTTTTAACTTGATTTAGTTAATTTTTTTGAGTTCACAATAAGATGAATGAAGCCTAATTTCCTTGATTTACTTGATTACTTTCAATTCATCTTTCTTTATCCACTAATTTCTACTATTATTCTTTTCTACGACCAAGTTGGATCTGATATGCAAAAGAAGATCTCAAGGAAAGAGATAATAAGCATATATGTTGGTTATAATTAGTGCAAACCTTTGGGCTTAGAAGAGAAAGAATCAATACTATCGCCACTCAATCCAAATCCAGAACCGCTGCCAAAACCAGTGCCACTACTCGAAATATTCATGTCACTAAAGCCGCTGTCACTTCTTCTAGGACCAGATATTGACGAGTACCCACCTGTCTGGAATTTGCCTTTCTCGATCTGAATTTAGGTTTACAACCAAAAAAAGAACATCAAAACATAGAGATAAAAATGATCTGCATATGAAAGAGAGAAAATCAGACAGAAAAGCGTAGAATTCACCATATACAAAGATAAACAAGACTTGTTTTAACACCTGCCAGTATGTCAAACTTGAATACAGTAACTTCTCTAGTTTTCATGGATATCAGGAGAAAGCTAGCGGCCCTAGACCTCACAAGCACTCTTAAGTACAAATCCCAAAATTAAGTTTTAACTAATATTCTTTTCATACCCGTCATATACAAATACCAAAATTACAAAAGCAGATAAAAGAAAATAAGACCATACTCACGCAACTAAAATTCATAACAAAATATACAAGTACAATTAGCAGAAGCAACTGTCAATAATGTGGTCTTATGGAAGGACTTCAGGAAATATGAAAATGTGACAAAGAAAAGAAAGAATCCTCGTCTTTTTACCTTGCTTTTCTCAATCTCAGTAGCCTTCCTCTTCATGACATCCTTTGCCTCATTCATCTTGCTTTGTAGAACAAGCTTATGCAGTTTCTCTTCATGGCTCTCCATCTCACAGTACTGTCTAACTTGCGCAACAGTGAGGTTTTCTTTGTTGCCCAGAGATAAGCACTCATCGAATGCAAAAATGATCTCAAATGCCATTTCAGTTATCCCCTCATCATCCAATGAGGGAGCATATTCAGGTACCTTTTAACCATGTTAAGAAAAAATATTGGTGTTGCTGCAAGTTATAACACATCAAGCATTTGATGTTAAATTTTAGCACGTTACATTTTCTATATGATTTTTCAAAGAGCTAAAATTGAAAAAAACAATTCTCGTCAATATCGTATATTTATTGACAAGATATTCTCTAGAACCAAATTTAATTCCATGTCACAAAAAGTGGAATGTGAAAAAAGGATACAACTTTGGAGAGGAGTCTGAGTGTGTCGAGATCTTCTAGAATGTTGCTTTGTTTGTTTGTGACAAGTACAAGGTATAGGGTCTCTATTGGTTGATATACATAGCGCACATTTTCCGTCTCAACATAAGTGTGTTGCTTTCCAGTGCCAACCAGCTTTGGAAAAGCTGCTAGGAGTCCTTCAATCCTTATACGGGGCATATCAACAAATTGCCTTGAAACAAGCACTGCAATAAAATAAAGGAATGTCAAATATATAAGAGCAAATATCTTGTCAATTGCTAAGAAGAAACAAATGAGACTAGGACTCAGAGATCCTTGTATAATCAATAATTAGACACCATTCCTTTTGCCTACATTTGAAAATGTACATGTGACTAAAAAATATATTGTAGCAAGGATGGCAAAACTCCTTCGTTATAAAATACAAATGGGCACATACCAACTGCAAATATTATTATTAGGCCTAGCATCATAATGCAGAGCTATCCTCTACAAATGGATTAAAACAATCTCAAAGTGAAGAGTAAAAACATAAATAGCAAATATGATATAGAAGTTTACCTTTGCCTGTTTTTGTTAAAATAGAAGCAGCAAGGACCACCTATAAACACAAACACATACAGAGTCAATTTTTGTAAAAAGGATGTGCATTAAAAGTAGGATCAATTGATCGCACAATTAATTAACTAACAAATTAATAGTGATTCCGACACAAGAGTTCTGGTAATGTTATATAAGAATTGACAATAAAAGATTCAAGGGGTCTAATTTTGTAATGCCCTAGGACAATTCAAACTAAATCCAATCTAATTTGCAGCACTTCCAATTCATATTTATTAAGTGGCCAGTTTACTAACAAAATTTTGCCATAAAGAAAATTAAGAAAAATGCTGGATTTCATTTGCATACCATTTTGAAAAGTATATAATGCCAGAATCTGCAGCAACTGTCCAAGAATCAACAACCTGATAGGTTAACAAACAAAAATAGAAACCAATTAGAAAGAGTTCTAGACGTCACAATTACCCTTCCACATAACCAAATATCAAATCGCGCCTCATATGCATTGAAACGTGAATTAGATCCCAATAACCATGGGCATTGCCCCTCTTCCTTCTTTCACAATCTCCTAATTGAATTAGCTTCGGATCCGATCAAACTCTGGTAAGTGCTACTACGGGCTAGTTTGCCAGATCTACCAAGACTTAGTACGAATTCATTCTAATTTCGCGACACTGATCTCCTACAATTAAAATCGGAAGATCTACCTGAATGCCACTACGTAAGCTAATATTATTCGAACGAAGTGTAATTTCTATTACGAACTAAGAAGCAAAAGAGATCGACTTTGAAGGGAAATATCGTGCATCGTCTAACACGAACAGATCTAAAGAAGAGCTTACAGAAAAGATGTGGGGGGGGGGGGGGGGGAGGGGATGCGAGGATGAGAACTTAGTGATCGAGGGGATGGAATGAGGGGGGGGGAAGAGATCTTACCTCAGATCTGGGTCGAGTTGCGCGAAGAAGAGAGCGATGCACCGAGCGCGCAATGAAATAAAGGAGAAGGCCGGAGAAATTGTCGGTTACTCCTGGAGCACCACCTGACAACTTCTTAAGATTCATAATTTTTTAATAGAAGCCCGTAGGCACTTAAGATTCCTAGTTGATCTCATTTTTTTTATTAACTATGATTTTATTTTATGTTATTTTGTTTATTTTAGTGATTTGTGAATAATATGATAAATTAAGTAGTGAGGATAAATTGTGATGCAGACTCGTTACATGATAAGTTACGGAGTTATGCAGGATGAGATTTTTTAAGTACAGAAATTTATAAATTAATTTCATAGGAACTCATACTTTTGATTTGTTCGCCAATAATTATAAATACGTTGAAATGAATGTTTGATTGTACTGTGAGAATAATTATGAGAAATTCTAATTTGAGAAAGATAATTATATAAAACTATATATTTTCTTTAAAGATATTATCAATGTATTTTTTTGTTTCATAATTATTGACAAATTTATGACGGATTATAATAATTTACGAAAATAAAAAAGTAAAATTGCAAGTGACGGTGAAAAAATAATTTATAATTGAATCAAATAAAATACATTTGTCATGAAAATAAAAACAAAACAAAAATTAATAAGATGCAAAGAGAGAATGAGCAAGAGATGGCATGTGAAAAAAAAATGTTCAACGATCACAAATTTAACACAAATTTTCACAAAAATAATGCACTTTGAATATAAATCCCATCCCATCAAAACTTCCACAATTATAATTCCAATTAAATCAGTATTAGATACTTTGTCTAACTAAATCTTTCGTTGAGGTTACATTATGGGCATCTATTATATGAGGAGGGATCCAATTACACCTTTTTTGGTGACACATCGTGACACCGTTTTTTTATAGGTCAATTTTGCGATTTCAAAATCCAAGCAGTCGATCTGAACCGTTCAACATGATCACCATATTAAAATGTGCTTGGAGAGAAAATTTTACATTTTTTTGAATTTTTTTACTATTTATTAAGATGGTTACAAAATCGTTGTTTTCAGACCATTGAAAAACAGCGATTTTGTAACCATCTTAATAAATAGTAAAAAAATTCAAAAAAATGTAAAATTTGATCTCCAAGCACATTTTAATATATCCATCATGTTGAACGGTTTGAATCAACTATTTGGACTTTGAAAATAGTAGGTGTCAAAGTGTGTCACCAAAAAGGTGTAATTTGATCCCTCCTCCTATTATATATGTATAAGATATGGTTGAAATTTTCAATGACAAAAACTAAATTCCTTTCTCTAACTTTTACCTTGTGATGTTCAATCATTCTCACCAAAGAGTCAAAATATTATCTCATGCTTCATGGAGTCTCATGTTTTCAACCCGATTTTTCTCAAATCTCGAAACACAATTTAGCTTACCATCTCAAGTCGCGGCCATAAACTTCTTTCTTCTCCGGTAATAGAGAAAATTCTACCTCAAACACAAAATAGCTATTGACGTTGATCCCAACGAAAAAGTATATATTCAAGCTCTAACACAAAATTCATGCTTCGACCCACCAGCTATCAAACTTGGCGCTTGCCACGACAGTTCAGCAACTACACTTGACACTTCCCTCCGACTCTATCATTAGAAATGAAATTACCATTCTCCATCCACGAAGTGAATTCTTCAACTTTTATTAATTATGAAAAAGATTTTCACCATGTAGCTAAGGTGTTTGTAGTAATGCCTAAACAAGTTTGCATAGCATTACTGTTAGTTTTTTTCTAGTGCTGATTGGACCAATTAAGTTTTGATAATAAATTGTTTAAATTAACTTTAAATCTGACTATTGATATCATGATAATCTTAGATGTGAATGTCTCATTACCCATTTTTTTTTTTTTTGTTGTGAATATTGATTCATAAAATTTTGGCTTTATGTTTAGAGAATGAATCAACCAAAACCAAAGATGTTTATCAAGAGAGGGGTTTAATATAGATTGATTTAGTACTTGATGATTGAGGGTTTCATATAGATTATGATACTTGATAAGCGTATGTGCTTTCTATGGGAACTGGTAATAGAATATTTCAAATTTCATTTTTGTCAAAACTTAGTTTTTTCATTTCCAGTTGTGTTTGGTAATAATATTATTCTGATAGTCGTAATAATTTTTTTGAAACAGTTTTGACGAATAGCCTTCATAATTTTTATGATCAACTTATTATTGTAACTTGTAAGTAATACATTCTTCATGTTATGTATGTGGACATAAAGGTGCAATGCAAGGACCAAAATTTCTTTCTTTGCTCATCTTTAATTTTGGATGCAATATGAAGTTTGCTGAGGACCATGAATATTAATGCTCAGAGAATAAGTTCAATTGGAAAGTGTTTTATTCTTTCAATTTTTCTACAGAAAATAAAAATGAATTACAAGTGCTCAGGTGAAGCATTTGAGGCATCCACAAAGTTAATTTTACTATCTTCTTGTTCTCTTTCTTGTGTGCTTTCAACTTTGAGATGAAGCATTCGAGGCACCGATTTGGAGACAATAGATCACATACTGCATCAATGTACTTACTCCGGGGCAGTTTGGACGGGGTTAGTCAGGCAACACAGCATCCAGATCGGTACTGTTACCAGAGGGACAATTATGGAATTCTACTGGGACCAAAGACAAAACATGCTACCATCGGCAAAACAGCTGTGGGACACGGTCTGGACAGCAGGATGTTAGGCCTTGTGGCGCGAGCACAATAGGAGGATCTTCCAACAAGAGAGCATGACAGTGGTGACACTCATTAACCGTACCAGTACCTAAATCCATAACTGGTACCATAACCTTTAGAGGAGTTGGAAATAAATAGGGGGCAGTGTGAGCAATTACCCTTGCTTAGGACTAATGTAATGAGGAATTGTATTTATGTAATTATTTAGTTTAGCAGGATGTATAAACTTTTTTTTTTTATCCAATGAAATTGTCAAAAAATCTTTGACATTCTTTAAAGATGTCATAATCGCTTCCATGAGCATCTGTGTATTTTTTTAATGCAATAGTAAAAGGTTTAAACATAACATATTTTTTTTCTCTTTTAACTGCTCTCATAGATTAACACTTTAACTGCTAAAAGGGTAAAAAAAAAAACCAATAACTGGTATCCCTGTACTAATATAGTACCAGTGAGGTCCAAAACAGCTATTGTATGAACAAAAATAAAAAGGAATAATTAGAAATTAAACATGTATAACTAGCAAAAACATTTCATGTACATGGTACGTGTTTATCATACACTAAATCCAAAATTATGCATACCATTTCATCTTCAACCAGAGGTGAATCTAGGTTATATTTCAATTTTTTTATATTTATATCTTATTTGTAATAAAGTTCAAGGTAAAATATTATATATAGTGTGAAATTGACCTCCATTTGTAGTAAGAAAATTTTATATACTTGACTTTCATTTACATTTGACCCATATAGTATGAAAGTCTGACTCCGCCCCTGTCTTCAACGGTACATGGTAGGTCAGCGAATGTGTCGAACTAATACTCGAAGAAATCAGTATCCTCCATCATAGGTGTGAGGTTAGCATGAGATGGCACTGAAGAAGACGAACTATCAGAGATGTTGGACTTCTCCTATGGCACCTTGAAAGAAAAATAAATTATAGACAATCAAGATAATTTTGATGAGGAGGGTTTAAATGTCTTTATTTTTTGTGCTTCCATCATGCCTCTATTTTTTAGAACGACAATAATTTAAAATTTAAAATTTATATATCAAAATAGAGATATTTAGATATGATCTATATCATTTTCTTTATGCACACGCAAAATATCACGACATTTCGATTTTGTTTTGATTAGTATCAAGAGCTTGCAAAAATAGACCGATGTGCAGGGGCAGAGGCATTATGGGAAATGGGGGTCAATTGACCCCCATTTTTTAAAAAAAATTGTATTTAGATATAATTTTCTATATAATTTAGAGTGAAATGGCTTGATATTATAAAATTGACCCCCATTTTTCATAGAAAAATTGTATATGATTGACCCTCATAGTTTGAAAGTGGTAGAGATTTTTGACCCCCATAGTTCGAAAGTCTGACTCCGCCCCTGCCGATGTGGATAAATTCTAGATGTTGATTTTTCAACTTATTTATTCATATAAAATCAAAATCGAAAAGTGGTGATTTTTTATGTGCGTATAGAGAAAATTATATAGATCACATCTAACGGTTTTATTTTGACATATATAATTTAGAATTTTTGTTATTAGAATATTAAAATAGAGGCACAATAAAGGTACAAAAAATGAAGGTATTTAAACCCTCCTCAATTTTGATATAGCAAAAAAAAGAACAAAAAAAACAGGGCTTCAGATAGGTTTTCAAGCCCACAGAAAAACAGGGGATGGAGGAGGGATAGAAGATTTTTCTCTCTACATTTAATATTTTTAAGCGATTTGATTTTAATTCAATTATGTAGGGAAAAAATAGTTTCCTTCTTTGACTAACAAAGAGAGAGAGAGAAAAAAAAGGAGGGTTGTTTCATTTTCTGCTTAACGGAAATAAGTGCACGTCCGTTTGCATTAACTTCAGCTATCTTGATAAAACTTGATCTAGTAGTATGGAAAGGTTTTAGAGAGCAATCTTGTTCAAATGGCTTCGGATAGGTTCTCAAGCCTAATATCTTATACAATTATAGTGTTAAACTAGATCTGATTCTTGTGTTCAGGTATGCAGTGTAAACTTAAAAATTTAAATGATGAGAATTTTTAATTGGGTTGGTCCGGCAACATGTGGAATAGTGAAAGAATAAAAAAAGAAAAGGAAACCTGGAATAGGTTTCTATTTTATACTACTCTGATCATGTTCGGTTGATGATAAAAAAGTGAAAAAGTATAGAAAAATGAGTTAATTCTATCTCTCGTAAAATGTCAATTTTTCTATTTCACCATCTCTATGAAATAAAGAATTAACTTGTAAAGAAATAGAAGAAAAACTTAAAGTGTAAAAAGCAAGAATTTAACTGCAAAAATTCAAACTCAATTTTTCTTATTCAACAAAAATAGAACATTTCTTTCATCTATTCCTCTATTCCTATGTTACGATTTCACTCTTTACACTATTCAACAAAAATAGAGGAACTCTTCATATTCAAATTTGAGTCTGATGGACTTTTTATGTTTTTAATAAAGGGTAAAATGGGTATTTTATAAATTTAGAATGAGTTTTAATATAAAAAAACAATAAAATGGATAAATTTGTGAGTTTTTGAAGTTTAGAGGGGGAAATACGTAATTTTGAAGTTTTTGAGGGGTATACGTGAAATCCCCCTACATATTATATCTAAAAGTATCGTTTTGATATTTATGAACATCTACATCTCTGGTATTATTAGAGTTTCTAATCTGAGATGTCAGTTTCTAATCAGTTTTAGTGATGTGAGAGAGTTTCTTATTTAGAAACTATGCAGGAAAGTTTCTTATTAAGAAACTGTTTATAAACTCCATGCTAGTCAAATAATTAACTTAAATTATTTCTCATTTTTAATTTATTCTAACGTAATTTAATATAACTTCTAAAATTAATTTTAGAGATGTAAGAATTTAAAACTTTAGAAACCTTAATTTCTAAAAAATTTAAAAATAGATATGTGACGAAAACAAAAAAAATATATTTGAACCATCTCTAATAATATATATACGAGTTATGAATAATATTTTTTTTTCTCGTGTGAACATGTTACAAATAGATGACTAATCAATAAATTTCAATTAACTTCTAACCGTTGATATTATGCAATTAGTGATGCACGAAAACATGGAACAAGTTGTTGTACGTTTGAATCATGCAGGGATTAGTGCAAGAATAATGCAATTGAAATTAATAGTGAGAATAGAGAGAAATAGTAATTTTCATATTAGCGTAAAAATAGTGTAAAGTTGTTTGAATTATACATTTAGAACAGTGAATAGCTCTAATTCTGTTGCGGACAAGATAGCATAGAGTTAACCACGAGGAAAGATAACAAATGGAATCTCAAACAAATACCACAATATAGAGATGGCATAAACAACATCAACTTTTCTCTCTCTTCACACACAAAAATAGTAGTTATTCTAATATTTAAAAAAAATAGCAGATTAGCAACTATTTCGAATAGCAAAAATATTATTTAGATGCTCATAGTTATCTGAATAGTAGCTATTTTTGAATTAGTTACTGTTTTCATTAATCCAAACATACAAAGTTTGCGGTAGGAAAGTGATCCTGATATTAAAGGTAAATTGCAACAAAACAAGCATTTCCAGTATAACAGCACAATTTTTGAATTACAGAATATATGAAAAACTTGCATATTACTATTTGATTATTCATAGTAAATGACAATTATGGTAAGTCATATTTAGGGGTGGAGACAGATTTTTGAGTTATGGAGATCAAAAAATTATTTTCACAAACAATACGGAATTTAATTTACATTATCCACAATATTTTTCTGTATTTTTTCTTTAAAATATATAGTAAAATTATGGAATTTTAAAAAGTAAATAGAGTCAATTGACCTCATTCATTACATATGGCTCACCATTCATCATACCGTTTTCAACAACAAAAAAAGAAAAAAAAAAGGAACTAGATGAGCTGATAGAATTTTTAATATTATATCTATATTTGCTTCAACATTTGTATCAGCTATACTAACAGCCGTTTCTGATTCTTAACATTTGTATCGGCTATACTAATTACAGTCGTTCCTGATTGTTGAATCTGTATCGGCTCATTGACCGATACAGATTAATGATACTATCAGTAACCCCTAGGTTAGTATCGCCCACTTTCCGTTCCTGATAGGCTATTTTCCACCAGTGTTTGTATCTATACTTGGACTATAGCTTTTTCTTTATTTCTAATAGATATTCATATAATTCATACAGATATGCTGACAGGAGTAATATCTATTTCCTTTTGTAGACACGGACCGTGATGTCTTCATTTCGTTACTTTTGGATGAAAAAAAAATGTAAAGTGACTATATTAAAATAGTTAAGAAGTTGAATGAATTAGAAAAGACAAATTAAAAGTTATATATTATGTTGCACAAGAAGAGAAAATTTTATTCAACCTTACTACCTTTGTTAAACCATTCTTTATGTATATTTCCTTGTGCCACTTGTTTTCATGTAAATAATTGTTGACACAACAAATTTAGTTGTTTCTTATATACAGTCAAATTCTGCATATTCAAACAATATAAATCCGCAAGAAGGAAAAAAAAAAAATTGCCTCTTAATTTTTTTAGAAAAATTGACATACCTCATATCTCACACTACTAATGCTTGTGTTCAGTCTCACTCAAATAACCCCAAATTAGAAGAACTAACCCAAAAAGAGAGAGGATTTCATTTAAGCAAGCTCGATCGATCTACCCAGTTACACCACAAATCTGACAGATAAAGAGCGCATCGGGTACTTTTAGGGGTCCCTGTTATTGATCTCCAAATTACCCCTTATTGGTTTGAAGTCGAAGAGCCCCAATCCATTGAATCACCTTCCGCTATGCTCATTTGATCGGGCAATGGTGGCACAATGCTTGATGCAGGAGAGGGGGATTCATTTGCCGGTGTTGTGAGAAACCTAAGGGCCATGACGACGTCGGCCATGAGGGGTCGAACAGTGGCTTCTTCTTGGAGACACATTGCAGCCACTGCAACTGCTTGGTTGAGAGCTTTGGAGGGATAATCATCTTCTACCAAGGGGTCTATTAGATCTGGATACCGTTTTTGATCTCTAAACATCGGCATTGCCTGTGTACAAAGAAAGATACTAGATTAATAAACTATTTTTTCAATACAAAAATTACTACTTGTAATTAATTCATCGGAGCGAGATTTGTTTGAAAGTAAAGAGGTACGTTTTGGAAATTATGGTAAGTTTAAAACACAAATGTCATGATAATATTTGAGACAATAGATATAGAGGATGAACTTGTGAGACTCACCCAAACCCTGTAAACAAATAAAAGGATATCAAAGAATAAGCACCAAACGGTACCAATTGAATCCCAAAAAAGGAAAAAAAAAAAAGAAAAAAAAAAGCCCCGCCCCGTCAAGAAAAAAGAAAGAAACATCATACCCTCGATAACTCCATGAAACTATCCAAATTAAGAAAAATTACCATACCAAACGGTGGAAGAAATGATAATGATAGTGTGGAGAATTTGTACGAAAAATCAACAAACTTATATACTTACTCAAGTAACAAAAATTATCATTGTCCGAAGGAGAATGCGTATGAGAAATCAACCAACCGATACTTACCCAGGTAACAAGATTTTGCTCGTTTGTCGGCTTCGCAGTGTCAATAGCTCTCCTCCCAGAAATCAACTCGAGTAGAACCACACCAAAACTGTACACATCTGATTTAACCGTCAAATGTCCCGTCCTTGCGTACTCTGGTGCGCAATATCCATAAGTACCCATGACTCGTGAAGATACATGCGTCTTTTCCCCCATTGGCCCAAGCTTTGCTAAGCCAAAATCTGATAATTTGGGGTTAAAATTCTCATCTAGAAGAATATTTGATGATTTTAGGTCGCGGTATATCACAGGAGGATTAGCCTTTTCGTGTAGGTATTCAAGGCCTTGTGCTGCACCGTAAGCAATTCGCATTCGTGTGAACCAGTCTAGTGGCTGTTGCTCCTCTGTTATATCTGCCAGGGGCATAAATTCATACGTCAAATGAATTTTGCATTCCTAAATAATAAATACTTGCAAGTTTTTGCCTTTGACCACCAACTTGTTAGTCTTAATCATACTTCATACATAACTTCACGGTTTAATATTTTTTGTCTAAATTTCCTTAGGTCCTTTCAAAAATATATGTACCGAATAAATGATCATCTCCAGAACCCATAAGTACGTATGGAGCCAGACTTTTAAGTTATGGGGATCAATCATATAAAATTTTCATGATGTTTATGCATGTCAATTTTATGGTACCTATAACATTTTACTATAAAGTATATAGAAAATCATGCACAAGTACAAAATTTTTGAAAATGAATGGAGGTATTTCATATGGTTAGTATTTTTTCTATATTTTTTTGTCTAAAATTCCTAGGTCCTTTGAAAAGGTATGTACCGAATAGATGGTCTTCCACGGAACCCGAGGGCATGTACTCATAGACTAAAAGTCTCTGATCTCCATCTGCGCAATATCCGACCAAATTAACCAGATTTGCATGGTGAAGAAGGCTCAGCATCAAAACCTCAACCAAAAATTCTCTATTTCCTTGCAACCCGTTCCTGTCCAATTGTTTCACTGCTACAACCTATAACAAAACAATATTAACGATAATATTCAATTTTCTTAGACCTTTTATTAAACAACAGGTAAACAATATTATCAAATAATAATGTGCATGCTAGCAATGTGGTGATCAAAATTGTTTCCTTCAGTGCTTGCAATCCAGTACAAGATTAAAATTTAGAAACAAAAAATGAAATGCTCCCTCAGTGATTTCCACAACTTTTGATAACAGAAGGTGTGACATTTATTTGAGAAACACCTGAGACAGCAAATCTCAAATGCACAGCTGCTAGCCTATTGAGAAAAAGTAAAAAGAAAAAAAAAAAAATTTTTTTTTTTTTTCCTTACCTGGCCAGACTTTTCAAGGGTACCCTTGTAAACTCTACCAAAACCTCCTTCTCCAATAAGGCAATCTGGTCTGAAATTTTTCGTGGCGGCGGCGAGTTCACGAAATGTGAATGTTTGTGCGGCAATGTTGCCATTGTTGGGTGTATTTGGCACCTGGATCGAACTATTTTCTACACGGTTCACTGCACAAATTAATCAAAAAATATTAGTACGTCGAGGTCACTTCTTTTTCAGCTGGTATTATTATTATTATTTCAAATCTAACATTAAATTGCATAGAACATTCTCATCAAATAGGTAAGCAAAAATTAATTAGAATTTGTGCTTATTTGATAACTTCATAGGGGGGAATTGATTATAATTACAGAGAAAGAACCAAATAAAAATTAAAGATGAGGTTAGAACAATTATTAATTATACATGGAAATAAAGGACGATAAATTTCACCTGATCTTGGTTCGTAAGCAGGGCTTCTTGTGGGCCCTGGGGGAGAAGGTGGGGCCGGGGCGACTGTTGGTGAGAATTCTCTAGTATTTGTGGCGGCGTTGGCAGCTCCTGCATTCCTTTTGGCCCTCTTCTCACTTGAAGTGAAGCAAGGGAAACAATTCATTTTTCTCCTCTTCCCCTCCTATCAGCCCCCCAATAAGTCATCAAAATTTCTCCAATACAAAGCCTAAAATTTCTCAATAAATCATGTTATTCTTAAGCTTTAGGTTAGCACATGGTTGGATCGGAGGATTCAAACCTCGCTTAATGGAGAGGGGAGACTGCGCATGAAAGAGGCAAATTCTATCTTTAGGTAAAGAGAGAGGTGGGGGAAGGGGAAGGGGAAGGGGAAGGTGAGGAGAGAAGGGACGTGGATCCAAATTCGCTGTAATCAAGGTTGGATGCGGGATGCCGTTGGGATTTTAGGAATTTTAAAAATGGCGAACAAATTCTTCGAGTTATTAAGGACGTGCGCACGCACTAAGTTAGCGAGGTTATACTTGTCAAAGCGCGTCTAAAATAGGAATCAGAGTAGGTCCGATGGGCATCGGACCTACCTTGGTTCGATGGGTGTGATGACCATTCGATCTCCATCAAGATTCGTGTGTCTGTATCAAAATCCGTGCAAGTATCTATCAATTTCCGTGCTCATAGATCTTGATGCTAATCGTACGGTCCTAGAGCTTATTGAACCTAAATGTAGGTCCTATGCCCATCGGACCTACTCCTATCTCTCTAAAATAAGTTTGGGATGATTTCATTTCCATGTATATTGCGTAATTACCAAATTCCCCCTTTAAAATTCATAATATTATATTTATTACACTTATAAATTTTTAAAAATTTACACATTTATCCATTTTTAAACCGTAAACCGTTCTACTTCACGAGTGATGCATTTACTTGTCAAATTTATAATTTTTCAAACTAATTTAGTATAAAGTTAAGCGGTCAAAAAATAATGAAAAATAAACTCATTAAAATTAACTTATACATCATCTTTTTTTAACCGTTTGATTTCATACTAAATTAATTTTAAAATTTTAAAAATTGACATGTAAACGCATCACTCATGAAGTATATCGGTTCAACAGTTTGAATGCGTCGTTTGAAGTCAACCTGATAGATTTTTTGAGTTAAGCTCACAAAGGAGCTTGATGAGCTTAAGAACACCTTAGTTCTACTCCAAGCAAGAGATAACAAATGAAAAATTATATATTCATATCATGTTTGGAGTAGAACTGTGTTCTTGTTTTGTGTTTTTGCAGCTGGCTAACCTTAATTCATATCATCTGAGATAACAAAATTTTGAGTTTGAATATGATCTGTTCGTTATATACCACAAATCTTAAAGTGAGTTAAAAAAAAAATTCCCTCTAAAATTTATTATATTATATTTATCTTTCTAAACTTCGAAACTCACAAATTTATCAGTTTTGACGGCATACGATTCATTTTGCTATTTGTGATGTACACCCAAGTGACATTTAGATGTTCACTTGCGAATGCGTTACAAGTAAAAAATGAACTATTTATTTTCACAGTAAGTTAATTTGAAAAACGAACATTTTTTAACATGTTACATATTCTTTATTTTTTAATTAAAGATAAATGGGCACCTTAAAATTTTAAAATGACTTCTAATAAAAAATATATTAAATTAGATAAATTTGTGAGTTTCGAAGTTTAGAAAGATAAATATAATATAATAAATTTTAGAGGGAAATTTTTTTTTTAATTCACTTTAAGATTTGTGGTATATAACGAATAGATCATATTCAAACTCAAAATTTTGTTAACTCAGATGATATGAATTAAGGTCAGCCAGCTGCAAAAACACAAAACAAGAACACCTTAGTTCTACTCCAAACATGACATGAATATATAATTTTTCATTTGTTATCTCTTGCTTGGAATAGAACTAAGGTGTTCTTAAGCTCATCAAGCTCTTTTGTGAGCTTAACTCAAAAACCTATCGGGTTGACTTCAAACGACTCATCCAAACCATTGAAACTGATCTATTTCATGAGTGATGCATTTACATGTCAATTTTAAAAAAAAATTAAACTAATTTAGTATGAAATCAAACGGTTAAAAAAAGATGATGTATAAGTTAATTTTTCATTATTTTTTGACCGCTTGACTTTATACTAAACTAGATCGAAAAATTATAAATTTGACATGTAAATGCATCACTCGTGAAGTAGAATGGTTTCAATAGTTTGAATGTATGTCGTTTGAAGTCGATCCGATAGGTTTTTGAGTTAAGCTCACAGAGAAGCTTATGAGGTTAAGAAAACCTTAGTTCTACTCTATCTCTATTGCTTGATCCAACTGCTCAAACTAATATTTCTCGCCACAGCTAATCAACAGCATTTCTTTCGCCACTGGCCACTCCACACCGATCAGCTCAGCTGTGAACACCCTTTTTTAGTTATTATTTATTTATTTATTTTTGGACTCGTTCCATAACACAAATTTAGGAAATGAGGATCAAGCATGCATCTGCCGATTTTTTTTATTAATATTCTTAAAAAAAAATTAACATATCTGCCATCCATATCTGACCGCTCCCACAGTGGGACAGTAATTTGGTCTCACTGCTTTTATGATTTTTTTTTCTCTTTTTTTGAATACTCATATTTTTTATTTTATAAATAGAATATATGACAAATAAAATATATGTGTGTGAAACTCGAGCTGAATCTTAGATATTGTATAGAACCCATGTACCAAAAAAATATACACTTGTTCTTTTTCATAAAATTGACAATTTTCTTTTATTTTTAAGTCATTTTGTGTCATCTTTCATAAATCATAAAAAAATAGTAAAAAAATTTCAAAAATAGTAAAAATTAGTATTCTACAAGTTAATTATATAACTAATTTACCGAGCTACTTAGATCGAAGTTTGAAGTTTATACGATAGGATTTTGACTTACAGTTATTTTTCAAAAAATTTAATTGCAGCTTTGAGGTCCTAAACTATGTTTTTTTTGTAATTCTGAGTGCGGGGGACATTTTATAAGGTAAACCTCAGTTTATCATCAAAATCCATATCTCCTCCTCCCAAGCTTTCCAAAAAGTGGTGGAACGATCAAAACGGAGTTTCCTACATAATGTTATGGTCGGTCAAAGTTCAGCCAAAGTTCGGTCAAAGTTAATCACCTCTCATTTTGAGCTATTTTAGACTGATACATTAGGATTTCAAATTAAATGTACATTATACATTTAGCTTTAAAATAACTAAAATAATATTTATTTATTTACTTATTCTTAATGGATTTTAAATTCGGATTATATCAGGTTTACTGTGAGACCAATATAAACCAAAATTAAATAATAAAAGTATCCAAAAACGAGAAAAAAAAATAGAAATCATAGAAACAATGAGACCAAAATCATTCTATATATGTTAAACAATCTCTAAAAAAAGAAAATCATAGCCAAGTGCCACGTAGTGGGGTGGTCTCACAACAACAACAACAAAATCATAGCCAACCGCCCCACTGTGGGGCAGTCGGTTTTGGAAGAGGACCACTCCAGGGCAGTCATGACATATTTCAATTTTTTTGAAAACCGAGGGCATATATGTTAATTTTTTTTACAGTATTAATAAAAAAAAATCGGATGCATCTGGGTTCTATTAAAGAGCTCATATCTCCATTCTATTATTAAGCACGTTGAGTGTCCGATCCGCCAACGACTATAATTGAAAGATTAATTTTTGAATTTAATCTCAGCTCTCCAATTACATAATCTATCTTCTTTTGATTAGATGCATTTGTTTTATGTGTAGAAGTTTAAATTTAGTTACAAATATATTTGCCACACATACCGCTACACGATGCGTTACAATTAAAATTAAACAAACTCTAAAATTTAGTGATATAATTCTCCGTTTCCTTATTTCTCCCTCTCCAATTGAAATTTTCTATACGGCGGATCACAATGCAAATCATTTTTTTGTTTACTTCCTTATTTATCTACTTCCTTATTTCTATACATATTACTGTGATAAATCTAGAATATATTTCTAATTTTGTTTTTTTTATGAAAATTTGTTATTTTGTATGAGAATTTATTTTTGTTATCTTATCATATATTCCGTTGCAACGCATGAGCACGATACTAGTTCATAATTATTTATGTGACTAGGGGTAGGGAGTGTTCATTGGGTCCGGTTTAGTCGATTTTGAACCGAACCAAATTAGTTTGAATCAAACAGTTTGGTTTAATGATTCGGTTCAGTTTGTTTTTTTAAACCGAATTATAATTTCGATTTGGTTTGATTTAGAAATTTTCAAAATCAAACTAACCTAACCGACCGAACTTTTATATTATAAATTTGATCCGGACCGCCCCGATTTATTTTTTAATCAATTACTTTAAATACTTTGATTTATTTTTTAAACCCAGTTTATTTCTTAATATACTTTAGTTTATTATAAATCTATTACTTTAAATAAAAAATTAATATATTTTGATTTGAACCGAACAAACCGAACAAACTAAAATAAAACTTTAGTTTGGTTCAAACTGATGCGCTCAATGAAACGTCTCTCGTCTGTGGCAGTTCAAATAAAACGAGTAGATTCGGCCAGCAATCCAAATTATATTATAAAATGAATGCTAATGCTGACCTCCACCAAGCCAATTATATTATAAAATAAAACATGGGATTATATAAAGAGGGATGCTTCGGTAGACATAAAGATCTATTTGTAAAATGAGTACTATTTTTATTTTTAAAGTTCAAACTGTAGATCCGACCGTTCAACATTATCTCCGTATTAAAATGTACTTGGAGGTAAAATTTTACATTTTTTAAATTTTTTTACTATTTATTAAGTATTTTACAAATTCAATGGTTTGAATTTAACTAATTTTTGTAAAATATTTAATAAATAGTAAAAAAATTCAAAAAAATATAAAATTTTACCAATAAATATATTTTAATATGAAGATAATGTTGAATGGTCGGATCGACTGTTTGAACTTTAAAAATGAAAATAGAACTCATTTTATAAATAAATCAAATATGTCCACCGAAGCAAATGCCTCGTATAAATATACAATACATCTAAATTATATTTTTTAGAGTTGAACTCTCTCCGTGAGACGTAGCTTCGCACCAGCACCACTGTATTAGGTTCTACAAAGAAGAGAAGAGTGATCTATTCTATTCAGACCCAAACTAAAATTATATTCACTTCGCTTAAGCAAATCACTGTCACTGGCAAGTTTAGAAGTATGTGTTGTACCTAGGTTAGGTACCAACATTGTCAGCTCAGAAAAACATTATTGTATAATAACTGAAGTTTGTCATGCATTGCTTGGTGCTCGCTTTCAAAAATTCCAATGATCTAAATTTTTCTTGTATTAAACACATGTTATGCAACCAATATTAATATCAATATCAAAATCTCTTCACAACCTCTCTCAATACCTTCCTAAATAGTAAATATCAACATTCATTTTTTATCCTAGAGATTTAATTTCGGATTTTTATTTTCTTAAATACAAAAAATTGGTCTGAAACAATCAGAATCACATGAATTAAAAAACAGTAATACACAAATATATTCATCTGGATTTCTTTTCTTTTTATTTGAATAAAAATATATTATATTATGTGAGAGATTGGAAGCCCAATAGCTATGGAGCAATAACAGCTATGGATATGAAAAACCCCTCACGAACTTTAATATACGCCTCCAGAACAAGGCCACAAGTGTTTTATCAATTCATCTTGTAGCCGAAAGAAGAGGCGTATCAATGCAATAAGCTAAATCAAATAAATATTTTTTTAAATGTTAAATCGAAAAAGAGTGATCTGGAACAGATCCGATAAGGCTCTTAACAGCGAATTAAACATGAAAAAGGAAAATAAAAGAAATTCCGAGGTTGGACTTACTTTCGGGCTTCGGCGTCTGGTTGGAGAATGGAGAAAGAGTTTGGGTTTAGGGTTTATGTCTAAAACGGGGGATTTTATAAAGATGGGGTGAGAGAATCGGAAATGGAGGCGGGGCGGGGGCGAGAAGGGGAGCTCTAGGGTTTCTATCTCCACCGTCAGATATATATATCAAGGATAGCAAGAGAGCTCTAGGGTTTGCTTTTCCGAATTCATATCCTCTGCATTAACTCAAAAGAAAATCTTTTGAGCTAATGAATCTCGACTGTCTAATTTGTTTCAAAATTCGTGTAAACTAGATCTGTACTAATATTAAAGTCCCCCTATATTATAGACACGAGCCGGATTGGCTCCGTTTAAAATCAGACGGTTGAAATTCATTAACTCAAAAAATTCTCTTTTGAGTTAATGCAGAGGATATGGATCCTGCTTTTCCCTGCACAACTGCGACTTTCCGTGTCGCTGTAGATTCTATTATTATATATTAAGAGTGAGGCTATGGTACTATGCATAGCACCAATGGCTAGTGTACTACGGCTCAATATGGTACTTTTTAAAATCCTAACGGTCGATCCGACTGTTCAATGTGATATTCATATGAATATGTACTTGCAAACTAAATTTTATATTTTTTCGAATTTTTTTACCATTTTTTCAGATAGATAGAAAAATCAGTGTTTTTTGAAAATTCTGGACCATCAAAATTATACATATCTGAAAAAATGGTAAAATAATTCGAAAAAATATAAAATTTAGTTTGCAAGTACATATTCATATAGTTATCACATTGAACGGTCGGATCGACCGTTAGGATTTTAAAAAGTACCATATTGAGCCGTAGTACACTAGCCATCCGTGCTATGCATAGCACCATAGCCTCACTCATATATTAATTATTGTTCATTTACGAGTAGAATTAAAATGTATCATTGGTTTTGTGCTCTAATTATGCTTTATGTTTTTTTCTCCATTTTCAAAGTTCAAACAATCGATCCGAACCTCTCAATATAATCTTCATATTAAAATTTGTTGGAGACAAAATTTTATATTTTTTGAAATTTTTTTACTATTTTTTTATACAAGTACAAAATCATTGTTTTGGATGGTCCAAAATCTTCTAAAAACAGTGATTTTGTACTTATTTAAAAAATTAGTAAAAAATTTCAAAAAAAATTATAAAATTTGATCTCCAAGCACATTTTAATACAAAAATCATGGTGAACGGTTCGAATCGACTGTTCGAACTTTGAAAATGAAAATAAAAATGTGGAGCATGATTGGAGTACAAAACCAATGGTGTATTTTAACCCTACTATTTGATTTTCGATAAAATATCTATCTTTGCCTCATAATAACTCTTTGATTTTCGATAAAATATCTGTCTTTGATTTTTTATTTTTGATAAAAAAATTTTGCAAGAATCCTTTGATTATGTATTACCATTTTGCAAAAATTTTACAAAACCAATGGTGTATTTTTGATAACCGTCTTAACAAATTTAGGATTATTTTTAGACTTTATTTCGAAAAATAATAATATTAATTTTAGAGTATATGAAGTTTTTAAAATAAAATTTTCTATAAAAGAATCCTATTGAATATTTTTTATCGAAGACTATCCGTATTTGTATCCAAAATTATAACGGATAAGAATACAATTTGATCACTATCCGTCCGTATCTGATCCATTTACAACCATAATTTTCAGGCAATTGAAAATGAAGAGAGGTTTGTTTTGTTTTTCCGATTTATATTTGGCTTCTTTTGATCAAGATATTTGAATATAAAATTACATAATATAAATATTAGCATAATAAATTAAGATTATTTATAAAAATCTAATGGTAACTCATATCAGATTGGATGGTTCAAACGTAGTAACTAAGATAAAAAATTATAAAGCTACATTTTTACAATAAAAATTATTTAAATTGAATAATTTCTCAACCATAATTTGAGCATAAATTTTTTAATCCATATCAGAATCAAATGGTTCGGACATTATAATTAGAACCAAAATTATAAAGCTATTTTTTACAATAGAAATTATTTAAAATTGAATTAATTTCCAGTCATAATATAAACATAGAAAAAGGTTTTTTTTTAATGAATTTGATAATAAAGAAATTTATTGGGTATGTCATATTTTAAATCTTTAGAAGCACTAGAAATTAATTTTAAACAACACTAGAATAAACTTATTGTTGCATCAAATTTGGAGCGATATGAAGATAGATCTACAATTTGTTACTATTAAAAATTTAACCGACTTCACTTCATCACCTATGAATCTAACATGTAACTGAACTATAAATTATGACTAAGAAAAATAATTTGGAAATATAGAATTAATTTATTTAGATTAATGTTATGTAAGAAAAAATTTTGCAAAAATTTAATGGAAGTGAATTTTTTTTGGCAAATTGATTTGGACATCCTAAATTAGTTTATTTAGGTTGAATTTTATCTAAGAAAATTATTTGATTAATATCTATTATTTTGTTAATAATGGAATGAAAAAAATAATACAAAGCAAAAAAAAATTGGAGGGAACATGTGGACTCCACATCCGCTGCCAAAAAAATAATGTGCGAGGAATGTGCCATTATTAATATGGTTCATATCATATTTTAAAAGATAACCCCTAAAAAAATCAAGCAATTAGTGAAAAATGACCTTCCTAGCACTTAATCCCATTGGTTCACAAAAGGCCATTGGGATTTTTAAATTCTGCTCAACTGTTACCAGCTGCCCTTGAAACCTCCAACTGGTGCCAGTTTGCTATTTTTAATTTTACTTTACCAATCAATTATCAATAGTGTGAAATCAGTGCCTGACAAACAAAACAACCACTTGTGGACATATAAACCTAACCTAGAGCCAAATCTGGGTCAGTGGTGGTAATGTCTGACGCGGGCTGTACATCATCCATTGACATGGCAAGAGCTTTGCTGTAGCAATGCAGCCTCATTATCCTGTCATACAACTAGGACCTGTTAATAGCAAATACATAAACCATACTACATCCCTAGCGAAACAATTCACCATCAAGCCATCATCAATTTTAACAAACAAAGACCAACATTAAAAAAACAATTTATATCTACTTGGCACAATTAACCAGTACAGGTCTGAAGATGGTACAAACTGGATAGTGCTAACAGAAAAGGTTCCTTTTGTTAAAAAAATGTCTTTACTGTAGTCTGTATTTTTCGTATTTCATTTTGTAACATTATTTCGAATTTTCACAAATAGAAATTACCTGAGCAGCCATATCATCAGCTTCAGCCATGACAGCATCAGCCGAGCTAGAGGCACCAGCATCTCCTTTCTCTTTGCCAGATGATTCCTCAGCAGCCTTATAGCAGAACCAATCTAAAAAACTTTTAGCAGACTTATAGCAGAACGCAGTAAAAAATAGTAGACTTGTAGCAGAACCGATCCAAAAAACTTACATGAAGACGAAGAAGGCGCTAGGAGGCCTTTTAGGCTTGTTCTGGTCCTTCGCAGCCAGCACCGACGCGCTCAGCGTACTTCTCGGTCTTCAAAAATCGTGCAATCCGACCTACGTGGAATTGTAGCCCCACCTTGCTGCTCCTGAAGGTGGCCTTTGTGACCTTGGCCGCGCCGATCGCCTTTCCTCTTCCTTCACAGGTAATCTTCACGAATAGAAAAATAAATTAGAAAATCAGTTCAAACACTATCATATCCGATCTCAGATCCATATGAAACAAAACAAATCAAGCAATAAGAAAATTCAACTCACTTGGCATCAGCTTTCTTTCCCTTCTCAGCCCGTGCTCCCTTCATCGTGACTGACTTCAAAAACAAGATCATATCGGTCAGAAACAATGCAAACGCACAAAAATTGAGGTAAGAAAATTGGGAATAAGTAACCCTGACCTTTAGTAAGGGTTTGGTGTGAAGAGAGATAAAGGAGGTAATGTACCAAAATTATGGTCTTGAAGATGTGTTTAGATAGTATATATAGAAATTAAAGTTAGGAGTTTATGAGTACTTGATTTTGTAAGTCCAATTTGATAAAAATAAAGTACATTGCACAAATTGGAGAAGGAAATTACTTATTTTGAGAAAAGGACAGACATAGATACCTCTAGTTCAGTGTGCTAGTCGATGAAAATTGGAGAAGGAAAGAGGTTTAGGTTGTTCTAGGGTTTCGACGGTAGATTAAAAGGGTAAATCAGCAGGGTGAAGGTGCTTAATTGGTGAAGAACGTGCAGCGGAGAAGTGGCTTCAGCGTCCAACGAAAGCGTGAATTCGTATTCTCTGCGGAGTTATCCCTGCGGAGTTGTGCGGATCTTTTAATCTGATCCGTTCGTTTTGATCGGACGGATCAGATTAGATCTTGTCCGAATTGAAAACAGAAAAATAAAATTCTCCTGTCCAATAAGATCTGATCTGATCCGTCCGTTCGTTTACTGGTCCGGAGGACTGGCGGAGGATAAAACGAAAGAAGACGGTTCATTCTAGAAAGACGATTTTGCCCTTCCGCAGAAATCTTCTTTTAATTTAAACGGCAGTTGCGGACATTTATTATAGAATCTGGTCCGTTGGATTTAAAAAAAATGAACGGTTGACATTAAAAGCGGTCCATAGAAGCATTTGCCAATTTTAAAACTAGAGGATTGTTGACAATGGACACAAACCATGTTTTATTCGCATACATTGTTTGTAGTCCGTCTTTATCACTTATTAATTTTAAAATATGAAATAAAAAGCAAGTTTTATGAGCTTAAAAACTTTTTATGTATTTTTTAATTCTCGGCATGCAAACAAAACAAACGCAGATAAATAACAAAATGAACATTACACTGCTCAACATAGAAAGAGATGGAACACACCAGCTACCGTACTCTCTGAAACAATTATAAAGTCAAAAGAATAATAAGATTAAAAGAGAAAAGAAAACAGCACAAAAAAAAAAAAATTCACAACTGTACATTCAAATCCAACAATATTATTTTCCCTCTTCTAAACAAGTTAGCACGCAACGCAACTCAGGAACAAACAAAAGATCGCGGTCTACAATAATTAAATTAGAAATAACTCGGAGAAAATAAAAAAGCCCTCTCCAATTAATAACACCTAATCAAAATTACAATGCACACACTCAAAAAACAATACATTATGTATTAATTTATTTCTCGCTCTCACACACCATTTCTCTTGAGCAAACCCTCCCTGAAAGAACCCCCCGACTCGAGTTTAGGTGGGCCCGAGAGCCGCCTCCCGTTACCGGGCGATCTTAAACTGGTTCTCTCGGCTGATGGATATGATAACCTCTTTGTAACTGGTCCTTTATCAGGAGTATTGCCTACCTCACTAATCGGGCTATAAACAGACCGTAACTTGGCCCGACTCGACTCGGTCGATTGGAGGTAGCTTGGAATCACTGGTAGGCTTGTTAGACTGGTAAAACTGACATCATCTTCCATCATGGGCCCTGCAATGCTGTGTCGCCGTACCCTCTCAGACCGGGTGCTACCTACACTCCTGGCATCCTCTTCTCTGTGTCCCCTAATAGGTTTTGGGCTCGCTGATCGGGCCTTTGGGGGTCCAGGAGGCTTCGAACGAGGGGTCGAGGGAGACTGGCGGCTGGGAGGGCGGCTCGTCGACTGAGGTCCTGTGGGGGTTGTGGTGCCACCTCGGTTTAAGTTTGGATTTGGGTTAGTGTTAGGATTTGATTTGAGGCTCTGTACAGCAGATTTGAGGGTGGTGCGGTCGGTAACGGGTTCGAGTTGCTTATCAGTGGGTGATGTGGCGGCACGGCATTCCCATGGACGAGCAGCCATCCAGCGTTCTACCCAGCTCCAGCCCCAATGCGGATTGGTTGGGTCGGTGAAGGTTGGTTTCATGACCCGGTTTGAAGAAGTATTCCTCCACTGCAAATTTGGACCACAAGTTCTGTTATTTAAAAGGTACTTCAAAAAATAACAGTAATGTGGTTTTTAACAGTGACCAAAAACATTCTCGTTTTAAGTTTTAGTCGCAGGTGCTAAAGGAAAGATCTTCCTCTTAAAAAAGAAAAATATATTGATCATGCCAGCTCACATTTCACATTTACGAATCAAGGTTATTAAAAATGTGTACTGAATTACCCAACAGGGTTAATGGTATACTGATCAAAGTGAAGCTAATAAATAACTATAGATGGTTTGATGCAAAGTTCTGTTTTGATAACTATACCAGGTGTGTGAAGGCATAAGCCAATGCACGCTCCCTCTTGATAGCAGCTTCTTGCTTTGACTGAATGCTGGCATCAATTTGCTCCTTGGTTTGTACACTTTGATTCCAATCTTCAGCTGTCTGTTCCAAAAATGAATATTATTTGGTAAAAATTATAACCATAAGATAAAGAAACTATGAGCTGTGCAGGAATTGAGGAAAGAAAAAAAAAAAGAAGAGGATGTTTGGCACCAGATCAACAATTGAAATTCACTGTCAGATTGATGGATTTTACAAATAGAAGTGTAAAGGTCGAAGTTGTTTGTGTTGAAAGTATTAATGCGAAGTATCACACATAATAGGCACATAAAACTCAATGCTTATTAGTAAGCATTTTGAAATTTTGGCGATTTAAAGAAACGGAGGTAACTGTTTCACCTTCAATTTCTCCTCCTTTGCCTTGAGCTGGAGTTGCTTTTGAATAGCTTGGTTTTCTTCGACCATTTGTCGCCTTCGAGCATGAATCTCAAACTGAATGCGTGTCTGATGCTGTATAGAGTGAATGGTTTTCTCAGTCTGGCGCTTGACAGTGTTTCCATCAACCAAGGCCTTTAGTCTCACAAGCCCTCTAAGTGCCCTTAAAGATCTTCTTGCCTTCAAACACAACAAAATATAGTTAATTAAGAAAATTTTAACAGTGGTAAAGATAAAAAAAAAAACAATAGATTCAGTCAGTACCAGATTAATTTGAACTACTTTAGAGCAAGGCATTTCCTTTGTCAGAGGAGGAGAAAAGATTGCTAAAAAAACTATATGATTACGATTTATCGCCATTATTTAAACAGTAAAATTAATTCTGCATTTCACAAATGAAAATGTTATGGTGAATCCTTCCAAAATCTGAAGATAACTTCTTAAAAGTACTTCCCTGCAAAGAGAGAAATATCTGAATAACCCTCTATGAAATTGAATTTTGCACAATATTCCTTTCCACAATTTCTCTATGGGGAATCAGTGTTGTGGGCAAATTTGAATCAAATGGCAATTGGAGTACGCAGGTTGTATCTTTTTGCATTTTCAGTGTACGAGATACTTTGTATTTACTCATTTAGATTTTCCAACAACATGTCGATATTTGTTAATAAAAATATACCGTCCAAAATTAACCTCTGCTCCTCATGCATGCATAAATCTTTTGTACATGAACAAGAAATAAAAACAAATCAACGGTTCTCCATACCAGAAACCCACGGAAGGCAGTCTGAATCCTGATGGCAGCGATCTCCTCTTTTGACTTCCGTGCAACCCTCGTTGTCACAGGTGCATTTGTAGCAGCGGTGAGGCGAACGACTTCGGCAGCAGCCTGCGCAGCAACAGCTGCAGCCTCAGCCGCCACAGCAGAGGCCAGAGCCACAGAGTACGCATGCTTGTTCTGGCCACCATCGATTTCAGACAATTTAATCTCCTCTAATTGCCGAGATGCTGTAGCTAGCGAGAAAGAGGTAGAGGTAGAGGCAGCTGTGTGATTATTTTCTACATTGATTTCTTCGACCGAACTGGAGGCAAGCGGTTCCATGCTCCTTGACCGGCGGAACCGCCATTTCTTCTTTGGTTTTTCCTAAATACATGGTAATTGAGGGATTAATTCGAAATTGTAAAAATCCAAGAGAAATATTACTTAGCAGAGAGAGATACCTTGGATTTCTTCTCCTCTGAACAGGGGCTGAAGACTTTTTTGACAGCATCAAACCATTTTGTTTTGTTACCCATCTCTTAATTACCTATTATTTCCCGTATTAGTGCATTGACAACCTGCTATTATAAACAAGTAAATTAAATTATGACATCTGTTAATGTTTCCTACAAAAAATAGTCAAAATTTAAATCCAACTTTCCCTTTTCTCTTCCTTTCCCACCATAATTTTTTCATTTATGGCAAATTAAAACCAAACAAAATATAAAAAGATCATACTTGAGAAAGGAGAGATTTTCCAGAGCTGACATCTTTCCCGGGATAAAAAGGTAAATTTACAAAGCAAATTACGAATTGGGAACCTCAAAAGCCACACATAAATCTTACATAATAAGGTCGTTACACTACAGTTATATAAACTAAAGGGAAATATTTAAGGAAAATCACTGACCTTAGAATTGTTTTTTCATGTCAAGCTGATTAGGTAACTTTCTCTATCTCTTGAGACCAGCAGAGAGGCAAAGAAATAAAAAAGATAGAACGAAGAACAGGAGTCGTGTGGGAGTCGAGGAGACGAAAGTTTAATACAATTCAAACAAGCTTTAGACCAAAACAAAAGAGAGTTGGTCAGAAAATTCAAAAAGAAATCAAATGGATCGAATTAATCGCTTTCTCGTAGCATTATCTAGAATTCCACTACGGCGCTGACTATCTCTCTCTCGCTTTCTCTCTGCCCGGGCGGAGACTGGAGCGGTAACGCCTCTCTCTCTCTCTCCTCTCTCCTCTCTCCTTCCCCAGTCTCAGTCTGAGCTGTGGGGCCCACACACGAGGAGAGGGAAAGAGGTTTTATTTCATCTGTCTTAGCCTCTCTCTCGCGTGACAGCTGACAGTAGCTGTATTATTTTTTGCAAGACGCCACTCTGTCCAAGTGGGGGTTTATGTTTCGACAGGATATAAATGCACCCGGTGCTTCCGAGTAAAATGGACCATGTCGGCAGCGTCCGGTTCATCCTTGGAGTTAGAGAGCATGATTACCATGTGAAGACCGTTAATTAGCTATATCTTTGAACACACTAATAAATGGTATTACACAGGCCAATTAACAAGACAATTTCGTACTTGGAATTGTACACAAGGCCCATCTATTGTTATTTATGGCAAATGCAAATTTAATAAATTTAATTAATATATATATATAGATAGAGGTTGGTTAATATTAAAACGTTTGTTCCTAGACCGTAGAACAAACGCTTCAGTTTTTACATTTTCAAAGTGCAAACGGTCATTTCAAACCGTTCAACATTCAATCTATAATAAAATGTGCTTGGAACTAAATTTTACATTTTTTTTGAACTTTTTTTCTATTTATTAAGAAATAAAATACGAATCTATTTACGGTTTTTACTATTTTTTTACTATTTACGGTCGATCCAAACCGTTCAACATTCAATCGATTTAATATTAAAAAATAAAATACGAATCTATAATGTAAGAGATTATTGCAACAATACGTCATTAAAATCAAGTGATAGAAAAATTGTAACATAATGAATGAGTGGCTTCATGAAATTTACACAAAAGAAGGCTTGATACAGAAAATTTCGAATAGTTTGTATTTGTACAGTGTACTCCAGGTCCATGGAAAGTTTGAATAAAGTAATCGCTGACGGGATTGGATCGATCACAGATTCACAGGAATAAATGAATAATCTTCTCTTTTCCGACCTTTTTAAAAAGGAAGCCTTTCCAATGGAAACCGCAGTGGCGCTGGCGCGCGCTTTTCTTGATGCTACTGTTCTCTAATTAAAATGCCAAACGCTGCTGATGTGATGTGCGTACTTAAAAAATATCTAATCATGCTGTTTATGTAATTCCGTGCCCGCTCAGCTGTGAATTTTTCTTATAAACCATAATTAAAAAATATATTTTTACGAAACCAACGTGATTTTTTTTTTTTTTTTTACAAATATCATAAGAACTGAAATGTCATTTCGGTCCGAAATTTTTTTTTATTCCGGACCAAAATGTCATTTCGGTCCGGTCTCCTTTTTAGATTTTCTGTGGCGGCTCATATAAAAACTTGTGAAAAAGTACCACAGAAAATCCAAAAAGGGGACCGGACCGAAATTCCATTCAGTCCGGAATAAAAAAAAAATTCGGACCGAAATGACATTTCGGTTCTTATGATTTTTGTAAAAAAAAATAATCATGTTGGTTTCGTAAAAAACAAAATTTTAATTACGATTTATAAAAAAAATTCCTCAGCTGTCTAACAAGGGTAAAAGTATTGATAGAGCAGTTTTCGTTTCATACAGCATACAAATCATATACAACATTTTATTGTTTTAGAAAAAGTTTATAGTGTAACTCTGCTTGTGTAGTTTCTACACAACCTGTCCCTAGTCAGAAAAAAGGAGGAGGGTTCGTGATAGGCTTGGCAAACCAGCGGTAAAAAAAAAAATAGTTTCTTTATGAAAATAAAACCCTCACGAATTGAACACGAGTACTACTAGGATGGGTGACCTCCTGGAAAGTCTTTGTTGCTGATTTCAGTTGGGTTTCATTTCTAACCTACTCTAACTTGTTTGAGAATAAAGATTTTGAAAAAGAAGAAGAAAAAGTTTATAATGTACTCATAGAAACTTTTAAAATAACCAATTTTTTCATAAAAACATCTTAATATCCACTATCATCATAAAAATTTAACAGAAAATTGATAGGTACGATATCGATGGACAATGCTTCCATTCAATTTGCTTTGAAATTTGTGCACATCACTTTAATATTCGTGCGGATGAAGCGCGCATAAATTTTAAAGTGAATTGAAAGAAAGTAAAAACTACTCGGTCCGTATTTTATCCCTATTTAAGTAACGGACTACTAATTGAAGAATGAGTTAGTTTGATCCGTTGTCGGCGCTATAACCGCTGAGTGCTCATGTGATTAATAATGAACTATAGACTACTAGAGCGAGAAGCGCTTCAGACCTGAACTTACTGGGTCCCATCCCACCCTAGCCCATTTTTCTTTAAGGTTTTTATTACAAACCCATGTGGCAAGTGTCACTGCTCCGACATTTTTATTTATACACAAAGTTAATTACAGATTAATAAAAATACCAAATCCGTCATTTAATGGCCGGTTTTCTAATTTAAAATATCCAAACTGGTCATTTAATGGCCGGTTTTCTAATTTAATTTTTTTTTTTTAGCCACAAGAGCCTACAAATTATACTAGAATGAACTACAAGCTAGAAAAAACTAAAATGCATCGAAATTTTAAAAAATAATTAGTTCTACTTCTTACAATGAGCCTTGAAAGTACATGAAACAAAATTATCATCGGATTCTACCAAATCTAGACCAGTCACATCAGACAAAAAATACGCTAAATTACGGTAAACTACGCAAATTTCACTAATTATAATGAAATACGCTAAATTACGTTAAACTACGCAAAATTACGCTAAATTAGGCCGATTTTGTTAATGAGATTGAGAATTTGATTACATGATTCCTTATTAAATTTGTTAATAAGCATAGAATCCATTGAGACTTAAATATCGTTGTTTTTGCAATGAAACATTGATGTTTCGTTAGCCTTAGCATTGGCAATTAAGCAGGGTAGTGCTGAAAAAATATTGGTGCGTCGCTGATATTTTTGTAATGAAACATCGATGCACTTCTGCCGTCGACAAGCTGTGCATAAAGCATTGGTGCATCATCAGTGTTTTTGTACAAAAGCATCGTTGTTTTTAAAAAAAATTTAAACGGCCATGACTTTGGCTAGGAAACTCAGATTTGCGCGTACGACCCCAATTCGGAAAGCTTGGGACGAGACGGGGGCATTGGCGCCCTCAGGGTCACCCTCAGGGAGCCGACGGAATCAGAATTGTAAAAAAAACGTCGTTTAGTACTTTAAAAATTGAGTTAAAGTTTTTTATCATCGGTAGACACACAACAACCCGTTTGCGGCTAGTGACAGTGTCGTATGCAGCATGGTAAAAGTCATACTTGTATCAAAATTACTGATCTGATGTTTAGTGTTCGCATGCGGCTAATGAATTTAATTTGACAATAACCAGTATCATAATATTGAGTATCTTTCATTTTGTATGTTCAAACAAGAAACAGTCTGTGTGATATCAAAAAATTCCAATTATATTCAATTTCATCCTAAAATGGAGAGAATTTGATTTGACAAGAACCAATATCCCAAATCTAGTTTCTTTCTAGATATGTTATTCAACATAAATTAACATAATTTCAAGTAATTTAGCGTATTTTAGTATAAATATGCAAATTATATATCAAAAAAGTAATCTAACAAATATTTAAAAAAAATCAATTTTTTAGTGTTATATTTCAGCATTTTAGCTATTTGTCTCTTAAAAAAAATTAACATAATTTCAAGTAATTTAGTGTAAATCAGCATAAATTAACATAATTTCAAGTAATTTAGCGTATTTTAGTATAAATATGCTATAAAAAAAATTAATTTGACAAATATTTAAATTTATTTTTTATTTTTTACTGTTATATTTCAGCATTTTAGCTATTTATCTCTTAAAAAAAAAATCAGGAGACCGGCCATTTAATGGCCGGTTTCCCTTTTAAATAAGGACCGGCCATTAAATGGCCGATTTGGGTAATTTTAATAAAAGTTGGCAGATCTGGGTATTTTTATTAATCTGTAATTAACTTTGGGTATAAATAAAAATGTCGGGTCACTGCTTCGATGATAATATGCAGTTATCCAAACGCCAAATAGTCCGGTCAGCGGTCACTGTTATATTTTGTCCTCTCAGCTAAAATTTTCAAGATTTTTTATTTATAAATTAAAAAATCAAATTATTGAAAACAAAATGAATTATTTTTTTATGGTAAATAGATCGTAACAAAATCATTAGTTATTAGTTATTAGTTATGTTTCACTGATTTTCACACCAACAACTACACAGTGAAAAATCAATAAGATCAAATCATTAGCTCGGTTTTATTGATATGTCCTAACTCAAATATACATTCATTTATACACTAAATTCATAAATTTTATTGGGACAATCAATTATTCGATTCAGTGCATTCCAAATTTTGTGGCCAAAGCACAAATTTTTAAAAACTACTGAGGCTGAACCAGTGATTTAATTCCAATAGATATACTAATGGGACCCAATCATTAATTTGGTCCCACCTATTTGATTGAAAAACAAGCAATTAATCTCTCCATAATTTATTTTAAAAACTTCTTTTTATTATTAAAGAAATACATACAAAGATCATGTTTAACAGTTCAAATAAACTATTTGAACTTAGAAAATAGAGATATAGATCCATAGCATGAATGGACTTTTCCCAAATTCCTTAGACAGCCAGAAGAGATAACAAGCAAGCTTGTCATTTCAGTTCCGAATGGATCCTCTAAAAGCTTTAAGAGGAGGTACTGATATAACTATATAACCAGAAGGGACAGTATCTGAATCAGTGTATTAAAATTCGGTTCTCATTCGGTATGCAGAAGGCCACCGAATACCGTATATGCGGTATTCGGCCGAATATACGGATTTTTATTCGGATTTATATATGCGGATTTTCAAATAAGAATTAATATTAATAGTATGACCCACATATGAAATATGATAAATTCAACACAAGTCCCATTAAAATACAAGCATATGATAAATTCAACAGCCCACAATTCCCATTAAAATACAAGCATAAATTCAACACAAGTCTAGTACAAACAAGCATAAATTCATCACGGTTCTAGACTTCTAGTACAAACAATTTATCAAACATAAATTCTAATTAAAATACAAACATAAATTCCCACAAATTCAAACATAAATTCTATTGGGTATACAAGTATTAATCACAAGGGTATAAGTGACGTCTTTGTGCTTTTCTAGACGCACATGCCCAAAAGCCAACATTTCAGAGAAGTTTGGTGCCAGTGGTACTGGTACCACAACACTAAAATAGCAATACAGAAACTTTTTTTTTGCATTATACACATAAGAACCAGTCAATTACTTCCATATCATCTGACGATTTAATCTAAATAAAGTAGCGCAAGCCATAAGAAGCAAAAAGAAGTCCATGAATCCTAATTTCCTGCTTCCAGCCTAATGCCCTTATTGTTTTAAAAGAATATGAATCCTAATTTCAGCAATGCATTATCAGGCCAACAATTACAGCAAATCTGACAGTATATCTTTAAAAAATAAGGAGCTATTACCTCAAAGACAAGGAGGTTCCGGATGACATCAGGCCCCGCATCACAGGAAATGTGGTTGTCACTGGAGAGGCGCTGGGAGCTGTGGAGCTCAAGAATAGCGCTGATCCATCCAGGAGGACACGGAGCTGTGGAGAGGCACGGATTCGGTGGAGCTGTGGAGAGGCGCTGGGAGGAGGAGGTTAGTGCTGGGAGGAAGAGGTTAGCGCTGGGAGGAGGAGGAGGTTAGCGCTGGGAGGAAGCTGGGAGGAGGAGAGTCGTCGGATCTAGGTTTAGCGGGAGGAGACTGGAGAGAGTGAGAGATGGATCGTGAAGGGAAGAGAGGCATAAAATTATAGAGGGCTGGAATATGCGGCTCCAGAATGAATTTGAACCGAATACGAATTAATACGGATTGCGAAAAACAATATATGACCGAATATATTATATGCGAAAAAAAATATACGGCCGAATATTCAAAACCGAATATTGAACCGAATATTGATTTTCTATTCGGATTCCAACCGAATACGAATATTCGGCCGAATGAACCGAATTTTAATACACTGATCTGAATCATTCATTACCTCAGATGATACGGGCTCACTTAAATCTTGGTTAAATTCAAATATCATATCTCCTACAACTATTTTTATTTCCATTCCAACTTTTTGACACATCATTTCAAATAGTGGGCACCTCACATGATACGGGATGAATAAAATTATGCACATCACTACATAAACAGTGGCGAAGCCAGGATTTGGGTCAGGGGTAGGCAAAAATCAGGTTCGGGTTCGAATAAATTAACGGGTTCGGGTTTGAATAACATACAATTTACATAAAAGGTAAAAGTTTTGGCTTGTTATTGTTACAAAATTAATACTATATGAGTATGAAGATAAGTAGAGGGACAATTGTGCAAATATGAAATTATCGCATAAAAGAAAGGAACAAGAAGGACATCAGCCTAAACAAGCAAAAATCTACTTCCTAATTAATAATTACCTCAATGGGTCCATTAAGACAAAATTGTACAACTCAGGTTTATTTTGCAATATTCAATATATAGAGTAGAGACATAATCGCAGGGTCAACATTATTAAGACAAATAATGCCTATATATGTAGTTTAGGTGCTGATACTCTATCTTTACTCTTTACTGCATACTCAATTTATATTGAAAATTAACAATACTGCATCATTGTTTAAGAAGTTGACATACTTTGAAGGCATCCTTAATTTATATTGAAAATTTTAACTATATTGAAGACCTTGAGATTTGCATCCTCTATTTATATTGAAAATTTTAACTATATTGAAGACATTGAAATTTGCATCCTCAATTTATGTTGAAAATTTATACTTTGAACTATAGTTCTGAAAATCAGAATCAGAAGCGAAATCGGTCAGTTGACTATAGAATCAGAATCGGTAGGAATCAGACAAGTCAACTTGGAAACTCAAATTTTTTTTCTTCTAAAAAATCTTGTTTTGTATTAAAAAAAATTGTAACAAATTAATTAGTCCAAAAGTAATGTTACTACCATTCTTACATTGAAATAATCCATAATCCATTAGTATAATATAGTACAAAACATTCAGAATTAATCAGATAGTTTTGTACTAGATTATTTTTTTTATAATACGACAATAGTTATATATGTGTTATTTTTATTTTACTAATATGGTTCCTTTGTATGTTGGGGATATACATTAATATATATACATTTGGCTGGATATGGTTCATTATGAATCAATTCATATTTTCAAAACAATACACTACACCATATATACACCAGGTCCATTTAATATTTATAATGCTGAAAGCTTCTTTTTTCTGAGCCGTACTATCTTCCTCCCCAATTCCTTTGACTCACCATTTTTGCACTTATATTCCTCTCAAATTCAATCGACTCACCATGAAAAAAATGATAGAATCTGCCCAGTCAGAAGAGAATCGCCACAAATCGTTAGAACTAGTCCAGGGATAGGCAAGACCTTTTTTCAGGGGTAGGCAAGTCCTTAATCAGACCCGGATCTGCTGGAAATTTTTTTTTCCAGGGGTAGGCAGTTGCCTACCCCTGTAGAACGCTGGCTTCGCCACTGTACATAAAGCCATTTTAAAAGTGATATTAGAAGAACAACATAAAAAAATAAGCAGCTAATCAAAGACAATCTAGTACACCGCAATGTGATATGGGGCAAAGTTTTGTCACATTCAAAGAAATCTACCAATTTTGCATATACAAGTCTCCAAGTATAGCGACCATTTTTAAGTCTCAAGTCTGTCCATAATTTCATGTAGTCTTGGGTATTACAAAATTACCCCCGAGAATTATTCATGGAAGGCCAAACATATACGTACGTGATCCACATATTTGCATAGGAAATGTAATAATGGGATAAAAAACATACTAGGTTTCAGAGGAACCAATTGTACAAACAAACAGAAAGAAAAGAAAATGGCAAACAAATGCATCAAAACACATGTCATTCCTCATCCAATAAATACTAGTGTTCAGTAATACTACCAGTAAAATCCTTGTGATGTAACAAAAGAGGATGGCGACAGCAATACATCCTAACTACAGTATTTAATACGTTAACAGGCACACTATTTCCAGCAAGGAAATTCTACCAGTGAAAGCTCCTCCTGAAGTGTAGGTCCAGGTCAGATCCGGTACTCTTTGTTAAAATTATGAAAATAGCAGCCCGGGAAGCTTGTAAATAAAGAAGCCTTGGCAAAACATAAAAGCATCAATGATCTTCATGATACTCTGGATTCACCTTCAATATAACATATCCTTCAAGCACTGGTGTCAAAGGAATGTACCTGCACATGGAAATAACAAGACATGAGCAAATGATGAAATGCTATACCCTATTCTCTCTCTCGCCCACACACACATAGGGGTGTTCATTGGGTCCAGTTTATTTGGTTTTCAACAAAAAAAAAGAATTCGGATTAAATGGTTCGATCTTTTGGTTTAAATGGATCGCGGTTTGGTTGAATTTTTTGAATTACTTTGGTTTTTATATTTGGTTCGGTTTAGATTTTTCAAAACCGAAAAGACCAAACCGACCAAAATCTCTATGGTTCAAATCCATGCTTCAGTTTCTGAACTTAAAATGAAGAATTTTTCTGGTTTGGATATTTTAGAACATCTACATGTTTTGTATAAAATTGAAAAATGTGTACCGTCAACAACAATTATATATATTCACATATATTTCTATGATTATTAAATGGTATTCGTGTATGTATTGAGTTTTGACCTTTTAAAATTTAATCTCTCTTATTTCTGTTCAACTGAACAAACCAAAATTTACTTTTGTTATTTTGGTTCGATTGACAAATTTAATTAGGTTGGTTCAGTTATATTTTTGAAAACCGAATAAAAGTTTGGTTTGACTATTTTAATTCGGCTTTAACTGAACGGATCCAATGAACACCCCTACACACACAACACAAAAAAGTATATTTAAGGGCATATAAGGTGCATACTTCTCAGTAGCAAGCTCAGCTCTTTCTCCAGCAGCAAGCAAGACAGGAGTAGAGTGGGTTTGGAAACCAGTAATAGTCTTAGGACGACCAGCTTGACCCACCACATCCACTGCTTGTCCAACCCGAACAGGTACTGACAGGGGCTTCAAATCTTCATCTACCGTCATGAGCATCCTTGGCTACATATAATAATGAAAAAACAGGCAATGAAATTAGGAGTACAGGCATAGAGATCAATGGAATTATGTAGAGTTGCTGTTGCCACCAACCTGCATGGCCAAGACGAGAGCATAAAGCATATAGTGGTACTTGCCCAGAATGATCGATTTCATGTCAAGACAAGCATGCAAAACAGTCACAAGACCCGCGAGTGCCATCCTGTATATTAAGATTATTAATTCTTGAATGTACGTATATTTGAGCATATATTACACTTAAAAGTTATGAGTAAAAATAAGCTTACGGGCATAGAAGAAACCGATCAGAATGATATGGAGAGAGTGTTAACAAGCCCTTTCCAAGATGAACAAGACCTTGAGCAATCCTTACCTGCACACATGTTTCGCCAATAACATTAATATTAATATCTGACAAGCTAATGCAAGAAGTCATCATTATAAAAGAGGCGAAATGCTTACGCAGAAGAGATGGCCGGCCTCTTTGTAGTAGTAGCTAGAGAGGTTGCGAAGCATGGTAGCTATGCGAGCGTTATTAGTACCAGCACCTAGCAAACCCAATGCAATGATAGCAGCCTGTATTTTAAACAGAGAATTTCAATTTAGCATAACAATATGTGAAGAAAATAGTAGCCGGTTATCTGTGAAAGTAATGAAGGTACCATTGAGACTTCAGAATCGGCGTCATGACTTAATCTGCTTAATGTGTCCATCACAGTCACCTAAACAGGCAAATTTACAATTAACAATATATATTATAGATTTTCAATGCTTTGTAAATGGAATTTGTTTTAAACCAAGCACCCTACCTAAAGTTTTTTTTTTAACAAGGATAAACATGCTGTCTGGTAACTTTGACAGAACCGACCATACAAAAGCCAGACTAAACCCTTGATATGAGCTCTCTTTATCCCAGTTTAATTTCAATTTACTCTCTCATTATTACTACTGTTGCCATTATCATTATCATATTATTTCACTGCTCTACATTACGGACCAGAATGAGATGTTTAAAGGCTCATATTAAGGTACACTATATGTTATACAACAACAACAACAACCACAACCACAACCACAACCAAGCCTTTAGTCCCAAACAAGTTGGGGTGTACAGTAGATGTTATAACTTCCTAAATTATATAATATGGAGGATGGCCTCAAACAACAACAACCAAGCCTTTAGTCCCAAACAAGTTGGGGTATGCTAGAAATGAAACCCAGTACAGCTGGCCCTTGGTGGGTTTCCCCCTAGAGAGGATGGCCTCAAGTAATGAAAACAAAAGGAGGGTACCTTTGGATTGGATATGCAGAGGATACCAAGAGCAAGGGGTACTGCACGCCTAATATTCTGTTCACCGTACTGCAATAGGCGTTCAAGTGATCTCACAGCCATTTCCGAACCCAATTCTTCGGCCATGGCAATTAGTGCTATTCCCAGTACAGCTGGCCCTTGGTGTGTTTCCCCCTTCTCCAAATGGTGCGAGCAAATACCTAGTAGCTTTTGCACCTGTATGAGCAAAAGTAATTGATTTAATATCTATTTTCAAACTACAGATATTAAACCGCTAAAGTTACCTGCAACTTTGGGTTTGATATTTGGCTACCATTTATGATGTGGAGTGAATTGGGCCAATACAGGATCCTTATAATCACACACTAAATTTTTCATTTCTGTAGTTTAATTGATAGGTTACATAATGAGGAGCAAAATTGCAGAAGATAAATTTAGTACCTTGAGTACATTACCAGTGCCAGCATAAGCCAAAGACATGAGAGTAACATCACAGTACTTCTTAATTTTTTCATTGAATGTTTTGGAAACTTCAGCCGTCGCCTCAACACTATCCTGGAATTTCAAATTCCAAAGGAACAAAAACCACATTGAGAAAACATTATGCTTTAACTTAACCAAAAGAATACTTTACAAGGCCATGATAGAGTGATCCAGTTCCATATAAACAGCAAAGTAATAAGAAAGTTATCCAAATCTTTTGGTAGATAATATAAACAGAATGATATAAATCAAGAAAAAAATAATAATGGAGAAATGGTTCAGGCTTACCTGTTTTCCTAGATAAAGAAGGCCAAGGGCAACAGGTAAAAGACGGGTGAGCGCATCCCCAAGTTCAGCATCACTACGGTCCATCAACGCAAAAATGATTGACTGAGCAATCTCTTCGTTACAGGAGCCAACAAACACCAGCCCAAGAGAGATAGCAGCAAAAACTAGCACTTCAAGGGTTGTTTTTGGGTCCCCCAAAATATTTGACAGGCGAACTTTAAGCTGTATATAAAACTTAAAATGTAAGGTGGACAGTAGTCACTGCCGTGTAATAATGCAATATAAGAGATATCTTCAGTACTGACCTCGTCCTTGTGAGTACCAGCATATGTAATGCCAAGACCTAGGATTGCCCCAATTCTGATGGTGGTATCCTCTCTATCAAGAAAATCAATAAGCAGTGCCAGTGCCTGGACAAATTGAGAAGCAAACAATATTATTATTAAATCATTCTCAGAATAGAGAGAGAGAGAGAGAGAGAGAGAGTACAGGATCACAATCATTCTTGATGCCACAGTTAACTATTCCAACACCCAAGAGAGCTCCAGCCACCACATGATTATCATTGCTGTGTAGGTACTTGTCTATTTGTGAAAGACCCGAGTCCACATCCCACAAATGGATCATCCCCTAAAATGAACAAATAGTATGCAGATTCAATAAATATACTAGTAATGACATACTGGATATCAATGAAGGTTTTGATCATGCCTAGAAGACACAAAGATCATACCAAGCTTGCAGCTGCACTGGCTTTGCCATGCTCCTTGTTTTTGAACAGCCAACTTCCGGTGGACCCACCACTGGAAGACTCAGCTGGGGCAGTCATCAACTTATCCTGTACAAAGAGTGACAGAAAAGGAATATTTAAACAAAAACAATTCATAGTATAAAAGCAATACCTTACTTGAAAATATTTTTCTTAAATATGACCTGGCCAAATCCAGCATTCACAAATGCATTGACAAAGGTGGCAGCCAGATTTTGCCTGGCTGAATCAAGGCTGGAGCTAGCACTTGCTCGTCCGTCAATCAAATGCACCTAATGAATGAAGAAAGAAGTATATTTAGCTTATTCCACAACAAGATACTAAATAAAACACGCCTATGCAATTATTGATGGGCCACATTATTGCTGTTCCGCTTGTCACAATTAAAATAAAATGTGCTTAATCAACCACAAGCCCCAAAATTGGACTCCAATTAGTGCTATTAGCGAAGTAGACAATAGTTTTCCATTACATATTGGAAATGATGCAAACAAAAACAGATTTAATATAAGTCACCAGATAGGGGTCTGTGGTTTAGCTTTAAAAAAAGGAGCACCTTATAAATGTCATCAGGAGACTTGGCTTCCATAACTTCAATATCCCGTGCAAGAGCTAGGTACCCTTCACTTAACCTGGTATTGTTTACTATGTCCTGCAAGGCTTCTCTATCATTTTCATCTGCAGCTATCTCCTCATCCACCTCCAAAGGAAGACCCTAGAAAGTACATAATAGAAAAAAAAAATATAGGAACTACCGAATAACAAAGTAAGTGTTTATTACAGCAGTTAAATAAAGGTTACACAAAAAAGCATAAAAATGACTTACATGGCGTCCTATGATGTAAGCAAATTGCTTCTTCAGCAAAATGTCATCTGTTGAAGCAAACACCTGTTTCACATACTGCAATAAAACACAAAAGGCTATGTAAGCAACTTGTTTACAATATAGAATTCTTAATTAATGTACAAGGATGCAGTATAATAAACACCTGGCTATTGTCAAGATGGAGAGCAATCCTCAATGCACTGGCAAGGTCATCAAATTTTATGTAAATGGTATAGGCAATATCCAGAGCCAACACATCATCTGGGCTAGGTAAGTAGCTGTCATTTTAAATGTGTCAGAACTTAAAAATACAAGGATAACCATTAATTAGTGAGTATTTCACAAAACAATATTCACAAAGTACCTAGCAGAGCTAGTGAGATATAGGCATGCCCTTTTGTAGTTTGAACTATCAACATGCTCCACTAGCAAATCCAGATCTTCAACCTAGATAGAAAACGAGCATCAATTTAGTTAAGAAGCCATGAAGGTGGCTTTCACACACACACACACAATTATGAAAAGAAACATACCTCCATAAGAAGGTCGACAGCCTCAGGTTCCGCATTATGCTGCAGAAGAATGAAAATGCATTACTAAACTTCCACACAACTAACATTATAGAGAAAACATACTCCAATTTCTAGCAGTTTTTTTGTTCGGAAAAGATGATAAAGTCACCTTCGTGTGGAAGGCAATAATTTGCTGAACAAGTTCCATTAAAGCATCAATAGGCATGTCTTCATACTGCAAAAATATTATCATACAGACAAAAAAAATTAAGAGGATACAAGAAACTATTACTTGTGTTCAACTGATAGTAGCATGTAAAAACAAAGTAATTCCTTAAAGCATATGAGAAGTAACAACTAACAGACATAAAAGGGAATTTAAATGATTTAAAACCAAAGCAGTAAAAGCAAACCTGACGCTTTTGAAACTCCTGTGCAATTTCACCAGCCAAGTTCCTGAGACATGTGAAAGAAGAGATTAGTCTCTAGAAAGAAGAATGACTTGGACAAGGGCATTTCAAGGTATCCAAAATCAGACTTTCTTTGTTCTCGCATATTAAAACAAGTTAACTGGCTATTCAAACTCAAGTTCGAACTGAATTTAAGCAATTCCTTAAAAATCCAACCAAGTAAATAAAATAAAGACATGAGTTTTGCAGATCACTCTTAGTGCATACCTAACGTACTCATGACCCCATGAACCAATGTCTCCATCACAGCCAAGTAATCTGTATTTCAAGCTCTCCTGAAGTAATGGTAAATGAGAATCAGACCAACTTGCAAAATCAATGATAAATGATGTTGATTATGTCCAAATATTCAAACAAAAAAATAGTAATAATTCTAATGACGTACCCTTTCCCCTTCAGCCGACATTGTGAGAGCAAGCACAGACAGTACGTCAGCCAGGTATTTCTGAAAATTGAAAAACCAAAAAGGGAATATAAGCTAATTAGTACTCTGAAATACAAAAGCACAAATGAAGGGCAGCTATTATGTCTTTCATACCTTCAAGTCTGACTCTGGCATTTGCTCGTAAAAGGTTTTAAGGGTTCCATAGTGGGGCCTAAGGAACTTAAGAGGCTTTGGAACAGAAGTCATCGAGCTAGTTGCAGAGCGAATCTCTTGCCTAAGTTCAATTTAAATAAATAAAAACTCAGTAAGTGCATATGAAAGGACACTTTACTGTTTCGAATTCAAATGACAAAGCCATATAATTACTGTAGTATTATAAAACATTTCATGAACAAGACAAGACCACCAATAACTAAGAACGATCTGTCTGTGTGAAGTCCTAAATACTTGATAACTTTCATACTAATTTAACAATGTGAGATTGAACCTAAAAATTTGGCCCGTTAAATCACAAAAGATAAAAATAACAACACCTAGATGTCAACACAACACAACATTAAATTGAACTTGTGGGGACTGTAATAAAAATCAATGAATCAAAGATACAGATATTTGTCAAAAATCAAAATCTGACACATAATTAAACCCTATAAGATGAGAGAAGATACCTCATGCTCTCAAGAGCTAGCTTCTGAACTCCTGGATCCGTATCTTGTACTCTTTCGACGTACAGCTCCAACTGTTGCTTCAGCGCCAAATCCTCCTCGGACTACACCAAAATTAACCATAGATTAAATAAATTCTTGTCACACAAGTCTAACTCGAATCTTAACAAACAACGTAGAAAAATGGAGATTGAACGAAGTTCACGAACCAGATCCTCATCCTTCTTTTCTTCCTTCTTCTTCTTAGCGTCCTTGGAGGAGAGTGGCTTCTGAGGAGGTTGCTCAGGGCCGGAGGAGCTGCTGGGGGGTTGGTCGGCGGCCATGGCAAAGCAGAGCTGTTCAAATTGCCGATGAGAGGTTCTCTAGGGTTCAATGAGAGAATTTAAGCAACTATTGGGTCTATTTTGAGGAGAGAAGAAAAGAGGCTCCGCCTGAGTTCGATCCAAAGAGAGAGAACACGGGAATAAAGATGTCCCTTGTTTCGTTTAAAGGAGGCTTCCAGTTTAGGAGGCGGGTCTTATTTTTAGGTACCCCACGAAGGACCGGATATGACCATTGAAACAATAACCGCAGATGATTTCTTTGGTTACCTTCCTTGCTTGCTGTGAAAGAAATAAAGGGTAGTATGGACTATGGAGTGGGCCTTGCGTAAATGGTTCAAAATATTTCATCTTTGGGCTGGATTAGAAAAGACAAAAGGCCCATCTAGGACTCTAGTAGTCTATCTTGGTCTGTAATGGGTCACAGGTGTAGAGAAACTGAAATGATAAACAGGCCTTGTTAATCGTAAGCCGGCCGCTCAGGTTAAATGATATACTGGAGAATTCTTATCCTCTGTGTTAACTCAAATTTTAAGTTAAGATCTGGACCGTCCGTTTTAAAACCGCACCAATATTAAAGAACCCATGCGTTATATGCAGGGATGGATGGGTCCAAATTATGATCGTACAGTCTGCTCTTAAATCTCGAAACATTTTTCAGAAATTCCACACGAATGTTGAAAATCCTTCTAAAAGATCCATTGCATGATGTATGTTTGGTCGGATCAGACGGTCAAGATCACGTGTCATAATTGTTCACCTATTGTAACCATGACAACGTGAATTAATTTAGGTACTTGAACTCGTAATAGTCTCCAACCTTGTGCTTTGCAACCAAGTTCTTTGGTACGGATGCTATCTTGTCGGAAAATTAAATAAGGTGGGATAATATATTCGGAGCAAAACATAATTGTATAATTATTTGAAATAAAAATATATTTCTGTAATTTTTTTTCTAAAAAAACATCATAAAGAAGAATATTTATACTAAAAAAAATGAGTTAAGAGTAGACAAATACCTTTCCTAAGACTTCGAGGTCTTAGTCCCCAAAAGTAACTCAAAATTTAAGTTTGTATCCAGACCATCCAATCAGAATTTGAGCCAATTCTGCCAATGATATTTTTTTCTGCACTAACCCTTTTCATTAGGCTGGAACTGTTTGCTCAAGTAAAAATTACTTTAAGAGGTTTAGGGGTGTCAACGGATACAATACGGGTTGGGTGGAGGCATTTTCATACCCGTATCCGTTATGATAACGAAAAAAATCTTTACCTTTATCTGTATTTTTGAATATGGTACGGGTCAGGTAAACAGTTAAAAAAGTACCATTAACATCCGATTTGTGTTTTCGATATAATATTATTCAAAACAAAAAAAAAAATAATAATGAATAGTATTATGAAAATTAAATAAAATACAAAACTTTATTGTATCATGTATCATCTTTATACAAATATATATCTATATACATTATTTAATTTTTAAAAATTATCTTATACGATAACGGATAAGATAATGAAAAAAAAATCTTACCCTTACCCTTATTTTCGGATATGATATGGGTCGGGTAAATGGATAAAAGGGTGCCATTGACACCCCTAAAGAGATTCTAATCCGATGGTCCGAATCTAAGCTCAAAGTTTGAGTTACTTTAGGAGATCTAAATTCAGCTCCTATTAATGGCTAAATTTCATCGGGGATCACTGTTCTTATTACGAACTTGTCACTTAAGTTTGGTTTGTTCTTCTATAATTATTGAACTTTTTATTTGTTTCAATTAAGTCACTATATAACATTTTTATCCAAAATACTAACAGAACATGCTTATTTGTCCATTCAAAAAACTAAACAGATGTGCATATTCCGTTAGTATTTCGAACAGTTAAATATATTCTATTAGTATTTTGGATTGAATAAGCATATTCCGTTATTTTGAATAAAACAAATATAGAGTGATTTGATTAAAATAAATAAAAAATTTAATAACTATAGAGAATCAAATCAAACTTAATTGACTAATTCATACCAATAACAAAGTTTAGTGACTCCGACTATATTTAGAATTCAGATCCAGTGAAGTAACTCAAAAATTGGGTTTTGGATCTGGACCGTCCAATTCGAATTTGTGACCATCCAACTAAAGTGGAGTGCACACATCTTGAGAGACATGTTCGAATCTCGAAGTGATCTCGAGCGACGGATTCGATTCGGACGGTCCCGATCCAAAACCCAAAAATTGAGTTACTTTAGGGGATCCGGACCCCTATATTTACCCCTATGAATTAAAAACATTGTAGAATTTCACTCTTTGCAGCTAAAAAAACTTTTTAACCCGTAAACTTAATCAAAAAACAAGAAGAAGAAAAGAAACAAGAAAATATTGATGTAAAGTAGATGAAAATAAAATTTGGTGCTTATTTCTTCCACATGCCACTAATCCTTCTTAAAACATTTCCATTTTTCCAACTCAGAGGCTCGTCATCCAATTCATCCGGGAAATCCAAGCTTCCAAATTTCCCTGAAACCGAACTCAAATTCAAATTCAAATTTGAATTTGAATTGTAACTATTTGTCCTCTCGATCAACTTGTCTTTGCTACCAACCGTAAGCAAAGTCATCGCTGTTTCAGCAGCCTTCTTCCATTGATCAGCTTGAATCCTTAGCTTCCGCAACTCTGTCTCCATCTCTGCTTTCATGTTTGTAACCGAATCTAATTTTTCATTAACAATCGATGCTTTCTCTTTGCTTTCTTTCACTTCTTCAATTGCAATCTCAAGTTTTGATAGCGCCTCTTTCTGAGCTTCTATTGCGATTTTTTTCTCAATTATTGATTGCTCGCATAATTTTTCTCTCTCTGTTGATAATTTCGTCAGCTCCGCTCTCAGGAGCTCATTTTCGTGCAAAACTTGATTCAATTTGTTCTCCTTCTTCTCCAAATTCTCCTTCAATTTTGTTAGATTCAGATTCAACTCAGCCTCCGCCTCCTTTTTCTTGCTCTGATCTAAAATCTTTCTGAATTCACAATCCTTATCAAACAAATTGGCTTTTAGCAACATAATCTCTGATTTCGCACTGTTTGCTGCTTCTTCCAATTTTGTTTCCCTTTCTTTCCATTCTATCTGTATTTGTTTAATAATTTCAACAACACATTGCCATTGCACCATGCTTAAAATCTCCTCTTCATGCAATTTAATCTCTAATGCTTCAACATCTCCATGAATCTCTCTACTTTCTTCCTTTCCAATTCTACTCAATTTCTCTTCAAGCATTTTGATTTGAACTCGTGATTCCTCTAATTCACCAACAACCGCACCAAAAGAATCCATCAACTTGGACCCGTCGACCAAAATCGAATCGATAGTACCTCTACTAGCCTCTAACTCTTTTCTTGCTACATCTCTCTCCTTCTCTCTTTCTCTAACCATCCCCTTTAGTTTAAAAATCTCACTCATGGCTGTAGCCAGAGCAACCGAATCAACCGAGTGCTGCTTTTGCATCGCTTCTAACTCATTCTGCCACGCTCGATCCCTTTCTTGTGACAATTTTCTCAATTCAAAAATGCGGGAATCATCCAAAGAGGAGGATTCGGCGAGTTGAGATTCAGTTTCATTCAATTTTTCTGAGAGAAGGATAAGTTGCTTTCTGGCTTCTTCCGCTTCTTGTTGGATTCGTTTTTTCGAGAGCTCAGAAGTGATGAGTTCATCTTTAACTTTCTTTAGCTCTTCTTCCATCTCAGCAAGTTTGATCGGCCGTTTCTTCTGAGACTGAATGATTAATTAAAAAAAAAAATTAGAAGTTAAGATTTACAAAACAAAGGTTGTCAAACAAATAGGTACCTCTTCGTGTCAGTTTTGGTATATACATGGAATTCATATCACGTAAGGTAACATAATATTTCTGTTTAGATCCGGACCGTCCGATCAGAATCCGCATGAATATGAAAGGGGGTCCGTATATTTCACCTTGGGCCGGATTAGCTTAGTTTAAGAAAATAAATAAGAAGAATATAAAGAAAAAAAATACAACACTGTTCATGTAAACTATTTTGGACTTGAAAATTTGCAAAGCAACTCCAAAGATAACTTCATGACCTTTATTTTTTAATTGGGATTGAATTTTTTCAGTTTTGAAGGGATATATAGGATCTTTTACCTCATAATATTTTCTTATTATGAAATGATATATTCATCCAATCTGAAGTTACAAATTTAAAGAAAAAGTTCATTACCCCTCTTTCTGAGTTATTAGGAGAACGACGATCCATCTTGTCACTGATTCGATTCGGTGATTTTGTTGAACGGCTACTAGAACTCGAGCTTGATTCAGACCGAACCACCTGTTGACGGCTCAATTTAGTCGGAACTGGACGTGTCCTTTGACGAACCTCTGTAGAACTACTCCTGGATATAAAAAAAAAATTAAAAACTTTCACTAAATAAATTGGATTATTAACAATGTGGAGTAACGATACAACGAAACAGTTTATCATATAGATATATATATCCATAACAAATTATGTAGCATAGCACATGCCAACCCCTGTTCAACTAAGATTCTATGTCTAAACACCAAATAAATAAATAAATAAACATGCAAATGCAAGTATCAAAAGGCTTTTTATTGCGCGGCGCTAACAACCACATTACCCGAATGAACAGGTACCAGTACCAGTTGGACTGTGTACTGGTACATGATATTTTTAGCAGTAACAAGTTTATTACCCGTAGGACCCATGCAAAGTTTGAATCATCACAGGCACTTCTTCACGAGGCATAGCTTATTACAAAAGATAGGGATTAAGAGGAAGGAAAGAGAAAATTAAAGCCAAGTACAATTTTCTCTGATGAAGGCCAAAACCAAGTACAATTGAAATAAAGAGAAAAAAGAAAGACTTTGTTCCTTTTCAAAATTAATGAGACAGGAGAGAGAAAGATGATATTAGTTACATATTATTGGTTTTCTGTCCTTATTCCATGCTATTAACTCACGAGAAATTATAAAAAAAGAGAGCTCTTTTTGGAAGATGTAGGTCCCGTTGTCATTATTAGACAATTACATGAAATGAAATCACAGAAAAGCATGTCAATTTCACATGTAATGCATGTAAAGCTTGTTCTTTTCTTGTAGAAGAGATAAGGGGAAGAAAAAAAAATAGTGATGTATACCTGTTTTTGCACCTATAAATGAATTAGTGGTTTTTTGTTGCAAATTAAAAGAGCGTATAAGTTTTTTTTTTTTTTTTAAGAAAATTGCGCAGCTGTCTTGTAAGTGTGCAACTAAAATTGTGTACTCTTAGTTTAGCAAAAAAAAATATATATATATATATATTGTGTACTCTTGCAGTTTGGTGCTTTAATATTCTTATTTTCTAAATTAGTCTATTTTAGTATATAGTGATGAAAAAGTTTATGTTATTTAAAAGAAGAATTATCCAAGTTGTGATAGATAATATTGTATTTCTGAAAACTTACCAGTAAACTTTTAAGCCGTTTTTTAAATGAGACACACTAAACAGCACTATAATATTAAGGTCAAATGAAAAAAAAATTGAAAATATTTCCTGTATAATGATTTTTTTTTATAAAAACAAGATACTATATTTTGTATATGTTGATTTTGTAGGACTCAGATACCTATTTGTAACCAAAAAAAATGCAA